>CM070818.1:52318909-52918909 GCA_036326025.1 Chrosomus eos
TTCTCAGAGAGCAATAGAAAAATCTAAATTATTTTCCAAAAATGTCAAGAAATCATTTAAGTAAAGAGGGAAAACATTTGAAACACATATTTGATTTGACACAGACATAGGTTTGTATCATGTAGTGTGTCATCATATCATGTACTTTATGTATCCTAATCATCCCCATACAAACTGTATTGGAACACCCCTCCAAATCATTGAATTCAGATGTTCCAATCACTTCCATGGCCACAGTTGTATAAAATAAAGCAGCTAGGCATACAGACGATTCAACAAACATCTGTGAAAGAATGGGTCGCTCTCAGGATCTCAGTGAATTCAAGCATGGTACTGTGATAGGTTGCCACCTGTGAAATTTCCTCACTACTAAATATTCCACGGTCAACTGTTTGTGGTATTATTACAAAGTGGAAGCAATTGGGAACAACAGCAACTCAGCCACGAAAAATCCCAGAGCGGGGTCATCGCATGCTGAGGCGCACACAAGTCACCAACTTTCTGCAGAGTCAATAGCTACAGACCTCCAAACTTTGTGTGGCCTTCAAATGAGCTCAAGAACGGTGCGTAGAGCTTCATGGTATGGGTTTTCATGGCGAGCAGCTGCATCCAAGCCTTACATTCCAAGTGCAATGAAAAGCGTTGGACGCCACTGGACTCTAGAGCAGTGGAGACGTGTTCTCTGGAGTGACCAATCACGCTTCTCTGTCTGGCAATCCGATGGACGAGTCGGGGTTTGGCGGTTGCCAGGACAACGGTACTTGCCTGACTGCATTGTGCCAAGTGTAAAGTTTTGTGGAGGGGGATTATGGTGTGGGGTTGTTTTTCAGGGGTTGGGCTTGACCCCTTAGAGGATACATTATATAAATCCATTCAACTTCATATACTCCAACTTTATATAAAAATCTTCTGTATAAAGCACAGCTGTTTCATTCAGGAAATAAAAATGTAGTTCATCTAGAGACCCAAAACTAATGCAAACTTGCCATTACTCAAGAATACAAAGTGGACACACACACACACACACACACACATCCGATTTGCATTGTGTTCCCTCACTTTGCATGATTTTTCATTGTGGATAAAAAGTCAAAACAATTCCTCTAGACACACACTGCCATTCAAATCAGGGTTCACACACACAATTACAGTAAGCTTTAATACATTTCTTGTGTTAGTCATATCAAGGAAGAGTTTACTACTGCTTACTACTTTGTGGATAAATTTGTACCTAGAAGTGAGATAAATCTGACAAAAACTCATCATTTGTAAAAATGTAATGAAAATAAATTATAACATTTAAAACATGTAATAGTAAAAATGTATAACATTTCTGTAAGGGTTAGGTTATAGTATCTATAGCATTTAAGTAGCTGTATATAAAACCATTTGAAGTATGTATAATGTGTGTTTGTGTGCGAGTGCATGTGTGTGTGTGTATGTGTGCGAGTGCATGTGTGTGTGTGCGTGTGCGTGTGCGTGTGCGTGTGCGTGTGCGTGTGTGTGTGTGTGTGTGTGTGTGTGTGTGTGTGTTAATATTTGTCTTGAGTGTCCAAAATGTCCACTGTCAAATGGGTCCCATTCCAAAATTACACATTCTGAAAATATCAGTGCAGTGGCTAATTGGTGCGGCCTACGTCATTCAGCCTCTGTCTGTGTGTGTGTGTGTGTGTGTGTGTGTGTGTGTGTGTGTGTGTGTGTGTGTGTGTGTGTGTGTGTGTGTGTGTTGTGTGTGTGTGTGTGTGTGTGTGTGTGTGTGTGTGTGTGTGTGTGTGTGTGTGTGTGTGTGTGTGTGTGTGTGTGTTCTGAGCAATCAGTGATGTTAATTTTTCTGGTTTTGGATGCGGTTCCCTTGCAGGCTGTGTCTAAAACGTGAAAAAAATCTGCCATACTTCTCAGGCAGTATACAGGGATGTTAAGGCATCAGGGATTTGCAATATTCTGCCTTTGGAAATGGTATCACGGTCTCCACAAAAATGTAAAGCAGAGCAATTTTCAACACGGATAATAATAAGACATTTTTTTTGAGCATGCAGCTCATCAGCATATTAGAAAGATTTCTGAAGGATCATGTGACTGAAGACTGGAGTAATGATGCTGAAAATTCAGCTTTGCATCACAGGAATAAATGAGAATTTACACTGTATGTTACAATATAAAACAGATATTTTCAAATAAATAAATGCAGCCTTGGTGAGCAGAAAAGACCCCAGAGACCCATTTATTGTTCTTGTAAACTATACTATTAGAAGACGTGATTTTTGATATATTCAATTATGTTAGCAGATCTTTTGAAAGTTCTTTCTCAGTTTTCATACTATGTAGGAACATCCCTAAAATAATGAAATTATCACTATGTTATTATACAGTCAAGTTTTAAAATCCTGTTTGTTATTTGGCATGGCATCATGTTTGTGCTTCATGGACCTTGCCAAACTTTAATAACCCTTATTTTTAAATGACGATAATCATAAAGGGTGTTTGTTTTTATTTTTCATGTTAGAATGTTACTTGCAATAAAAAGTGCTCAAATCGAATAATTACTAAATGCACCCCTGCATGATTGTTTTGGTTATCTGGCCCATTCACAGTTGAATAGTCCAGCCATTGAATGCATTAACAACTACATAAGAAAATGTTTTGTAGTCTGACTAAGCCAGCGTTTTTCCAGTTACAAGATACTTTTCCAAAGACCAAACACCGTGTCACATTTTAATATGAAATAGCAGTCAGAAAAATACATGCAGTATAAATATAACATTTTATTGAACCTTATAAATCCAAAAAAAGTTATATTTCTGACGTACTTCAAGCACTCGCACTACTTCTGACACGAAGAACATCGTTGCTTTGTCGAGTCCAGGGTAGACACTGTCATACAGTAGGCTTTATAGGGTTAATATTGATTGTTGTGCACACAGCTTTAGTAAACTGATGCAATAAACATACTTTCGGATTCATTTTAGTGAATTGATTCATTTGGACAGTCATCAGGGGTTACGTCCCATTGTATCACCCGCTGACCCTGACATTTAACCCTCGCAGTGGTGAACATTGGGTGTCCTTCGTCCCTACACACATCTTTCTAGGACCGTATTTGTCCTCGGGAGGGCCAAAGCAATATCACCTTGTCCTGACGGACAGATTGAGCAATAAACTCTCCACAGTATGATTCATACAAGCACCAAACAACAGAATGAGCTCTGGGAAGCAGCCACCAAGACGAGATGAACAGATGGAGGAGGAGAGGTGTGTTAAAGAATGAACAGCAGCTGATCCCGCATCACATGATCAGAGCTCGCGCCATTGGATGCTGGCAGTGATTGAAGGGCCCAGTGGCCAATCAGACGTCCCACGTGGAGGACCATATTGTGCCCTCAGCGGGAGGAACGCAGCTAGATAAACTGTGCCCAGATCAACAGTGTGTGTGTAGAACTGTAAAACTCCGCATGGATTTGTCTTTCAGTCCCCCAGCAGGCGTCTTTTGTCCAAATAAGAGCACATAGATCAAATAACAACAAAATTATTATATGTGCAGAGCGTGTGTGTATCAATCAGTTTTCCTTTCGATTTCAAATGAGGCAGATTCATTAGAGAAGATTCATTCAAATCAAATGATGGTGTATTGCTACCATTTATATGGTGTTCTGGACCAACCTGATCTCACGGCAATTCGTACGAAATTTTATGAGGTGGCTAATTTGTACGAAATCTTATGATTTTTGCTAAAACGTACATATTTTGCCAGTATAATGACCTACCCCTGTCACCGCCCCTAAACCCACCCACTTGGATTTAGACAAATGGCACGAATTCGTATGAGTGAGTTGGTTGTGAGTTAGCGTTGTCTGGACAGTGCTATTATTGTTTAGTTATTATTATTAAATCTACAACTCAGCTCAACATTATTTAGCACCATTATTTAATTTTTTTGTATTGCTGTACATATCAAGTAACAATTAGCACCATGTACAACATAATTTACAACACAGAACAGATCAGACACAGCAAAAAAGTGAAGTTCAACTCAACTCAAGTTAAATGGAAGTAAATAAAAGTGCAGAAATAAAAATCTTGACTGATCAAGAAATCAAGAATTTCAGTAACAATTTAGAATTCTGTTCTGTCATTAATTAATTAATTAATGTCCACAACAATATTTTCAGTAATTACAAGGGAGTTATCATACTTTTTACTTTAGAATACTGATACAAATAATTTGTTATTCCTCCAGGAGGATTTGGTAATACTTGAGTCATTACTAGTGGGTTACCATGACCTTCACTTTAGAATTAATTATACATTATGCATTATTCATGTTAATTATGAACCTGTAAATAGTTGTTCTTAGTAGTCCTCTGGGAGGTATGAAAAAGTAGTTATTGATTAGCTAATAGTGAACAACCATATTCGACTAAGTGCTATCACTTACTAATTCATTAATCATGTGTGTGCTTGTTTTTGTGATATATGAGGACACAAATGTGTATAATGACATGGGTATTACACTGGTATTACAACTTACACGTGAAATATGAGGACATTGCATGCGTCCTCATATTTCAAACAGCTTAAAAAACATAAAAAACAATGTTTTTTTTTTAAATGTTAAAATCCAGCATGTCTCCTGTAAGGGGTAGGTTTAGGGACAGGGGCAGTGTAGGGGGATAGAATATATAGTTTGTCCAGTATAAAAACCATTACGCCTATGGAATGTCCTCATAAGTCACAAAAACAAACATGCGTGTGTGTGTGTATGTGTGTGTGTGTGTGTGTGTGTGTGTGTGTGTGTGTGTGTGTGTGGTGTGTGTGTGTGTGTGTGTGTGTGTGTATGTGTGTGTGTGTGTGTGTGTGTGTGTGTGTGTGTGTGTGTGTGTGTGTGTGTGTGTGTGTGTGTGTGTGTGTGTGTGTGTGTGTGTGTGTGAGTGTTCACAGCATTTATGCTAATTGGAAGTTAGATTGTTTTTGATAATGTTATTATAGGAATCTGCATTTGTCGGAATTACCTTTCTTGTGGAGACCATTAAAACCTCACTTATTTTAAGATCATTCACATACACTCAGACACACACATACGTTGGGTTTCCATGTTTTGTGGGGATTTTACATGGACATAATGACTTTTTATACTGTACAAACTGTATATTTATCCCCTTACACTAACCCTACCCTAAACCTACCCATCACAGTGAACTCATGCTATTTTAAATTTTCAAAAATATCATTCTGTATGATTTAAAAGATTGTTTCCTCATGGGGACCAAAAAAGCAACTGGAATGAACTAATTGAACTAATGCGATTAACTAAGCATAATTGTAAATAGGAGCTTGTTTGTTTACTGAAGTCGACATGAAATGGCATTTGAAACCCATTTTTATTTCCAGATCATGAAGCATTTCACACTTAAACAGTATGATTAACAAGAAGAAAATGTAGGGTGGGACTTGATTTTACAAATGTCATGCCAGACTGCCATTATGTCACGGCAAGTTTTCAGAAACACTGCATTGCATTTAACAGTAGCTTAAAATAGTGCTTAAATTGATATTTAGCCACTGGTTAACCTTTTCTCTACGTCCACAGAAAGGAAATTTGTTTCAGAGGGAGAGCAAGTGATTATATTTTGATGAAAGATTACAGAGACAAACATCTTTCTATACAGTAACATGCAATGATGAATTGTGTGCAATAAGACCAGCAAGATATTAAGAATGTACATTTGCCCAATATTAGATTTAACATGAGCTTAGATTTATTTCTGTATTTATTGTTTTATGAATATGCAAATTAACACATTACAATTCGGGTGCACTAATAATAACGCACAGACTAATGCACAGGTAATTATGGGTTAATGTATGACTCATGAAGAACTAAACCATTCATTAATGATTGCTGCATCAGCAACTAAAGAGTCTATCTCATTAATAGATTAAGTAATATGAATTGCTATTAATTAAATGTGTCATCATGTATTAGTTCCTAACAACATATATTATTCACTAATAGTGTAAATGAATGTATTAAAGGGGCGGTAAAGTATAATTTCACTTTTCTAACTTTAGTTAGTGTGAAATGTTGCTGTTTGAGCATAAACAACATCTGCAAAGTTACAATCCTAAAAGTTCAAAGTAAAGGAAGATATTTGCTTTTTTTAAAAAGAACTACAACAAACGGCTGGTAGGGACAACAGGACATTCCTCCCGGGTTAGTGACGTCACCAACCCTAAAATTTACATAAGCCTCGCCCCCGGAACACACAGTCCATGTTGAGGAGAGTAAAAGTTGCTGTATGAGTACATTTGTGATTCAACTCAAACTTTAGCATCCATCTTTTCACATGCAATAGAAAGTCACTTTGTGTGTATCTCACTTCTTCTTGAGTCTCTCCATCTTTGTCTGACTCCGTTTTAGCATTAAAGGCAGAACAGTTTCTGTCATTTTAGTGGTTGTCTGCATGAAGTGATCGCTGCTAACACTCTTGAAACCCCGCCCTCTGCAGCAGCTCATTTGCATTTAAAGGGCCAGGCACAAAACGGTGCGTTTTTGCAAACCCTCAAAAAGTGACAACTTTAACATGCTATATAAAAATATCTGTGGGGTATTTTGTGCTAAAACTTCACACACACACACTCTGGGGACATCAGAGATTTCTTTTACGTCTTGTGAAAATGGCATTTTACCACCCCTTTAATTACCACAATGGGTCCAAGCCATGCATTTTAACTTAGTTGTCTGCTTCAATTAATCATTGTTATGACATTACTTGTCGAGTCACATGACTATTAACTCATTATTAATTCATATATTATCGCTGTTTATATATATACAATATATATTGTTAAACATTTTTGTAAAATCACAGAATTATGAGGCAACAATACAGTCAATTCTTTTAATCACCAACTGATGAGATCATGAAGTTAGTTTTTCACTGTGCTGCCGTGCAATGGTTTTTAATGGTTTTCAACCATTGTGATTCCATCTAAAGGGAAAAATATTCTGTGGACAACGACTGAAGAAAGTACAGCCATTAATCACAGCGACAGAGAGAGAGAGAGAGAGAGAGAGAGAGAGAGAGAGAGAGAGAGAGAGAGAGAGAGAGAGAGAGAGAGAGAGAGAGAGAGAGAGAGAGAGAGGGAGTGAAATTCATAATGAAGGAAAGCATTGTCCATTGTTCTATATATTCAAGAGCCTATGAGATGCTTTCTAATTGCAAATGCATCAAATTAATAATTAAAATGAAACATTTTTAGTAAATAGTCTCAAAACTAACTAGCAATATTTACATTTCTGTTTAGTAAAGAAAGCATGTGTTTCACATTTAAATCCAAGCAGCCCGTATTAAACTGAGAAATACTCTACAATAATCTACAAATAACAACTGAAGTAAGATAATTATGGAAGCTTGTTTCCGTCATGCAATAATAAATAATAAAGGTAATTGCAACTCTCACAGTTCTGACTTTTTCCCTCGCAATTGCAAGTTTATATCTCACAATTCTGAGAAAAAAGTCACAATTGTGAGATAAAAAGTCACAATTGAAAGAATGTGAGTGAGATATAAACTCGCAATTCAGACTTTTCTCTTTGTGATTTTCATAATCTTGAGATTATGATTTTTTTCCTTCTAAATTTCACATATTTTGAGAAAAAAATTAGAAATGTGAGACAAACTTGCCTTTATGTCACGGCTTGCCTTTTTTTTCTCAAAATTGTGAGATTTAAACTCTCAATTCTGAGAAGAATTGTCAAGTGATCCTTCAGAAATCATTCTAATATGCTGATTTGCTGCTCAAGAAACTTTATTATTATCAATGTTGAAAACAGTTATGCAGCTTCATATTTTTGTTGAAAACCGTGACACATTTTATTCAAACGAAAACATTTATGTTTCGATAGAGCCACTAGTTGACAGCATATTAAATTGGAATAAGAGAAAGTACTTAAATAAAAAAAGGACACTGATTCGGACACTCCCATTTTAAATCAACAAAGACGTCGACTTACAAGCCAACTACATGGATTACAATGGGACTGCTCTGGATTTGTTGCATCATTGTATTCCATTTGCTTCCAGTCTAACATTGGTATACAATATGAGAAGATCTGTGATTGGTCTGTGTCAAATTACAGCCAATCCCAGTTATCGTGCCGTGAAAAATTCCGGAAGTCATGGAAACTGAAAGTTGGTCTTGAACGATCCAAGACTCGGAAAAGGCGATAGATAACAGTACAAGGAAGAGAGGGGTACTTCAGAAGGAGTTATTTTACCTGCATATCCACAAACAAACACAGACACACACTAACAGAAAAGCACCATATCTCGTATTCCATTTCTTTCTCTCTTATCTGCCCTCTCTCTCTCTCTCGCTCTCTCCGTCTGTCCTTTGATGGTCTGTTGGGAATGCGGGCCTCTGCCTGAATAACTTCTCCTCCATTCAAATTCAAAGCGATCCGTGGCTGAATGCGGCTCCCTCTTCACAGAGGCTTTTTATTGAGTAATATTTTCATCTTTTCATCTATGGGAAGATTGTAAATCTCACGGCTTCAGAGTGAGAAGAGAGACGGGCAACAGCGTATAAACCCTCTATCCTGTTTGCGCTCACGCACGGCAGATGCATAATAAGACATGCAGAAATGCTCATAAACTCATGAACAACTTTTCTCTCAGTCGGATCTCTGCAGAGATGTGTGTGTGTGTGTGCGTGTTTATGCTAAAATTTGAAATGGCCAGGGCCGTTTTTCAAAAATTGATGACAGTCATGCATAAATTATGCAAAACTTTGTCCTTGTGCCAAGTAACACATCTATGGAATAATGATCGAACTGATTTTGGTGGACCAGAAGAAACAGAAACAGTGGAAAAGATCCCAGCATCCTTTGCTCTCGCCAAACATTTTGGACAGGTGAACAAAATAGCGGATGGTGATTGAAACCATGAAGCGGCACCAGAAAAGTAGTGTATTGTCATTTATTTTAGTTATTCTTTACCTTGACAGTAGGGCTGCATGACGAATCAAAAGAAAACTGAAATCGCAATATGGCTTCGTGCGATTTAGGATGTTCTGAGTTTGGGTCGCTATAACATGAATTTATGAACGCAACATGCATCATCCATCTTCCCAAACGTGTAATAAGAAGCGCTTATCAACAAAAAGAGAAGCTATAAGCTTTATTCTCTCAAAATAAAAGTTAAATGGTTTAAAGTTTAAAAATGAAAAAAATTAAGATAAATAATTGTATTGTAATCTTGAGGTTGTAATGTAAAATACAAATTATGAAAATGATTATTATATATTATATTATGATTATATATTTTACTTACAGTTTTATTTATTTTTTAAAGTGGAATATTTAATAGTGGTATTTATTATTTTGTTTATATTTAATATTGTTTTTTATTAGGGCTGTAAAATCGATTAATAGTGATTAATCACATCGGACATAAAAGTTTGTGTATGTATATTCCAGACTTCAGATGGAGAAACCAGTTTATGTGTGCTTTTTTTACAAAAACCTTCAAGTCCACCTCTTTTGACAAGATATAAGTGGAAGTGGCATTTAGAGGTTTCTGCCAACGAACCTGGGATATAGCAGGATTGAAGTGAAAGTATTTGATGAAAGTATATTATGTGCGGAGAGCATTCGTTCAATGTCGTTATCTCATTTTTGACTGAGGTTGCGTCTAAAGTCTTCATATAGACACACGCAGTATATGTGTACACACTTTTATGTTAGATGTGATTAATCGCGATTAATCTATCTGGCAGCACTCATTATTATTCCTTTTTTAAATAGCCTTTTTGATTTATAAAAATAAAATGTTTGGCCCCAAAAACAAGCACAGCTAATTTGTGTTTGTTTGTAAGTCGCAATCACAATTTTTATGAGAAAATCACAATAAGATTTTTACCCCTAATTCATGCAGCCCTCAGACAATATGAATCTTCAACGCATTCTCACCACAAGGCGTCATCTAACTGACAATTTTGACCATGCTTCAATATTCGACGCTAAAGGTACCCTTTAGCGTCAGTTAGTTGACGCGATCCCAGGGCGTCATCTAACTGACGCTAAGGGTAACGCGTCAGTTAGATGACGCGGGTAGGTTTAGGTTTGGGTAGAAGGGCGTCATCTAACTGACGCTAAGGGTAACGCGTCAGTTAGATGACGCCCTGGGATCGCGTCAACTAACTGACGCTAAAGGGTACCTTTAGCGTCGAATATTGAAGCATGGTCAAACTGATTCCCAAGGCGTCAGTTAGATGACGCCTTGGGGTGAGAATGGGCTGGAATCTTTGCTTCTATTTTTCTATTAAAAATAACCACTCTAAAATTCTTCAAAATGTCCTCCTTTTGTGTTCCGCAAATGAAAGTCATGCAGGTTTGTAGCGGCATGAGAGAAACAATTTACATTTTTAGGTGAACTATTCCTTTGAAAGCTTTGAGGAACTGCAAGAAGAAAGATTTTCTCAACTTTTATGAACTGCTTGAGTAAAATCAGCCCAATTAAAACGTACCCAGAGCACCATTCTCAACCTCCATCCAGCAACCTAATCGAGAGCATTCCTGCCTTGTTCCTGCTGATGTTGGCAGCTCATTAAACCCGTGGCCTGAACACATCACTGTGTACCAGAGTTACAGATGTGTGTGTCCTAGCAGGGTGATATTGTTTTACGAGACATGTTAACAACCAGACGGAGCCATGCTACTGTATTTCCGCTTTATGCTAAACAGTGAAGGCTAAAGTTCAGAGAGCAAAGCGTCACTTAGCAGAGTTTGGTTAAACAGAGACTGTTCAACACCATAAAACCGCTCATTTTTAACTCTCAGTCTCGGTTGACATTTTAAACAAAATCATGAGGTAACCTTTATGTGTCTTTCTAGGTGAATGCGTTTAGCGTTTGTGAGACAAACTGGTCAGTGATCCACTAACATTTCCAAGTTGAAGCAAATAGCTGAAATGACTCGTTTTTCAGAGTCAACACTTCTGCCTTGCATTTCAAAACATTTGCATCAAATATGACATTTCGAAAGATGCATTAAAGTGGCATAATTTATATAATGTTAAAACAACTTCTCCTATCCCCGTTTAATGTGCGATAGATATAAGTATAGCTTTGAATTGGTTGACTTTCTGAACTGAGAACATATCTTTTTGTGAAAATACGTACTTTAGCATACTTTAAAAAAAAGAAATAGTACACTTTAACAGAATATACTTGCAAACGGATTGTAATGTGGATGGACACTTAATTGCATTTTATTTACAATTAAATTAAAATAGTTAAAATTAATATTAAATGCAATTAGCTGAACATTTGAATGCTTTTTGACCCACTCAAGTAGGATTTAAAGGGCTCGTGAACGGCTTTTGATATTATTTTATAATGTTTCCTGAGGTGTACTTATAACATTGTAATTTTAACATAAAAACGAAACGAAATATTTGCGTTTTTGCATATGAAATAAGTATTACATGTGAAACTCTTTCTTAAACTTTTACTACGTTTTCACAAATTCAGCTGTCAAGATTAATAACTAGTCTTGAAAAGTGTTGATTATAGCATTATATTTAGATCTACTCCTGTTAACCAGTGACAGGCATGAATGCAGTGATCTCGTCATTGCAACTATATTTCTGCACTCTCGCAAACACCATGTAAATAAGAGATTCATTGTGCAGTGTAGACAGCGTTATTGATTATAACTCAGTCACTGATAAACTCGTGCTGTGTGATTGACAGCATCACCGATTGTAAAGGGAGCGTTCTTTGATCGCTTTCTATATAATTTAATCACAGTTTAAATTAGAGATTATTTTCATGCTGTAAAGAGAAGCAATGTGAAGTCAATGGCTTGATTTACAGATGCATGCAGTAATAAACGATTTTGAAACATAGAACGTCTGACTTTACATGAATCATTTCATATCAGAAATCACTGACAAGAGACTGAACACAGCTACTTACATGTTGTGGCATTACAGTCAGATCCATATCTTACAGTAAAAGTCTGTTTGCGAAAACTGCGCCGAAATTGTGACTGATTTACACAGAATACTCTGTGAAATGCATGGAACAAATAACGCTCTACGGAGACATAAAAATAGTTGAAAATAAATAACCACTTTCCTAGCATAATAGGATCCTTTGGAAGGTAATGTTAATTTTAGTCTCTCTTCATCTCACTAATGCGCAAATTGGGCGGGCCAAAGATGTGATGATGTAGGCATTGGTTTTCTTTTGTAGAGGCGGTCTCTCGTAGCACTATTACATGATAATGTGAAGTTGAAATAAAGATGCACTTAAGTAATTTTATAATTACTTCTATTTTATTTGAAATATGGTTAAAGTGTACTGCCGAATGTACTGGCAAGTATTAATGCTAAACTAAATACTTTAATGTCATGTCTATTGAAACTTGTATTGTCATGTATTTACATATATTTGTTATTACACATTTGTAATAATGCAATTTAGTCGAATAGATTCACTGAAAATACAATATTGACTAACACACTATAGTTAAAATTATAATCAAGTACTTTACATGTGCTTTAGAATGTTAGCAAACACATCAAAATAAGTGTACTTGTTAAAAGGTTGACCAAAAATTATTAAAACAGTGCAAAGTACTTAATTACACTTAAGTGGCCTTTTATTTTATTAATATTATGGTATCTGCTAGTACAGTTTTTTTTATTTACTTAAGATTTGACGTGCAAATTTAGTATAATTAAGCACACTTCTTTTTTTACAAGAGACCCTAGCAACAACATGGCAACATGCCAAAATCTCAACATCCTAGAATTAAAATGTTGGTAATTAAACCCAATGCTGTAAGGAGAAATTGGGCAGGGAAGTCATTTTTCCATGCTGTTTCAAATGAATAAGATACTTTTAGGTTTATTATCTCATATGCTCTAACCTCTAACTGCACACACACACACACACACACACACACACACACACACACACACACACACACACACACACACACACACACACACACACACACACCCCACATGTTGGTGCAACAGCATTATGGGGACTCTCCATAGGCGTAATGGTTTTTATACTGGACAAACTGTATATTTCTATCCCCCTACACTGCCCCTGTCCCTAAACCTACCCATCACAGGAGACATGCTGCATTTTTTAATTTTTTAATAAAACATTGTTTTTTATGTTTTTAAGCCATTTGATTTATGAGGACTTTTGAAATGTCCTCATAAACCACCCATAAGTTGTAATACCAGTGTAATACACATGTCATAATACAAATTTGTGTCCTCATAAATCACATAAACCAACCCACACACACACACACACACACACCTGCCAAAGACAGTCAGTCTCTCAGGTTGATTTGCCATGCAAATATAATCTTTATAAGAGTGCTCGAGGAGACATGGGCCAACCAACAGGCTGCTCTGATTATGTCCTTATGAACATGTTATTTCTCCTTCAAGGCTCATGAGATCTCAGTCATGTTTGTATGATACCAGAATAAAAAAATAAATTTATTGTACTGTGGCGAGCAGGACGAGGCCGAGGCACTAATACAAATAAAGGAGGAGCGACGACAGAAGATCGAGAGAGGAACAGGCCTGAACGTGTGTTTTGTTTCTGTTTTGTGTGGCCAGCAGTCGTCCGTGAGGGGCTGCTGGCTTATATTTTTGTTTTTGTATTTGTTTTATTTTATTAAAATGTTGAATTTTTGCTTAGTTCCCACCTCCTTCTTCCCATAACATCTGAACTGCGTTACATGTACATTTTACAAAAGAAAATAATAATAATACTATTTTAGACTTTCTACATGAACATTTAAAATTTAATTAAATGTGTTACTTGCTGTTTCTTGTAATTATTTGTGAAATTTACAAGCAATTTCTAAGTGTGATTTGTCTTTCCTATGTGTGTGTGAGAGCGGGAAGAGTGGGCGTTAATCTCGTTAAGGTGATCTGATCCTTGTTTAAAAGATCTAGGCTAATTGAATTGAAACAAAACCCATCGTTATGGAAACTCCGTGGAGACTCCATTGAGGTGCTATGAGATCTGAGAGACGAGCTCCACTTTCATGAGACGAGAACGAGAGAGACTCGTGGTCTCTAGTGTGAGCAGATGCTGCAGCTCAATTAAACTCTCTCAATCACTCGCACCACAAACATCAACAAAACAATGAACAAGACAAGACCAGGTTCTGTTGCCCCTCTCTCTATCGGTCTCTCTCTCTCTCTCTCCTCTCTCTCTCTCTTTTCTCCTCTCCTCTCTCTCTCTCTCTCTCTCTCTCTCTCTCTCTCTCTCTCTCTCTCTCTCTCCTCTCTCCTCCTCTCTCTCTCTCTCTCTCTCTCTCTCTCTCCTCTCTCTCTCTCTCTCTTCTCTCTCTCTCTCTCTCTCTCTCCTCTCTCTTCTCTCCTCTCTCTCTCCTCTCTCTCTCTCTCTCTCAACAGGTGTAAATGAGAGCCATGTGTGAAAGCTGCAGGTGTAAAACATCTGAATCTTCCAGGAGATTGTTGACATTAATTAACCATTGGAAAACAATTAACATCACAGGTATACAGTCACTCACTCCATCCATCTTTCAATGCTTTCTTCTTGCTCTCTCCTAAATTAAATGATGGGTTGAACTCAGCGGAACCCGATCTGGCTGTTGGTGCCCCATAACAAAGGGCTGAAACTGATCTTACTCTCACACATGCACAGATTAAGCTCATCTGGTGTGCGTTACACAGGCGCGTCTCATTACAGCAAACAGTTAAATAAGGATAAAGTTAAGCCAGCTATTGACAGACATCTCTGCTACTGACATACAATCTCTGTACCAAAACCTAGTGAGCTTCCTTCAGCATTACCCACCTTTCAAATCAAATAACACCAAAGCCAGTAAAAAAAAGTATGTACTTCAAGAAGATTTAGGAACATTCTTACAAATTCTTAAAAAAACATTCCAGGTTCTTTTTTTTAAGAATATTTTTGTGAATCCAATCCTTGGTTACTTACATACATTTAGTTGACATTTTTTGCACTTAAAGAAAACGTACAGGTACACTTGCACTATAAAAGGTAGTGTACTTCAAAGAGTGTACTTTAATGTTTACTTTAATAAACTTAAAACTGGGCTAAAAGTATATAACTGTCACAGTGGTATTTGGGTTAGCTTGTTTTCATTTGGACTTGTCTGCTTGAATTCACATCTTTGTCCGATCTCGGTTATATTTAGTGTGTGTTGCTGTCTGTTCTGCTGTCCTGTGTTTAATTACCATTAAACCTTTGTTGTGGAAAATATCCTTGTCTCCGTCTGCCTTCCTGCAACCACCCATGACAGAAGATCGGACCAGCCCAAATGGACGACATGGCTATATTTGTCTCAATTGCTCAGTACAGAGTACAGAATCGACCTCTCAAACACTGATGGACTAAGCTGGAGGGAAGCCATCGCCAGGTGTTTGGTGAGCGTCGCGTCCCGATCCAGAAAACAACCACCCTTCCAGAGTCTCGTCCCGCCGAGACCACCCTTACAGAGTCTCGCCCAGCCGAGACCACCCTTCCAGAGTCTCGTCCCACCGAGACCACCCTTCCAGAGTCTCGCCCCTCCAAGACCACCCTTCCAGAGTCTCGCCCTGCCGAGACCACCCTTCCAGAGTCTCATCCCGCCGATACCACCCTTCCAGAGTCTCGCCCCCCGCCGAGACAACCCTTCCAGAGTCTCGTCCCGCCGAGACCACCCTTCCAGAGTCTCGCCCCACCGAGACCACCCTTCCAGAGTCTCGCCCCACCGAGACCACCCTTCCAGAGTCTCGTCCTGCCGAGACCACCCTTCCAGAGTCTCATCCCGCCGATACCACCCTTCCAGAGTCTCGCCCCCCGCCGTGACAACCCTTCCAGAG
This sequence comes from Chrosomus eos, assembly GCA_036326025.1. Taxonomy (NCBI): domain Eukaryota; kingdom Metazoa; phylum Chordata; class Actinopteri; order Cypriniformes; family Leuciscidae; genus Chrosomus; species Chrosomus eos. The sequence continues at coordinate 52,334,806 of CM070818.1, forward strand.
TCTCGTCCCGCCGAGACCACCCTTCCAGAGTCTCGTCCCGCCGAGACCACCTTTCCAGAGTCTCGCCCCGCCGAGACCACCCTTCCAGAGTCTCGCCCTGCCGAGACCACCCTTCCAGAGTCTCGCCCCGCCGAGACCACCCTTCCAGAGTCTCGCCCCACCGAGACCACCCTTCCAGAGTCTCGCCCCACCGAGACCACCCTTCCAGAGTCTCGCCCCACCGAGACCACCCTTCCAGAGTCTCGCCCCGCCGAGACCACCCTTCCAGAGTCTCGTCCCGCCGAGACCACCCTTCCAGAGTCTCGCCCCGCCAGACCACCCTTCCAGAGTCTCGCCCCGCCGAGACCACCTTCCAGAGTCTCGACCCGCCGAGACCACCCTTCCAGAGTTTCGTTCCTGTCCCTAGACCTGTTCCTGCCCCAAGAACTGTTCCTGTTCCCAGACCTGAGTCTGTACCCAAGCCAGTATCGGTTCCTGAGCCGGAGTCTGTTCTTGAGTCTGTTCCTGAATTTCCTCCCAACCTCCCTCTCCCGCCGCCTCTCATCATCCAGCCGTCATCCTCGTCTCCTCTGCCTCCTGTCAGCCCCATCACTCGCCTTCTATACACCAGTGGAATGGTGGGCTCACTGAGGGGCTTCCAGTACTCAGCACCATCTTTGACAGTGGATCCCTGGGATCCAACTCCAGTCACCGCGCCCAGGATTCCACATCGGCCCATCAGTCCACTGGCTCACCCTTGGCTCCTACCTCCTTCAGCTCCGCCGTGGCCCATCAGTTTCATCAGTTCACCAATTCCACCAGTTCCGCCAGGAAAAAAGTTTTACAAAGAGCCTCCAACTTTCTTAAGAGTTTTAATTCAGTCTCATTTAATGAGTCAGGAACCTCAAGTCATTCTTCGGTTACACCCGTTTCAAAACAAACTATTATGATGATATACTGTATACCTCATCATATCATCTGATTTGTCATATTACAGTGTGCAATTAGATATACATATTCACAACAGAGTTGTGTGAATGAATAATGGCATTCTAAAAACATTGAAAAACATTATTAGTTATTGTTTAACATAGTTAACTGTATGAGTTGAATCAATTGTAAGGGAACATTTGTTTGTAGTTAAAAGTTAACCTAAGACATTATGCTCTCAATAAACTGAGATACTTCTGAAGAGAATGGTTGTTCTACAATACTGAAATTTGTCAACTAAAAATGTAATTTGGTTCCTCAAAATTTAATTTTATGTGACTTTATTTAATGTCTAGAGCCCTGATTCAGCCACAGACAGTTATTTTGGGAGAGAGCAACAATCTCTGTCTTCAGACCTTGAGGACAGTATCAACATGAAGACAGTAAATCACACTGTTATTATAAAGCAGGAAGTCTGAGGATTGTGGGTAGTAAGTCTGTTTTTCTCAAGGTAACACACAGGCCTCATATCTAATCCTATTGAAAGCACTCATGGATTTTACAAACATGTTCAAGATTATCTTTGTGTGTGCTGAACAACACCCTTTGAGTACACTAAACAAATCTCCCAGTGACTACATCTCTGATCTCTCTCTTTGTGTGTGTGTGGTGTGTGTGTGTGTGTGTGCGTGCGTGCTGTGCGTGCGTGCGTGCTGCGTGCGTGCGTGCGTGTGTGTGTGTGTGTGTGTGTGTGTGTGTGTGTGTGTGTGTGTGTGTGTGTGTGTGTGTGTGTGTGTGTGTGTGTGTGTGTGTGTGTGTGTGTGTGTGTGTGTGTGTGTGTGTGTGTGTAAACTATTGCAACACTCTCCACCTGCAAAACCGAATGCCCAGACATGACTAACATGGTGGAAATCTTCTGACCTCAGTCCAATCTCACACACCTCAAACAAGAGCAAACCCTTATCAGAGTTTGTCTGGACTATGTGTTTGAGAAACACTTCAGGGTGAGACAAGGACAAGAATAAGGCCTCAGGGTCGGGTTATGATCTTTTACATCTGGATTACACTTACTCCGAGTTGAACCTTGAACCTTTGATCTGCCATTCAGACCTTTAACCATTAAACTAGCAGCAGAGAAACATTAACAGAGTTCAGAAAAGACTAACACCTGATTTAAGCAATGAGTTCCTGTGTGGACGTGGAGTATTGTGAACGTTGTCTAAAGGTCTTTGACCTGCAATAGAGCGAGCGACTATATAGCACATACTCAAGTGCCTGAAAAAGAAATGCACTTAATTCTATTTAATGTGCACTTGTAGAGAACTTAAAATCTTAAAAAAATATATATTTTAAATAACTGTTTATGCAGTTAATAATAATAATACTATGGAGGCCACCTGAGTTTATATTAATAGACTACAATTTCAGTCCTGTGTTTCTGCACACTTTATTAAAGTCAAGTTAAAAGTTTTACTTTTAAGTACATTTTAAATAATTATGTTTTAATAATCTTTTGATGTGCTTTAAAGACATACACTTAGTTTGATGTGTTGACTAACATACTAAGTAGCCTACGCATGTTATTCAATATTAAATTTAAAGTTAATATTTTTTTAAATGTACTAAGTTGCAACTTCAAATATACATTTAAATACATGACATACATGTTTCAGTAGAAATTACAAAGTAGATTTTAGTTGACCATAAATGCTTGTTAGTACATTCAGCAGTAGCATTAACCATATTTCAAAGACAACAGAAGGAATTATGGAATTTCATATAAAAATGCACTGAAGTACTTCTTAAGTGGGTCAAAAGCACTCTAAATTTCATCTAATTTCATTTAATATAAATGTAAACCATAAAATATTCATAAAAAGTTCTACAGTTCTCAGTTAAGTATATTTCCTACAAATATATTATTTCCACAATAAGCACTCTTTTTAAAAGTATGCTAAAGTGTACTTTTTACACAAATGTTACTACCTTTCATATATTTTGCATAAACAAAATTTGAAAGCCTGCATTTACATCAAAATAAAAAGTGACTTTAGTCCTTTCTAGCAACTACTTTTTCCCCCTCTGAAATGGACTTCCATACTATTTACTTGCTATTCTTGCAGATCTAGTCCCTGACACAATAGAATGATGTCTTCTTGTAGTTCAATAACGATTTGTTTCACGGTGTCACTATGGCGTACTTTAAGCATTTAGTTTCATACATGATTCTTCACACACACAGGCCTGTAATTCTGATACTACAATGGCCTTCATTCAACCACTGTAAGAAACAAATGGAGTGACACGAGTGAGTGAGTGAATGAGTGTGTGTGGGGGGGGGGGGGCGTGGTCAGGGTGTGTGAGTATGACATTCAAGGGTCAGGAAACCATAAAACACATTTTTGAGATGGTAACAGATATGTTATCTGTTGCACATTATTAAAACTTTTGTCTAATAATTCTACTTTAAGCTATTCTGTTCTTACAGCATAAAAGCTGAAGCAACATCACAAAAAGGCAAGTTTTTTTTCGTTAATAATCATTCACTGGGAAATTGAAAAAACAAACCAAGGTGTTCTTTTCTTGTGGCGTCACCACTGACCATGACTTTGAGGAACTACCCATAATATCATTATCACATGAAGAGACAGTATCCTTCAACAACATTATTCATAATCATGAATATTCATGCAAGTTCAACAGGGTTATTTCAGAGGATCGTTGACCTTCGCAGTCTGAAGTCATGTGACATGAAACACATGAACACACATCAACATTTATCACACACACAGTCATGGTTTTTTGTCAAAAGGGAACTGAAGGACAGAAATCATGAATGCAACATGCTTGAACGAGAGGCCATGAAATGTTTCCTTTGTTGGCTGGTGTGCCACAATCCGGTTTCTTGTGTGAATGAACACAGAATTTCAACAATTAGGATGGCTTGGGAGATTTATGTATATGATAGCATATAAAATGTCCATCCATTTGGATTACACAGTTTTAAAACACTAATAAATTGAATTTGATGCATATTTGTCAGATATGCATATATGAAACAAATAAGAAACAGGTATGATTTCTGGCAAAATCACTGCCTTTATTAAGTGTTTGCATGTATTTTATTCAAAAATCATTTTCAAAATGCATTTATTCAAATTGCTTAGAATCAGAATAAATCTGTTCATTGTGAAAGCAAAACAATTCAATGTATATAGTTAAAAAGTACAAGCGGTTATACTTTATGAGATTTAAACAAATTTGATTAATTGGTGATAAATATATAAACCTTATAATGCATTTAAAACACATTACATTTATTAGTATAATTACAGAAATCTTACCCATTCCATCAATAAATAACTGATGAATATGCATCACAATACGTTTATTAGTTTATGTTAAAACTGTGTAAACCAATGGATGGAATTTTAATATGCAATTCAAATACATAGATATTAAATGTAGGCCTTAATAATTTTGGAGTATTGTGCTTCTTATTTAAAAATTGACTAAAATTGACTTGAACACCTATTTGACTATGGTTTGTATAATCTGGTTTCCGATTCACCTGATCACATTTGTTTCTAGGCACTGACAGAAGGTGTGTTTTTGTGTTCCACAACACAGGCCGCAATAAAATGAAACTTCACACATGGTCTTACAAATGCAACAATCGTGATGGGAAGCACAAAAAGAAAAAAAAAAGAAAAGAAAAACAGCACCAGACATGACACAACGACCAAAACCATCTGTCTGAATGAGCACTGAAAAAAATAGTAAGATCTAAATTACTGTAACTGGTTTTATTCATGTTTATTCATGTTTAATATGCTAAATTATACCAACAAAACATCTTTTTATGGTTTACATTTGGTAGAAATAGCACTCTAAGGTAACAATGTAAATCCTACATTATGGTGGCAAAATGTCCCCAAAAAGATATCAGAAATCCTTGTCCTTGTGGGGAAATGGTTTGGTACTCATGGAAAACAGCTTATAATTAAATCATATTAAATGATGTTTTTTTAAAAAGTAAAATGCCGAAAGTTCACTGTGATGGGTAGATTTAGGGGAAGGGTTAGTGTAAGGGGATAGAATATACAGTTTATACAGTATAAAATTCATCATGTCTATGGAAAATCCCCATAACACATGAACGCTGTGTGTGTGTGTGTGTGTGTGTGTGTGTGTGTGTGTGTGTGTGTGTGTGTGTGTGTGTGTGTGTGTGTGTGTGTGTGTGTGTGTGTGTGTGTGTGTGTGTGTGTGTGTGTGTGTGTGTGTGTGTGTGTGTGTGTGTGTGTTGGTTAGATCACTGCGCTCTCATGCTCCTGAACTGCTCTATATATCGACCATGTCATTCATCTCCACAAAAGACAAGACATTATTTTTAATTAAAAACTCAACCATAAATTGTGGGTCATATTTGTCAGGTCATGGTTTTAAAAACATAGGGAGAGCAAAAGATAAAGATTTTCTGAAATATTGTCCTTCACTGTATAATAACAGTACTGTATAATAAAACTGTGTTTTAGTGTGTGCGCATGGGGACAAAATGTTCCCACAACAAAGATAGCAATATCCAAAATCCTTATCCTTATGGGGAAATTTTTTGGTCCCCGTGAGGAAAACAGCTTATTAATCATAGAGATGTTTTTTGAAAATGTTAAAATGCAGAAAGTTTTCTGTGAAAAATATACAATATAGGCTACAGTTTGCACAGTATACAAATCATTATGTCTATGGAAAGTCCCCATAAAACATGGAAACCCAGCGTTTTTGTGTGTGTGTGTGTGTGTGTGTGTGTGTGTGTGTGTGTGTGTGTGTGTGTGTGTGTGTGTGTGTGTGTGTGTGGGGGGGGGGGGGGGGGTTAGATTGTTGGGGGGGCAAAATGTTCCCACAAAAATGGCAATACCAGAAATGTTTGCCATTGTGGGGACATATTTTGGTCCCCATGAAGAAAACAACTCATAATTCATACTAAGTGACGTTAACTCCTTGAGTCCCAATATTGCATTGTGTGTGTAAAAGGAATATTAATTTAGAAACAAATATTTTGCTTCAAGTTCTTTAACCCTCGGTTTACTCACAACATTTACTTTTAAGCAATGTGACATTTCAAATATAATCTTTTTTTTTCAGTTTGGGGTCCATTACTCCCTGTCAAAAATACATTTTAAGAATACGGTAATAATAAAAAAAATATAATAAAACAAACACAATTAGACAGTTTACTACTAGTGTGTACAGTAAAATATCAGCTTTAGGCTACATGGGATTTGTGAGACCATTAACCAGACTAATGAAATCATTTTCATGAAGGACATTTAAAGCATGTTATTATCTAAGAAATTTCAATGTAATTTTGGCACATAAAACATGATCAGATAAACTAATGTGCGGCCACAGGTGAACACAGATCATCCAATCAGATTGCAGAGATTTTTTTAATAAAGATAACATAAAATGAGAGGAAGTTTGGCGATCAGATCCCGTATTAATGTATTATTATTTAACAGTATTATTAATGACTATATTAACTAGTTCAGCCATGAGAGGTGGTTATATGTGAGGTGGATCATTAGATTATCTTCTATTCTTCAACCTTTTGTTATTTGTGGCCTGAGGATGAGTAAGTAATCTGAGAGATTGTGTGTGTGATTATATCATTGATTTATTGCTCAAACACTTCCTGTTTGAAGATCATGTGATGTCTTATAGGAAGTACAAAGATCAAATCACACCAGCAGTGTGTTAAGAAACACTGTCATGAAAGTTTAGTCTCTTTAAGTACACTTAAGTGGCCTTTTAATTTACGGTTAAGAGTGCACATTCAATACAATTAAGTCTTCTTGTTAAAACTTCTTGTTCTCAGGAGAATGTAGCAGTTACTTTGTCTTATTGCAATATTGTATTTGTGTTAGTAGGCATACTGTGCATACTATGCAGTGTCCAATAAGTAATACACTTGTATCTTAACACAACCCATGATCTGCTCTTACTGCTACTCTGATGAAGGGTCAGTATCATTCTACAGAGACTTTTATTGGACAAAAATCAATATATGCCCCAGGAGACACAGGAAATAATGTCATCAATATTTATATTTCCAAGAAGAAAAAGACTATCAAAAGAGAGAGAAGGTGTGTTATTTTTTGCACGGCTGCTCAAAGAAATCATTTGAACGCTGAAGTAGGATGTAAACGCATGCACAGCCTGTAGATAACGTGCAAATACATCTTGTCACGTTTATGAAGCAAAACGAAGCGAGAAGTGTTTCGTGAGGGGTGGAGACTGTAATCTCACAGGCAAATTCCCAACATTTGCATACGGTCATCAACACCTGTCACATAAACGCATATAGCTGAGAGGAACAAGTAAAAATCAAATCAATAACGGACTCATTTGCATACTGCATTGAAGGTGACAGCGCTACCTTAATTATGTATGCATGCATATTCATGAGGAAGATTAAACTTTAGATTACTTTAGCTCTGCTGTTTACTTTGTGTTTTTCAAAAGCTGTTATGATGTCACATTCTTCACCTCTCTCTCTGAATTTGTTTTTTTACTAATCTCAGCCTCATGATCTGGCAAGCTCTAATCTGATTGGCTGAAGTCAGGCGTACACAGTTTATCTGGAAACGGGCATGTTTACAAGGCTGCTACATTGGGGAGGAACTAATTACGGATTCGTCAAGCGGTAGGGCCGTCAAATATCAGATATATAAAAAATTCAGCTATGAAACTCTATTCGCTGTAACTCTGATGTCCAATCAATTTCACATATCCATTACTACTTCCCTATAACCACATTGCATCTAAACAAATACATTAACTCTGTGCGCTATGCAACTTCTTTTTCTAGTCCTCCACCTCCCCAGCACCACCTGCCTAGATCTGCATCCCTCGCTTTTACATTTACATTCATTTTATACAATATGTATACAATTTTGAGCATTTAGCAGAAGCAAGTCATACTTGCGTTTCAGATCTAGTCTGCCAAGACCAAACCTATGTACATTCCATTAACATTAATAAAATGTTTTATAAACTATCCCGAGAGTTGTTATGACTTAACTGGAATAATGTAGTAGGGACACTTTTTCCCAATTCATTTATGCAAACACATTAAAAATGCAGCTCGTACATAAAGTGACTATAAATAATACTTTATTGAATGACTCTTTATTATAGAATATTTTTGGGTGCATAATGTAAAACATGTGAAGGTGATACAACAGTCCTGATATATCCTTATTAAAAATAAAATTCTTGAAAATAAATGCTAAAGTATTTTGGCATAATATTCTATTTTCATCTATCAGGGGAAAAGAAAATAAGCCTACAATTTCAGATAAACCTGCCTCTAAAAACAAAACACAGTATTGCTTGACTTTAAATGTCAGGGAGACCGTCTCTTCCAGTCTAAGGTGAGTCTTGGTTAGAATAAGAGATATTCAAAATAAGTCTATTCGATTTTAAAAGTCATGGTACAGATAAAGTACATGGGTTGTTGATGTGTGTTGCAGTGCTTGATCTTTCACTCTCTATTAGACTGAATGCTTCTCTATACATGATAAGGTTGACTTTAATTACAGTTAGATTAATGAGACCTTTACCTTTACTGAGTGGGTTATTTCTTTATAATTAATTCTTCTGAAGCAAAAATAATTAAAAACAGGGAATGTATTTATGACAGAAACTCACAGTGGTTCATCTTTATCTACACTGTCCATTCGCACAACTGGCCGTGTGACCATAACATTGAAATTCATTTTCTAGTGATTATCTCAATATCAACTCTTTTAAACATGAACCACAAACTTCTCAGAACGTAATAAGACACCAAATGCATAGTATTTTATTCAAACATGATCTTCACAAATACAACCAGTTTTATTCCAGAAAGATGAATACGATAGTTTAGCGTTTTGAGATCTTGTTGTTTTGAAAACTGTACTTGAGGAAATCAGTGCTTGTGGACGAAAGTTACTGGACATTAGAGACCACAGGGTGTCTGGATGATTTAGAGATGATTTTACCAGCCAAAAACTGTTCTAATGCACAGAATGACTCCAGAATGAGCACCATACCTGGTCGGTGGAAAAGTGGAGCGAGCGAGCTGGAGGCAGTTATCCCAGTTACGCTTTATAAAGCAGATCTCAGCTGATGTAACATTACAGAAATATTCTTTCTCTCAAGGACGGATGGAAAAAACACAATATGACAAATGATTTTCCATCTCTTCTTATGAAAAACTCAAGTTCTCATAATAGCAAACAATTGAACACAAATGACTTCTTTCATATAAATTGTTCTTTTGTGCCATCTCATATCATGTACTGTGATGAAACATCAGGATGAGGATCTGTAGGAGCGCTTATGCCTAGTTGATCCAATTCGTTTGGAATTCATCAATAAAACGCTATCACATTACCCAGCATGCACTCTAAACCACTAATTTGTAAAATAAATCAACACACACACGCACGCACACACACACACACGCACACACACACACACACACACACACACACACACACACACACACACACACACACTCATCAATTAGACTAAAGATGCGTTTGTGCCATCTGCGCACACATTGAGGTAGTGTTTACTAATCGAGATAGAAGGACCGTGTTTAGGGTGCAAGTCGACACGCTCTGAGATCGTTGGTTTGGGATGGGATGTGTGTTACAGGTGAGTGTGTGTCCATTCCCCACAGCAGCAGAGCCCTATGTATTTTTTATTTTCGATCAAATCCTCTGTTTTCTGTAAAAAAAAAAAAAAAATGCTGGATTCTGCTTAAGTGGTTAAGTTAAATTTTAGTGATCAAAAAGCATGTCTAATGCTTACAACCGAACAACAATATTACAACATTTACTATTTAGGTCCCAGTTTTATTTTCCCCTATTTCCCATTCATTTTTTTCTGGAAATTGTATTAATCAAAAAACATGCATAATCATTTGAAATCATGAAACTTATTCAATTTAACACACAAAAAAAATTATACGTTTTGCAAAAAAAAAAAAAAATTATTTTAGGGCCCTATGAAATCGGTTTTATTTTTGCCAAATTCAGTGTGAATTTTTCCCAAATTCTATGTTTTTCTTTTCATTTTTCTGGATTGCATTTTAATGAATAAATTAAATTGTATTAAATAAAAAAAGCATGTATAATGGATTAAAATCGAGAAACTTATGCAACTGAACAACAAATTATACAAATATTTTCAAAAATTCGATTTTTAGGGCCTTATGAAATCCATTTTAATTTTTTTCAACATTCTGTGTTTTCCATTTTAATCCAGATTCCTTTTTAATGGTTTCATTTAAAGGGTAACTAAACCCTAAAACAACTTTTTTTAGTTAATGATGTAAGACTGGGGCTTTATTAATGCTGTTCATTGATTTGAGTAAATTTTTTGACATTTGGGTATAAAGTGTTTTAATTATTCGGGGGTTCTGGGAAATATGCTGCCTCGTTGTTGTTGTTGTTGTTGTTGTTGTTGTTGTTGTTGTTGTTGTTGTTGTTGTTACAAATGACTCAGTAAAGCCCTGACATTCGGTTCTATTTATTTAATGAATCATAATCCGTCTGATTGGCCTTTCACAAGGATTCCAGGGTAGTTAAAGTGTGTGGAGCCTGCATCCATGAAGGTTCAAGGGTACAAAGGGGGCGCTGCTAAGCCCACTTCAGAGCGTTAAAAAGAAGAATGGTCCACAAGACCGAAAGTCCACCTGAAATGTACCTTTTGGGACAGGGCCAGAGAGACGCGGGTCTCAGGTGCACGCTCAACATGCAGATTTAAGATTTTTAATAGCAGTCTTTTTGCACTTTAATATTCACAGAGACAAGTATCGCCATTTGATTAAGTGTGCAGGCCTGCATTTGGTTTATATATCCAAAATTCTGCAACATTCCAAGTTATTCTGTGATTCTGTCCATATTCTGAAAACAGGTCACGACCCCGGCACCACCCTGGGCACCAGACCGAAATAGGCAGCGGTTCAATAATGCAGATGTGAGTCCATTTACTGTACAGCTAAGCCAAATCTCCATTTGAGAAAATCAAGTCAATCCAGTTTAGCATCCAGCCAAATTGATTAAAGATCACTACCAGTCCAAAAGGGAACGCCAAGCTCCAAACTTTTGACTTTTACGGTAACAACTACTTATTAGCCGTCTGGAGAGTGCGTTTGTTGCGCTTCCTTCTTGTTTTCATTTAACTTAATCAATTTTAGCCAATGAGACAACTGACTGAAAGCACTTGAATGACTGCAGAATTGAGCCAAACTCAAGAAGCTGCCAAGCAGCAGATATGAAATAGAGGAACAGGTCAGATTGAGTTGAAGACATATTAGCACAGAATAGAGCCAAGATGGCAGAAATAGGAGAGGTTAATTACTATCTAGCTACAGTGTCACAAAAATTGAACCTTATGTGCCAAGAGACTGGCTCACATCTTCACATTAGCAACACTGCAGAAGCAGCGGGCAGAGAGAGACTGACCGCATGACTCACAGGTCGATCTCCATTGACACTAGCTCTGCACTGCAACCACTGTAGACAGACGAATTAATGACGACTACAGGATGGGTTTTAAACTTAACTTCAGCTCCATTTTCATTTCTCTGATGGTGTTGACTAAAACAGCTATATTTCATTCAGAACAGCGTAGTGTTAGCATGGTGATGGTTTCCCTAAAGACAATTTTTTTCCAGACTTAAGTCAATACACAGTCCTGCCTTTGTGAAAAAGAAGGGCACTTAACTGTATTGAATTTGCACTTGAAAAAGTACACTTCAAATTTTTAAAACGTATTTAAAAAGACTGTACTTGCAGATAATGGAATATTAGTGAAATAAAAGGCCACTTAAGTGCACTTAAAGAGAGTACGCTTTCATGTCAACACTTAAGTACACTTTTAAGTCCACTATTGTTACAGTTATGTCTGTCTTGTGTCTGTATTCCTGAGTTTTCCCCCCGTCATTGTGTATTTGGTTTAGTCCTGTGTTCCAGTTTTCCCGCTCCTCGTTTGTATTCAGTTCCTTCACCTGTTTACCTGTCATTATCAGTTCATTTGCCCCAGCTGTGCCTTGTTTCCCCATTCTGTTCTATGTGTATTTAAACCCTGTGTTCTCCCTCACTCCTTGTCGGTTATTGTTGATGTTAGGTGCGTTTATGTTAGGTGTGTTTGTATCCTCTGCCCATCTGAACCTGTTTGTTGTTTTGTTTACTTAAGTAAAGTATATTGTTTTTGGAAATCCTGATCTCCTCTTCTCCTGCATACACCAACCGTAACAGAATAACCGACCATTGCAGCAGCATTATGGGCATCTTCCTCTACCCTCAAGATCCCACCGACCTACTCCTCAGCCTCTCCCAGAATCACCGTCCGATTGAGACCTACATCGAGGAATTCCTCCACCTCGCCCATCAGGTGTCCTGGAAAGAGGCAGCCCTCAAGCACTCCTTCTGGATGGGTCTGGACGATCCACTCTTTGGGCAATTTCCAGCTACTGCCACCACATGTTCCCTGAGGGAATATATTGACAACATCCTGTGGGTGAGTGGATCGTCCTACACCGTTGATGTAATCCCAGATCTCCCTTCTGTCCCTGTCTCCCCACTGTGTCCAGTGTCTCGTTCTGCCGAGACCGTCATGCCCGCCGTGCCAGTCGGAATTTTGGTAGAGCTGAAAGAGGAAGACTGGCTTATAGACTGGGACACAGAGCTCCCCTGCAGCCCTGCCGAGCCTGAGCTCCCCTGCAGCCCTGTCGAGCCTGAGCTCCCCTGCAGCCCTGCCGAGCCTGAGCCCGTCGCCTGCCCGCCAGAGCCTGAGCCCGTCGCCTGCCCGCCAGAGCCTGAGCCCGTCGCCTGCCCGCCAGAGCCAGTCGCCTGCCCGCCAGAGCCAGAGCCCGTCGCCTGCCCGCCAGAGCCAGAGCCCGTCGCCTGCCCGCCAGAGCCAGAGCCCGTCGCCTGCCCGCCAGAGCCAGAGCCCGTCGCCTGCCCGCCAGAGCCTGAGCCCGTCGCCTGCCCGCCAGAGCCTGAGCCCGTCGCCGGCCCGCCAGAGCCGCCTTCTCCGCTGGTCCCGTCCAGCCCTCCCAAACCTGTCACTCTCCCCAAGAAAATTTTCCACCCTGGCCACCCGAAGGGGCGTCTCCACCCTGGCCACCCGAAGGGGCGTCTCCACCCTGGCCACCCGAAGGGGCGTCTCCACCCTGGCCACCCGAAGGGGCGTCTCCACCCTGGCCACCCGAAGGGGCGTCTTCACCCTGGCTACCAGCACGGCCTGCTCCGCCCTGGAGGCTTCCTGTTCCAGGAAAGCTACGCCCTCGTCAGCCTCCAGGGCGCCCACCCTCCCGCCCCTATTTGATGTTTATACGGCGTGGGGACACGCCTTTTCGAGGAGGGGCGTAATGTTACAGTTATGTCTGTCTTGTGTCTGTATTCCTGAGTTTTCCCCCCCGTCATTGTGTATTTGGTTTAGTCCTGTGTTCCAGTTTTCCCGCTCCTCGTTTGTATTCAGTTCCTTCACCTGTTTACCTGTCATTATCAGTTCATTTGCCCCAGCTGTGCCTTGTTTCCCCATTCTGTTCTATGTGTATTTAAACCCTGTGTTCTCCCTCACTCCTTGTTGGTTATTGTTGATGTGTAATGCCGAGTTCAGACTGAACGATTTTAGCCACGATTTTGGCTCGCCGACAGGTTTTGAGAAATCGCCGACAAATGCCCGAAATCACAGGCAAATCGGTGCTCGTTCACGCGAGTGACAATCACGCAGTGTGAATGAGCAAAGACGCGATCTGAGAGAATCGCCGACGAGTCGCCGACGCCCGTGGAGATATTTGGCATGCTAAATATCTGGACCTGTCGGCGATTCACAATCCTGCTGTGTGAATGTGTTCTGACTGAAAACTTCATCGGCGATGAACGACAGCCAACGAGAGAGCAAGATACAGGACAGGCTGTTCGGGGAGGAGTTATAGACCAGAATATCAGTATTTTAATAGATAGATAGGCCTATATTTACAATTATATCAAACAGAAACAAAGCACAAACATTTGCATGACCAGCAGCAACAGCAGGACGTTTGCAAAATTATTTATTTACCCCCAACTCTCTTTGCAAAACACAGTCCTTGCTCCCCTCGTCTTCCCAACCATTTCCTCCTGCATAAACTGAATATTTATTTGTTTCATTTTCGCTACAAATCAGTGCAAAGACAATTTGGATCACAATCTTCTTGTAGGCTATCATTTTTATTAACAAAGTCAGTGTCGCGCGAGAACTCCGGTATCACGCACGCGTGATCTTCCGTTATTTCCGTATCACTTCTCGCGTTTGTTTGGTTGTGAAACGTAGTTTGCGGACCAGGCAGAGGTTGTCGGCGATTCTTTCTTTTGTAAAGTCATGCAGTGTGAAACCTCCTGTCGCCGACCCATCGTGCAGTATGAACACAGAAGCAACTGAATGTTACCCCAGATATTCATGCAGTGTGAAAACAACAGTGACCCGATTATTTTGAAAATCGTGCAGTCTGAACTCGGCATAACGTGTGTTGGTGGTTCCTACGTCTTGTTAATGTTACTGAGTTTGAAGTTATTAAGTAAAGATTATTGTAGTTGGATCTGTTGACTGCTGCCTCTTCATCTGCCTGCACCACACCCGTAACAACTATGTGATAATGTCAAATTAAAAGTTTTAATAATAGTTTGCCGTGCTTTAAAGAAGCACACTTCTTTTGATATGGTGACTATAGCACACTAAAGCACATGCAAAGTAACTTTAAATGTAATATCAAATAACATTACCGTTAAACTTAAGATATTTTAATGTACTAAATTGCAACTTTATCATTGCGTAATTACAATTGTTTTAAATACATGACATACAAGTTTCAATAAAATGTTTCTTTTAGCAAAGAAAACCACTGATCACTGAAAATCCTCCAAATTCAACTGAGATAAGAGTCTGTGAAGATAGAGATAGATGTCTCAACTTAGAAAAGATAAAAGTAAACAGCATGGACCCGAACAAGATTTGTAGCTTAAATCAAACTACCAGATCTTGGACCAGATCCTGCAATTTATCTACTTTTTTTAAAGCTCAAAAGCCTTGATATGAACAAGCTAATTATTTAGAAAGTGGTTTTAAGGTGCCCTGACAAGAAAAGTGAATCTCTTTTTGTAATAAATTCATGACCCAAAACTTACTTTTTGCATCCCTCATGTAAAATATCTATTTTTTTCTGGAGGCAAAGAAGCATGCTTGATACTGCTATAAGATTGATGCTAAGAAACTCAATTGAATCTTTTAGGCGTATTGGAATCTACTCAGAGACAAACCGCAAATTACTAAAAGTTTCCTTAGAGAATCCGATGCAAAACTCAGGACTACAATTTGGATAATTGAGTCATTTAACAAGAGCACTATGGGCAGATTAAAAGAATCCAAGAAAGCACTTTTGATCAGCTATCAGAGATACACAAGTTGCTAAACTGGAGAAAATAATTTTGCTTTGCAACTTTGATCAACCAAACACCCCTTCCAGCTGTGTTTAATGAACTGAACAGTTATCTATAGATGCATAGAGAGAGAAAAGGATCAAGCTGTCAATATCAGAAACTCCTTGTAGCTATTCCCACTGGATTAATCCGGGAAAACTGGAAGATGAGAGCTGTTTAAGGAAAGGAATGTATCTCTCTTTTGGACTTTTTCTAATAAGCTGTCACCTACTCCAGGCACTTTAAGGGCTGACTGGAGATTAACATGAAACACTTGCATGAGTCCAGGCAACAAATAATTTACAAAGCAATGATTCGGATGCTTTCTCAAGGCTCTGGGATGCTGACAGAACGCTTTTCAATAAACGGATTCTCCATAGACACACAGGCCTAGGACGCATGTCTTCGCAATAACTGCATGCATGAATACATTTACAATTAGAAAACCTGTTTTTATTGAATTTCTAGCACATAGTATGAATTTCCCCTCTGCATTCTCTTTAGCTGGCAAGAAAAGAAAAAGAAGCCATGCTTAATTGTATTGGATGCGCATTTGTAGTGTACTTCAAATCTGAAAAGTATTCTGTATTTTTTTAACGTGCACTTGCAGATAATATTAACCCTCTGAGGTCTGAGGTGTTTTCTGGGTTCTGGAGGTGATCTGTCATGCTCTGACATTTGTGCTTATTTCTGTTACTTGTGACATTTTCATGGCTAAAGTCTGATTACACAGTATTCAGCACAAACTCTGCTACAGTAATATGTCAGCAGCATGTATGTACAAGTTTTTAGTTTTGAGATAATGACGTTTATGCGTGGTTTGTGAAAAAACAAAAAAACATTGTCACTGAAATAAGGTCATAAAACCCATACTAATTATTTCTTCACAAGACTTTTAAAAATTGTATCATGTGGCCTAGAATATTTGCTTCAAAACTATGTGAAAATCATCCTGACTACTCATTCAGATAAGACAATATATTGACTTAAAATTTGTAAGACGTGTTTTGTGTAAGAAAGCTTTATGCGGAGGGGCGTTAACAACCCATTAGTATATAGTGTTTTCACACCTGAGAAAGACAAAGGCCCTCCCCTAATAGCCCTATAAGGTACTATCAGGTGCTGTCATTGTGAGAAGCCTTGCACAAAGAAGGAGGAGAGACTTAAAAAAGAATGGCTTTTAGATGGTTTGGATTTATTTACAACACAACCAAGTTATTTACAACACAATCAAAAAGATACACAACCAAAGACAAAAAAGCACATTAGTAAAACACACTGATCTAAAGACAGAGACTTGGACAGTCACACAGCTTTGTGCCATTCCTAAAACATATAGGTTACATACCTGTCATCTCCAAGGTGTTTGATTTTTCACCATGTTCATGTACAGAGACTCACGTGAATGTCAGCTGGACTCATCAGTGCTGGTCCCTGTAAAAACATTTTTTAGAAAACAAAAAAACAGCTGTGAACATGCTGATATCAGGAGAAACTATTTTAGATTTTTCTGGTTCAAATTATGAAATTTACTAAATACATACATATACTACATATATGAACTCCCAATATATGTTGTGCCTTGTAGTTGTAGGCATATGTAGGGCTGCATGAAATAATAACAATAGCCTGTAGCAGCTAGGCAGCCTATAAATCACTAAAAAGTTAAGTAACACTACATTAGAGAAAACTATATGGATTATCATGTTACTTAAAACGTTTCCATTCGTTACAACGTTATGAGATGAGATTGTTGGAGTAAAACCATAAAGCCTAATGATTGGTTTGTTTTACTTTCCAAACCCACAGCGCGCGTGACTCAAACTCAGCGCGTGCAAACATTTACTGAATGCGATCGAGCCGGACCAAACTATGAAACGTAATATTTATATAACATAGTTTTTTGGTCCGGGCTCGATCGCATATTCTTACATAATTATACATATCTTCGTGTGAGCAGATATCCACAAACACAATAAACACAAGTCTAAACATTATAATATTCACAATCATACGAGCCTTCTGTATCGTGCTGTTTAATTATCGAACATATGTTTTTATGTATATACATTTAGCATTAGGCTTCATGTTTTACTCCAATCACATTTCATAACGTACATTTTAGTATGGCACCAGTTTAACTAGTAGCTACAAGTTTATGCAACAATAACATGCTACTAACAATGACATGTCTTACCTTATTATAAATCCATCTTATAATCGAATTGTGTTCTTCTAACTCGTCTGATGTAAATCCAAGATAAACAGCACAGCACACTCTGGAAAAGTAGAGCAGGACTGAAGACTGAAGTCGCGGATTCTCTGTTTTGAGGTCGTTAACAGTTTGCGTTCCTCCACATGGCTCATTAGTATGCGAGCAGCTGTTGCGCGCGGGCGTGGTCACATTAACTTTAATGAGCTCAGGCTGGAGAAACTGTATGTCCTTGCTTTCATACGAATTACTTAAACAGAGAATATTTGTTTTTGATATGATTTACATCATTTAAAAATAGAGACTCAAAGTGTTGTAAAGACATATGTTTCATGTCACAGTGACAAGTATTAGCTGAGTTACAGGTCATGTTCTGTCGCGTTTCAGAATGAGCTTCACATTTAGAGAGACGGGAGAAGGCGCATCATGTTCATTTTCTTTATTTTACGAAAAACACAACATTTTGTTTTTATTATGAGTGTACACAAATAAAAGAAGACATTTAACAGTTTTGAATGATGTATAACACTTACATGCAAGATCAAAATCAACAGAGTAATTTGAGTCTCTTTTGCACTGATGAGAAAAAAAGTGAGCAGATCACGCCCACGTGACGGCCGACCCCAGAGGGTTAAAGGATAGTTCCGGTATTTAGCACTTTGAGTCTATTTTCTAATGTGTTTTGGATGAACTAGAGTGGTGGAGACAGACTTTTTGATGATGGGTGCTGTCTCGACTTTTTGACTATTTTAGAATCGCCTCTGACCGCTTCAGAGTGGCTGTCTATGGGCATGCACAAACATGTCCTTAAACCAACCCCTAACGTTAGTTTTCAAAACTGTGCATCTCACCGAGTGGTTAGTGGTGTTCGTTGATGTTCCAAAACAAGTAGCCTAGCGAAATACAGTTTCTGTCGTGTTTTATTGCACGAGTTATTGCAATGAGTCCTCCAACAGAAATCATGCGATTTTACAAAATGGCAAATAAAACACGACAGAAACTGTATTTCGCTACGCTACTTGTTTTGGAACATCAACAAACACCACTAACCACTCGGTGAGTTGCACAGTTTTGAAAACGAACGTTAAGGGTTGTTTTAAAGGACATGTTTGTGCATGCTCGTAGACAGCCACTCTGAAGCGGTCAGAGGCATCGTCAAAATTTCTTAGTCCACCACTCTAGTTCATCCAAAACAAACTAGAAAATGGACTCAAAGTGCTAAATACCGGAATTATCCTTTAAAAGTGAACTTAAAGTGAGTAAACATTCATGAGTTTCTTAACACACTTAAAGGGATAGTTTACCCAAAAATTAAAATTCTGTCATTAATTACTCACCCTCAGGTCGTTCCAACCCCGTAAGATTTCGTTCATCTGTGAAACACAAAGGAAGATCTTTTAGATGAAATCTGAGAGCTTTCCGTCCCTCCATTGACAGCTACACAACTTTAACTCTGACACTTCTAAAAGTTCATAACGATAAATGTATACTGTACAATATAATGCATTATATTTAGTAGAGAATTGGAACCAGAAATAGTATTCTCATTTCAAAATTCAGCTTTAAAGCCCCTTGCGGCCATGTAATATAAAGACTCAAATAGAGGTGACAGCTTAAAGTAGCATGCAGCAGAGAGAATGAGTGAATGGAGAATTTAAAAAGACTGCTGTAATGTGTCTGAAATGTAATGGAGACATCATAAATCAGCCGCGCCATCAGTTGATGCGTGACTGGCATTGTATTCCTGGTTTTACATATCACACAATTTTTCAGGTAATTTTTAAGGAAACTTTTGTACTATTTCAGTTTGCACTTAAGTATATTATTTTAATCTTTTTGAACACTAAATTGCATGTTTAATGCAATTAAATGGATATGTGTTGCAATTTAAATTGATATTAAATGCAATTAGCTGTACTTTAGAGTGCTTTTTGACCTTATTATATCTTTATATGTAATCTCATAAGTCTTTTGTCTTTGAAACATGGTTAAGTGTACTGATGAATGTACTGACAAGCATTTATGGTAAACTAAAAGAGATGTTAATGTAATTACATCTGCTTTCGTATGTTAGTCAACACTTAAAAGGTGTACTTATTTAAAGAACAACAAAACATTATTAAATCATAAAGATTTAAAATGTAACACTTTATTTTCAGTGCTCTTGTAACACATGCTACATGTAGTTACAATAGATTATGTGAAATACATGCAACTAACCCTAAACTCAATCCTAATCTTAATCTATAGAAAGTACATGAAGTTAAATAATATTACTTAGTTCTTAAGTGTATAATTGACTGATAAGGAACATAGTCATGAAAGTGAACTCTCTTTAAGTACGCTTAAGTGGGATTTTATTTAATTAGTATTCTATTATCTGCAAGTATCTGCAAGTTTTTGAAGATTTGAAGTACATTACAAGTGCAGATTGATTAGCCCATATTTTTTTGTGTTCTTTTGTTTTTGAAGCACACATACGTTTTTGAGCTTATATTGAATTTTGCAGCAATTAATTCAGCTAGATGCTAATGCTAACACACAAACAATATGTGACAACAGGGTATATGGTATCAAGACACAATTTTAAGGTCAGACAATGTGATTCATGACTTGAACGATTCCACAATCCCGATTCCAATTCTATAATGTTTTGGCATAAGAATAAGACTATAACTAATTGAAAAAAAAATCCCTGTTATGATCTGCACTATGCTTTATAACAAAATAAATAAATAAAGGTTTCACTTTCCAATAAACAATAATATCTGAACACAACATGTGTCCATTTTCTAACTTAAAGGATTAGTTCACTTTTAAAAACTTTTGCTGATAATTTCAGTAGCACCTCATTGCAGTACACGAGATCGGGGGCGGAGTCGGATCAGATTAAGGGTGGGGTTGGGTAGGTTTAGGGGTGGGTTTAGGGATAAGGGTGGAGCTGGGTAGGTTTAGGTATGTAAGGTGGAGGAGTCGGATCTAGATCCGACTCCTCCCGTGGATTTCATGTTCTGCAGTGAGGACCATCTCGATAATTTACTCACCCCCATGTCATCCAAGATGTCCATGTCTTTCTTTCTTCAGTCGAAAAGAAATTAGTGATTTCGATGAAAACATTCCAGGATTTTTCTCCATATAATGGACTTCAATAGTGGCCAAAACGGTTCAAGGTCCAAATGAGTTTTCAGTGCAGCTTCAAATGACTTCAAATGACAAATGACGATACCAGACGATGAATAAGGGTCTTATCTAGCGAAACGATGCGCCATTTCGAAAATAAATAAAACAGTTAAAGTATTATTAGCACAAATGCTCGCCTTGTTCTGTCCTGAGATGTACGTTCGTGATTCTCCTGTTCGAACTCGTCATTAAAATGACAAATCTTTTTTGAGTCTTTCGTTCGTGAATGAACAAAATGACTCGAAAAAAGACTCGTTCAAAATGAAAAAAATCTTTTTTCGAGTCATTTCGTTCGTTGAATGAATAAAATGACTCGAAAAAAGATTTGTTCATTTTAATGAACGAGTTCGAACAGGAGAATCACAAACGTACATCTCAGGACAGAGCAAGGCGAGCATTTGTGCTAATAATACTTTAACTGTTTTATTTATTTTCGAAATGGCGCATCGTTTCGCTAGATAAGACCCTTATTCATCGTCTGGTATCGTCATTTGAAGTCATTTGAAGCTGCACTGAAAACTCATTTGGACCTTGAACCGTTTTGGCCACTATTGAAGTCCATATGGAGAAAAATCCTGGAATGTTTTCATCAAAATCATTAATTTCTTTTCGACTGAAGAAAGAAAGACATGGACATCTTGGATGACATGGGGTGGAGTAAATTATCAGCAAAAGTTTTTTAAAAAGTGAACTAATCCTTTAATAGAAGCAAAATCAATGTTCCACTAATTGAAAAATGGAGCATTTGAAACTTTTGATTAAATAAAAGTGGAATGTGGCTTGACCCATTCGCCATGAACCGCTAGCCAAGATATTACAAGCATAGCAAACATTAAATCTGTTTCCCAGTATGGAAAAGCATGTATTTTCCCATCAACAGTGAAGTAGGCCATTCTAGTGCGCAGCAGAAGTACAGGAATCGGGATGCAGCCACTCATCTCGTCCATTTGACGCACACACACGCATTACTGCGCTTCTAATGTATGGAGATTGGCGTCTGGGTGACTCAAAGGGTGATGTATGAGAGACGTCTCTGCCGCGCTCACGGCTTAGAGCTCCAAATCGATGTGTTAGCGCCCATGTCACACATACGTAGCATTTAACACCAAGTTTAACAATCTTTAGTGGCTGCCAAGAGCTCACCAGCCACTGACCTCGACTCACAGCGGGTGATGAATAACTCGCCGGCAGTCAGTCACATCCGAGATACACACACACAGATGCCTGCTGCTGTCCGATACAACCCAACGCACATGTGTCTATTAGTGGACAAATCTGAAAAATCTCACGCTTATGCAAAAGATTCACCATTAAACGGCTTGCTTTTGAACTCTGTAACCTGAGGTGAATATGCTTGAAAGTATTTCTATAAAAAGGTATATTAGACTTACAGATATATGCTCCGTTCAAGTTGAGGGCACATTATTAATTGTAACCTCATTTTCTTCCTATTATGTAAATGATCGACAGGATACCAGATAGGATGGAGATAAACCAAAACTAAAGTTAGTTTTAACTGAATTACATTTCTTATTAAAGCCATATGGGATGCAGTCAATTTATTTATGTAACAGTATTATTATTATTATTATATGTAAGTAACTAATGTAACAGCTCAGAATGCTTTGATATATCATTTATAGATTAAATCACATATATTTTTAACATTATTTCTCCTTCAAAAGTTATAGGCCTACTATTTTTTTCTGTTATTCTTTAGTCTGATTTGGTCACAATATGTGTATGAATATACCGTAGAATAACTTTTAAAGCAGTGCAAATGAAGGCTGAATCACAGAGAAGAATCAAGCCGACATTCCCCATAAATGTTTATTTTAAAGAGTGGATCAAGCATAGATTTTAAACTAATCTTCTGTTTACCTACAGATGCTGTTATTCATTTCAAAGTGTCTCTTTGGGGTTAGCAGTTTATTATAATAGGCCCGTGTGTTTCCCATTTCAACTTGTTTGTCTGGCTTGCATGTGTGTTTACATTTCAATTAGAGAAGGGGACAAAATATGAAGAAACACCTGGAATATGGAAGTAAAATTGCCAGTTTAAGTACTTGTTATATGTACCGTATATATATATGCAATATATAGCCCCAAAAAAGTCACTGTTTGGATTGAAATAGTCAATTGATTAAGAGTCTATAATTGGATCATTATATATTGTAAAAATATATATTTATTAGGATTGTAAAAATTCTAAAATATGTCCTAAAAGGTTCATTTGCTGTGACTAAATAAAATACAGTGAGAACAAAAGCAAATAAAATAACTTAAAAACGTTTTATTTAAAAATGGGTGAAATCTAATCATGAATCGTTGACATTTGGCATAACAAGAAAAAAACGTTTAAATCAATTAATTAATAAACATTTATAATAATTGTATCAATATCAAAGTTTGTTTTTTTTTTGTTTTACATATAATCAAAAGCTGCTATAAACACTGGCTAAACAGCAACATGAGTAACATGCCAGTGATTTAATAAAAGAAAAATAGAACACGGGAATAAATCAAAACGGAATGTGGCGTCGTTTATCTTCTACGGAACAGTGACATAACCATTTGAAACATGCAGCATAAAAAAGCTAGTGAATTTATTCCCAGCATACTGTAGCACACACTAAATCTGTAAAGCCCTTCATCAATGAAGACCCACCGATTTTTGAAGTTCTGACTATGTCTTATATAGCATCTACCCATGAGCCCCAAACGCGCCGACCCAGAGCGCTCCAGTGCCTCTTTCCAGTTGGACGGGGCAATTTAAAAGGTTCCCTTGGGTTTGGGGCCTAAATAAAAACAGCAGGCTCAGGTTATTGGGGCTGAATGTTCCTTGTTTTCAGAGGAGCGTGACAGAAAATATTACCGGTTAGTGTTACGTCTACATAACAGTTTGCCGGGTCGACTAACAAAAGCACATTTATAGGTGATAAATGGCAGCGACCTGTTTTAAATATGTCCCATTGATAGTTTGTGTACTCAGATCCAAAAACCAGGGGTTAAAAACGATCTGTTTATTTGTTTGTATGTTTCTGTTGGCTGTGCTCAAGAATCATAACACAACTCTTTACAGTGTAAAGGTGGCTATAGATAGACATCAGAATGTAATCAATGGGAATGATGTCACTGTAATAACGGCATGTTAAATTTTAAACATGTGCACAATAATTTTTACAGTATCTATATATTATGATATCCTTAACTGTTATTAAAAACAAAGTTTAGAAAATATTCCACTTTATAAATGGTTGATATTATACATTTTAAATTTAGTTTTCATGCCAAAAGTTGTTTTATTCCCAATCATTAATATACTGCAGGAAAAAATGGTACCACATTCTTAATTTTAAAGTGTTTTTTTTAAATAGCTTTAATTTCCTTTCATATTCCATTGTAACGATTTTCCGTCACAGTATATTCACCTCTCAGATTATAAATTACCATTATTTTCATCAATTGCAATTCAACCATCTTTCTATGCGAAAAACGCAGAAAATCGAACCCAATACATTTTTTTTATGACGGACCAAAGTTTCGGAGGCAGTGTGCAAGTGTGATTGACATAACGTGAGGTTGTATTTATTTTTTATCGGATGCGAATTTCAGACTCAGTGTGCAATGGCCTTTACAGTAACTTTCTGATGGATTAAAAAAAAATTATGAATAATAAAATTCTTCATAATTCTACATTTCTTAAGTATAAGGTTTAGAAATGAACATAGATAGAACACTAAATGATCAATAAAAAGCTTGATGGGATGAATGGAGTCAATGTGTTAAGTAGTTCAAGGTGATTTAATTACAGAAATTTCTGGAGAGAAAAAAAGTATGAATTTTAATGAAGTGTTGCCTTGCAAACACTGTAATGACGGATAGGAAGACAGACAGATCCAGTCCTGTATGCCAATTAGTCAAATAATGGGTGAAGATAGGATGATAGAGATGTTCTGTTCATGCTTGAGTACACTGATTAAGAAAATAAGCCACAAAGCAGAATCTGTAGGGACCAGGACACACACACACACACACACACACACACACACACACAGAGAGAGAGAGAGAGACACAGATGTAACGTTCTCTTGCTTCGGCTGCTAGATCGATTCACTGGCCCATTCAGTGTTTTTCATTGTCGATTTAGAACACAATTCCAAGCAGAATTATCATGAGCCAAAAAATCCTTAGTGTCATTATAAGCACATTCCCCCCACACAATATTGTGGAAAAATTCCAGAATCAAGACATCCTTTACCAATATTTCCATTTTATGCATTATATTGTATTCTTTATTCATTGAGTACCGGATGAAAGTGTATTGAACCTTTAGAAAAAACATCTAAAAAATATAAAAAAGTTTGCATTATGTGTTTTTGTTGAGCATCATATTTGATACATCAGGCGTGTATGATATTGTGAGAATATGGTGAACATACTTGAGAAGGGGAAAAAAAACACCATCATTTTATTTAGAGGCCAAAACTAAGCAAAAATATGCAATATGGTGCATATTTAGATGGCCACAAAACTAAAATGCAAAGCTTGTAATGTATATCAATGAGATAACAGTATAACAGGAAGTTTACATTTCTAAAAGGCCTTTTACTTGCTAAACAATAAAACTGTCAATCAGACGATAGTAGGCATGTAGTGGATTTTTCAACAAAGTTTTGATCATATTGGTCATTTAGAGGCCTTAGAATTTTGCATTTCAAATGATACAATAGGCTTTATAGGATTTTATTAACTCCTGAAGGATTGCATTTGATTTGAGTGTTCAACTCCACATGATGAGATTAGATTTAGTCTAAATGTGGTGAATTATAAAATTACATGAAAACATTGAGTCTACTGGAGTCGCTAATTAGGTGTGCACACATTTATCTTATTTATTTTTTTAATGAAAACTAATGTGTGTAGTAAATGGTGAGCACACTTTTCCAAACCTATTTTCTTTGTCTACAGAACGTTCATGCATCAGTCACCAAATCCTTCAGTATGTCAAACCAAACTCGTAATGCACCAATCATTCCTTCTGCGAATTGTAGGTGTGTGTTGAAAAATGATTATGGTAATGACACTTTCCTGTGAAGCGTTCAATGATTACACACACATACACACTGCAGTTCCACATAAAAGCCAACAGAGGGGAAAATTGTATGGGCCGATGTCACCGCAGATCCAATGATGACAAAACGGCATTGGCATGTACAATCAGACTCCTCTTTTTTATCCGTTGTGGTGCTATTCTACTACCCACCATTAGGGGACACTATTGTTCCTTTATGCTTTTAAATACAGGAAGTTTAAATTCAGATAGGGAGTAGAAGAAGAGAGAGCTGATTGGTAAGAGGAAAGCATTGCTGCGTCCCAATTCGCTTACTTAAACTACGCCCTAAAAGTATGTACTCTTTTTGTGAAAAGAGTAGCAAGCTTTGGGACACACTATCACGTCATCTTTAACGGTCAGATCTGCGACTGCGTGCGTGCATCCTGTCACCGTAAACTTCCCTGTCAATCATCTCGTCACAGTTAAAATCCTTCATTCAATCTATTTTGATTTCCGTTTCAGAGAGCACATTCATCTGCCAGTCGTGGGTTCAAGCGGAGACTCTCCTCATGTGTTTGCAATTTGAATATAATGATGCATTTAAAAGGTAATGGCTAAACGTTTCTTTACAAAAGTTCACAATTTTGCTGCAGATGCAATATAATGTGGACAACATTGAATAAGTTCATTTTCGTCAGGTTAGATACTGATAATTAATCTCTCAAACCTCTCTACATAACCGCCCGACTCGCGCGTCCTCCATGTCTGTAGTTTTTTAACACTTTTTACTCATGTTTGTAGTTCTAACCGAATCCTCATCAAACGCGCGATGGGTTATGGGCAATATCAGCCGTACAGTGCGCATCGATGTACACTTCGGATTCTGACCGGAAATAGTAGACCATCCGGGTATCTTTGTGGTTTCAACATACTAAAAACGTACTAATTCTATTTTCGAATACTATTTAGGACGGATAGTATGCGAATTGGGACGCAGCACATGGCTTCCCTCTGGTAACCTTACCTTTACTGATGTCCTGATTGGGAAATGTAACGTTTTGTGCTCAATTAAAGTAAGGTTTTTTTTTCATATTCAATGTTGGCTGTTTAAATTGTATTCCATTGTTGTTGAGGTTTATACTATGTTTAATATTTTGTTTGTAGAAGGGCTCCTTTTACCTACCCTCATTAGTTGTATTAATGGTGCAGTTGCTACTACATGGTATGTTGGGAATAGAAAGGACTAATGTACCTGCATTATATCTCATATCTCATTGCCTTGGGTCATCAAAACGGGATATTAATCAAGAGGATAAGATCTGTTTTCTGCTTGTGTCTGGAATTGCTGTGTGGAGTTTTGAATTGTTCTGTACTGTTACCAAGGTTGAAGAACTATCTTCATCTACACAAGCCAAGTTTCCATCTTGTCAATCGAATTATCTGAAGTTAGGTAAAAAAAAAATGCATGCACATAAAGCTGGTGAAGGTGTGTTTCCATCCAACGACTTTAAAGCGAATAAAAACCTGTTCGTAATGACGTCACATGCTGTTTTGCGATCAAATTTGTATATCGAATTGATTTGCTCATTTACATGCTTTGTTCATCACAATGTTAAGCCCTGCCCCTAAATGTATATAAATTGCGAGGGAACGTTTCCTTTAGTTAGATGAGATTGAGATGCATCAGGGACACAATAACGAACTTCTACTTGAAAAGTTACCTCAACGTCTCCTGGTCTGCGCTTCTGACTTTTCTACACTTTAGAAGAAAATAGTTCAAATTTGTATATCGAATTGATTTGAGACATTTTAAGCTGTTTCCATTCATTTTCGCACTGAATTGCACAACATTCAAGCAAACATTTGCGAACAAAGTTTTGCTAGACAAAATGGATCACGCCATAATAACTTTTCCATCAGCGTTTATCGCATAAGCCATATATCGATCAAGATAAAATCCGATGAGACCTAACACATTTCATTTGAGCCGATATTCATGAAATTCAATCGAATTTTACTGTTTCCAGAAGGCATTTTTCATTCCATATCACTTAATTTGGATAAAAACGTGTGGATGGAAACATAGCTATTGTCTATTGGTTTATGTTCATTGTCTTGGGTTTATTATTGTGGACTTCACTATTGTAGTTTTTTCCCAATAATATATCTCTGCTAAGAAAATCAGTTTTCTGTTCTGTTTTCTTGACCTCAACCAGTTTAATGATTGTGATAAGTTGGTATGAAGATCCCTCCCCAAACGACTTACAGATTAATAGTAAACTTTTACTCATAAAAGTACGAGTTTCTTATACCGTCATGCTCCAAAAAGCCCACAAACACACACATCTGCAGTCAAGGATGGCCGGGTTTTGTCCGAACAATCGGCCGAGAAACGAAATAAGAGTGTGGCAGCACTGAAGGACCATGACCCTACAAAAAAAAAAAAAAAAGACATACCACGTATGATTTTTCCCTTCCCTTCCCTTTTCCCTTCAAACTCTTGTTATGATGAAAGAACATCACCGGCAGAGAGTCACTTAAAAACGTTCATCGAAAAGGCTTTGATGGGCAGGAGAGACTGAATAATCCAAATGTGGAGAAAAGGAATGTCACGGGGGAAAAAAACTCAAGAGCAGAAGTGAATTGGCTGATCGTGTTTCCACTGACGTTCCCTTCAATCTGCTCCTGATGTGGAAGTCGACCCTCAGTCTCTGCCGTTCCCGTGTTTGTGTGTGTGTTTCCAATAAACTCCAGGGGGTTCTGGTGAATGTATGGACTGATGTTCGGGCAGACGGAGTTTGACAGGTGTGTGTGGACCCCTCAAGAGGGCCGAGGGGGTCAAAGGGGAGGGGCGGGGGACGTAACAATGCATGCATTCAGCGCTGCAGGGGAACGTGACTTACACAGAGTTATCAAGCCCAGAAACACTGAAAGAATTAGAAGGTCAGGGTGTGAGAGAGTTGGAGTTTGAGCTCGTTTGGATGCTAATAGGTAATTTAAGATCTCCATTATGCCGATGACCGCAGGCAAACACTAACGCAAGCAAATTAGCTGAAATTCTCTTCTTTTTTTACAACATTCAATATGCACTAATATGAGTCGGTAAGATGTTTTAATGTTTTTGAAACATGTATCTTAATAGATTGTAAAATGTATATTATTCCCGTGATGTACTTTTCATGAAATTTTCATCATCAGTATCACATGCTTCAGATTTTATTCGAATATGCTGATTTGCTGCTCTTCTTATTATTATCAATGTTGAAAACAGTTGCTGTTAATTTTACTGTCACGTTTTATCAATTTAATGCATTATTGCTGAATAAAATGTTTAATTCCTTTAAAAAAATCTTACTATAAACTTTTGAACAGTAGGATATTTCTATATGTTCATCTATATTCACATAACCATCATTTTAAACAAACAGCCAAGTGATAGCACACATACATCACAGAGACGTCTATTTCATGTGCGTGTTTACATCTGGAAGATGTATTTGCTCATCTGCAATACGTCTATAGGACATTTCCTGTCAGATCTCAAATAGACGTTTAGAAAATGTCTTTAAGATGTTTATGAATTGAATGTACGTAAAACTGACATCTTAAAGACGTCTATCAGCTGTTAATAAACAGCAGATGCTTTCCAGATGAAGTGATCTTTAACAGATATCTTGCAGACGTACGTGTTCTACATGATCAAGTCAAATTTTTCGCTAAATTAACACATTATGGTTATATAATGCATTAATATAACATTAAATAAATATTTACCTATATGTTTTTGTTTCATGAAAACATTTTTAATATATTAAAAGTTTGGGAGTGTCCGCAGATTCAGAGTTTTGAATCAATTCAATAAATTGTACAGTTTGAACTAGGGGTGTAACGAGACGCTTATCTCACGAGACAAGACAGACACGAGATTGGGTTCACGAGAACGAGACGAGACGAGATTTTTGCACAATTTTACAGAAATCCTCAATGACACAATTCATGACTGGAAAAGTATGCAGGTGCATTTTGCAATGTTTAACTAATAATCTTATTAAGTAGACCTGAAATGACATGCATTAGTAGTATGAATTATCAAATGCATTGAAAGAAAACAATATACAATTTAACCTTTTAATAATAAAAGGTTTTTATTGACTGGCTTTTCTCCTGTATGATTTCACATAGTCTCTTCAGACCTTACTGTATACATTTAAGAGCTTTCAGAACTTCTGATTGAGGCTGTGTGTGACCTCCTAACTGAAATCTAGAAGTCTTATTAAGTGCAAACAATAAGTGCAAGTGCAACCATAATCAAAGTTAGCGCACAGACTCTTTATAATTGTTTTGAAATTGCTGTTTAATTTTGCACCGGCAGTTATAGGGTTAATGCGGTGAGTTCGGGAAAGGCCGGTAGAGAAACGAGCCTGGTGTGTTTGTCTCCACAGTTGTTCTTGCGTTCCGATTATAAGTTCAGAAACAGAGCCTCTTGTCTGTTGTTTTTAAGACATTACAGACAGTACTCTCAATATGCGAAGTGCAAACTGAGACGATAGCCGCAAATAAACAGTCCAGTATTGGGAGACGGACGATTGTGTGTTCGCGGCCTAATTTGTGCTCAATGCACATCAGCGAGCTTGTGTTTTACTTTCACTATCGTGCTCGCGCGTACTCTGTGTATAGCAGCGGTGCTGAGCGTGCATTCTACAACATAAGATCAGACGTTTAGTCCATGTTGCGCAACGAATCCTCCGCCATCCTCACGCGATCAGTGAACTGTGATTCGTGCTGCACTGATTGCAATGGCAACTCGTGCTGGATGAGCAGAGCAGACTTTTACATTAGTTTATAATGGTTTTTAATTATTTTTATAAAAACAGCAAAACGATAGTTTAGGCGAATGTGAGTGTAGCGGTGGAATATTAGAAATCGCGAGACAGCTTTTCACTCGACGGGAAATCTCGTCATGTTTTAGTCTCGCGAGATCTCGTGGCACGAGATCTCGTTACACCCCTAGTTTGAACTGATTCACAGATATGAACTGAACGTACTGTATCAAAATTAAAAGGGGAATTTTGCTTGCTGAACCCATAAATATTGGCTCAACCAATAGTGTGAGTTTAAAAATTGTCTTTTTAAGTGTTTTAGAAACCTGCGTGAAAACAATCATTATTTGTGCATTTCTGTTTGGTGACCCTAGTCAATCGATTATCAAGGATTACAGAGATTTTTTAAAAAGTAGGGTAATAAAGATAAAACTGCTGGCTGCTGATATGATCTTATGTGAGTGCAAATTATTTAAAAAATGTTTAACAGTACTATTTATTATATATGGGAAACTTTTTTTAATGAGAAGAAAGTTATCGACTGCACATTCATGGGCCACATTTAAAGTTGATTAAAAGAACAGAAATATACAGACTGTTAAGTAACATTATATTTCCGTTAAAATGTCACAAATATAATTTGATCTCACCCAGCTCTACATCCCACTAAGCGAGCAAGACTTATCAAGTGTTGGGTGATTCACACAAACAAGCTTAAAAACAAAGATGGCACAAAACATCTCTCGCTCGTGTCTCATTTCCACTCAGGCGCCAAAAGCCCATCTGAAGAAGCTTTTAGAAAGCGCCGGACGCAACACGCAAACAGTAGAAGAGTAGCCAGCCGTAAAATTGGACAGCCATCCCACCCATCCAAGCGAAAGGCTCAAAGTGGTGAAGAGAGAGAAGGATGACAGACGAGTAGGGATGAAACAACCTGAGAGTAATGGAAGACGGCTGAATGTAGATTGACGCAGATCAGATGAGCCGCAGATCTGAGGAAGGTGAAATTGCTAGCAAACTTTCTGTTGGAATACATCAGCCGGAGACAAAGCGATTCAATTATCAGCATAAAAGAAATGTTTGAAAAAAAAGAAATAAATACTAATTAAATTATTGCACTACCACGCTTTTCACCGACTGCCAAAAAACACTTGAAAAATAATACTAAAAAATTCTGGGGGAAATATGGAGCCAATCATTTGTGACTGAAACTCGTATCAGATCTGCGAGAACTTTGATCTCCAGCAAAAGCGCAAAAATTTTAAAAAGCAATGTGATTATTGATTTCAGAGGTTGATCTTTTCTGTACGGCCTCGTTTTAATGGGAGGCACCGTTATTGGACATGACGAGCCCTTTCAACTAAGATTTGGGTCAAGCTGTGTTTTATCAACACTTCATCTCCAGTCAAAGCAGCGCTGAATATCAAGCACCGAGATCTGGACTTGGTTTCGAGAGTCATGCTGGGACGGATGAAGAACAGGCTCACCAAAGTCAGGGGTCTGATCGGATAAGAATGTGACTCAATCAGGTCCTGTTCTCCAAAAGGTTGATCAGCCGTGACGGACGAGCAAACTTGTATATGTTATGACCACAAACAAACAGACATTTCCACAGCACATTAGAGTATAGGCTAATTCATCACTGGCGAGATTTAATTTGGCTTTTAATAAAACATGGCTGTCCATGCAATAGAAAGGTGAATTCTTTATAAAACAGTTCTAAGCGACTAGAATAAATGAGAGAAAAGGTTGACACCCATAAGGCATAATCCAATACAAACACATGGCAATTCCTATCTATTGTACATTTTCACGATTTCACATCAAACAAATTCATACAAAATCACCACCTCATAAAATAGTTAAATTTTACTCTGAGATCAGGTTCTATCTGAAGTCAGTTACCAAAATAAGCATGCATGGCTTTTTATTGTACATTTTTGGTTTACTTTGTGTTTCTCATGTGTTTGTTGTTGTTATATACTTTAACAACAACATACACAAAAGTTGGGTGAATCATCATTTTTAAAGTTCTATTTTTCTGTATTGTCCATCTGTTTTGCAATGCTTTGCCTTCTCTATGATGGATACACGCAATACTGCCTTAGAATGAGATCGCATAATGATCTTATAAGTCAGAATAACCATACTTAAAGGCACAATATGTAGTTTTTCTGCCACTAAATGTCGCCTATTCAGAACAAAGGTGTAGCTTGATGACGCCGAGATTGAGAGCGGAATCATTGAAGTTGTTGTCTTCTCCTCACAGCCGGGGGAAAAGAATCCGACGGGACTAAGGCAGAAATAATATTCATGGATAAGATTATCAACGTTACTTTAGTATAAAGCAGAGCAGGAACGATTGCTAATAAGAGACGAGTGCGAGACACGGCTCGAGAGCAGCGGAACTTTAGTTACGCTTGACCTGAAGAAGCGGAAGCATATGTGGGGTAACGCAGCGCTGTTTTATCATTTACATTTGTCTGTTGAAAATAATGTTACTTTGTGCGTTCGCTTGGCGGCTGCTATGAGACACTTGTTGCACACTCCAGTAAGCTAGATCGATATTAGAATATCATATTAATAAATGCTGGATGGCTTGTGTTGCTAAATAGGCATTCATTTTAAATTAGCATTACCATGTCATTACTGATGTGTCTGATTATGTTAGGTAAGCCACTTGACAAAATAGTGTTTTTCTCTGCGGCTTGGTAAAAAAAAAAATGGTACTCGTGAAAAAAAACAAGCGATTTAAACAATAAGACTAACAGTGTTAAACTATAACAATGATTCATTTTCGATCTCTAAATGTATCCAAAGTTGTTCCTTTGTCTAATAAAACATAATATATTTAAGCGTCTTTGGTGTTTCCATGGTTTCTGCTAAATAAAACCAGAAATCGAGGGTAAAGCAGGTATGACGCTATTGATGACACGGTCTGTGTCCTGGTTAAAAATTGCTACATTGAAACATTATTGGAAACATCTGGGATAATGTAAGTACACAAGTCAACATAATACATAACACTGTTCTAGTGGTTTTTGGATATTTTTATCCAAAAATCTTACAAATTATGCCTTTAAATGAGCAATGTTTTGGTCAATCAACCTTCCTCAGGCACGCAAAACATACAAAGCATACAAAGAGAGGAATGATAAGGGAAAAAAAAACGAAAATCTCAATGTACGGTTGCTCTCTTGGAGACACACACACACACACACACACACACACACACACACACACACACACACACAGGTTGCTACAGAAAACTTCAATTAGATCCTTAGATCCTTCATCGATGCATCTCAGTTAAACCTGCACCTTTAGGAATGCGGCAGGCTTAGTCTGCGCTGAGGATTTCAAAAGATGTCCACTGTCAGGATAAACAAGAGAAAGAGGAAAATGTCAAAAACAATAAAACTTTATCTACAACCTGCCATCCGGCATTGTGTTCGATAAGAATCGCTGTCTCTCGCCATCCACTGAGTGCTGTGTGCTTTCTCTGTTTGTGCTCTTGGACGAAACAGCAGCTGAATAACAATCATCCTGCTGTTTTCTGAGGCCGAATCAGCCTCCTGGCTCTTACAGCGTCCAGCCTGTGAAATTAGGAGCAAACACAGACTCCTCTTCTCATTTTCATCCGCCCATCACTCTAACTCATTCCCGGCCAGTCGCTCCTCTAGTCGCTAAAAGGGTCAGAACTCTTTTGCTGTCAGACTGAAGGATCCCGCATAACATTTTTCCGTTGTGCAGATGTGTGGGGAAAGAGAAAAACGGTGATTGTGAGCGAATGTATGAAAGGTTATTTATCTCGGACGCAGGGCTAGATTGTACGAGAGGGCGTTTAAATAACGCCCTTGCTTTCAGAGACTCTTGTTTTGCTGTTTGAATGTTGTATGAGCTATTCTATTGTGATCTAAAGGGGTTTGAAGGCAGATGGTTGTCAGGAAACGGCACCGGGATCCAACATGTGTGCCAGGGGAACCGGCGGGCACGGGGCGGGAGGTCTTCATCCTCCTCCTCTTCCTCACAGGAGACAGTGCGAAGGCGGACGTGTTTCCTTGACATCACTCATCGCTATGGAAACAGATACTTTTCTGCCTCAGGGCTTGGCGACTTCCGTCAATCATGAACAAGTAACCACGGGAACACCCAGGTGCACAGACGAATCACCTGAAGAATGTGGCAGCAAAACTAGGGATATTTAAATCTTCCCCTTACTTACCCTCAGACTTCAGTCTGTAGTGTTACATGATCCTTCAGAAATCATTATAAGATGCTGATTTGATGCTCAAGAAACATTTCTCCTTATTATCAATGTTGAAAACAGTTTCATATTTTTGTGGA
Source organism: Chrosomus eos (assembly GCA_036326025.1). Classification (NCBI taxonomy): domain Eukaryota; kingdom Metazoa; phylum Chordata; class Actinopteri; order Cypriniformes; family Leuciscidae; genus Chrosomus; species Chrosomus eos. Next base: position 52,369,849 of record CM070818.1, read on the forward strand.
AACTGTGATACATTTTATTTTTCAGGATTATTCAACGCTATCTCACGACCAATTCGTACGAGTAAGTAAAAGGTAGTGAATTCGTAAGAATATGTCTAAGCCCCAGTGATGGGTAGGTTTACATGCGGGTCAGGGGTAGGTCATTCGTACGAATTCATACAAATTGGGCAACTCGCAAAATATGTACGATTTAGCATAAAATTAAAAAATGACGCGGGAGGTGTCAATTCAAATGATGAATTCGTACGGATTAGCCACCTCGTAAAATTCGTACGAATTGCCGTGAGATCGGGTTGGGATTATTTCATGACAAATAGCTCAAAAAGAGCATTTGGTGGTTTTATACATTTGGATGTAAATATATATGTACACAATACATATATACCAATGTCATGATACTGGAAATCCGTAAACTGCACAAATGAAGTGTTGTATGTGGTGAATAATATTGAAGGCATTACAAATGAACATGTTTGTGCATTGAAATGAAAACTGTGAAATGATAAATTCTCAATCGCTCAAAAAAAGAAAAGCACACCTTTCCTCGAGCGGCAAGATTCCAGGCATCATTCAAGTTTGTAGCAGAAACAGGACTCTGGTAGAGGTTTGTTCAAATACTAATAAAGATGTTAATCTTAGCAAACACCACTAATTAACAGAGATCACAAAAAAATAAACAGCCTGGACATTCTTCCTCATATAAAGGAGTCTTTGAAATGGAGCGGTCATATTGCAAAATGGGCTGCTTGACTAATAAAGGTTTACTGATTCCGACCATTCATTTTTGTCTTTGACGTTTTGTTTCTCTTTGAATAAGCACGTTGCACTAAAAGCGTATTCTGCCATTACAGCTTGATAATAGCATTAAAGAAACGAGTGCTCGCTTTCCAGTAGGATACCATTTGGGCTTTCAGATTTCCGACAGCATGCTTCATTGCCGCGTGGCAGATTGATACACACATGCAGGGCAATTGAGATCAATGCTTTGAAAGCACTCCTGCTCAGTTCTTTAGTTTAGCCGCAATTAAAAGTGCTTTTTTTCATCCAAAACTTCAGTCAGTGTGTCAGGCAGTTTAGAGATGCGACTAAACAAAAGCCAGGCGTCTGTCTGCTGACCTGCCTGCGCCCAGTCACTCTCTCTCTGATTAAACGGCTGGATGGGTTATTGACCATTGCCGAATGCCGAATCGATGGCCTCTTTGCCATGCTGCAAAGATCTTATACAGCGGCGTGTGTCCATCGCAGGCCAGGAGGGAGTGAGCACTTACCGAGATAGACTTTTATTGAACATATTGATCATCAACATCAACATCTTGTAGAAGAATATTTCTATATTTGAAAATGTAAAGAGTTCAAAGCTTTTACCCAGTGTTAACAGAGACCATTCTCGGAACTTTGTCTAATGTTATAGCAAGGTTCTCTCAAAGTTATGAACAAACGTTCTTCCAGTAACACTAATGGGCTCCTTGCACGTAACTACTTCCTTACCGGAAATGCGGCCTCGTCTTTTCCGGCGCTATTCTACACTATGAGATGAGATGTTTACAAGAGTTACCGAAACTTACAATAACGGACGTATATCGCCTTTGTAAGTCCTCCTCCAAATCACCTACCAGCAAATTAGAGAGAATGGCTTTAAAATGTATGCCTCTTCATATATCCACGGATATGAAGGTAAGTCTATATATCTCAAACTTTATGGCTTACGTTAGTTTGCTAGCTTACATTAGGCTAATAAACAATCCCGGGCTGACAGAATATGCGTGTTATAGGCTAATGCTGTACTGTTTTCTAGTGTACGTTGTGTCTGTACGCCTTCAAAAAGGAAGAGAGCGAGCCGTATTTACCCGTTGCGGATATGACGTCAGGTTGCTATGTGCAAGGAGCCCATAGAACATTCATTCAAAGTTAAGTGGGAAAATGAGAAGCCTCAGATGCCTCTTCACTCGCTGTCTCCTTGTGGAAAGGTGAAGTAGGATTTTTCTCCTTGCTCATCTTTCTGTGATTTCTTGAAAAAGCGTATAATTGAACTTTGAGCATCAGCCATTGTCACCGCATGTTAATGAACTCTCACACGCAAAGAAAATTACAACGTAGGCTACGCACAACACGTTAACCAAGCCAATCAAATTGAAAACAGCCATAGCATTTTACCACACAGCATGGTCAATCTATCAATTAGTGTGTGTGTTTTTTTTTTTTTGCAATCAGGAATCTGGGACATGTAAACGAACCGAACCCAAAACCAAGGTACGTTCCAAACTGTGACTTCGGTGTACCGTTACACCCCTAATAAACACCATACAAAAACAAATACAAAAAAAACTGAATGCATGTAAATACCATTTGCCTTGACGTGACCAGCAGGCTGTTTTGTTTACAGGGTAACCGCATTATGCTGCATTCACGCCAGGTCGTAATTAGCGTAAATAATTCTCTGTATGCTTTCTAAATGCTCTCGCGGTACTTTGATGTCATACACCGATCGTTCTGCACAGCGCCGCTTCAAGTCAAACACATTGCTGTCAGAAAATTACAAGTTCTACAAGCACATGAAGGCTTTTTATGGTTCAGAATCGTTGCGGTTATTACGACATGGAGTAAGCGCACCTTTATTTCTGTTTTTCCCTAAAAGCGCCACCTACTGTCAGAGAGGGACTGTTCATTTCATTCAGCGAGTCTATTAAACTCCAAAAATGTAAATGGTTGATGGAAAAGAAGCATCACCTAGAGTGCTTTTTACATTCCACTAGCGAATCAACTCTTTTGCAGCATTTTGCATCTAGACCTTGTTTTATTGTTGTTGTTTTTTTTGTTACATTGGCATGTGTTTAAACAGCAAAAATGCATTTTGTGTGTATCGGCCCCTAAAAATGCATTCCAAAAATCCAAATTTGTAATATCAAAAAATCGCATGAAAGAGCCAATAATAGCAATATCGTGCATGTTCATTACTTCAATATATCATATTACTGAAAACCGGCACTCCGTCACATCTTATTTCTAATCATCAGCTTTCTACGTTGGCCCTTCTACTCTAAAAAAAGTGAGCATGTAAGTTGTGCATGCTACCTGAATCCAAACAGCAGCACCAATTAATCGTCCTCAAAAGCAATCAGAGCTTGAAACAGCCAGCTGCGCGCCTCCAAACACAAGACACACACACTCAGATGCTCACAGGAACGAAACTCTTGAATGACCTTTCATCACAACAGCACTCACACATTTCTTCTTCTGCCGGTAGTGCACAGGCAGCATTGTTCCATCAGCATATGGAAACAAAGCACATTTGCGCAGGGAAGCATTTTAGCGTGGCCGAAGCTTTCCTGCGATCTCGGAGGGGGGCGGCTCAAAACCTTTCCTTTATAAACCCCGACAAACACACGGAAATCACTCAGCACAATCTAGAGCCATTACTGGGGCTAATCGCTAATTAAATACGTATTACGGAGGCACAGATGAAAGGAAAGGTAACATTTCATAACTGCCAAACGACAGACGGGCTGAATGAACCCGAGTCTCAGTGGGGACCCCAATGAAGGCCCACATTCACATTGTATCAGACTCTTAATAAAGGGCGGGCCCTTGGTAATCATAGTGGGAAGCTGTCAGCACACTTTCCTGTTCTCGTGTACTAGGGGTGTAACGAGACGCTTATCTCACGAGACAAGACAGACACGAGATTGGGTTCACGAGAACGAGACGAGACGAGATTTTTGCACAATTTTACAGAAATCCTCAATGACACAATTCATGACTGGAAAAGTATGCAGGTGCATTTTGCAATGTTTAACTAATAATCTTATTAAGTAGACCTGAAATGACATGCATTAGTAGTATGAATTATCAAATGCATTGAAAGAAAACAATATACAATTTAACCTTTTAATAATAAAAGGTTTTTATTGACTGGCTTTTCTCCTGTATGATTTCACATAGTCTCTTCAGACCTTACTGTATACATTTAAGAGCTTTCAGAACTTCTGATTGAGGCTGTGTGTGACCTCCTAACTGAAATCTAGAAGTCTTATTAAGTGCAAACAATAAGTGCAAGTGCAACCATAATCAAAGTTAGCGCACAGACTCTTTATAATTGTTTTGAAATTGCTGTTTAATTTTGCACCGGCAGTTATAGGGTTAATGCGGTGAGTTCGGGAAAGGCCGGTAGAGAAACGAGCCTGGTGTGTTTGTCTCCACAGTTGTTCTTGCGTTCCGATTATAAGTTCAGAAACAGAGCCTCTTGTCTGTTGTTTTTAAGACATTACAGACAGTACTCTCAATATGCGAAGTGCAAACTGAGACGATAGCCGCAAATAAACAGTCCAGTATTGGGAGACGGACGATTGTGTGTTCGCGGCCTAATTTGTGCTCAATGCACATCAGCGAGCTTGTGTTTTACTTTCACTATCGTGCTCGCGCGTACTCTGTGTATAGCAGCGGTGCTGAGCGTGCATTCTACAACATAAGATCAGACGTTTAGTCCATGTTGCGCAACGAATCCTCCGCCATCCTCACGCGATCAGTGAACTGTGATTCGTGCTGCACTGATTGCAATGGCAACTCGTGCTGGATGAGCAGAGCAGACTTTTACATTAGTTTATAATGGTTTTTAATTATTTTTATAAAAACAGCAAAACGATAGTTTAGGCGAATGTGAGTGTAGCGGTGGAATATTAGAAATCGCGAGACAGCTTTTCACTCGACGGGAAATCTCGTCATGTTTTAGTCTCGCGAGATCTCGTGGCACGAGATCTCGTTACACCCCTATCGTGTACACAATAGGGTGGGGAAGGCACTCAATTTTAGGGGGATTTATTTTAATGTACAGTACTTGCAACAGAGCCCCTAAAAAAGGGACTACAAAAGTAAGCAATATACAGACTTTCGCGCACAATATTTAAAAGTTTCTCGTCGCGTCATGAAACGGGCTGATGATGCAATAAGGTCTGTATGGTTTTTATTTTTGCAAAGGTCCTTGTAGGGGCTCCGTAACTTGCATAATATAATATTAATGAAATAAAAGGCCACTTAAGTGTACTTAAAGAGTACACTTTCATGATTGTGTTTCTTAGCACACTTAAAGGGATAATTCACCCAAAAATGAAAATTCTATCATCTTTTACTTACCCTCAATTTGTTCCAAACCTCTATGTGTTTATTAGGAAGATATTTGGAAGAAAACAGATCTCAATCCCCATTGACTACCATAGTATGTATTTTTTCCTACTATGGAAGTCAATGGGGATTGAGATCTGTTTTCTTCCAAATATCTTCCTTTGTGTTCAGCAGAACAAATAAACACATAGAGGTTTGGAACAAATTGAGGGTGAGTAAATGATGAAAGAATTTTCATTTTTGGGTGAACTATCCCTTTAAGTACACTTTTAAAAAGTTTTAAAGTACACTTATTTTGATATGATGACTAACATGTTAAAACACATTTTAACTGTGTTCTTCAATATTACACTTAAAGTGAATAAAATAAACCTAAATTGCAGCTTCATCATTACACCATTAGTTTAATTACAAATATATTTAAATACATGGCATACAAGTTTAAAGTATATTTTACCATGTTGGCTAATTTGTCTAAACCCCAGTGATAGGTAGGTTTAGGGGCGGGGTCAGGGAGAGGTCATTCGTACGAATTCATACGAATTAGGCAACTAGTAAAATATGGACAAATTAGCAAAAATTGCAATTTAATTGCAATTAATGCTTAGTCAGAAAACATTCAGCATCAGTAACAAATTATATTTTTACAAGGTTTGGGTTCCTCCTCCAGTGTCAGGATACATTATGTTCTTAATCTTAATTATATTAAAATTATTGATCGATTTTTGCCCTTTTATAGTTGGTGTGGCAAGATTAGCACTAAATATTATTTGTCGCACTCACATCCCGCGACCCAACATAGGACATGTGGTTTGGAGAATGGATGAATATTATTTGCCGTGTGCCTCTCGTTCAGCAGATGTCTGTGTATCAGTGGCAGATTCATGCAGATCTGAACATCCAAGGAGGTCTATAATACCTGGAAAAAGCTTAAGAAACCAGATGGCCTAAGTCTATCTGCAGGGAATAACGGGACATGCAAGGACGTACTTAAACTCCCTCTTATATTTTTGATAGGCCTACTCAATTCTTCCAAGAAAATAAAAGCACAGGTCCTGGGGGTGTGGCAACAGAATAACGTGTATGATGGGAAGGTGAGAATGTTTAAAAGACAGGCAGAGAAGTGCGTGGCATTTAGTCAAGAGGAGGCGGTGATGTGACTGCGCGTGTCCTACTGCGCTGCATCTGTCTGGTGCCAGATCAACCTGTGACATTTCTAATCTGCCTCTCGACTACTCCTACAATTCCCACTATCATTCACACAAGCTGCTCTTTACATGTCTTCATCACACACACACAGTCACCATTCAGACAGACTGTAATATTTAAAGGTGAAGTGTGCACTTTCTAAGTTTAAAATCGTATTATGCAGACAGCTTAGTATTCCATTTTTTAGGTCGATTGCCTCTGAAAACACATTGTGGCTTATCAGAACAGTGCTGTCTTTGTAAAAACATACAACATGACCAGCCCGACACAGCAACACAGGCTTCGACCAATCGGGTAAGTTGGAGGCGTGTCTATATGTTTGTCCGTCCAATGAATCACGGAAGGGGTGTTTGGGAAGTCTGTTTGGAAACAATCATTTTTCAATTCCATTCAATGATAGCTTTAGCCAGCAAAATGTATTTTTCTGCCAGTGTAGTCTAGGAACTCTCCATTGGCTTTCGAGCTGGAAAAACCAAACTCTAGTCAGGCCAATCACATCGTGTATAGAGTTGGTGGGTGGGCTTAACATAATGACGGCAGAGTTGTGACGGTTCCGCGTGATTTCCATAGTTGATTTCCCTGCTACTTGAAAACAAAGAAGATGCTGCTGGCGAACAGCGGTCTTTCGAATCGGCTTTGGCCGCGACTCTGGAGGACTTGGAGTTTAGAGAACGTAACTTAAGTCATTCTTAAAAAAGGAAGATGTGTTCAGAGTTTTGACGACCGGATACGGCAAAAGTTTAATATATCAACTAGCTCCGCTGGTGGGAAAACGCATGGGACTCACTCATCCACAGCCGTTCGTTGCTCTGGTTGGTTGTAGTGCTACCGTATTGCGTGCAGAGGGATTTTGAAAGACAACCGTTTATCCCGCCTCTCGGATTGAGGCATGACAATTGTGAGTTCCCCGACCTAACATATTGATGTGGGTCTGGCTTGCCAGGCTAATTCAGTTATGCTAGTGGTACAGAAATGACTGCAATTCAAGAAGGTTGATTAGGCCTGGGTGAGTCGATAATGAAAAAAAAAAGTTTTTTTTAGCATGTAATCTTGTTTTCATGTTGGTTTCAAATGGTTTTGAAAAAAAAACAAAAAAAAACACTTACACTATATTCAAGAAAAGTTTAATTGTAATGACTCTAAAATGACGTGGTGACCAACAAGTGATTTTTTTTTTAATTCTACACCTTGAATACATGTGTACACATCTGATTATTTTCATAAAGTTTTGAAATATATTCAAATATTTAAAATATTAATTTTTTATATTTATTTAAATATATAATAAAATTCTCTATATAAATGTTTAATTGCATGTTTATATATATATATATATATATATATATATATATATATATATATATATATATATATATATATATATATATATATATATATATATATATATATATATTTTAAAAATATTATGAATTGTTATTTAAAAAAATATTACATTTCTGGAGAGCTGTACCACATAACATTTTGTTGCTGTTGTTGTCGTTTTGCATGTTTCTGCATGCTTTTTAAGAAACAATAATTAAAGAACATGCCAAATTACTTGGGCACGGAATTTAATTATTTTAATGAGGCTTTTTCTCATCTTGATATTTTTGCCCCAAAAATATGAAAATAAAGTTTTACATAGAAATAGAAAAACATGCCCATCATAAATGATATATACATTGAAGTCTTTGTACTTACAAATTACATTTGAAATATTTTGTATACAAGTATTTTTGCATTAATTAATATTGAGACAAAAAAATTCAGCCCCATGTCATTGACCTGGGTATTACAACTACTGCACCATGGCACAATTCAATACGCTACAACGCACTGCAATAATATATAATTTTAGTTTAGTATGTCTGTGGCGGAAGCATTTGTTTTCCAAGCATTATCCTTAAAGTAAATGACATCTATAATTGGCTGACTGATCCACACACACACACACACACACACGTTAGACTTCCTGAATGATCTCAAACTTTTCCCAACTCATATATTGTAAAAGACAGCAGTGTATATCTCCAAACGGGGCCATGTCACAGCACAGGGGCAGCAATTAAGCCATGTGTGAAGATAACATATGTGGGTGTTTACGCTGACTTGAGCTGAACTCCACAGCGATGCAGATGGAGATGTGTTGGCGATTAGTGAGTGATTGAAGGTGAAAGCAGCATCTGAAAACATAGCGGAGGAGAACAGACTCCCACATGAACGTGTGACCACAGCTTGAGTCTCGGCCCACCTGTTTCTGTGTCTGCAACATGATAAATGATGGTAATATGATAGTCGCGACCCCAGCAAGCCGCTCTGCCGTCTTAGAGGGTAATGTCTCGATGGCAGCCCTTGAGTTGCAATATGCTGCTATGAAGGAGTAGGTCGAGAGTGAGTTTTATAAAGGTTATACCATAAAGAAAGCAGAACGGCTCATTAGAACCATCTAGACACCTAAATGATAAATAACTTCAGAGGATCGGCTCTTTTAAAGAGGCAATTGGAGTCAGGTTCTTCAGTTAATGAGATAAAAATTGTGAGTTTAGCCAGACTTGCCCTACTGGAAGAATAGAATTGCATTGGTCTCAACTGGGTCACAATGAACCCGTTTCTATTTGCACTGTACATAAAACTTTTGCACCGTTGCAATAATCTTAATGGCCTAAAAAGGCTTACAAAGACTTTTCGGTCCAGCTATCTGAAGCAGATTACCATAAACAATTAAAACAACTGAAATTCAACACCACTGTTACTCTACCTTAGAGTCGCCATCCAACAAAAAACACTCCAAGAACAAGACAAATATCATTTCAATAGGTCACAAATAACTAAGAATGGGGAATGAGACAAAATCTGATATCGCGATGAGTAGTTGTCTTTCACGCTAACGATATATAAATCACAATACAGTTGTTTTAGCTGGAAATAAGGTTTTCAAAAAATTTTATGATTCTCAATTATTTCAATGCCACAGCAAAAACTAATACTAGCCTATAGGGGTGTAACGAGACGCTTATCTCACGAGACAAGACAGACACGAGATTGGGTTCACGAGAACGAGACGAGACGAGATTTTTGCACAATTTTACAGAAATCCTCAATGACACAATTCATGACTGGAAAAGTATGCAGGTGCATTTTGCAATGTTTAACTAATAATCTTATTAAGTAGACCTGAAATGACATGCATTAGTAGTATGAATTATCAAATGCATTGAAAGAAAACAATATACAATTTAACCTTTTAATAATAAAAGGTTTTTATTGACTGGCTTTTCTCCTGTATGATTTCACATAGTCTCTTCAGACCTTACTGTATACATTTAAGAGCTTTCAGAACTTCTGATTGAGGCTGTGTGTGACCTCCTAACTGAAATCTAGAAGTCTTATTAAGTGCAAACAATAAGTGCAAGTGCAACCATAATCAAAGTTAGCGCACAGACTCTTTATAATTGTTTTGAAATTGCTGTTTAATTTTGCACCGGCAGTTATAGGGTTAATGCGGTGAGTTCGGGAAAGGCCGGTAGAGAAACGAGCCTGGTGTGTTTGTCTCCACAGTTGTTCTTGCGTTCCGATTATAAGTTCAGAAACAGAGCCTCTTGTCTGTTGTTTTTAAGACATTACAGACAGTACTCTCAATATGCGAAGTGCAAACTGAGACGATAGCCGCAAATAAACAGTCCAGTATTGGGAGACGGACGATTGTGTGTTCGCGGCCTAATTTGTGCTCAATGCACATCAGCGAGCTTGTGTTTTACTTTCACTATCGTGCTCGCGCGTACTCTGTGTATAGCAGCGGTGCTGAGCGTGCATTCTACAACATAAGATCAGACGTTTAGTCCATGTTGCGCAACGAATCCTCCGCCATCCTCACGCGATCAGTGAACTGTGATTCGTGCTGCACTGATTGCAATGGCAACTCGTGCTGGATGAGCAGAGCAGACTTTTACATTAGTTTATAATGGTTTTTAATTATTTTTATAAAAACAGCAAAACGATAGTTTAGGCGAATGTGAGTGTAGCGGTGGAATATTAGAAATCGCGAGACAGCTTTTCACTCGACGGGAAATCTCGTCATGTTTTAGTCTCGCGAGATCTCGTGGCACGAGATCTCGTTACACCCCTACTAGCCTAACTAATATAATTTTTAAGATTAAGTAAACCGTCAGTAATAAAATAAAGACATTAAATTACAAGTAATAGGACAATAGATACAAATAAAATATTGAGTGCTTTTAGTTCTTTCTCGTCTTATTGTATTGACCGATAGAAACGTTACGTGAATGTTTAAACTGGCAGGGCTTAAAACGCATGCAAAATGGTGAACTTTCAAGCAACACTGCAACTGTCATGTGAGCATAACCGCGACAAAAATAATATCAAATTTTGAATGGTTTATCGTCCACACAAAGAACCCAAGCAAAATATTTAAGGATCAATACATCTTGCTTGCTTGACTAATATTAGTGTTCATGAGTCCACCGTTAGGCAAACACAGAAGAAGAATGGAGTGCATGACAAGATAACAAAGTCACTGCAGATCTAAAACTCTCAAAGAAGTCAAGCTCTCAGAAAGTGGGTCCTATAATAAATCAACATTGAAGACAGCAGTTCATGTAAGGAAGCCCACCAAAGTCACAACGTTAAGGAGTTGACGTAATGAGGACCGGGTCAAAATTCCTCCAAGCCGATGAGCAGGCCTAATCCACATTTGGTTGTAGTTACTGCTCCCCGAGGGTCACACCACATACTGAAGTAAAAAGTTCACATATTTTACCAACTCAGATATTCACTATTGTGTCGTTTGGCTTAATAAATAAGTGTAAACTGTGCAGTGTCTGCAGTTATCTGTTTGATTAGGCTCTCTTGATCTAAGATCGGATCTCAGTAGGTTAAATGCTAAAATATACAGGCCTCTAAATTATCAACATCTTTGCTGAAAACGACACTCGGTTACTAACGTAACCTCGGTTCTCTCTAGAGAAGGGAACGAGTGTTGCGTAAGCTAGCTTACGCTACGGGAAAACTCCTTTTCTCGAGAATACTGAAGCCAAAAAATTATCCTATAATTTTCTCATATTTAAAACGCATGCTTGCACAGAGCAGACCTAGAATAGGCAGCTCGTGCGCCTATTGGCTGCTCTGCGGCAAGATGCTGCAACCTATCGGTGGACTGGGAGTGACGTCAGCACCAATAGCAGCGCGGGTGCCCGAGTGCGTCACGTCCCGCCAGAATAGGCGTGGCTTACCTCTATGTAAGCCCGGTCCAGATAGGGTGTTCTTTGGTTTTTCACACTGAAGCGAAATAAGAACGCAGCATTAACACGGCCGGGTTACGCAACACTCGTTCCCTCTTCTAGAGAGAACCGAGGTTACGTTAGTAACCGAGTGTCGTTCTCTTACGAGAGTACTCTCGTGTTGCGTAAGCTAGCTTACGTTACGGGAACCCAGTTTAAAGCGCCGTGTATGCTGAGACCATTCACATTAAGTCCAAGGGCCAGTGCCCGGGGAACACATAATAGTAAAGATATGTGGGCCGACACAAAGTGAGCCCTAAAAACATATTGACCATATGGTGACGCCTCATATGTATAAGGGAGTGCATAACACAGTATAACAGTCAGCGTGTATGACAATCTCATACAGATAACACTTTGGCCTGCAAAGCAGGGACCTCCAGGTTATAAAACCTTATAAATGTAGACAGAGAGGCCCAGCCTGCCGCTCTACAAATATCATGGAGTGAAACACCACTAGTCCAAGCCCATGATGAGGCCATACTTCTAGTGGAATGGGCTCGAACACCTAAAGGGCATTGAAGGCCTTTAGACTTGTAAGCCAAGGCGATAGCATCAACTATCCATCTGGAAATGCTCTGTTTCGAGGTAGCTAGCCCCTTAGTGCGGCCACCAAACGAAACGAACAGCTGTTCTGACTGCCTGAAGGCAGCGGTTTGTTGAACGTAAACTCTTAAAGCCCTGACCGGGCAAAGGAAGTTTACATCGCTGTCACTGTCGGTTCCCGGAAGGGCCGACAGGGAATGACTTGCGCTCTGAACGGAGTAGAGAGCACTTTGGGGACATAACCGTGTATTGGTTTGAGCGTAACTTTAGAATCATTAGGCCCAAATTCCAAACATGACGCTCTCACAGAGAGCTCGTCGCGGGACTCGTGTTTTCAGCCAGCGCTGGAGGGGGTGCATGCGCAGCAGACCCAACCGAAGCACTGCAGAGGCCGCATACGAACCGACAGGGGGCGCGGCGGATTCATCCTTCTAGCTCCCCTAAGGAAGCGGATGACCAGCTCATGTCTTCCCGGTGACTGACCGTGCGTCGATTCTGCGAACGCCGCCACGGCCACCACATAAACTCTGAGCGTGGATGGGGACCTCCCCTTATCCATCAGCTCTGGTAGGAAAGTGAGCAAATGCACAACCTCACACGACCGTGCGTCCAGATCTCTGTCGGTGCACCACTTGGAGAACACTGACCATTTAGACGCGTAGAGCCGTCCCGTGGAAGGAGCTCTAGACTGCGTGATCGTGCTCATCACTCTTTCTGGCAGGGTAACGAGTACCCGTTGATCAATCATGCGTGCAGAGACCAGCGCTCTGGATGGGGATGCCAGATCGAGCCACGAGCCAGAGAGAGGAGATCTGCCCTCACCGGAATAGGCCACGTAGCTGCATGTGACAGCCGTGCTAGTTCCGGAAACCAATTCTGATTCTCTCAGTGCGGAGCTATGAGGAGCACCGAGTGGCGCGTTTCCCTGACTCTCTTGATTACCTGTGGTAACAGAGAGACCGGAGGGAAAGCATACAGAGGGAGGCTGAGCCAGACCTGGGCCAGGGTATCCTGGTTCTTCAAAAGGAACATCGGGCAATGAGCATTGTCTTTTGACGCAAATAGGCCGACTTCCGCTCTGCCGAATAGGCGCCACAGTTTCTGGACCGTTTGGGGGTGCAGGGACCATTCCCCCAGGGGAACGTTGTCCCTGGACAGTTTGTCTGGACCGTCATTCGAATGGCCAGGCACATGCGCCGCCCTCAGCGAGCACAGGTGCACCTGGGACCAAACAAGGATGCGTTCCGTCAGATTGCAGGGGTTCCTGGATCTGACACCACCCTGACGGTTTACATAGGAAACCACAGACATGTTGTCCGAGCGAACGAGAACGTGTTGGTCCTGTATGAATGGGAGGAAGCGCTTCAGCGCGTTTTCGACCGCTATCATCTCGAGACAGTTTATGTGAAAACACTTCTCTTGGTCTGACCACTGGCCAAAGGCCGGTCTGCCTTCGAACAGCGCGCCCCAACTCGAGTTGGACACATCTGTCGAAACTACTTTCCAATAAGAGATGGTTCCCATCGTCACTCCCTGCTGGTACCAGTCGGCTACTAACCAGGGTTGCAGAGCCGCTATGCAGGTCTGAGTCACTCTGATTTTCTGGCCGCCAGAAAACCAGGCTCGGCGAGACGCGCAAGCATTCAACCAGTGATGGAGCGGGCGCATGCGCAATAGGCCCAGCTGGAGCACCGCTGCAGCTGATGCCATACAGCCCAGCATCCGTTGAAACGTTTTCAAAGGGAGAAAGCTGCCCTTCTGGAAAAACGCGGCTAGGTGGCGAACACAGCCAATATCAGCCAGTCGTCCAGATAGTTCATTATTCGCAGCCCCTGAGTTCTCAGGGGGGCGAGCGCTGCGTCCATGCACTTCGTAAATGTATGGGGTGCTAGAGACAGGCCGAGCGACAGGACGGTGTATTGATATACCTGACCGTCGAAGGCGAATCTCAAAAATTGCCTGTGACGGGGTGATATCTGAAACAGAAAATAGGCATCCTCCAGATCTAGAGAAATAAACCAGTCCCTCGGGCAAACGTGCGCGAGGATTTTCCTGGTTGTAAGCATTTGAATGGTCTTTTGCAAGCACCTTGTTCAAATGTCTCAGATCTAGGATGGGCCTGAAAGCTCCGTTCTTCTTGGGTACACGAAAATATCGGCTGTAAAAGCCTGACTCGCTAAGAGAAGGCGGTACTTTTTCTATAGCCCCTTTGCACAGCAGTATTGCTATTTCTGCGTGAAGTAGGTGTGCTACTTCCGCATTCACTATCGTCGCGGACCGGGCTCGAAAGCGCGGGGGAGGGCGAATGAATTGAAGTGTATAGCCCTGCTTTATTGTGCTGAGAACCCATTCTGAAATCCCTGGGATAATTTCCCACGCAGCTATGTGAGCCGCTAGGGGGCGAATGGCCTCCGGGTTCAGATCGCCGCCGTTTGCGGGCTTGTGAAACTGAACCGGAGCCGAAAGCGCGGCGCGCGCGCTCTCGGTTCTGGGCAATGGCTGCTCACTGAAAGCCGAGACCGGCTGATTTATGTGAGGAGTCCCAATCATAAGGGATGGGGAGCATTTTATTCTCACTTTTTGACGCGCGAGCAGCGCTTTGGGCGGAAAAGCTTTCTGTAAGCGTGAGCGCGTGTGCGCAGGCACGAGACTTGCAAGTGTATGTGACGCCCCGATCATAACGGATAGGGAGCGTCATATCAATGCCCTGTGTTTCGTTTTAACACGCGGGCGGCGCCCGGGGGGAGGTGTGTGTTAGTAAGCGTGAACGCTCTCCGGCGGGCACGAGACTTACATTCATAACCTGTTTTATTGAACGTGTAACAGAGCGGCCAGATAGTGGGCACGGACCTGTGGACACATTTCTTATATTCAACACTCGAGCGGCTTCTCTGCGCTTTATGAGAGTGTGCTCTGTGAGTGACACGAGATTTGATGTGCTTGTGTGTAGGGGTGAACACTGGGGCGTGGGCACTTGCACTACACTTAAACACCAACGGCGTGAGCCGGATAACCAGACAGTATACTCCTTTGAGATTTCACTGGGTCGCCGTGAAAACGGCGTATGTGTGCAGGCGAGAGGGTAAATGAACCGGCTCGTTGGCTGCTAAATGGACCACTGCAGTAGCCTTTTTGAAGGGGACTGACAGGGAAATAAACTTTGACTGTGGTCCAGCCGTGAGTCTTTAGTGATAGAGCGGGCAGAAAAATAGGCGTGGACGCGAACTCGCGGACACATTTCCTAAGTTCAACACTCGAGCGGTTGCCCGCTTTAAGGGAGTGGGTTCTGTGAATAACACGAGCGTGCTTGCGTGTAATAATAATAATAATAATTCATTACATTTATATGTACGTAGGGGTGAACACTGAGATGTGGGCACCTTTCTACACTAAAACACCATCGGCGTGAGCCGGATCTGCATAAATGTTATCTGCTGCGGGAGCCGGGATCGAACACGGGTCTCCGGCGCGAAAGCTTAGGGTTTAGCCACTGAGCCACAGGGAAAACAACGTGAGCTTTAGTTGCCGCGAGCAGATAAGAGAGAGAGCGTCATCACAGTTTTCGTGTGTGTGTCGGCACTGTTTACAGGCGTGCGTGTATAACAGGCACACTACTGCAGTATAGACATTACCGGCCGCTCGTACTAGGAGGAGCTGGGAAATGTTTGAGAAGAAGAGGGAGTTTGTCAGGCCTCGGCGGGACAAAAAACCACACTTTCTTTCGACGGTGACGTCTCGGTTCGCGCGCTCGCTTCCTGTACGTAAGAAAGCTGGTCGCGAGCTCAGAGAGGAGAGCTGCATAAATTTTTTCTGCTGCGAGAGCCGGGATCGAACACGGGTCTCTGGCGCGAAAGCTTAGAGTTAGCCACTGAGCCACGGGGGAAACAACATAAGCTTGAGTAGCGCGAGCAGCCACGGTAGCTCCCTTGTAACGTAAAGGAAGCTAGCCGCGGTTAGAACAGCAGTCCATTGATGCGTGTCCCTCAACCTCAGACGCGACGGCAGTGAGGCTCGTGAGCGGCAGCTGCGCGTCGGTGAAGAGAGGCGCGGAAGGTGAAAAAGCGAGGCTCGAGGGAGGCTTTCCGGCGAGCGCGTCGCTGTGGCTACAGGCTCCGGCAGCCCTTGGGAACGGCGCTTATCACTGCGCGGTCCCACAAGGGGCAGAGTGACTGCTTCTGCGGGGGCGCGCTAGCTTCCTTGTAACGTAAAGGAAGCTACGCGCGGTTAGAACAGCAGTCTATTGATGCGGGGGCACGGTAGCTTCCTTGTAACGTAAAGGAAGCTACGCGCGGTTTCGTCCCAGGCGGGAAGCGCACACTTTTTTTTTTTTTTTTTTTTTTTTTTTTTTTGGTAGCCGTGAAAACGGCTTTTGTGTGCAGGCGAGCGGGTAACGTAACGGGCTCGTTGGCTGCGAAATTCACTACTCCAGCCGCCTCCGTCGAGGGAGCTGTGAGAGCGATGCGTGCTGCTTTCAATGGCGGTCCGGCCGCGGCGAGACTCGCGCATTGTCGCTGAGAGGGGCTCGACACGAGCCGCATTTGGAAACTCGAGGCATTTGAAACAACGCCTCTTGCTCTTTTAGAATACTAGAGAACGAATATGAAAAGGATATGGGCGCCGGATAGCGCAGCAGGTACGGCGATGAAGCGGCGAAGGCGGCTTCCAACTGCAGTGCAGAGGGCTCGTCCCGCTGAGGTGCTTGTTTCGACGGCGCGGCTTCTCTGGAGAGTCAGCGATGTGAAACTTCGCTGAAGTGGAGAAAAATCAAAGAACACCCTATCTGGACCGGGCTTACATAGAGGTAAGCCACGCCTATTCTGGCGGGACGTGACGCACTCGGGCACCCGCGCTGCTATTGGTGCTGACGTCACTCCCAGTCCACCGATAGGTTGCAGCATCTTGCCGCAGAGCAGCCAATAGGCGCACGAGCTGCCTATTCTAGGTCTGCTCTGTGCAAGCATGCGTTTTAAATATGAGAAAATTATAGGATAATTTTTTGGCTTCAGTATTCTCGAGAAAAGGAGTTTTCCCGTAGCGTAAGCTAGCTTACGCAACACGAGAGTACTCTCGTAAGAGAACCACTGTTGCTGCACAATCTACAAGCCTTCTGTTCTGATTGGTTTAAAGTAAAATTAAAGTAAAATAACTTTGGTAATACTAAAAACATCCACCTTCAGGTTGTGGTTCACATGTCTTTTTTCACTGTGAAATCTTTACTGGTCTTTAAAAAGTAAACTAAAGAATAACCTTTATGTTGTGAGTAATAATTAAAGATGAACACATACTGGACTGAAGCAACGTGATTATTTACTTGATTATCCATACTTTTTTAAAGAAAAATCATGTTCAAATAGGAGTACCAAATTTGATGGAACCTTTATGTTCATCTATCAGTCATTGGCTTGCATTGCATTAACTACAGAGCTTTGATGATAAATATTATAGGCAGATTGACAAGACAACTGACAGTCTAGATGCATTGTATGTAAGTAGCCTGTTATTTGCCTACTGTTAAAGATCCCATTGATTCACATTACAATCAGAATTTCATGTTACTTTTTGGCCATATAAATATCAGCATCTGAACCAAATTGTATATTTTTTGCTCAGTTTGGGCCTCAGATCCATACATGAAAAATAAGTGCCCTAAAAGCAAGATGTAGCTGCTATCAAAAATGACACTGTTCAAAATGTAGGCTACAAAACTGTTCCATAAAAAAAAAAAAATCTGACTATTATTTCATTACAGGATTAAAAGCGTTTTGTGAAACAGCCTCAAAATAGAATATACAACTCCTTAATGCGGTTGCCGAGAAATGAAGCAACTAAAGCCCTTTCTTTGTCCTCGAATGGTGAAAAATGAAAGTGCAGCGCTTGCTGCAGCGTCTCAATGTTTAGCTCTCTGTCGGTAAACGGGCCACGCTTGGCAGAGCTGCCCACAGCGGTCCTTTATTCGGCGGGGCTGTTCAGATCTGCCTGCTCATTATTAGCCTGACTTGAGTTGGGGGCTCGGCATTGACATCATGACTGATTGCTTTCTGTTACCGCAGGCACCCCGTGAGGACGGCACCTCGCCGGGGAGCTCGGAGACTGCCACGCTCTGACCCCGTCGCCGCGGTACCCCGACACACGTGCAGCCAGCATCGCCACGGTAACCTGACAGCTCGAGTGATGTTTGGGGCGACCGAGCACTCAGGCTAGCTATGACAGCTTCTCTCCTGCGTGATTTCGCTGGGCCCCGGTGAGTGATGGGTTTATTTCGTGCCTCACATCTAACACGTTGGGGAACGCGGTGAATTTACAACCGTTAAATCTTTGACAACTAAACTCCCGAAGACAAATGGAGCTCTGGACACTATGGACCTGTTCTCAGAGTTCATCCGACTGTTACGCAAAGAGGAGTGGATGTTCAGGCCACGGTTGATATAATAGCAAACTAAAACAAAACAAAACAATTTTAAAAATTGTAATTTAAGTAAAAAAAAATTGTAATACATTTTTTTAATTAATTTTTAATTAATTTTAGTGCTGTCAAATCGATTAATCGTGATTAAAATTAACATAAATGTTTGTAAATATGTAGGCTACTGTGTGTGTGTGTGTGTGTGTGTGTGTGTGTGTGTGTGTGTGTGTGTGTGTGTGTGTGTGTGTGTGGGCATATGTATATATATATATATATATATATATATATATATATATATATATATATATATATATATATATATAATATATATTAGAACTGAGAAGAATTTTTATCCAAAATAAAAGTTTCTGATTACATAATATGTGTGTGTACTGTGTATAATTATTTTGTATAGCCTATATAATTACACACATATGCCTGTATATCTTTAAGAAATATTTGCATGTATGTACGGTATATTTATATATTTTATATATAATTTTTTCTTAAATATATGCATGCATGTGTGTGTATTTATAGTATATACAAAATAATTATACACATAGATTACACACACACACATATATATATATATACATTTATTAATTGTGATTCATCAATTTGACAGCACTTGTTAATATGAATTGAACTGCCAAAGCAACAAAATTTTAAACTGAATTAAAAATTATATAAATAAAATGTTTAATTCATAATTCATTATTAATTAATTTTACGTCCAAAAGGTTGTAGACATATTTTTTTTGTTTTTTAATGGGGGGGGGGGGGGGGGGGGGGGGGGGGGTGCACAACAAAATTACTCAAAATTTAACTAAAAATAAAATGAAAACAGAAAACCATTTCAAAACATAAATAAATAAATAAAATCCTCATAAGGTCACCCCTAACTCAACCCAGCCTTGATTGTCCTTGTGTTCTTCATCTGCGTGACCTCTGCTTGTAATGCGACGGCTGGCTTCATCTGCGGAGTGCTCAAGGAGGCCCTGCGTGAGGCTGCGTCGCTAACAACATCCAACCCTTTGCTCTCTGACAGGCGCGATCCTCCCCGTCAGCATTTCCCAACTCAGGCTTTGAGACAGTCAATTAGGTTCAAGGTGAGAGAGACGCATGTCATCGTTTAAAGCGCTCTGCTCCGGTGGGCCGCGCATCAATCTTTGCCTCATTGGCTGGATGTCGGAAGCAGGATCAAACGGGAACCGTTATTGGCCGGAGGTTGACAGGAGGGATTTTGTGCAGGAGATTATTGGCTGCCAGCACTGGCGTTGCGGAGATCATTGGCCGCATCAATCCGGTGATGGATCGTATTCAAATGCACCTTCGTTTCGCTCTGAGGGTTTTTATTCTGATACCTCAGCCCTCCTCAGAGACCGCGGTCGGATCGGCAGGACGTGACTCGTGCTTCCTTCCTTAATTCCAGCTTCAAGCTATCGATCGGATGGAAATCAATTGAGCCGAAAGCCACATGCCCGCAGGGGGAGGAGACCTGGGAGAAACGCAGCCAGGCAACCGAGGGCTCAGAATAAATCCCTCAACAAAAGAGGTGGAGACCGATACAACTCTTTACTGCATGAGGAGAGCGTTCTGCAAATTAAAAAACCGAGCGGGAATAAATCCAGCTTCATTAAGTGCTCAGCTCACACAAGGGCCCTCCAGAACTAGTGAGTGTGGTAGTCAGGTGATGCTTTATGGAACCGTGCTTTGTTAAAATGGGTAAGTGTTAATAAGATCTTAAAAGGACTCAATGAGTCTGAGAGATAAAAGGAAATGACGCCGTTTCTCTTTCCTGCCGGGCTGCTCTTATCAAGAAGAGTTTCCACACTGAAGTCTTTGGGAAAAACCTGGGGTGTTCATTGATAGCTGTTCATTTAGAACGATATTCACCTTTTCCTTCTCGCCTGTCTCTTAGCTTTATCAAATTGACACTAAAGACATGTTACAAAAGTTTCAAATAAATGCTGTTCTTTTGAACTTTCTATTCATCAAAGAATCTTGAAAAATCCAGTGTGTGTGTGTGTGTGTGTGTGTGTGTGTGTGTGTGTGTGTGTGTGTGTGTGTGTGTGTGTGTGTGTGTGTGTGTGTGTGTGTGTGTGTGTGTGTGTGTGTGTGTGTGTGTGTGTGTGTGTGTGTGTGTGTGTGTGTGTGTGTGTGTCTAGATAGAGGGGATAGAATATTCAGTTTGCACAGTACAAAAGTCCTTAAGTCCCCATAAAACTTGAAAACACAGCATGTGTTGCATCTGAGGCTGAGATTAATGACTGTTAAAAAAAATGCAATTAACAATAACAATTAAAATATCAACTCGTCATGGTCTCTGCAAAATATATAGCAATGCGTCATTTCCTGGGAGTGCGGTTTAGCTTTCTGGTTCATAAAGACAAGTATGCCTAAAAGTAGTGTGGTTTGTTGCACTTATAAAAATCTGAATCATATTGTTTGGCTGTTAATTGACTGAAATAAGATGACTTATAGATTTTATTACAAGTAAGATAAGTACATTCAGACTAATTGGATCGAGCAAAGGCCCAATATATGACCTGCTGCTGACTAACTATGAGACTGAATTGAAGGCAATATCAATACATATTGAGTGAACTGCTCCCACAGCTGAAATATGATATATTATGTTGATCATTTAGAACTACACCTAGCAATAAAAACTCAAAACGTCCAGTGTTCTACTATGTTTACTCTAAGGCAAAACATCTGAAAACATGCTGGGGAAAAACCAAAAAAAAAAAAACTACAGACAAGATTCTGCTTGTGCTTATTTTTAAGGCTTCTGTGCATGAATTTTACATGCAACAAATTATAATTGTGTGATATTTTCAACAATGTGGAATTAATATATGGAATAAATGTATGTTCTTTACATACTTAAAGTGACATTTTAAGGTCACTCACATCCCCTTAGAACGCATGTTTGGAATATGTGAAAGAGAAACACTTTAATATTAAAGCCATTGCTTTAGAGGATCGGACCAGCAATTACAGAAAAGAGGACATGCGTGTGTGGTGTGTGTGTGTGTGTGTGTGTGTGTGTGTGTGTGTGTGTGTGTGTGTGTGTGTGTGTGTGTGTGTGTGTGTGTGTGTGTGTGTGTGTGTGTGTGTGTGTGTGTGTGTGTGTGTGTTGTGTGTGTGTGTGTGTGTGTGTGTGTGTGTGTGTGGTGTGTGTGTGTGTGTGGACATGTTTTTCTATCCTGGTGGGGACTTAAACCCGAATGCACACAGACTCATGGGGACTCGAGTCACTGTGGGGACCTAAATAGAGGTCCCCATGGGCACAAAAGCTTATAAATCATACAGAATGAGTTTTTTTAAAAATGTAAAAATGCAGAAAGGTTCCTGTGATGGGTAGGTTTAGGGGTAGGGTTAGTGTAAGGGGACAGAATATACAGTTTGTACAGTATAAAAACCATTATGTCTATTGAGAGTCCTCATAAAGATAGCGCACCAGACTGTGTGTGTGTGTGTGTGTGTGTGTGTGTGTGTGTGTGTGTGTGTGTGTGTGTGTGTGTGTGTGTGTGTGTGTGTGTGTGTGTGTGTGTGTGTGTGTGTGTGTGTGTGTGTGTGTGTGTGTGTGTGTGTGTGTGTGTACGTGTACGTGCATGCGTGTAGGTTGTGCTCCTATATAACGTATTCAGGGCGGAACAAGCATTCCAATTGCACCAAACGCCAGAAAAACAGCAATGCAGAATGCAACGAAAAAGTAAATAAAAAACCTGACAATAGCCTCATCTGTCCAGGCAGAAATTACAGAGACAGTAAACAAGAGTTTCTGAGGATAAGGATGGAGACCTTAGACGATTTAGCACTGCCGCAAGATGGATCTGTCGATGAATGCAATGACTCACTGATGCACTTTGATTTACTAAACACAATAATTTCTTGGAGGTCAACGTGCATTAGATTCTCGACAGAAGAAGACCAGCAGTCACACAGCAAAAAGGCTACAGCATCTAGCAGATGGAACAGTTCAATGAAAAATAAAAATTCTGTCATTATTTATAACAAACACATATGTTGTTTTGAATGAAAGCAAGAAAAGGAAAAAAACGCAGCTCGAGATATTACAATATTTTTCTTACTTTCACTGTATACTATTAAATATATTTAAGATTAAATGCATGTATAAAATATCATCTCAACACATTTATAAGGCCACACATTTGATTGTGGTTTCAGTAGTCCCAACATTTGGAATACATTTTAGTATGAAAGCTATTGGTGAATGATGATTTGTTCATTAATACAAATTACTGAATGAGACTAGTGATGCACCGATATGGACATTTTGGCCAATACAGATAACCAGTCATTTTTTATATTAGAAAGCCGATAACCGATATATTGGTAGAAAAATCTAAATCCCAATTTTTATAAAATTTTTGAGAGCCTGATTAAAAAAACAAAAGTCTCACCACTAAAAGCAATGTCCCGAGGACACAGGCCTATATGACAGATTGGACCATATTTTCATTTTTTAAGTGATTCCAATCATATTTGGAACCAATTCAAAACCATCATGGTGAACAGTGCGCATCTGAAGTGTCTCAGCTGTGAACATGAACATTTAACTGACAAATGACAAAAATGAACATTTATCGGCCAATACCGATGCTGTGGCAGATATATCGTTCATCCCTAAATGGAACCCATTTTTGTAATACTCAAAGGTAGGAGTTTCTCATGTGCACTTGAATGCAGCATTAAATACATGCATCAACAGGACTATCAAGACAAGAGTGTCAACAAAGTGTCACACCAGTATAGCAGTTTTACAAATAATGCGCCTTCTTGTTTTAAAGAACCCAGTGAGCCAGAGGCGATGAAGAGAGAAAAAACCTTGCAGAACAATTTATAACGCATCTGTCATTAAGGATGTGCAAGTGCATGTTTGGGGACAAAAGGTCCCCAGAAAGATTAGAATCAATCACCAGTGACATGCTAGTCTTGTCATGATTTCACACACACAAAAGCAGAAATACTTCCATGACATAAAGCCTTTTCTGCATCTCTTTCTGAAGTCCTTTAACACTAAGGATTATCAGTAAATCCTCCATATGGTGGCCCAGCTGAAGGATCCCAGCGGGCAGAGGCCCTGCTTGATTTTTGATTTGATAATCCTCTTCATTATAGACAGAGGAGAGGCGTCTTACCATCAGGAACAAAGAAGGGGTTATAGAGGCTAAAAGACAGGAGAATTCATTCAAGGGTATCAGGAAGCACAACCCTGCATCCATTATAATGATAATAACTATTATTATTATCATCTAAAATCTAAAAAAGTTGTGGAAAAAATTAAAAATTAAAAAATTAATAATATCAATATTTTTATTATTGATGTTGATATTTTGTAAAAAATAATTTTCCATTAAAGCTTAGGTCCTGGTTTCACAGATAGGGCTTAGATTAAAGGCCCACCGAAGTGCCTTGAAAAGAGCAGCATTATTTAATGAATTGACGTAATTTCCACTAAAAACAGAAAGACAGGGCGGGACATATCGAACAGCTCCTCCCCTTTTTTGAAATGGCCAATAGCGATTTGTTTATATCACAGCTCAGCCAGAGACGTTGAACTCTGTAAAGCCGCAGTTTTCTCCTAATCTCTAACCGTTTCTCCTCCATATCGCTTTAAAATATAGCATTATGTGCAAAATTCAAATACAAAGTTCTGTCATGAAACTCAAAATAGATGGTGCAGGCTAATAGGTCATTTAACGCAACTTGCTTGTAATCACATCATTATCTACAGGGCACAGGTGATTGATTCCTGCTGTATCAGTATAGCCTGGGAAAACCAAGACAACTTCCGGCAAATTAAGATTTGCTCTGAAAGTTAGTCTGGCAAAGAGCTCATTCAAGTCCATTTCCAATCCGCCAAAATCGCGGCACCAATCAGAAGCGTTGGGGCGGGCTTTACACGATGACGACAGCGCTGGGATTTTGAAGCCTACATTACAAAGATGGATGCCGCCAGCAAACATCACTAGTTCGAATCAGCTATCGCGTCTGTTTTAAGCGATTTAAAATGTTCCTTTTCGTTAAAACCCGAGCAAAGAACAACACTAAAAACATTCATGTCTAAAAAATATGTTATCGCTGTCTTACCGACTCGGCAAAAGTCTGATATACCAGTGTGGCGAGCAGGACGATCAAGGCCGAGGGACGTGATAGAACGGCGTGAGTGAGGCCGGTCTCACATCTCTCACGGAGGAGCGGAAGCATAAAAGGAGGAGTGACGACGGTGAAGATCGAGAGAGGAGGACAGACCTGAATTTTATCTGATTTTTTGTTTTATTATGTGTGAAGGACTTTGTATTTGTTTTATTTTGTCATTAAAATGTGTGAATGTTCGCCGGTTTCCACCACCTCCTTCCCATAACAACGAGCCCGTTGGTCAATACTAAACGAATGGGTGAGTCTTAGCCATAGACTGTCTGAGTCCTCTGCATACGTCATCTCCTTCATCGCTCTGATTGTTTTTTTAGGTCTATCCAATTGCGCCAAGAGGCATTTGAGGGACGTCCGTTGGTGACGCCCCTTTGGAAATGATTTGTCTATGGAGCTTTGCCAGACCCTAACTCAGTTTCAATGGAGAAGGGTCTGGTTTTAACCAGGCTAGTATCAGTAGTCAATGAGCTTGCATGCTCAACCTTCAAATACTTGGGTAGCTTTTGCCTTAGCAGTGCGGCACACTTTTAGAAACCCTCCAGCTTCTCCAGCTCCACCTGTATAGATCTGCTACGGGTAATTCATGTACAATATATTGTACAGCAGCAGCATGTCTTACTTGCTCACAGCAGCGTGTCATGTATGCATTGGCAGTAGAAAGTCCCGTACTAACCAGCTCTGTGTTATCTTGTCTCTGGACCGGAGCAGACTTTGTGCGCACTGTGGTGGTTCACGTGACACTAACTTGAAACCAGACTTCATTCGCCCCAATGGAAAGCATATTTACACTGTCTGAATAGTTTCTCGTCCCTGGATGGTGCACTATGTGCCATTCACCATGTAGAAAATAGTAAATGTGTGAACAAGTGACCGATTTAAGCCGCAGCTTCAGCATCTATTTATAATGTAGAGGGCGGGACTCTTCAGATTCTAGAGAGCATTTGATTGGACAGAAAATCTGATGAGAAGCTGAAGTGCAGAGTGATGTCATGAAAATCATTGATTCATATTGGCAGAAGTGAGAGACTATACGTTTTGAGTGCTTATATTTTATAAGTGCGAATTTTGTCATTGTTTTGGAGCACACAAGCTTATAGATAACAGTAAGGCTAACATATTCATACTAAAAGCCAAAAAAAAACTTTGAACAATTTTGATTTCATGGGACTTTAAGCCAGGATTAGGCCTTAATTAAATTAGGACATTTAAGTAGCTTTTATAAAACGTGCCTTAGAAAAAAAAACTACTGGTGTGCATCTTGAGACAAAACAATGGTAATGACATGTTTAAGATATGTCAGTGCAAGTTGCTTTCAGTTGAAACAACATGCTTAAGCCTCGCCTGTGAAACAGAACATATACGTTATATCTTGTTTTATTGAAGTTCCCTCCTCTGAATAGAGTTATATCTTGTTTTATTGAAGTTCTCACCTTTGACTTTGAAGATTTTGGGGATTGCACTTCAGGTGTCCAATCACATATCAGGGGTGTAGCAAGAAGCCCATCTGGACACACCCCTGATAACACACCCTGTCCCTACATTCTGATGAAAACAGAAAGAAACAAATGACAAGGGTGTGACTCAGACAAGTTTTTGTTTTGTCAGACAAGTTCTCTCGTTTTGTCTGAAGCTCTTAAAGGCTCAAACTGTCACTCTTTCTTTCTCTGGGTTTTATTCAGAGTTCAGCGTAGCATGCTGAGAGAAACAGTTGATGTCTCGAACGCTTCACTTAAACCCCCGAATAAAAGGCATCTGAAATCTTCTTCCTGATCTCATGTGACAGTGTGACTGCAGAATAATGCAACCCTGAAAACACTCATCCTTGACTCCATGATGACGCTCATATCTTAACTTGACCCTAATTTACACAAGAGTTTAGAGCAGACTGGAGTCATTCAAATCATAAAACACCATTTTTATTTTAAAGGAAATGTTTATGGTTACTCCAACCTTTCTGAAAAGCAAATGTGTCAATATTACATAAAAACTGATCCCAGATGCTTTCTTAAAAGGGTCATATGATGCGATTTCTTGTTTTCCTTTTTCTTTAGTGTATTATGTAGCTTTTTGTGCATAAACATCTGCTTTTAAGAATTTGCTACTGACTATTTAAACGCGAGTTTTGAGCAGCGCTTGTCGTTTCTACAATCACAAATGCAGACATGGCTTCATGTTTACATACTGTAGTGTTCTCCACCCCATAGTTTGGCGCGATGTGTAAAAAGACAGTACAAGTCATTATAATCAGCAATTATGTCCCCAATTAAATAAAACCTTAACAATCTGATACCTTCTAGTCCAGACGCGCTGGCAAAAATGATCTATCTGCTAGGTCATCTGCATTTTCCGGATCAGATTCAGGCTCAAATTGACATGGTAGTAATGACATTATCACCTGTCATTATTGCTTTGGGAGCTGATGTTCCAAATATGGTAAGGGGCGTGACATTTCCGTCACACGCTTAAGGTTTTTGGGCCAATCACAATGCACTGGATCGCTGGCCAATCAGAGCACACCACGCTTTTCAGTAAAATAATGACTTTTTTAACCTAAAACTGCATAAACACATTGCATTAAAGGTGGGGTATGTGATTCTCTTTGTCCATTTTTTCAAAATAACTTGAAATCCTATTCCTAACCCACTTACAGCCACTGAGTTAGAAGCACTGAAATGAAAATTAAGCAATTTAATCATCTGTGGAACGGGCAGGACTCGAAAATCTCCAGCCAATCATTTCCAAGACCACCTAGAATCATTGGACAGTAAGTTTGTCAATCAAACGGTTGTACCACACCCCCCTCCCCCCAGCGCGTGACCCCCTTTGTGCGCTCAAAGCTTGTGACGCATGCGCATCTCGTCAGTAAAGCCGGTTCCATGATTAGTAGAACATCGTCATTACAATCTCTCGCGTATCTGAGTTTTCGCTCGTGCATGATTGCGCGTCCATATTCTTCGAATGGGTGGAGTCAGGGCCAGCGTTGGAGGAAAGAAGGTAGGACCATTTGAATTGTATATTTTCAAAATCTGCTGGTCGTTTTCCAAATCACATACCCCACCTTTAAACCAAATACATAAAAACCGGCATATGGCCCCTTTAATACACATTATTTAAAACATTGTTTTCGATTTCATCCTAAAAGTGAGTGCACACAAAAGTTTTCAGATTTTAATATAATGTACATATGCTATAATTTATGCTATATGTTATACATGTGCTATAATTGACCAGTTAGTCTGTGTAAATGCACAAGCTTCACACCATGTCAACTCTTCAAAATATTCTAGAAATGTGACACTAATGTGTTTATTGGTATTATAAACTGTCTAAACTGTAACTATCAGTTTAAACTGTTGATAACTACATTACATGTTACATTACAAAATACATTGAGAAGCTTCTTGCACAAAAATAGCATGCTCGGTTTATAATTATAGTCAATATATAATGTTTTTGTCAAGTGGGCTTACAAGGAACTACTCTATTGACCCCCATTGTTTCTAATAAGCTCATCTATCCAATGAACCCCATAAAAAAGGCATTAACTGAATTCATTGTGCTCAAAACGCATAATTTTAATGCATAAACTTTACCCACTTACATTAGTTTCATTGTAGGGACAAATGGGCCGAACAAAAACAATTATAGAGGCTGTACTTGGAACACAAGTGGGCTAAAATGGTTTTAAATGTAAGGAATAATTGATGACGGGGTGTTGAATTATTCGAAAAATAATGCACCCCGAGGTGGTAATGCGGCCATGACACAAGGCAGATGGTGCACTCAATCCACTCCCTAGCTCCCTAGGTCGTGAATCACTAAATAGTGTGCACAAATTCGGGAACTGGTAAGGTACCTGGCTCACTACACACTGATGACACTATTTCCGGCAACATAGTCCTCATTATACAACATCACTTCTGGTATTTCTAAACAACACCTGAACTGATATCTTTCTGACATCATTTTTTTTAAGCACATTATGAAAAATTATTTAATTGTTACATATACCTGCAACATTTCAGCCTTAAATAAATGATAAATGTTAGCTAGATTATGTTCACTACCTGTCTATCAATGTATTTTTATGCTGAAATATAATTAAATAATGGTTTGTTTTTTTTCAAAACATCTACCATGTGTCATGTGTGGTGAGTTGGCTTGCTTGATTTATGTTTTGATCTTTAGAAGTTCCAGTAAGGGAACATAGTGAACATTGATGAACTTGCATTTTAGGACTTTTTTTTTAGGGATCAGTGCCCTGACTACTGAACTAGGGATATGATTGAGACGCACCCAGAGTTTATGGGAAAATAATTGCAGACCTTAGAACATTGGTGAGCCAATAATACACACACACACACACACACACACACTTTTCATAAAATTAAGTCCTTGTTATTTTCTACAAATCTGTCTTTTTTAAAAACACTAAAATGTTGTTGTCAGCATCTCAATCTAGTTAATAAGACGCGTCAGAAAAGATACATATTCTTCTGGTACATCTCTGTTTCCCAACATCTGTGTTTCTCTCTTCTCTGGCTGTGAATGAAGCAGGACACAGATCTAATGGAGCAGCACTGCAGTGGCTTTACCCTCTCACACATTCACTGGCCCTACGGACTTACCAATGTCACCTAACAGACAATTCCGACGCACAAACCCCACAGGGCTCAAATATGACACTGCGGATAGAGAAACAAGGAGGAGAGAGAGAGAGAGAGAGAGAGAGAGAGAGAGAGAGAGAGAGAGAGAGAGAGAGAGAGAGAGAGAGAGAGAGAGAGAGAGAGAGAGAGGAGAGAGGAGAGAGAGAGGAGAGAGAGAGAGAGACAGAGATGAATTGTTGTCCTGGAACAGCCAGGTGGTTTCTGTCAGCACTAGTTTAAGCGTGAATGGACATAAAGATTCATCCTCAGTGAAGAGCTAGAACAGCTGTACCAAACACACATATTTACTTAACTTAAGTGAGGACACACACTACCAGTTAAAAGTTTGGAATAATTAAAAAAATATATGTTTTTGAAAGTAATCTCTTATGCTCACTAATGCTGCATTATTTGCTACTTGTTTTCTATATTAATAATAGTAATAAATGTTTCTTAAGCATCAGATCAGCATATTAGAATAATTTCTAAAGGATCACTGAAGACTGGAGTAATGATGCTGAAAATTCAGCATTGACATCACAGGGATACATTATATTTTAACATGTATAACAATAGAAAACAGACATTTTAAAATCTTATATTGTTTCACAAATTTTCTGTATTTTTGATCAAATAAACGCAGCCTTGATGAGCATAAGAGACATTTAAAACAGCTTAAAAAAACGTAGTTATTCCAAACTTTTGACCGGTAGTGTACTATAGACTTATATTGTTTTATATAAAATAAATAAATATTCCTTTAAACTAAATGAAAACATTTCATTTTATAAAATAAAAAAAAAAAATGGTTAAAAATTCATGTTGCAAAAAAAAAAAAACACTCAGATGTGGAGCTAAACCAGTATATTGTTGCTGTCGGGGGGGGGCTCTTTTTTTCATAAATTATTGCTATTGGTCACCTATTAGGCCTACATATGTCTGTGGGTTTTGCAAATATTTAACCAATGAAAAGTATTATAAATAGCTTGTAACATCATAACTCCATTGTCGGTGAAACCTTATAAACTACTGTGAATGAAGTGCCGCACACATTTTGGATCTCAGCTTGTTTGCAATGCAAGGGTATTTTGAGGGTTTGTGTTGAATATGTAGTGTTTTTATTACTCAAGAAACACTGGCACACATATATATAAAAATATAAAGGCTAATGTTTTATGAATTCATGGAGCAGAGAAGAGTGTCATAGTCTAGAATTTGTCGTCAAGTCATAGGCAATAAAATAGCCTGTGGTATCACTTTTTCCTCAATAACAAGAGAATTTGGCCAAATGTCAAAAAAAGGAGTGACTCCTACAAAAAATCTTGGGACTCCAATTGGTTAAATGTTCAAGTGCAAGTATATGATTGCTCTGGTTGCCAATTGCCACTCACATCAAATTCAAGGCACATATGTTTGCCCACAGAACAACCACTGGCTCTGCACCACTATACCTAAACTCACTACTTCCAGAACCTGCCATCCAGAAGCTTGCGTTCTGCAAGTGAATGGAGCCTTGTGGTGCCAACCCAAAGAGGCACAAAATCCCTTTTTACAGACCTTTACCCTGAGTCTGTTCCAAGCTGGTGGAATGACCTTCCTAACTCAACCTGAGCTGCTGAGTCTTTTGCCAATATTAAGAAATGGCTGAAGACGCATCTTTTTCGTCAACACTTTATCCCATTAACACTTATAATTCTATCTATACAAAAAACACCTTGCTATGTGCACTGTGCTAGACTAACTGGGGCTAGTCACAGCACTTCCATATTGTTCCCCTATTGTTGGTTTGATAGCATCTATTGTTCTCCTCATTTGTAAGTCACTTTGGATAAAAGAATCTGCTATGCTAAATTATTAAATGTAAACATATGACCATATATAAAGCCACAATATCAACGTTGACAACGAAAAGTATTTCCTGAAATGTAACGTTCTTGGAGATACAAGGTTTCTGTCTGACAATGACGATATTCTGGTTGATGTTACACTCAGGGACGCAGGAGTTCAATGTTCACACACCCAAAACCAAGATAAACACACTGTGTGATGACCTGTTCTCATTTACTGCATCACAATTTTGGGAACAAGTGCAATTTCAATAGACAAATGGAGACTTGGAAGGGATAATGATGACACACACACACACACACAGACGGCAGGTGTTTTGGCAACGCCCAGTGAAGTAATTGTATTTCTGGCTTGGGCAAGAGATTGATTTAGTTAATTAAACAGAATGTATGTGGAGACATTTAGCTGCTGTCCTTGCTAACAAATGGCTATGCTAAACACCGTGCAACTGACAATGTCCAAATACCCCACACTGGACACAATCAAGCACTAGGTGCTTGTCTTTACCACACTACATAATTCCTGTAACTTCAAGCTTTTTAACCGTGGGTTAAGCTAAATTTGACATTTGTCATTCGTAAATCCAAAAATTGTGGTTCCAATGGTGTGAATTGAAACAATGCGAAGTAATAGCAATATCTTAACAACATACCAAATATGAGAGTGTCCAAGATAAAGAAAAGTTTCATACAATTTTCAAGATAAATGTCATGAGGTGTAACCATAAAGTATAAAATTAGCACAAAGGCTCACCAGATCTTAAATTATATTGTTTTTATCCTTAGGAATTTTTTTATTATAATAGAATTATAATAAAGAGAGAGCACATTGTCAGTGTATGTATGAGTAGCACTGTATGTATATGTTGTTTTTTAAAACGATCGATCTGGACAAAATAATTTCATTAACCCTGTCATCCATTATCTTTTGTCAGCATTTCAGCATTTGGTCCTATTGGTTGTCATACTAAAATGAGTGTATAAGTAATCTTAAAAAAAGACTTTGGTCATTTAAAATTGCATGGCAACTTGCTTAACGATAATATTCTCTTATAAAGGCAAAAACTTGACATTCTCATATCTAAGTTAGTCTTTGCCAAAATAAAGAAAACAGTATAAGACAGCCAAAACTTCACACCACAAGCTCTCTTAGAAATCCATAGCCTAGAGAAACATAGCCCCTCTATGTTTATAAATCTCAGAGATAAGTTACTTTATCAGTCTGTGGAAAAGGGAGTCTCAGCTAGCGCAGTGACCTTGATCTGAATGCAAACTACATCTTATCACTCCTAAACCTGCCCAAACACCCTCACAAATAATTCCAGGCCGCAAGAAACACAAGAAAAGAGACCTTGTGAAGCGAATCACTGTGCAGTTCACATCAACACTATGCAGAGCCATTATTTAAAAAAGATAAAGACTTTCTCATTTGACTGTATGTCATGAGGAATAATGAGTGGGATTCCCACCCTTCAGCCTGTTGGTTTGGTATATCAAGAGCAAGTCGTCATGAAGGGAAATTAAAATAATGTACTTCCTGCAGGCAACAGTTCACTCGCATAACCGTAGCCATGAAGTCGGGGCCATCCACGAAAGTTAAATGAAGAGCCCACGTCTCCTTCCATTATGCAACAGCGAGACCTATTCAGTCCATCGTGCAACAGCGTCCATATAGCAGAATCAAATCAAGTACCATGGATGCAAATGAGCAAGCACCTCCAGCCTAAAAGTGAAGCCTCAAAGTGTGCAGACAAATAAGCCAATGAGATCAGTCCATATGGAAAAAGTCGACAAAGCTTAAATCAAATGCAGGGTTGAAAATCAAAAAGCCTGGTTATAAAGAGCCCCTATTAGCACAATGGGACCAATGACACCTAAGTTTCACTTTAACTGGTCAAACTGTTGCAGAGATCACCTGACTTCTTTGCAATAGTTGTGTAAATCAAATCCATCTAATAAATTTAGTAAATCTTGGGCTGATGCAAGCCAGTTTTGGTTAAACTTGATTAAGATTGGCATGAATTGAGGCAATCCATCCAACCAAGACTGATTGGAAATATGTGACTGCCTACACTGAAAAAAAAAGTGTGTTGGATTTACATGATTTGATAGTGTACATCAGTCCCACATAAACCAAATAAGTTACACAAACATAATTTATTCATGTAACTACAACATCATGGAATTAAGTCATTTTTAGTAAACCAATTAAGTAGTCTTAAAATGAATTTTAAAAGGCTCCTTGATTGGGTGATTCAGATATTCAAATTCATATATCCAATTACGATTTCTTTTAATGTCACACAACTCATTTTCTATACTGTAGCCAACTATAAGCTACTTACAGCACTTACTTGCACCTTGAATGCTAAGATTCACATGCTCTTTCAGCCAGAGCAGTTGCTTAAACATTGCTGAATCGGTCCACAGACTAACCAAATGCTCCACTCTTCTCCACAATGGTAACGCACTGTAATTAAAATGGTTCTAATAATTCCAATATAATTGAACATTAAACACAATTACACACTATCAAGTCTTCCCTTTTTCTCATTTTCTCAAAACACAATAAATAACACTTAATTTCAACATTTATTATCTCGTAATTCAGACATATGCAAAGCATGCTGGGAACTAACAAGCACCGCCCAGTTTCAGTTAATGCAACACAAATCATTCATGTAGTCCAACACAAACGGATTAAGTAAACTTAAATTTGACATATATTTAAGCAGATTGGACACAATCAAATTAAGTTTGGAAAAAATGTATAGCAATGGTGTTGCTTAAGCTCATTTTAATTAAGCAATTTGAACAAGCAGCAAAAATCATTTTTTCCAGTGTAGATTTCTGCAAATCCTGAAATATGTTGCTCTGGGTACATTTCCCTGTACTTTTCACTCGTCCACAAGGTGCTTTAAGCTATATAATTTTTTCTCCATTGCAAATGCAGATTTTTTAAACAGTGAAAAACGTGCATGTGGGTCCCATTTTAGCTTGCTTGTGAGTTTAAAGCTGTTTTATCATGACTTTATCATGTTTCACGGCACTCGTACTCGAGCGCTTCACATTATAAGTGCAATGCTGTACCAGGTGAGCTACAGAGCAAATTTACTACAATAATATGCCCATGTAATCATAAATTGTGTGAAAAGGAATAATATTTGGTAGTGTTACTGCCACTAGTGTTCATTGCATGCATACACTTAAAAAAATTATAAATTATAGACAGTGGTTCAAACAACCAACTTAGTTTTTTATTAACATTAAAGGTTTGTTTTTAATCTATGCACAATCCTTGTGTTGTGACAACACAACTGGCAAGAATCTATGTAAAATAGTTATGTCTGTCCAACCAACTCAATTCAATTACTTCACTGTAACTTAAACTGGTTACGTTTTCTAAACATGTTTTGGTCTAGTAAAAACTCTCCAAATATTTTTTACTAAAGCAACATACGTTTTTATACTTGACTTGACTTTTAGAGTTTTGCATTAGCGAAAAAAGGCAGCCTGAAATAGAAGCAGCTGCAAATTAGTGGCCAATAAAATTGCTACAAATGGAAACAGTCAACATTACTTTAACGAATAGCAGGCCTCTGTGTCACCCAGGCTGTGAATTAACCACCCAGTTATAAATTTCCTTCATTAGGGCACAAAGCACACGGTGGCCAATGGGAAGACGAAGCCCCTAAGGGGCCTGATGTGATGGAGATGCACAAATTCATTTCAGATGCTCAGAGAAATCTAGCAGAAAATCACAACACATAGAGAGAGAAAAAGCGAGATGCAGCAAGCATTTTCAGGGCACCAGTTCAGCTGACAGGGAGACAAAACGAGAAAAGCAATATCTCACCTGCTCTTCAGAGGAGTAAATAGCAGATAGCTCTTACAAAGGAAACCCTCAACTCCCATAGCATCTGGGGTGACAATCTAACAGAGCTATTGGATCACTATAATAAACCGCTTTCAACATCTCAACCCACACCTGCACTAGAATAAATGTACACATAACCACAACGACACAAAAATGAAGATTGCATCATGTCTGGGATCTCTCAATTTTGTCAAAGGATGACACATCCAAACTAGAGCTGGATGGCATTGCCTTTTTTTGATAATATATCTTGATTTTTTGGAACTACCATTTTGACCATTTTTGACAGGAATATTCCAGGTTTTTAATTCAAAAGGTAAAAGCAGTAAAAGTTCAGTTGCAAACACATTCTGGGCCTCATTCATGAAACACAAGCAGAACTAATTAGAAGTTTTGTGAGTTTTAGTAAAATGTGCTCATGAAGTGGTAAAAATTGATTGGTTATTATTCTTACATGGGCTGAAATGAAGTGTGACATTGCAAAGCATTTTTATCTGCCGTTTTCCTCTCATTAATTTGTTAAATTAAGCAGCATTGCGATTACTGTGGAGACTGTGAATCAGAATCAGGTCAAACGCTTCTCACAGCCAACTGAAAAGAGAAAAGCCTCATTTGAAAGTGATTACAGCTGATAACATTGAGGATGTGAACAGTTCATAGTGTTTCTACATCACATTCACTATGGTACTTCAAATTCTTTAGTTACAATCACATTACAATGACCAGAATCAAAATGTTTAGTTATAAACATTCATAATTCAGAGCAGACTCTCAAGATGAATTTACAATACCACTTTTTTCCGTTTCGTGTCACTATTGTAACCAAACCCAGCGTATTTACCATAATTGCCGTAAAAGTAAGGATGACAAATTTGTGTGTGGTGTGTGTGTGTGTGTGTGTGTGTGTGTGTGTGTGTGTGTGTGTGTGTGTGTGTGTGTGTGTGTGTGTGTGTGTGTGTGTGTGTGTGTGTGTGTGTGTGTGTGTGTGTGTGTGTGTGTGTGTGTGTGTGTTCATATCTTACAGTAAGTGCATTTTTGTGCAAAAAGGTGCACAGTATTTATGCAATCTCTCTCACACTTGTGCATGTAAAGGCTCATTTGGATGCACTGTTGCAATCATTTTTTCATGTGTTCGGTAACACTCTGAACAAATACTGTAACAAATGTATTGCTCACTATTAATTAAAGTTAGTTAATGCATTAATTAATGTTAACTAGGACCTTATTGTAAAAGTCTTACCTTTAAGTCTTTATTTTAAAAAGCCTAATACTCTTTTTTATATTTAAGTATTTTAACGCATTTGCAATGCTAATCATGCTGTTATTGTTCACTTTTGTATTATGAATTTTCTCAAATGTAGATTAATATTCGATTTATCGTCATAGTGATAGTCCATTTCATTGATAGCATACCAAATCTAATGCAATTTTGCTCCTAATGTTTATCGTTTTTATAAACGCCATCAAACGTGATACATTGTGCTATTCATAATGTCATTTAATTCTACATCGTCATCGTGAATGCATCATGAATATTTGATATATCGCTCGGGTCACACTAATGGCAGATCACACATTGCAATTCAACCCCGTGACCCAATAGTTATTGATTGATGTGTTTCGTTGATTTAATTTGAGACCAGTTGGGGTCAAAGGATCCTCTGTAATCAATCAACCCTCTGAGGAGCTGCCAGGAATGCAAGAAAAATGAAGTGGAAGGTTTCGTGCGGGGGTTCATCAGCGAGGTGAGGGAGACATGAACGGGGTGGCTGAACTAATCTTATTTAGACCAAGCGAAGAGCATGCACACAGGAAGCCACTCAGGAGTGCGTTTCCAAAAGCCCTCGGCCCGTATCGGGTGAATCCAGTCAGTATGTTGACCGCCCGTGCTCCAATTCCTGACTTAATGAGAAAACGTGTTTTCAGTTTAGTAAAGTACTGCTGGCTTGTATTAAAATGACTAATGTGGTCAGTGTGAAGGCCGTAAACAGCAGATACTAGAGCAGACATCTATTCGTAGTAGAGATGAGGTCAACGGCTGCTCAAGGCAGACACACTCACACACACACACATGCTCATAGTGAAAAATCCATGAGGACAGGTTACGCTGTAAGCAAAGCTCAGGTTGACAAGCAGTGAGACCCAACGCATTACATGTCTCTGCTCTTCAGGGTTGACATCAACATTCAGAATGCCAGACAGAGAGACAGCTCTGTCAGTGCACAAAAGCATGTTTACATGCATGTTTGTCTGCTGCTTTAAATGCTTGAGCTCGTTACAGCAGGATGGATTCTGATTGGCTGTCACTGTTTTTATCGTTCATCAACTGGATAAAATCGTTCTGAAAGGGATTCCAACGATATCGTTTCTATGTGCCGTTATCGTTATAGCACTGGTGTGAACACTGTTATTCTTTTATATTTAGAACGATTTTAGGACTATATCTTTATCGCTATCGTTATAGTTATCATTAGACTTCTATTCTCTATTCTATTCTCGTAGAATTGTAACGTTAATTACAACTTTATATTTATCATTATAGTTATGGCCTATCAAACTTAATTTCTAACTTAATTTTTGTAAACTTTACAAAAAAAACATAAAGATAAATATGATTACTTTTCATTACTTTAGAATTCAAATGTCATCTTCCTTGCCTGGTGGCAACTCTGTTTAGTGGCAAAGCGATGAGCCAGTATCTGATATACTGCAAACACAGTTTGAAGGTTTGTTCACTCTGGTTCTCTGAAGAGCAAGTCCGCTGAGAGCAAAGTTACTACTACATGAATGCTTCAGGCATCAATGCAGAACACATTCGCCCATTCAATCTCCCTCGTCTTCCAGTAGAATGTCAAGCAGTAGCTCTCCAAGGAAAGCAAGCATTCAGGTGAGACTAACAGAGAGAGCTCCTAATGTCCCTTCAGAGGCTCCTGGAAAAGGCCAGCTCCATTATGCCTGAAGTATGGACAGTTATGCAGTTTCCTTCCAACAACAGAAAATCTACTGAAACTAATATAGCGCAATGAACCCGAGAGGAACATAATCAATTTTAAACGACATTTTCTCCAGACTGCGTCAATTTGGATGGTTCGGCTTTGCGCAGCTGAGCGCTTCAGAGAAAGCGTCTGTATTACAATGATGATCTTAATTCAGTAAGTTATAAAAGAAGTTATTTTAAACCTTTATTGCGTGCTGAATTTATAAACATAGAATTCATCACCGATGCAATGTAAGCGCAGGAGGGTATAAAAGGTGAGAGCAACGGGGGCACATGCACATATAATGAAGCATTGCGGTAAAAGTACTTAAAACACTCCAAAGATCTCCTCAATCTGACATGATGTTTAAAAGGGAATTAAAAACACAAACTAATATGTTGGGAACCCACATTTTGAGTAGCATACAAACCATGAGCTACTCAAAGATAGTAGCTATTATACTCGCCTATATGAGTAGCCTATTTTTTTATAAGAATGATGATAGGAATTGGGAAAGGACAGGGTCTTGGAAACATAGAGGTGAATCATCTTAATAACCAGCAGGCTGCAAACATTCACCCGAAAACGACCATCCAAACAACACACTTTTATATAAAACAACAGGATAGCAGTATCTTCGTGAAATTCAATAGGTGGTAAAGGACAGATTTCCAGGGCACACTGAAATCAGGCTGAACTTACCCGCGTCTCCGCGAAGCTTCTTGGTGATGGAGGGTCTTTTTGCGCACCGGGCGCACAGTCCGCTCACGCGTCTCCGGACACAATCAGTCTCTTTTATGCGATGAAAATCTTCCTTGCACGCAGAAATAAATGGTGATACTCTGTTTCTCCAACGCAGAGACCCTTGATTCCTTTCTATCCTGTTAGGTTAACTCCAAACTGACGCTCTCAGGCTCATCAATGTCCTGATATCCAATTGTTTTACAGGAGCTTCTGAAAAGGAATAAAAAGGCTCCTTGTTTGGATCCCCATCATCAGTCTGAGTGCCACCTCGGCACACCGTGTCCCCATATCGCCCTTCTCCAAAAGAAATCAAATGTCGAGCAGCGGTAAATAAGTATGTACATCCAAAGTTCTCCAGCTGTATGTTAAAGCAGTGTGCTGGTGAAGTCCAGGTGCAGCTCCGGTATAATGCGCCGATCTGAGCGCGGTGACAGTCCGATCTCAAGCGCACACACCAAGAGAAATGCGGGTTGAAATAGGGTTGCCAGATATTTCCGCGAAATGATACATACAGCGGACAAACTTAATCTCTCTTCAGTGGTTAATTCAAAGTGTGAAAATAACCCGACATATATTAGGTATGAAATTAAGTTTTAGTTTAGAGTCTGGCGGTTCAATAATGTGTCTGAATTCTGAGCTTGGAATCGGTCGTTGTGGGTAGGCCTAACACATTTTAAAAACTAAAATGAGTAATTAATGTAGCCAATAGGATTTCTGTTGGATTCCTTTGCAATTTCATCCTTTAGCATAGACTTTAATTTGAAATATGATAATGGTAGACTTGAAGACCATTTACCCAGACAGTAACATATCGACCCAGATCTGACCCAAATCTGGAGCACCTGGAATCCACACAGCCTGGATTTGGGCCGGATCTGTGCCACCAACACTATGTTGCGTCTGGGTAGCCTCAAGACAATACTTTTTATCAGCTTTTTTTATAGCTAAATTAACTAGTTAAACCCTTGATTTGTAACGAATGTTATGTTAAAATTAAAAATACAACCATCATTATGTCCATTTTCTTTTCAACACTCGAACTTGTACGAATCGCAGTTTATTTCCCAAGAAGTCAAATGACGAATACATTCACTACGACAATCTGGCAACCCTGTGCCGAGAAGCAAGGTGGATAGACTCCAATGAAAAGTCTAGAGCTCCCCCTAGCAGTATACTTGAAATACTCACAATACTTCTCTCTCAGTTGCACTGAAAAGCTTTTCACACAACAGAACGTGTTATTAGCTTACAGTATTTTAAAGAGTGCATCGTCTTACTGGCCCGCTGACTCTCAAATGAGCTTTTACACCAGCAAACATGCCTCAATCTTTAATCCTCATTATTACAGCTCGCATTCATAAAAGAGCCAGCTGAGATCTGAGATTACCTGCAGGGTACATTCAGTGTTTTGTTCAGACACAGAGGGGAAATGTGCAACCTGTTTTTTACAACCTGGTTTCTTTCTTTCACAGTATGAGAACAAATATCCATTTATTATGGTCATAAACAAAAGATGGTGTTTTTGATAAAGCAAGAAATGAGAGCATTCATTGGCTATTTTTCTCTTTCTTTCTTTCTTTCTTTCTTTCTTTCTTTCTTTCTTTCTTTCTTTCTTTCTATCTTTCTTTCTTTTTGAAGAAGCCGGTATTCTGCTTGGCCTTGTTGACCTTTTACAGTAGGCTATTTTGAAGGTGAGATAGATATGCTCAGATATGTTCGCTATTCTTGCAGGATTCCTTTCTTTTTACTCAATTCGTTTTTATGTTTGCATCACATAACCAGCTCCATATGTTTGGCGTTTCATATGTAGGCAATGCTACTAGCTCATCTGGTACGCCCGTTCACACCAAGACTGATAACTAAAGGCCTATTTCAGCGAAAAATACAATTTCTGTATTTATGGGCCTTTTTATTTCACGTACCACGATTGCTTTTTGTTCTATCCTTGGCTGAGTGTAGGGTTTATAAACGCAAAACAGCATTAACCTTTTCACTTACCTGACATTTAATTTCTGAACTGCCGCGATGCACACAACAACCAATGTGACAAAATGCCGACAGGCTTAAGTTCATCTGTTTTGGGTAAAATGTAACACAACCCAATGGACATTCCACCTTTTTTTTTTAAAGTGTAGCCTATCGAAACGTGCAAGAAAGCAAAAATAATGAGTGAGTGAGAAATTAATCCGTTTCCTGAATGTGAATGGATTTTGAATCAAAGCAACTGAAAACACTTCAGTGTGTGTGTGTGTGTGCGTGCGTGCGTGCGTGCGTGTGTGCGTGCGTGCGTCAAAATCATATTAATAATATTTAATTAGCATTAATGTTCATGGAACATTTTTAAAAATGCCTGTGTTCTCTGAAAGATCTTCAAAATAACTTATTATCACTTGATACTATTACGTTTATGGGTGCAAGTTGATGAGGCTACCATGAACATAAATCTGCATATAAAAGTTAAAAAGGGGACTTTATCTCTCTGTTAGCCATGCCTGTCTTTTGTGAGGTTACAGTTTTACATGATGTCTAAAATAATAGCACCAGATAAGGTTTCACACTTCAAACTTCAGTTTCCCAAAGCTATCAGTGTTGTGTCTCAGCTCTCAGCACTAAACTGGCATGACAGAGAGTCATCTTTCTCTGGTGCATGCTGGGAATGTTTTATTTGAGTGTGTTATATGCTGAGTGATTGGTGTACACAGCTGTTTATGCAGACAGACATGCTTAGCCTCGCACGGTTGTAAGAGCTTAGCATGCCATGTGTCCACATTCACAAATTTGAATTAAAGATGTGCTTTTAAAGGCGTGAAATTTTTTTTTATAAATTTTAAGCATCGTGGATGATCAAAGTAAAGAATTTTCAAGGAAATGCATGTTTTGATGTATTGAGATTATTGCCCATTATATTATGAAGAAGTATAATGAATATTGTTCAAATACTAATCTTTTGTCGATTTATTCAGTTAATTTGCTTTAAAGGGCTTCACAATATATATTTAATTTGCTGGCCTGATTGAGCTATAGCACTATTAAAAAAAAATCTTCATATAGCTGGCATTGGAATATTTAGGTATAAAATACTTTCCCCTTCTTTGAAACTGGTTGAACAACTATTGATTTAATAACTTTTTGTCTCAAATATTTTGTCATAATCTGTTGCCCTCTAAAGACTCTTATTTTGATATTATTATACTCTGAGTTTGCATGCCCAATTACCTTTCGGTTTATTTCCTGTTGGTTACTTTGGTTTATAAGTATGTTCTTATCTCTTCCCTTGGTTACTCATTTTTGTTCACCTGTGTCTAATTTAGAGCCTCGTTTCTTGCCACGTGTGTCAGGTCAGTCTTTGTCAGATGTTGTCTTTGCACCTTTAAGCTGTTTTGGTTTTTCCCTTTTGATTAGGCTATTGTTCTTCTAGACTCCCTGCATTTTCTTATTATTTTGAAATGAAAGCTGCAATTAGATCTTCTCCTCATCTCTCTTTCTCCATGACTACGTCACAGTACTGTAATGTTGTTTGTTGTTATTTAATTTTTTGGGATGGAAAAAATGCAAAAGCCCCATTGTATTGTTGTTGACCATGTGAAAAGTCATTTATGATTTATGCCTATCTGTGTTTTGAATGCAAGGGTTAAGGACATAAACGATTCTACACATAAAAAAGGATAAGCACTATTCAGATTACTGACTGCAAGGTGAATACACAAAAGAAATAACAGTAGAAAATAAAGAAAGGCCAAAGTGTCAGAAATTGAGCCGAGATGCAGGACCCGATATGAATGCAGATGGTGAACCAGCATGTGAGTTGAGTGAAAATAAAGATCCAGAATACATAAATTAAGTGAATGAATCGACTTAAGTGATGCGAGTGAGAAAAGGGATCACACACTGGGAGTGTTTCAAAGGCTAAAACTGCAGGGAATTTTTTAAAGATCTGAAAATGGTAAAAAAGCATGCATGAGACATTATGACCCAGTAACTGGATATTCAAAATTAGTTTAGTTTCAGTACTTTTTTTATTTTTCTAGCATGCATTAGCGATACTAATTTTTCGATCTGCCTATGATGACACACTTTACTTGATCAAAACTGCACTATACTGATAACAATACCATCAATGTTTAACCCTCTGGTGCTGTTCAGTTTTGAATATTTGTATTCAAAATATTATATTTTGGTTTTTCACATTTTTTACTTCATAGGAATGATACAAAACTTGGTACAGGTTTTGGCATGTAAACACACACACACACACACACACACACACACACACACACACACACACACACACATGGACAAAACCAGCCGTTGGGTTACATTTTTTTAAATTACATTTTTAACCCAACATTTGGGTTTGTCCATATTTGACCCAAAATTGGCAACCCAGCATTTTTTAGAGTGTGAACATGATTCGAAAAGGTTAAATGGTCCCAATTGGAAATGGGCCGCTTTGGAAATTAATGGGAAGTGAGTTTCATCTAGTGAAAACGTTTGGTACTGCGGTCAAACTCCCACTTACTTTCTTACTTGCAGGGGCTTACTTTCAATCTGCCAAGTGTATTT
Source organism: Chrosomus eos (assembly GCA_036326025.1). Taxonomy (NCBI): domain Eukaryota; kingdom Metazoa; phylum Chordata; class Actinopteri; order Cypriniformes; family Leuciscidae; genus Chrosomus; species Chrosomus eos. The sequence goes on from CM070818.1 coordinate 52,413,263, forward strand.
AAAAAATAACAACACTCAATTCTGTGCTCCAAAGCATTCAAGATTTCAAGCATTCACTATTAACTATTAGGGGAGACCGGGGGCAATTGTAACATATTTTACATTTTCCTTAATAACTCACAAAATACTTCAGATAGACTAGTCATCTTTTGATACAAGAAACATATATATGTGCACTAATTAATAATACAATTTATATATTTTCACTTATAAGACCAAGGCTAAAATATTTAATTAAATGCAAGAAGTCAGAGTGTTACAATTGCCCCCGCCAAGGGGGCAATTGTAACAGTGTGTGGGGGCAATTGTAACACTGAGAAATAACTCCTATTAACCCACTTTATGGGTTATATACAATCAAACACTTTAAATCCACTATACAAATAAACTGACAATGAAAGGATCTTTGCTTTTGCAGACATATAGTGTATAATATTCACACTTTGTCAAGCACATATACAACACACATTATTTTATATAAAAAATGTATGTTAATTGATGATTTGTTAATACTGGAACAAACATTTATTTTAATACATCCTTTTAAAAATAGAATTTAGTGAAATATGTTAATTTTTTAACAGAAAAGTATGTCAACACACACAAACAAGCTTATTACAATGGGCCTTGTGCGGCGCGGGGGCAATTGTAAAACAGTGTTACAATTGCCCCCGACACTGCAGCCATGACAAAATCTTATATGCTAGCTAGCCCAACCTGTATTAGCATAGGTTGTCCATGTTCGTTTTTAATCAATAACCTAGGGATAAAATGTATATAAGTTTAAATTCACAGACATCTAAACTTTAGACAGCAGAAGAAAAATACTGTACATCCAAAAAATAACTTTCATACCTCAAAATCAGTTTGTCGTTAACAACTTCTGCTAAAGTTGAAAATTTCTCGCTTCTTTTCCACAGATAGAGAGAGAATCCTATTGGGCATGTACAGATTAAGTGTCATCACTCTAGCTTGTTTCTGATTGGAGGAATTGAGTGTGTTACAATTGCCCCCTGTTACAATTGCCCCCGGTCTCCCCTACGTATTTATAATTGAGCACCATAAAATCCCCTAAAAATACAAAATATTAAATAAAAAACATTATCAAACTAAATTATATGGCATTCATTTAATTGAAAAAAATTTAAAAACCCCATGCGATCAGAACCAGAGTGTTAAGTTAAAAGTTGTATTTGTCACATTTATACCACCAATGCACTTGCTGACAATGACAATGCTGCTGCATTTAGCAGTATATCATATCATATCATACTAATTATAAGTATATGATACATACTGCCATCACATGTTATCGGAAAATTACTACTTCCCACTTCTGAAGTCGCAATTGCGAGTTTGTCACATTCAAGTGCTTTGTTGTTGGAAAGAACATTCACAACAAAGGCAAAATGTATACAAGATAAGGTTGCCTGGATCCTGACTTAAATATTAAAAGCTGTCAACCATACATTCTACTGTATAGTTTTACCATGCTATCTAAAAAAAAATCATATTTGTAAATATGCATTACTTTAATGACAAGACAAGGCGGTGTAGCTGTTGTGGGAAAAAACTAATAAAGAAAACTCTGTATGTTTAAAGTTTATGGCACGCCCAACTATGTTTCCCAGTAATAAATGACTTAAGAGGGTGGTTCATGTCCAATTTTCAACTAGGAAACTTGTATTTACGATAATTCCGGGAAGGCAGCATTAGTATTGTTTCCCAAAAGCATTGTCAGCCCAAAGTGATGGTGAAGACCACTGCCACCAATGTTCTCTACGGTCAACTTAGCTCACAGTGCTTTTAGGAAATGCAGCCCAGGCTTTTTGTCAGATACTCTACCAAGGGTACATTGATCACTCTATTTGCCAAGGTTTGAGTTGTACCATAGATTATTTGCATATGCTCGCCTTCTCTAATGACCATTGATACTGAATGTATAATCAGACAAATGGTTTTCTATTGAAGGGGTCATGGCATACATTTCCTTGCTGTTCACTTGCAATGTCAACAGTAGTTTTTTGCTCAAAAAGTATTTGTGTGTGAGGAGAGAGAGAGAGAGAGAGAGAGAGAGAGAGAGAGAGAGAGGAGAGAGAGAGAGAGAGAGGAGAGAGAGAGAGAGAGAGAGAGAGAGAGAGAGAGAGAGAGAGAGAGAGAGAGAGAGAGAGAGAGAGAGAGAGAGAGAGAGAGAGAGAGCATAATGATTACATTGTAAGTATTTTAGCTTCTATTCAAAAATATTCTAGAAATGTTTAAAGGAGTCAGTTCATTACTTTAGCAGACATGCATGGCTCAACTTCTTTTGTCTTTGATGCAGAGCATTAGCTTGGCAAGTGTACTGAAGAGTAATCATGGCCTTTAGGCATTTGGCCCATTAGAACAAACTTGCTGGAGACTTCTGCTCCAATTTATGTGCTACTAAGAAGTCAGAAGTCTTTGTTTACACTGCACACAAATCAGATTTGGTATTCAGTCTTTAATTTGTCCTTTTGGAAAAGATGATATCTGATAGATCTGTATAGACAGTGCAGGCAATGTCTAGTGTATTTAGGTCATTTAGTAATAATGCAAATGTCAGTACAATGCTAAAAGACTTTCTCTTACAGTAGCTTACAGAACCTACCAGTGTGGTTTTACAAATGGCTCAGGGGAAATTATATGGGGGAAAACAAATACACTGTTTATTAAAAGAATATTTTCAAAATCATTAGCAAAGAAATGCAGAAAACCACACAACATGAACCAAACAAACTCACCATTAGCAATGACAAACTCAAATCAAGTCACATTTTTATACATAGCACTTTATACAATACATATTGTTTCAAAGCAGCTTCACAGAAATAAACAGGAAAATCAGTGTTGCAAAATTTAACAATTATGATTACTTCAATTTCAGCTGTAAACCCAGCTTACAAGGAACTTTGCTAACGTTCATCTCTCAAAGTTATGAACAAAGGTTCTTCCAGTAACGTTAATAGAATGTGCATTCAAAGTTGTCTTGTTCTCAAAAAAACAATATCTAAACATTGTTCATGAAACATTTTCTCCTGAAATATTTTAGTTGGAAGTTCGTCTAAAGTTTTTAGAATGTTGTACTTGTTTCGGAATGTAATGTTCCCGTAATGTTTGCAAAATGATGACGTTTGACGTTACGGTGGAATGACTAAAGTAATGAGATTTCACCTGAGAGCCCAATGACCTTCGAGTGCAAGCACAGGTGTGACACTGCATCTTTTTAAAGATATCATTCCACACATGTGTTTCTGGAGCGGTCGCTACCTGGCCCCGGCTGACAGTCCCAATGCCTGGGCTTAAAGCACACTGAGGTGGCTTTTGTGGATGAGTCATGTACAGTGTTGGGTATAGTTACTTTGGAAAGTAGTTAATTAGGTTACAACGTTACCATCAATTAAAAGTAATCAGTTACGTTACAGCGTTATCTATTCATAAAAGTAACGCGCTACAGTACTCATGCGTTACCAAAAATTAAAAGCCATTTGCAGCGCCTCACACATGCTGCAGCTTAACTGACAGACACAGCCCCCTTTAAATGCACCTAGAAGTCGTGACTCCTGGCAATGTGAATAACGTCAGTCATACGACTAAATTAACACTGCGGGACAACAATAACAGGAAAGACAGTCATCAATAGGCTATTCCACATAGCGTTTTATTTATTTATTATCACAGAACATATTAATCAAAATTCACACCTTCCCAGCCCGGGTAGCCTAGGCTAGGCTATATGAGCACCATACAACAAGATAACTCCTGATTATTCTTTAACTCTAATGCAGTTAGAGTTTTTCTGTAACTCTAATGCAGTTAGAAATGAACAACCAGTCAATGATCTAGCAGAAATTAACAGCTGTCTGTCAAACAAAAATGATTACAAACCAAATAAAATCATTCACTGCCACACAGGCAAATGACAAATCGCTTAATAGCCGAACTATTAATAAAGTGTAACAACAATTGTGACTCACCTAAATTCGCTTTAACATAGTCCTCTCCTCTTACATTTACTCTTCAAAGTAGTGATTAAAACGTAGATTTTCGAAACGTTTGTCCGACAGTCGATTTCTCCTGGGAGTAAGAACGAGACTCCCGAGGCTGAAAAGTCTCTCCACGGGTGCGCTGGAGGGTGGTGGGGTATTGAAGCGCAGAAACACTGTCTTGATCCTGGGGAACTTGTTCAACATATCGATCTCGACACCTGACTTAAAATAGGTTACTCAGCAATTTCAGTGTCAAACGTCTCTGAGACCTGTCTGTCCTCTGTAAATGAAAAAAAGACGGTCTCCTCTCCTCTGCTGACGGGTGCAGGTGGCACACACACACACACACACACACAGGGGGGGAGCAGGGCACAGACGTATCACAGCCATTGACTTTATGATTGCAGCGCTTCGGCTCCGCTGATACATCCGCAGGTGGCACAGTAGACCTAGGCATACTACTGTCGGACAAAAAACAGGCTGCAGTCGGGATTTTCCTTTCCTTAAAATAACGGATTACTTTTAAAAAAATAACGAAGTTACTGGCAGGATGTGCGGGCAGGATGTGGCCTCCGTAGCGTCCCTTTCTGCTTGGAGGCACGCTATCCCAGTGTTATCCAGATAATCTTACTGTACAGTTGCATGCCACTGTGCATTGGCTCGTTTAGTTTACACTCGAAGGTGATTTGGCTCTAAGATGAGATCCCATTACATCAGTCACACCGATATACGTAACTTAGACATTCTCTTTCTCATTCTCTTACACAAAACATTTTAATTTTTTTTTTTAAACTGGACGTTTTTAACATTAAGAGAACATAATGAATAGAAATAATGTTTTCATAGCTTAATGGGAACCTTAGCAAAACATTCTTAGTTCTTTTTTTAACTGGGAAGCAGCTCGACAGAAGACAGTTGTCATTATTAAATAATCATTATTCAGCTTAGCTTCAATACCACTGTACTGTAGATGTTAGTGTACATCAATTTTGAAACATATTCAGTTAAGCTACAAAGCAGCTCTACAGAAGGAAATAGTGTCATTATTCGGTTCAAGTCAGACCGTCCAAGGTCAACACAACTGATGGTTAAACTGATAAACTGATGGTTTACTCAAAGTAAACTAAACATTTCACAGAGTCCTTCCTTCAAATGTACAAAAGCTCATTCACCACAGGACTCGCCACCAGAATCAGGGTGCCATCGATGTTGCCAATCACCCTAGGAATGTTGGCAGGGTAATTAAGTGTTGTTTGGCCAAGTGGATTTCTTGAGGCGTTTTGGAGAAAACTTAAGATTCATACGCCATAACAGTAAAGGTGATACTGCTGTCCCAGCCTTGTTGACTGAAGACTTGCTGAGCTCCAGACCATTACCAAACACCTCCATATAAAAACCTCACAGAATAATAATGCAGCACAACTTAGCTCAGTTCTGTAGCCCTAGCAGTAGGCCTATAGAGCAAGGCAAAAGCAATGCCATGGTCATGATGGGTTCAATTCCCAGGGAAAGCATGAACGGATTGTAAAACTAAGATTTGTAAAACACCACTGTTGTTGAGGTTCTCGTTGCATGTGGCCCTCTGAAGTTGTGGTTTCATGTTCTGTAGCATTTGAAGGATCTTTGTCTATTGGGATTTTGTCACAATTAATTGAATACAATTATTTTTAAGTTTATGTTGCAATAATTTAAAAACATATTCACATGTTCAAAAAATATTAATATATGATCATTCCAAAAACTAAAATTTTAGTTTTTATATTTTATACAAAATTTTATATTTTACATTATTATTATTTAAATGATTATTAGCATTTTATCACCCCACGAACCACCAGGCATCCACCAACCCCCTTTTGGGAAACCCTGGGAGAGTGAAGCGGTCATTGATGTACACAACCTAACTTCTGTGTCTTGTTCTGGGATCAAGCTGTAGGTGTCTGTGTAAAGCTGCCATTGCGGAGAACTTTGAAAATCACAGATAGTGTTTTTATAGGTAAGTCATTAGTAAACCTGCTACGGATGCAACTGAGTGATGAATGGAAACACTTTGCTTTCTAATAATTAGGAATCGAAATGAACTAGCTATACATGAGTGATTCATCATTTTTTGTGGCAGTAATAAAGCACAGTTTAACTGGATTGTTTCTCATATTGTAATTGGATTCTTAATAGGTTTTTAATTGTAATATAGCCTTTTGTCATGCTGTTTAATTTTTTTTTTTTTTCATAATTTAATACTTTGCCTTGAGACAAGAGAATGGCTCCTCTCTTTCCTCTGCAGTCAGAGGAGGAACCGCATTTGCAACACCAGCTGTCTTAGTTGCCTCTCTTTTACAGGCTGGAGCCTTCTGTTTTGTGACACTAGCAAAGTCCCTCCACCTCCTCCGTGCTTTATATGTATCCATGGCCAGCTGTTGTTGTTTATGATTTTTTTACCTCCTCCAAAAACACTTAAGTTCAGTCTTTGAAAATTGTGGTTTCTGTGTTATTTTTTACACAATGTTATATTTTGTTTCTTAAGTACAACTTGTATGGTAAAGAAACCCTGCTGAAAAATCCAGCATAAACCTGAACTTGGGAGGGCGCAGGGAAAACTGAATCGCATAGCGGAGTTTGATGGTACTGCCGCCTGATTTAGCGGGGGCTTGAAAGGGCTGGGTGCTCCTCTTGCGGCCGGCTACCTGCTGCCTGGGTGGAGGCTGCTGCTTAGGCCGAGCAGGGGCGGAGGTGGCCGGAGGGGGGGCACACTTGGTGACAAGCAGGCGGAATGTGCCGCCGATGACTGGGTGGAGGCAGCAGCTGGTCATCGGGGCAGGATGTGCTTAATCGCCTCCGTCTGCTTATGTGCTGCGAAAAACTGCTGGGCAAAGTTTTCCACAGCGTCCCCGAAGAGGCCGGCGTTCAGCCACAGGTGTCACTCCTAGACCACTAGTATGGACATCACCCGACCCAGGGAGCGTGCAGTGACTTTCGTCGCCCCGAGGTCCGTCACTGTATGCAGTTCCTGCATAACCCCTGGGTCGGAACTAACCTTGTGCAATTCCTTGATCGCCTTGGCCTGGTAGACCTGCAGGAGCGCCATGGCATGCAGGGCGGAGGCAGGTTCTTCATAGACTGAGAAAGCCAGTGGTTTTCAAACCCTGGGTCAAAAATTTAAAAAAAAATTTTTTTTTAAAAATGTACTTCAGTTTTCTAATAATATTAATATTAAACAAAGAAACAAACGGAATGCTTCTGCTGACATGCGTGTTGACCAGATTATGCAGAATAAGCAGGCCCAGAAAGCAGAAAAAGGTGCCATCCATGCTCTGGTAACCTCTTCATGCACTTCTAGAAAGAAAGGCACTGGGGCGGGGTGCTGAGAACCAGAGATACCAATCGTCCAGCCGCGAAGGTTCTGGACACGGTGGAGGGCTCCACTCGAGCCAAACTTGCGGCGGCCCGGGAAAGCATAGCTCAGAGTTGTGGTTCTGACTCGGACAAAGCTGGCGCACCCGAAGGGTTCAGCGCAGCCGAGTCTTCGTCCCCAGAGGACATTAGCTCAGCCTCCGATGCAGCGACCGACATTTGATCATTCGGTGGAGCTCCAAAAGAAAAAACTGGGACCGGCGCGGACGGCCCAGCACGCTCTCTTGGAGGCTCCACGTGTAGCGTTATAGAGGAGTGAGGGGCCTGAGGAGACTGGCTCGGCAGGTTACCTCTCACTGTGATCCTCAGGTCACCAAGGCTATTAACCGAAGTAATGCTGGGCAGAAGAAGTGCTAGATCTGGGAAAAAACGAAGAGGCTCTACCTCTTTCGAGGTAACGGAGTCTCGACAGTAATGCTGCGATGGTCATGTTCCCAGGCCCGACACATAAACATGGTCACACCCTGGATCTAGTTTTATCTTATGGTTTATCAGTATGTGATCTTGAAATTACGGATACTGGTTTCTCTGATCATAAGTCTGTTGCTTTTAAAATTCCTCTATTATACCCTGCGGGGAAATCCTCTGTGCCCCCTCTCAGGGGTCGTACTATGAACTCTGAAACTACTGAAGTTTTTTGCAGTATGTTTAATGAGGTTGCCATCCCCAATGTGTATCATGAAAGCTCACCATCACACTTGTGTGCGGATGAGCTATTATCTTCTTTTTTATTTACATCTACCAATATTTTAGACTCTATTGCACCTATGAAGGCTAAACGTATTAAACCAAAATTAGAACCATGGTTAAATGATGCCACTCGTGCTCTTCGTCGGTTGTGTAGACGTGCAGAGCGAAAATGGAATAAAAATAAGCTTCAAGTTTTTCATGACATTTATAGGGACCTGTTGTCAAAATATCAGGAAATGGTTAAAACTGTGCGGAACAAATATTTCTCTGATCTTATTGAAAAAAATGTCCATAACTCTAGAGTTTTATTTAGTACACTGAATGCTGTGATACATCCTCCAGCCTCAGATGGTATTGTTGTCTCTGTACAAACTTGTGAAATCTTTCGCACTCATTTTATGGATAAGATTGCTCGTATTAGATCTTCTATTCAGCCCTCTGATCATGATCCTTCAATTCCGCCGTCGACTGTCTCTGCTGTTTTTCATCGGTTCGAGCCTGTTTCTATGTCGACCCTGGCGAAGATAGTCAAACATTTGAAGCCTTCTACTAGTCCTCAAGATTCCGACCCATATTTTTAAACAGATTTTTAATGTCATTGGTCCTAGTATCTTGACCCTAATAAATTGCTGTCTGGCCACGGGTTCCGTGCCAGCCTATCTAAAACACGCTATAGTGCAACCTTTAATTAAAAAATCGAACTTGGATCAGACAGATTTGTCTAATTTTAGACCAATTTCAAAATTACCGTTTCTCTCAAAGGTCTTAGAGAAGGTTGTTTTTAGTCAATTACAATCTTTTTTAGAGAATAATTCTGTGTTTGAAACCTTTCAATCTGGTTTCAGGGAAAAACACCGCACAGAATCTGCTCTTTTAAAGGTTCATAATGATATTCTATTAAGTGCTGATTCCGGATCCCCCACAATTTTGGTGTTATTAGATCTTAGTGCAGCATTTGATACAGTAGATCATAACATCTTGGTCTCTCGTTTGGAACACCATGTTGGAGTGCGAGGAATGGCCCTTCAGTGGTTTAAGTCCTATCTAACAAATCGTAGTTTTGCAGTCAAACTTGGCGAATGTTTGTCAACGTTAGCTCCACTTACTTGTGGTGTACTGCAGTGGTCCATTCTTGCTCCACTTTTGTTTTTGTTATATGTGCTTCCTTTGGGTTCTATTTTCATTAAACATGGTGTATCGTTTCACTTTTATGCCGACGACACGCAGATTTATTTGCCATTCAACAAGAATGCTTTAGATCGGCTTTTGGACTGTCTAAATGACGTGAAAAGCTGGATGGCTTTAAATTATCTGAAACTAAATGACAATAAGACAGAAATAATTTTATTTGGATTAAATGAAAAAACAGTTTCTCCAAGTTACAATCTTGGTCCCTTGGCTATTTACAATAAGCCACTTGTGAAGAACTTAGGCATACTATTTGATAAAGACCTCAAATTCGATAAGCAAATAAATAATGTAGTTAAATCTTGCTTTTTTAATATTAGACTTCTATCCAAGGTAAAGAGCTTTCTTTCATTTAATGACCTTGAGAAAGTGATTCATGCTTTTATTTTTTCACGACTTGATTATTGTAACACTCTCTACACAGGAATTAGCCAGACAGCGTTGGGGCGTTTGCAGACAGTCCAAAATGCGGCCGCTAGGTTACTGACAGGTACAAAAAAGCGTGAGCACATTACTCCAATCTTGTACTCTCTTCAATGGTTGCCGATCCGTTTCCGTATAGAATATAAACTTTTAATGTTTGTTTTTAAATCCTTAAATGGTCTGGCACCCACTTACTTTGATTCTTTAGTGAAACGTTATACTTCAAATAGATCCCTACGGTCCTCTGATCAGTTTCTCTTAACGATCCCCAGATCCAGATTTAAACATAGGGGGGATCGTGCTTTCTCGATCGCTGCTCCGAAACTTTGGAATCTGTTACCCATTCACATTAGATTGGCTCAGACTATTTCCAGTTTTAAATCATTATTAAAAACCCACCTATTAACTCAGGCTTTTAATTCCTCTGATCGTTGAGCCTAAATCTTTTGTTGTTGTTCGTTGTTTTTTTGTGATGTCTATGTATTTACTTTTTATTTGTTATCGCTGGAAAGCACATTGGTGCAATTGCAGTTGCAATAAATTGTGCTATATAAATACAATAAAGAAAGAAAAGAAAGAAACATCGGCTGCATCCAAAAACACACAATCTGAAAAAGACGCAGGGTCAGATCTTGTTAGCTCTTTTGGGATATTTGCTCTCTCTGGTGCTGAGGCGCACAGGGAGATAGCCACGACAACACACAGGGTGCGATACTGCAAGCCTGTGTGAGCACTCACTCTTGGGAAACACCCACCGAAACCAACAAGCTGAATGAACAGCATTTCTCATTGAAGGCGCACACTCTCGGAGAATCACGACCCTCACTGCACGTGCCGTCATGCCAAAACCAGATCGTAGAGGCTCCTTCCAGCAGAGAATCGAACAGCAACACTTTAACCGATGCTTTACAGAACAGGAACAGCATGCACTGGCTGGCTCCGAAGCGAAAGCCAAGGATCCAACACACTCATTATATGCTTGTGCCGCGATGCACAGCAGCTGGTGCAATTATCGCATGCCAATGTGCACTGGCTCGTTTAGTTTTTACTTGAAGTACCGTATATACCCGAATATAAGACGACCCTGAATATAAGACGACCCCCCATTATCCAGACGTATTTTTTGGGGAAAAAGAGACACACACACACACGCACGCGCACGCAAACATGCACGCACGCACACACACACACACACACACAGATACACAGATAGAGTGGCACGCGCGCTCTGGAGGAAGGCTGTCGCGCACTCTAAGAAGCACGTGAAGAGCGCTATAGTGATGTTTCCTCGCGCGGACCCGCTTCACCTGTTTGTCTGAGGTACTTTTGAAATATAATCTTATACAGATATGCTAAACGTTTAAACTGGCCATTCTAAGTGGGTTTTGTAACATTTCTCAATTTTCTTTTTACTTTAAAGGGGGGGTGAAACACTCAGTTTCACTCAATCTCATGTTAATCTTGAGTACCTATAGAGTAGTATTGCATCCTTCATATCTCCAAAAAGTCTTTAGTTTTATTATATTTATAAAATAAATATAGGCTGTACCGAGTCTTTCCGGAAAAAGCCGAGCGGGTGGAGGCGTGCCGTGTGGGCGGGAGCGCGCGAAGCTTTTGCGTGTGTTGTAAACGGACAGACTCGTGGTTTATGAGGACATGATATATTTTTACAATAAACAAACGGACACCTACAGTGGCCAGCTAAACAAATGTATTTAAACACACAAACACACACATACACACACCATACATCGCATGCTCCATCGTTACGTGATCATGTTGTTTACTTGCTGTGCTTACACGCCGATAGTTAACAACACACAGACATTTGAAGCAGTTTTACTCACCGCATGCGGTTCCAACGCAAGACCGTGAACCTTTATCGTTGGGACTGCTCCATCTTTAAGTATTAGGCGATCTGCAAATCCGGCTTTGAACTGGGCCTATAACTATAACCGTCGAAATGAAGGGAACAAACAAGCACACTTGCACAACTCCGTTGCTGCTCTGGAAAAACAAAATCCATCCACAGGTCCCTTAACGCTGGGTTCTTTGGAAATTTGTGCAGTGTTGTCTTGCCCTGGCAACCAAAAACACACTTTTTTGGTGCCATTTTTTTGATTGCAGCGCAGCCGAGCCCAGCCGCGCTCTGACGGGCATAGGCGTACTCTCGCACGCACTAGGCTACAGCTGCGCACGCGCCTTCCGGGAGAATTGCCCTTAAGACCCGTATAAGGAAATTCCGCCCACTCTGACGACACAATGGGCCGTATTCGAAAAAAACTTTCCGAAACTTGTGACAAACCGGAAGGAGTATTTTTGGAACAGAAATACTCCATCAAACTTACAACTTCATTTTTTAAACTTGGTCCATGTTTAGCATGGGAATCCAACTTTTTAACAGTGTAAAAAACTCACTATGCATGAAACAGCATTTCACCCCCCCCCCCCCCCCCCCCCTCCTTTAATACACAAATAAAGTAGCTCACCGAAATGCTTGGCAAGAAATTTCTCCCTTTCCCCCCGTGATTTTGTCTGTATCGCGAATATAAGACGACCCCCCCATTTTGCAGCCTATTTTTAGGACCAAAACCTCGTCTTATATTCGGGTATATACGGTAGCGATCCCCAATCCTGCAATCCTGATAGAAACCTTACAGGAAGCATTTGCTCATTGCATTTTGCATAGACTCAGTCTGGTGCTAATAAAAGCATCTAGAGAATGACCTGCTGTTATGTAGGTTTTTGATTAAAAAAAATAGATGAAGTGTTTAGATCCTTTTAACAACTTCTACAGCTTTATGGCGAGGTTTCACAGGCTTTAAAGCTTTTAGGAAATCCAAATGCAAGTGAGATCAGATAAACTACCACTTTACAATGGTCTGCAATTTGCAATGGAGCTTTCAATAAGAGTAAAATATTGACATTGTTTGAGGTGATATTAGAAATGTTAGCTGAGTTTGCTGATAGCTCCAGTCAGACTAAACTTGAGGCCCCTTTTTTTTTACTAATGCAAACAAAGACAAGTGATTTTTCCACAAAGGAGCTACAATCCCTAAACCTCTTATCACGAGTGCATGCAGGGATGATTCAAAGAATGACTTTGATCAAACTGACAAAATATCTTATGATGAAACTGGGGATGTAAACTATAAAAGAAAGTTGCTCTCTTGAGCCACTAAGTTTCTGGCTGCACTACTCATGAGTTATGAGTTATTCAGATCCCTAAGTACAAGTAATGGTAATACAGATGTTTTAGCAAGAAACACTCATTTATGGGATCTCTGGGATATGCATCTCTGGTAAAAAAAATAAAAAAAATAATAATAAATAAATAAAAATTGTGTAGATCCAATTGATTTTCTTTTTTCTTTACAACACTTACAATAGTAGTACAATCTTTTCCATGATAACCATGATTTCAGCATTTGGTTACCTGTGTGTTTTCATAGTTATGTTTGCCAAGGCCAGGCCACCTGGGCTGCTGAATTTGCTGACCAGCTTTCTAAAATATTTTGTTCTTTAAATAATGTTTTTCTCTACTGCAACCTGCTAAAAAATTGTTATATGCTGGTACACATTTTGGACGAAGAAAGTCAAAAAACATAACATGATTTAGTTTTTACAACCATAAAGAACATTACATTTTGTATAAATTCCTGGTGACCTATTTGTTATAACTATAATTTTCCATTTACTTCTATTGAGAAATTATTAAACAGGTGCGCCATTACCTAACTAACACAACAGTAGTTCAATTCCTTTGACTGTAATTGGCCACAGTTTGGCTGGTTTGTACAGCACCATTAGCAATTAAGGCCTAAAAAGCATTTTACTACATCAATGGACATGCTGAGATTTTTGTATTATTATTATTGCAAGCATAAACAAAACATATAGTAGCCCTAAACATTATTTGGACATGTAAGCCACTATATATATATATATATATATATATATATATATATATATATATATATATATATTTTATATATATATATATATATATATATATATATTTTAGGGTTGGAACGGTACACAGAAGTCACGGTTCGGTACATCACGGTTCGGTACGATTTCGGTACTGTCACAGTCTGTCTTGTCTCCGTCTCTTCACTACACTTCCCAGCATCCCTCTTGTCTACACACCTTGTCTTCATCGTTGTCACCTGTGCATTGTAATTATCATCATTTGTGTCATCTGTTTCTGTTCATCAGTGTGTGTATTTAGTTTGCTTCTGTTCAGTCTGTCCTTGTCGGTCGTTGTATATGTTACCTGGTGTTTTGTGTCTTCTACCTGCCTGTACCCGTTTGATTTTGGAATTAATTGAGTAAATGTTGGAATTGGAACTTTCTGACTCTGCCTGCCTTCTTCTACCCACACCACACCCGTGACAGAACGACCGACCGCAACATGGACTTCGCAGCTGTCCAGATCCTCCTCCTTTCGCAAGAGGATCAGTCCCTCGAGGCCCACACACAGAGGTATTTGGACTTAGTACCTTACGTCCATTATGATGACAACAGCCTCTGTGTGTTCTTCCGGGCAGGTCTCAACCCAGAGACCGTCCAGCCAGAGACCGTCCAGCCAGAGACCGTCCAGCCAGAGACCGTCCAGCCAGAGACTGTCCAGCCAGAGACCGTCCAGCCAGAGACCGTCCAGCCCGGTCATGCCTTCACCGCTGGTCCCGTCCAGCCCGGTCAAGCCTTCACCGCTGGTCCCGTCCAGCCCGGTCAAGCCTTCACCGCTGGTCCCGTCCAGCCCGGTCAAGCCTTCATCGCTGGTCCCGTCCAGCCCGGTCAAGCCTTCACCGCTGGTCCCGTCCAGCCCGGTCAAGCCTTCACCGCTGGTCCCGTCCAGCCCGAGACCGCCGTCCAGCCCGAGACCGCCGTCCAGCCCGAGACCGCCGTCCAGCCCGAGACCGCCGTCCAGCCAGAGACCGCCGTCCAGCCAGAGACCGTCCAGCCAGAGACCGTCCAGCCCGGTCATGCCTTCACCGCTGGTCCCGTCCAGCCCGGTCAAGCCTTCACCGCTGGTCCCGTCCAGCCCGGTCAAGCCTTCACCGCTGGTCCCGTCCAGCCCGGTCAAGCCTTCACCGCTGGTCCCGTCCAGCCCGGTCAAGCCTTCACCGCTGGTCCCGTCCAGCCCGGTCAAGCCTTCACCGCTGGTCCCGTCCAGCCCGGTCAAGCCTTCACCGCTGGTCCCGTCCAGCCCGAGACCGCCGTCCAGCTAGAGACCGCCGTCCAGCCCGAGACCGCCGTCCAGCCAGAGACCGCCGTCCAGCCAGAGACCGTCCAGCCAGAGACCGTCCAGCCCGGTCATGCCTTCACCGCTGGTCCCGTCCAGCCCGGTCAAGCCTTCACCGCTGGTCCCGTCCAGCCCGGTCAAGCCTTCACCGCTGGTCCCGTCCAGCCCGGTCAAGCCTTCACCGCTGGTCCCGTCCAGCCCGGTCAAGCCTTCACCGCTGGTCCCGTCCAGCCCGGTCAAGCCTTCACCGCTGGTCCCGTCCAGCCCGGTCAAGCCTTCACCGCTGGTCCCGTCCAGCCCGAGACCGCCGTCCAGCCAGAGACCGCCGTCCAGCCAGAGACCGCCGTCCAGCCAGAGACCGCCGTCCAGCCAGAGACCGCCGTCCAGCCAGAGACCGCCGTCCAGCCAGAGACCGCCGTCCAGCCAGAGACCGCCGTCCAGCCAGAGACCGCTCACGTCAGCCATGCCCAACCAGAGCCCGCTCACGTCAGCCACGCCCAGCCAGAGCTTCACGTCAGCCACGCCCAGCCAGAGCTTCACGTCAGCCACGCCCAGCCAGAGACGGTATTCCCACCCAGCCTCCCTCTCCCACCTCCTCTCATCTTTCAGCCCGTCCACCTCTGCCTACCAGCCCCGCTGATCCAGCCTGGTCGGTGGATCCCTGGCCTCCGCCTCCAACCTCCTCAACCAGGACTCTACCTCGGCCCTTCGTCCCATCTGCTCCCCCTTGGCTCTTACCTCCCTCAGCTCCACCATGGCCCCTCAGTCCCCCAGTTCCACCAGGCTCCCTC
The DNA here is from genome assembly GCA_036326025.1 of Chrosomus eos. Taxonomy (NCBI): domain Eukaryota; kingdom Metazoa; phylum Chordata; class Actinopteri; order Cypriniformes; family Leuciscidae; genus Chrosomus; species Chrosomus eos. The sequence continues at coordinate 52,429,018 of CM070818.1, forward strand.
GTCCCCCCGGATCCACTTTGGTCCCTCGTCGGCCTTCCCTCACCTTTGGACTTCTCTCCTCTGGCTACGCCTCGTCCTTTCGTCCCCCCGGTTCTGTTAGACTCCTCACTCCCCTCAGTTCCCCTTTGGTCCTCACTCCCTCTGTCTCCACCGTGTCCTTCTGTGTCCCTGTCTACACTTCAGTCGCCTGAGCCTGCGGTCTCACCATGTCCCTCCAGTCCCTCAGCATCACCCTGTCTCGTCGGCTCTACGGCTTCACCCTGGTCTCCTCCCTCACCTGCTCCGCCCCTGTCAGTCGGCCCCCTGGTGTCGTCAGCCCCGCCTCCGCCTTGGCTCCTCCCTCCATCTGCTCCACCTTGGCTCCTCCCTCCATCTGCTCCGCCTTGGTTCCTCTGCAGCGCGAGGTCGCGCTTTCCGGAGGGGGGGTGTAATGTCACAGTCTGTCTTGTCTCCGTCTCTTCACTACACTTCCCAGCATCCCTCTTGTCTACACACCTTGTCTTCATCGTTGTCACCTGTGCATTGTAATTATCATCATTTGTGTCATCTGTTTCTGTTCATCAGTGTGTGTATTTAGTTTGCTTCTGTTCAGTCTGTCCTTGTCGGTCGTTGTATATGTTACCTGGTGTTTTGTGTCTTCTACCTGCCTGTACCCGTTTGATTTTGGAATTAATTGAGTAAATGTTGGAATTGGAACTTTCTGACTCTGCCTGCCGCCTTCTACCCACACCACACCCGTGACAGGTACAATGTTTCAAAATGAATTGTCTTTGTCAAAAATTGAATTGTCAAAATGTCTTAAGCCTTGAATTTTTTTAAATAAGTTTTATTAATAAAGGCATAGAAGTTGATTTGTAGTTCACTTACAATAGTTTTATATAATTTGTTTTTTTAATTAAATGATTAAAAAGACAAAAAGACCTTGAGATATGTTTGTTAATTGTACCTGAATGAATTTAAAATTAATTTGCTATATTTCAGATCAATATATTTGTTTTCCTTAATTTTAATTAACCCTAACTTTATTCTCATCTGAATTATAAATAATTGATTTCCGTATAAAATAATACTACCATTAAAAACTTTTGTTAAGTTGTAGGTTACAGTTTGTAGGTTACAGGTTACAAGAGTTTAGAGTGTGACAAAAGCACAATGTTGTGCTTTATTGCGAGTATATACAAATATAAGTAAACACTTTGCAGTTTGAATGATGTCCTAACAAAATGACGGAGTATGTTTTTATGTTTCCACTGTTCGATCGCGCCCGTGCCTCTCTCTCTCTCACACACACACACACACACACACACACACAATTTGTTTGCGCCCGCGCCTCTCTCTAACACACACACACAAACACATAGTTCGAGCGCGCCCGTGCCTCTCTCTAACACACACACACGCCCGCGCCCCTCTCTCTCTCTCTCTCTCTCTCTCTCTCTCTCTCTCTCTCTCTCTCTCTCTCTCTCTCTCTCTCTCTCTCTCTCTCTCTCTCTCTCTCTCTCTCTCTCTCTCTCTCTCTCTCTCTCTCTCTCTCTCTCTCTCTCTCTCTCTCTCTCTCTCTCTCTTAATACCGTGTATTCTTCGTGCACCGAACCGTGACGCCCATACCGTTTCGATTCAATACGAATACATGTACCGTTCCACCCCTAATATATATATATATATATATATATATATATATATATATATATATATATACACTCACCTAAAGGATTATTAGGAACACCATACTAATACTGTGTTTGACCCCCTTTCGCCTTCAGAACTGCCTTAATTCTACGTGGCATTGATTCAACAAGGTGCTGAAAGCATTCTTTAGAAATGTTGGCCCATATTGATAGGATAGCATCTTGCAGTTGATGGAGATTTGTGGGAAGCACATCCAGGGCACGAAGCTCCCGTTCCACCACATCCCAAAGATGCTCTATTGGGTTGAGATCTGGGGCCTCATTTATAAAACTGTGCATAGGATCCTTACTAAAAGTGTACGTGCGCCCGAAATCCAAAAATGGCGTACACAAAAAAATATTCAGACTTATAAAACCGTGCGTACACCAGAACCTGCGCAGAATTCACTTTATAAATCCCAGTCAGCGGAAGATTGTGCGCACATGCGTCTCCACCCCGAAATAACCATATATGGAGCTTACAACGCCTAGTTTTACTATGCATATCTTCATCTGCATATCATTTGCATCTGATTATTCATCCACGTGATGACATGTTTAACGGTACAAGACATTAGGAAAATATGAAATACGGATGTGCTGTCACATTACATTAATAAAAATCATTTAGTAGCCTATCCTTGATTTGTTTTTGAATAAATAAATCAAATATGGTAAAATACATTTCAGAGAAAGTTTTTCTCAAACTTTTCCACTGGCCAAATAGTATTTTTTAATGGAAACAGATAGACCTTGTTTTGCATTATTTGCACGAAAATATTTTCTCAGACAATCTGCTATTATCATGATAAGCAATTATCTCTGTAGTTAAAACATTAAAACACAGCACACCAGAGGACAAGTGTTGAAAAACATTGCATCCACAACAAATATTTATATTTATTGAATATCATTTTTTTGTGACTTCATAGAAAATAGAAGAAACATGGAGTTTGCCTTTTTTGACTCAGACTGTCAACTAGTCTTTAAATATCTTATATACTAATATATAATATATTATAAACTGTATAATCACACCATAGCAACCATATAGGGTACCCTAGTAACCACCTGAACACATGAATAAGCCATATCTCAGCACCAGAACATCGTACAGACATGTTTGTTGGCTCGTATGCAATCATGTACCACACCCTAGCAACCGAGCGGCGAGTTTTGCCACTGCAAGCACCATTTCACATTTTCTCCTGGAAATGTACATTCTAGTTTTAACTGTTATTGTGAACATGCACTGTATTTATGATTAGGACTCATAATGAAAATTTACGGTTGTCCTTCATCATGCCGTTAGATAGACTATACATGCGTCGGTTTCACTAACGGCCCAACGCGCTTGCTGGCGCGGACATTTAAGAAGGGATGGATATTTGCTTCGAGTAAAATTTCTTGGTGAGTGAAATTATATTTGTATTATCTTTCTGTATATGTATAATTTTCTTTAGATATTCTGTCTAAAAGTGACCAAAAAGACATTTAACCAGCTAACCATCGGTGTCGCCAAACTGCTCCGTCTCCAAAACGTTCGTACGCATGGGTCAGAGTTTGCGTGCAGGTGCGCACATTTTCCCGTCAAATTTGTTTTTATAAATCACAACTTATGCGTCGGAAGTAGCGTACGCATCTTTCAGGGCCTGTTTTGTGCGTACGCAACGTTTATAAATGAGGCCCCTGGTGACTGTGGGGGGCATTTTAGTACAGTGAAATCATTTTCATGTTCAAGAAACCAATTTGAAATGATTCGAGCTTTGTGACATGGTGCATTATCCTGCTGGAAGTAGCCATCAGAGGATGGGTACATGGTGGCCATGAAGGGATGGACATGGTCAGGTAGGCCGTGGCATTTAAACGATGCCCAATTGGCACTAAGGGCCTAAAGTGTGCCAAGAAAACATCCCCCACACCATTACACCACAACCACCAGCCTGCACAGTGGTAACAAGGCATGATGGATCCATGTTCTCATTCTGTTTACGCCAAATTCTGACTCTACCATCTGAATGTCTCAACAGAAATCGAGACTCATCAGACCAGGCAACATTTTTCCAGTCATCAACTGTCCAATTTTGGTGAGCTCTTGCAAATTGTAGCCTCTTTTTCCTATTTGTAGTGGAGATGAGTGGTACCACCCGGTGGGGTCTTCTGCTGTTGTAGCCCATCCGCCTCAAGGTTGTGCGTGTTGTGGCTTCACAAATGCTTTGCTGCATACCTTGGTTGTAATGAGTGGTTATTTCAGTCAAAGTTGCTCTTCTATCAGCTTGAATCAGTCGGCACATTCTCCTCTGACCTCTAGCATCAACAAGGCATTTTCGCCCACAGGACTGCCGCATACTGGATGTTTTTCCATTTTCACACCATTCTTTGTAAACCCTAGAAATGGTTGTGCGTGAAAATCCCAGTAACTGAGCAGATTGTGAAATACTTAGACCGGCCCGTCTGGCACCAACAACCATGCCACGCTCAAAATTGCTTAAATCACCTTTCTTTCCCATTCTTCAGTTTGGAGTTCAGGAGATTGTCTTGACCAGGACCACACCCCTAAATGCATTGACGCAACTGCCATGTGATTGGTTGATTAGATAATTGCATTAATGAGAAATTGAACAGGTGTTCCTAATAATCCTATAGGTGTATGTATATATATATATATATATATATATATATATATATATATATATATGGTGTGTGTATATAGTGTGTGTATATATATATATATATATACAGCACATGTCTCTTCAATATATATCACAATATAAAAATGAGTGGCATTTATTTAAGGAAATGTAGCTTAAACACTCTTTTCAATCAAAACATTTCACAGAATTGTGTTAAATATGTTTTAAAATATAATGAATTAGATTACTGTATATTCTTCTAATTGAAGCCTTGGACAATTCGTGGTTGTTGATAGTTAATGTGATGAATATGTTTTTTTTAATGGGACACCTTTTCATTGTTATTTTAGTATCATAACGTATTTTATTTAATTGTTTTGAATGTTTAATTTTTTCAGTTTTTTGTATTTTCAATTTTAAGTTTAGCTAAAGTTTTGGTAATTTTGTTGTGTTATTTTATTAGTTTTTTTAACTGTCTATATGGTTTTTATTCATTTTGAATAAAATTTTAGTTTTTGTTATTTTAGCACATTAATTTAAGCTAAAGGAAATGGAGAAATTTTACTTTGACAACTAGCTGAAATAATAAACTTAGTCCCCTGTAGTCAATATCCCGTAAACCTCATCTATGATCACCAAAATTATATACAGTATTTAAAAATTTTTTGCTTGAAAAAAATTATTCATACCTTAAAGCTGCTGTCTGTAACTTTTTTGGGTTAAAAATTATCCAAAATAATAATAATAAAAAAAAAACATAACCAGCCAGTGTTCAAAAATATCTGCTTGCTTTTGCCCGATTCAAAACGGGTTAGCTTGTAATAATGATTTTAATTCCAGTGGTACTGGTGGATTTCCACCTCCAACATCCTCACACGCAATACAGCCTACTAGCCGAGACAACTTCTTTATGTGTACAGATGTGACGTAACCCAAAAAAATTATTCATACCTTAAAGCTGCTGTCTGTAACTTTTTTGGGTTAAAAATTATCCAAAATAATAATAATAAAAAAAAACATAACCAGCCAGTGTTCAAAAATATCTGCTTGCTTTTGCCCGATTCAAAACGGGTTAGCTTGTAATAATGATTTTAATTCCAGTGGTACTGGTGGATTTCCGCCGGAAAATTCGAGCATGTCTTTGAGTCATTACGTCACATCTGTACACATAAAGAAGTTGTCTCGGCTAGTAGGCTGTATTGCGTGTGAGGATGTTGGAGGTGGAAATTTTTAGCCTTTTCTCACAGCACTTTATATAATTAAAACTTATGGCAGATCCAGAAAGGTTGAAATGACAATCACCAGTGACAACTGGAGATTCACCAGTTGTAAAATCCAAAACAATTCGGACTTCGGAGTGGGCAGAGAAAAAAAGAGACTGCAACTGGCCCATGCGAATACAAGGATAAACATCGGTTCAAAACGGACGCAGAGACAGCTTTTTTTCTTTTAGGACAGGTAAGACTTTTTTAATAGTTCAATCGTGTAACAGTAGCACACTTGTTTGCTTAATTCACACAGTTACGGAGTTTCCTTTGTTGTCTTTATTCGTTTTGCTATTATGGTAAATATTTTGTGCTAGCTATGAGAGAGAGAGAGAGCAATTCACCTCTAACGTTACTCCAAGAAAACCAAACCCGCCTCCTCCGAAATTAGATATATTCCAGTTTTAAATATGCATCGGATTACAGATACGTTTTTTTTTTTTTTTTTTAAAGAAAACCAGTAAAGAAACATTAATTTATTGGTATGACAATTAGAAATTAGACTGCACAGAAATGGAAACTGAACTACAGGGTAATCATAATACACATTAAATGTAGTCGCAATGCTGATGTTGATAATTTGAGAACAAAGTATAATTTGAAAGGTTTGACATGATATGATAAGCGATCGTTATATTTAATCAGCGCGATGTACTGCAAGGCTTTTTCCCCCTTAGTAGATGTGGATGTTACTTACTTGTTCAGATGACATTTTCCGATGAAAATTCGTATGTTGTCATGGTCATACACTGTACTTCTAAAAAGTAGGATCTGTGATTCTGAATGCCAGTATCCACACCGGCACGGTGACTGACAGACGCAAAGTCTCAAAACATTGTATTCATCCACGCTGTTTCATGCCGATGTACAACTGACGTAAAGTTAATAATTTCGCGAATAACTGCAATTACAGATTTCGAACAGAGATGGCGACAAAGAGGAAAAGCTGTGGACTGCAGCTTTAAAATAGATTGAATGTAACTGCCCTTGCCCCATTTAGTATACCAGGTTCTATGAATATGCAGATTAGCCCTGCCTCCACTCACTCACACCAGCTCAGAGATCCACTCGTTGATGATGACACATTGACGTGATTGGTTACAAGGTAGTTTGTGACGTCAGAAACACCAGCGATTTCAAATCGTGTTTTTGAGACTGTCATTGGTTCACTGCAGTTTTAAGGATAACATACTCAGCAACACTCTAAAAAATGCTGTGTTGTTTTAGTTGTTTTAATTGATTTTGAAAGGATAGTTCACCCAAAAATGAAAATTATGGCATCATTTACTCAAAAACTACTATGGAAGTCAATGGGGCCCATCAACTGTTTGTTTACCAACATTCTTCAAAACATCTGCTTTTGTTTAAAGCAGATTACCCTTCTTATTCTTTTTTTGCAGTTAACGTGTCTTTTCTTCTTGGCCTGTTTTTGTGAAGTATGTGTTACTTGTATGAAGAAAAGATATTCCTGTTGAAGATACACTTGCGACCTATCTTTCACAGAGTGAATCAACCACTTATTGAAGGCTCAGTGCCTGCCGTCTAGTGTTTAGATGTCAGAGAGTATGTGGCTGTGTATACGATAAAATGTTGCAGACATACCAGCTGGATCCGTAGCCAATCGGGCTCCTACTAGAATACAGAGGAGGCAGGACACTAGGAGAAAAAGACCAGATCTGAAGGAAGTAATTGATAGGAAGTGATTTGATATAGGCCTACTGGATTGAATCGGTGTGGAGAAGTAACATCCCTCCTTTTTCCACCCGGTTTGTATGTGGGGCACAATAGGTTGTAACAAGTGCTTAAATCAGGCCCTGAGGCTGGACTGAGGATGTAAATGGACATTTCTTGTTCTGTTAGAATACCTTTTAGAATTGGTCCCTTAACAGTTACTGTGGTGAGCTGGAATTGCTCTCCTTGGCTGGGACATATTTAACTTAGGGTTGAGCTAGGTGAGCTAAAAAGGCAAAAGGTTGGAACTTCTTTTCGTCAAGAACTTCAACTTCAGGCAGATCTGTTGGGCTCCCTTCTACCGATTCCTCTGAAGTAGGATGATCAGCCTTCTGTACATTGGAGGATTCCACATCAGGCAAGTTCCCATTTTTTTCAGCAGGTTTGTTTGGGATAAAACATCCTTCCTCCTTTTCAGCCACAGCTTCGGCTTTAGGTAAGTGGACTGTTCTCCTATCTCCAGTGAAAGATACGAATCCTGGATTTGGGAGAATCCTGGTTTCAACCTCAAAAAAACCTTTCGGGAACATAATGGTCTACTGGGTCATAATCTGACTCTGAACACTCATTTACACCCTCAAACTCTTCAGATTCTTCAGCACATATGGCTCTGGTTCTGGGTTTGCGAATTACTTTCCTCTCAACAGGCTCATCAGTTGTCAACAGGAATCCACAGGGCAACAGCAGATCCCTGTGCAGAGTCCTCAGAGGTCCATTCTTTCTTTCTGGAGTCACTATGTAAACAGGTAAGTCTCCTGCCTTCTTGATCACAAGGTAAACATCAGAAGCAGTAATACGCTTGTCATACCTCCTCTTGTTTCGTCCTGCTACCTTTTCAGCATTTATCATTGCAACCTTGTAGCTCTCTTCAAGTCGCTTCTTGAGACCTTGAACGTACTGAGAATGGGATTCAGATGGGCCATCAACTGGCAACCCAAAAGCCAGGTCAACGGTAGTCGAGGTTGTCTCCCAAACATTAGTTCATACGGGGATAATCCAGTCACATCACTCTTACTGCAATTATAGGCATGGACAAGTGGTTTGACATAATCTTTCCATTTTGCCTTTTCTTTGTTGCTCAAAGTTCCCAACATTTGTAGCAGCATTCGATTGAAACGTTCAACTGGATTACCTCTCGGGTGATATGGGGTAGTTCTAGTCTTGGATATCCCAGCACGTTTACACAGTTCCTTAATTGTGCGAGACTCAAAATCAGTGCCTTGATCACTGTCAAGCCTTTCTGGGAACCCGTAATGCACCAGAAAATTGTCCCATAGACACTTGGCCACTGTCTGAGCTTTCTGGTTCCGCGTTGGCACAGCGACAGCATATTTAGTGAAATGGTCAGTGATCACCAGGATATCTGTTGTGTTACTCAGGTCAGGTTCTACTGACAGAAAATACATGTAAACTAGCTCTAACGGTCCACTAGTCTTGATTTTCACCAATGGAGCAGCTTTTTCTGGCAGAGTCTTCCGTCGAACACACCGCTCACAGGTTTTGACCTTCTTTTCTCCTGCTGCGGCCATTTTAGGCCAGAAGAACCTTGATCGTACAAGATCGAGAGTCCGTTCGATTCCCATATGACCCATGTCATCGTGGAGCTCCCTTAAGACAGTAGAACAAAAATAAGCAGGTAATGCTAGCTGGTACGACGAAACTCCTTGCTTTTGAATTCTCCTGAAAAGTACTCCAACTACATTTCTCAACTCCAACCGGCTCCACTCTTTGAACCATAGAATTAATTCAGGTAGACTGGTCTTGAAACAGGGCTTGTCATTTAATTCTAACTGTTTGATAACTACTCCAATTTCCGAATCCATTCTCTGTCTTCTTCTCAGTTCTTCTTCAGACAAATGGGAAATCTATGAACGTTGGTAAGTATCCTCTTGTTGGAAAGCTTGTGGTAATGCGTCCACATCTATAGCAAGGGATTCTACTAAAGAATCCTACTAAAGGCTACCGTTCGGACGCTCTTGCTTACTGCTCCGCGCTTTGCTATATCGCTTTTATTTTTTTATTGCTCTATCGTGCTTTTATTTTCATATTTTATTTTCTTTTATCACCTACTTTTAACTTCAGCAAATCAGCACAGTGCTCAAACGCTTGATTACTACAAAAAAGCAGAATTCTTTTCTCCGACCAGCCTCCCACTGAAAGCTTACATTCCGGGGAAGAGAAAACACAACTGCCTACATTCATAAGGATAAGAGAAAATGCCTCCTCTGGAAGCTACTTGCTGCACTAACTGCCAGAGACTTTTACAAAGGATTGCAGTTCTTGAAACAAAGTTACTTATGGGACCACCAAACCAGACGGAACACACAACAGAGCTTCATCATGGACGCCCTCAGCATACAGCCGGTGAGTCCCATGAATCTAGTGCTCCAATACAGGCCATACTGAGTGTAGAGAAACAAGCCGATCGACTTACAAATCGATGGCACAAACAGGGAGTGAGACCCAAAGGCACTTGAGACATCAGATTGTCACGAGCATCACACATTGCCGCAGTAGCATCCTCTACCCCAGATACGGCTCTTACAACATCTTGAGAACAGATTTGAAGTATTAATGAATGAGGAATCCCTGAATGTGATGAATGTGATCGAACACAGACTGAATCAGCCAGTAGCTAACCCTGCTAACTGGCGCTCAAGGTCGAGCAGACAGCGGCACTCAGCTCAGAGCGCAGCCGAGCACAGGACTCTGATAGTGGGTGACTCTATAATCAGAAACATTAGTAGCAGGGACACAACAACATGCTGCCTTCCACAAGCAACAACTTCTGATGTAAATAGGGAACTTCAGAACATTCTGATGAAACATAAGATTGCAAATCGACTCATTATTCATGTGGGGAAGAATGATATTCATAAAGGGCAGTCAGAACTCCTTAAGAAGGATTTCAATTAACTTTTTGAAACACTTAAAAGACTGAAAGTTCAGACATTCATCAGTGGACCACTCCCAGCAAGAGGAACAAACAGGTTTTCACGGTTGCTTGGGCTTAACACATGGCTGCAAAAAACCTGCAATATAAAAGGAGTGAACTTCATTGACAACTTCAATCTTTTCTGGAGTCAGAGGCAACTGTTTCAACAGGATGGGCTCCACCCAAACACACTTGGTTCAAGAGTGCTAAAGGACAATATCTACTTCTCCCTCCATCATCCTTCTGCAGTGTGTGCCAATCCACTCAACCTGAATGGCACACACACACCTGGACACAGTATTAATGACCACAGGACTTCACTTCTGCACCTGAATGGACATGCGGCTGACACATCACACAAGAACAATGATAACACCACTCAGCCACAACAACCTCTGCTCACGGACACAATCTCAACTGAGTCCTGCCCACAGAGCTCACCACAGACAGACTGTGACATACTAGAACTGCTAGAAGATTCAGCACCCAAGGACGACTTTCTGGAAAACAGCCAGGAAATCCAGGACAACATATTACAGCCTCCGATAACACCAGAGCAACAGCCCCCCTCCCCAGACACATTATCCCTCTCTCCAGCAACTCCACTTCTGTGCTTCTCAGAGAAAATGGAACAACTGGTGTATGCTGGAACTAAACTATCCCATTCTTTTGCTGCAAGCCCCCAGATGTCACCCAAAAAACGGCAGGCCCCACAACCACCAAAGCCTGCAGGCCCAGCTCGCCCTCCCCCTCCTCCTCCTCCTGTGAGAGCTCTTCGGCCTCTGCCACAGCACCAGGCCTCACACCCTCCTCCAGCGGCTCGAGGTGAACCAAAAACAACTGATACCAACTCTCAGTGATATGTGTCGGGTCCCTGCTATGATAACAGTAACTTTCTTAAATGTTTACAAAACAAGCGGGAACCCAGTGTGCCTGAATCTTTCTCTATTGCTGTTCAATTACATGATAGAAAATCTAGGGCCTTCAAAAGCCGTACAGCAAACCCATCTAATCTGGTGCCTATTACACGCCAAACTAAGATCGCTGTGGGGACAAAAAGTAAGACTGTTAAGTTAGCACTTTTAAACATCCGCTCACTTAAAAATAAATCACTTCTAGTCAACGACTTAATAACCACATACAACCTGGACTTTATGTTTCTAAATGAAACTTGGCTAGAAGACAGCTGCAGTGCAACAGTCCTCAATGAAACATCCCCTCCTAACTTTACTTTTATGAGTGTTTGCAGAGCGGGTAAGAGAGGCGGGGGCTTAGCTGCTCTTTTTAAACATGTCTATCAATGTAAGCAAATATCATTTGGGAATTACCCGGCTTTCGAATATCTGGGTATGGTGTTAAAAGGTGCTCCACGTATTTTACTTATCATTGTTTACAGGCCTCCAAAATACTCTCCAGCCTTTGCTGAGGACTTTACAGAACTGTTATCAACAATTTCGTCAGAGTTTGACTGTTTTGCCATTGCTGGAGATTTTAACATTCACATACAGTAGATAATGCAGAAACCAATATGGCAAAAGAAATCAAAACTGTTTTCAAAACTTTTGATCTGACTCAGCATGTACATGGACCCACACATAATCGTGGACACACTCTAGATCTACTTATCAGTAAGGGTCTAAACATCTCATCGATTGTTATTAAGGATGTCGCACTGTCTGATCATTTCTGTATTTTCTTTGATATTTTGATCTCTACTGCCATTGAAGCTAGATCTGTGTCTGTCAAGAAGAGATGCTTAAATGAGAACACTAGTGTGCTATTTATGAAGGCTATATCTTTAAAGGGGTGGTTTACTGCTTTTTTTCTTTGCATGATTGTGTTTATGGGGTGAAATATAACATGTATTCGTGGTTTTTCTTTTTTTAAAAGTCTTATTTTTCATAAATTTCACCTTTATTGTAAGCCTCTTTCTCCTCTGTCATTTGAACGACTGGTTTGCTTCCTGATTCTATGAAACCACTCCCTCAGAAACAGGCAGTGGGCTCAGATTGGTTAGTTTGGGCCGGTGTGCTGTAATTGGCTAAACTGCGTAGCGCACGTTGTTCGGAACCGCCACGCCCCTTGCCTTTACGGGCATGAGTCTCATGTGCTCCATGTAAACAATGGAGTCGATACTGCCGTATCAGTTTGAGCCAGAATCAGACCCAGAAAGCGCGATGAAGAGAGTCAAGCAGGGCTGTTACAAAACGTTTCTGAATGGTACGATTTTGAATTATTATTATTCTATTCTTCTATTATTACATAAGAAGTTTGATAGCCTGTTATAATTGAAAATGCTACTGCTGCTTGTTAGCTTTTTGAGATACGTTTTTATCTTGATTAAACATTTTAAACAAATGATTACATGAGTAATACAGTTTTTTAAAGTTATTGTTTTATCGATATAATGAACAACCGTTTAACTATTAACAAAACTTAGTTTACTCTGTGTATCGTTTTCTTAGCATCGATATAAACTGGCTAAACAAACACTGTTGACATCGATCACGTTCATGATCAAATCGAAAAACTACGTCATAAAGTAGCTATACATGGCAAATACATTTACAAAATCTATATGATTACAAATTCAGGTCCAAAATGTTTGTACGCGTTTGCCATAGAAACACGAAATAGCATAACCAAGTGACTATAAAGCCAGCGCTGGCATTTGTTTACGTCCTTGATAAAACGAAACCACGTCTAAAATTGTACAAATACGTTTAAAATTATTAAGTCTTACTTACAGGTTGTGGCCCAACAACTGCTGCATCTGGTTTTAACGTTGGAACAGCTTCAGGTTTTAGCAACAGTTTCTTGTGGAATCCGGCATTGAATTGTTGGAGATTCAGGAAGCTGTCTTCAGTGAAATGTGCCGCACAAAGAGCAAACTACAATTGTAATCGTCAGAAACATAATCAAACATAAATTGTAGCCACTGTTGACGAACTAAAGCGTTTGTAGGAAGCCCGAACACAGAAGACCTGACAGCTGGGTGAAAATAACACACTTTCGACGGCATGTTTAGCTCTCCCCTGTAACTCTTCCTCTTCGGCAAAGCCGCAGAAATATGGCCATGCCCTTTTTTGCGTATTCCGGAGGGAGGGTTGATGGGTTAGTGACGTCTAAAACCCAGCTGTAGTCCCCATCGAGTCGTTTTTGTAGGCATTTAGACTTCCTGATTTTTAAAAGACGATATCTCTGCTTACATTGAACTTTCAGCGCTGCAACTTTGCAGATTATGTTCATGCACCAACAGCAACATTACACACTATGTAAAATGAAAAAAGTGAAATCGCAATCAACCACCCCTTTAAAACCAAGCATATCTGCTGACTCTGTTGATTTTCTCATTGAATCTTTTAACTCAAAAATTAAAAGTGTAATTGATCATATTGCTCCTGTGAAAGTCAGGAAGAATAGTGGTAGACAAAAAGCACCTTGGAGAAACTCAACAGCAGTGCAAAACATGAAAAGACAATGCAGAAGAGCAGAGCGCATGTGGCGGAAGACAAAACTTGTAGTCCATTATAACATCTACAAAGACAGCATCCATGCTTTTAATATGGAACTAGGCAAAGCTAGACAGACTTTCTTCTCGAATATTATAAACAGCAACTTAAACAACACACGCACTCTTTTTGCTACTGTAGAGAGACTGACAAACCCCCCAAGCCAGATTCCCAGTGAAATGCTCTCAGACAGCAAGTGCAGTGAGTTTGCTTCTTTCTTCTCTGAGAAAATCAATAATATCAGAAAGGTGATCAGCTCATCCTTGAGTTGCGCTGGGGTCAAACAGATCAGACAACTACCTGAGAAAGTAGTTACTATGTCTGTTTTCGAAGAAATTGATGGCAAAATTTTGGAAGAAACCGTACAGCACCTTAAAACATCAACCTGCGCCCTTGATGCACTTCCCACATCTTTTTTCAAAAGTGTGTTAAACTGTTTAGAAGCAGATCTCCTAGAAGTGGTAAATGCCTCACTTCTCTCTGGGAGTTTTCCAAACTCCCTGAAAACTGCAGTTGTCAAGCCCCTCCTGAAAAAGAGCAATCTAGATAAGACCATATTAAGCAATTATAGACCGATCTCAAATCTTCCTTTCATAGGCAAGATCATTGAAAAAGTTGTCTTCAATCAGCTGAACAAATTCTTAAGCTTGAATGGATACTTTGACAATTTTCAATCTGGTTTCCGATCGCATCACATCACAGAGACAGCGCTCATAAAGATAATAAACGATATTCACTTAAATACTGATGCAGGCAAATTATCAGTGCTGGTACTACTCGACCTCAGTGCTGCATTTGACACTGTCGATCACAACATACTTATTGACAGGCTGGAAAACTGGGTGGGGCTTTCTGGGATAGTCCTAAAATGGTTAAGGTCATACTTAGAAGGGAGATGTTATTATGTGAGTATAGGAGACCATAAGTCTGAGTGGACATCCATGACATGCGGAGTCCCCCAGGGCTCAATTCTTGCGCCACTCCTATTCAACCTGTATATGCTCCCAATGAGCCAAATAATGAGAAAGAACCGAATCTCTTACCACAGCTATGCAGACGACACACCGCTCTACTTAGCCCTATCGCCTAATGATTACAGCCCCATTGACTCCCTGTGCCAATGCATTGATGATGTAAACAACTGGATGTGCCAAAACTTTCTTCAGTTAAACAGAGACAAAACTGAAGTCATTGTGTTTGGAAACAAAGATGAAGTTCTCAAGGTGAATGCATACCTTCACTCTAGGGGTCTAACAACTAAAAATCAAGTCAGGAATCTTGGTGTGTCTCTAGAGTCAGACCTTAGTTTCAGTAGTCATGTCAAAGCAATTACTAAATCAGCATACTATCATCTGAAAAATATTGCAAGAATTAGATGCTTTGTTTCCAGTCAAGACTTAGAGAAACTTGTGCATGCTTTCATCACCAGCAGGGTGGATTATTGTAATGGACTCCTCACTGGCCTTCCTAAAAAGACCACAAGACAGTTGCAGCTTTTACAGAACGCTGCTGCCAGGATTCTGAGCAGAACCAGAAAATATGAACATATCACACCAGTCCTCAGGTCTTTACACTGGCTCCCAGTTTCATTTAGGATTGATTTTAAAGTATTATTACTGGTATATAAATCATTCAATGGGATAGGACCTCAATATATTGCAGATATGCTCACTGAATATAAACCCAACAGATCACTCAGATCAGAGGTCTTCACTCCTGCTCCTGGAGAGCCGCTGTCCTGCAGAGTTTAGTTCCAACCTGCTTCACCACACCTCCCTTTGAATACTCAAGCGATTCTGAAGTGCTTGATGAGCTGATTCAGGTGTGTTTGATTAGGGTTGGAACTAAACTTTGCAGGACAGTGGCTCTCCAGGAGCAGGAGTGAAGACCTCTGACTTCATTAGGATCGCATCAGTTAGAAATACCAAGGGTTCACTCTAAGCAAGGAGAGTCTGCTTTTAGCTACTATGCCAGCCGCAGCTGGAACCAGCTTCCAGAAGAGATCAGATGTGCTCCTACAGTAGTCACATTCAAATCCAGACTCAAAACACATCTGTTTAGCTATGCTTTTACTGAATGAGCACTGTGCCACTGTTCGTCCGACTGTTTTTACTGTACTTTATTTTATTTTTGATTTTAAACTGTTTTAATTATTCTTATTTGTTTTGATTATTTTATTTTCTCCTATGTAAAGCACTTTGAATTACCATTGTGTATGAAATGTGCTATATAAATAAACTTGCCTTGCCTTGCCTTGCCTAAAGTCACTGGAAGATGAAAGGATTCAAGCTGACCATTCAATTTACCAAGATGATGACATTCACCGATAGCGTCTACAGCTTCGGCAGACACAACCTGCAATGTGTCTTCGGTTAGTTGTTGGTGAGTAAATTGTCTAATCCTTTCCATTTCTTTTTGTGTTTCCAGCTCATCTGGAACTTCCTCCTGTGGTCTTCTGGATAACCCGTCTGCATCCTGGTTTCTACTACCAGCTTGGTACTTTATCTTAAATGTGAATGTTGACAGACTCGACAACCACCTATAACTGGTGGCATCTAACTTGGCGGAAGACAAGATGTAAGTCAATGGGTTGCTGTCTGTTATCACAGTAAAAGTAGCCCCATACAAATAATCATTGAATTTAGCGGTCACAGCCCATTTCAATGCTAACAACTCCAATTTGTGGGTGGGGTACCTTACTTCACTCCTGGTAAGTCCTCGACTTGCATATGCGATGACTCTCATCTGTCCGTCTTGCTCTTGGTATAATGCGGCACCAAGCCCAGTGGTACTGGCGTCCGTGTGCAACACATACGGGAGTTTGGGGTCGGCAAATCCCAATACTGGAGCAGAAGTGAGTTTCGTAATGACATCATCAAAGGCCCTTTGACATTCTGGCATCCATCTTTCACCAAACTCTTCCTTCGGACTGAAATACTGTTTTGCTTTGTCTGTTTTTTTCTTGCGACCTTTCTGTAACGGAGAATACCCAGCAGTGAGATCATAAAGAGGCTTCACTATTATCGAATAATCTTGCACAAACCTTCGGTAGTAACCAGAGAATCCGAGAAAAGCTCTGAGCTCCTTAAGCGTTTTTGGCCTTGGCCAGGTTTTGAGGGCTTTCGCTGTGATTAGTTTCAACTCCACTCTGCGAAACTATGTGGCCTAAATACTTGACAGAGGTTTGGCAGAACTTGCACTTCTCAGGTGAAAGCTTTAGCTTGAACTCACACAACCTTTTGAGAACTTCTTTCAGACGAGCTTCATGTTCTTCCACAGTTTTTGAAAAGACTATTAAATCGTCAATGAACTCCAGCACTTCTTTCCGATTGAGATCTCCCATACAACATTCCATCAACCTTTGAAACGTACTAAGTGCATTTGTTATCCCTTGTGGCATTCTGTTAAATTCCCAGAATCCTAATGGGCATACAAAAGTGGTCTTATGTTTATCAGACTCTTCCATTTCAATTTGATAATAGCCTGACTTTAGGTCGAGGACTGAAAACCATCTTGAGCCGGTCAAGACTGAGAAAGCTTCTTCCAGGTTAGGAAGGGCGTATGCATCCTTGATTGTCTGAAAGTTTAATTTCCTGAAATCTATACATAATCGCACAGAGTTGTTTTTTTTTTCCGTACCACAACTATGGGAGATGAGAATGATGATTCTGATTCTCTGATAATGCCAGCTTCAAGAAGTTATTGCATGTGTTTCCTGACCGCATCCACATCTTGAGGGTGAATTGGTCTGGCTCGGTGCTTGAATGGTGTCTCATCACTGAGCTTTATTCTGTGTTTCACATGGTCGGTATGTCCGTAGTCCATATCTGTAATGCAAACACATCAATCATCGAATTTAGCAGTGATGTTATTCTCGCTTTCCACTCTGACGTTAACCCTTAGAGGTCGAAAACCGCGTCCACGCGTTTTGCTGGATTTTTTCCTTATCAGTGCAAAAAGAGAATCAAATTACTCTGTTGATTTTGATCTTAAATATAAGTGTTGTACATCATTAGATCCTGTTAAGTGTCTATTTTTTTGTGGATACTCACAATAAAAACAAAGTGTTGTGCTTTTCGTCAAATAAAGAAAAATAAACATGATGCGCGTTTTAACTTGTCTCTGTCAGTAAGGTTCGTTCTGAAACGCGTCCGAAATATTAACTGTAACTCTCTCAATACTTGTCACAGAGATACGAGATATGTCTCTTTATGAAGCTGAGATTCTCTTCTTTTAAATGAAGTAATTTGAAACAAAGGAGAGTTACAGTTTTTTCGCTCTCCCTTCATTATAGATAATTAGGTGAGCCCGCCACACCCCCAGCGCTTTTGACATGGTAAATCTATGCATCACACGCGGCACGCCCCCCAATCAATGCCAAACACAGATTCTTCATCAGAGATTCACAGATAGTTCATCGCGTTTTAGGGATGGATGGAAGCACGCTAACGTTACTCCTTCAGAGGATTGTGGACAAATGGGAATAATTCACCTTTTTCTCAGAGGAATTTGAAACTCAGACGACGAACGTTCCATTTTGAAGAACGAATTGACCCCGAGGATTCAAGTTCGGAGTAAGTTGTTTAGTGTTTTATAATTCCTTTTCTGATCATAGAGCTCAAATGTATTTTCAGACTATATTTTGCCTAGTAATTACCTCAACAAAACATTCGTGTAGCAGGCCTATACGCTCGTGTAAACTTTTTAAATAACTGCTCAGGTTATAATGATTTAGTGAAATATATCGCTCTGCAAGTTTTGTTTGAGTTCTTCTGTGGTCTAGTGGTTAGATCGTTTGCCAACTGTGTCAGAGGTTACGGGTTCGAATCTGCCCCCGGCATATTTTTTTCTCTCATCAAAACCGAATATGTTCATCAGTGGTTACAGTCTATATCAAGCACACACGTATATAGGACACCCGTTTGTGTGCATTTTATTTTGTGATTTCACCGGAATAAATAGTGTCCGCAATGGCAATAGATTGAAGAGCACGTTCTGCGCGTGCGCCGCCACAAGAGACTGTATCCATGACACTGATAGCAGGACACGAGCGCTCAGCTTGAGTTCAAAAACAAAACATTTTTGTAACAACATTGGTATTACATTAAATTAGCTCAAATTATCTATAGGGAATTTGAATAATTAATCATGAATATGATTAATATATTGCATATTACAGTTAAATTATCGAAGTTGAAAATAGATCGATTGTACATATGAATGATCAATCACAACGAATTATAATTCCTCATTCATATATCAATGGTCCCCTTTCAAATCGACTATATGAGATAACCTTTAATGGAATTAATTTAGCTATCGAACAATCTGTTTGTCCAGCAAACGGCCGTAAGATTAACTCATCAATTTTCCAACAAAAATTATCTCTTTCTTAATAATTACAAGAAGCTATTTTCTGGCCATGAAAAATCACCTTCTTGTTATTATAAAAGTTAGATTACTGAAATAGTAATCAAACTGTAAAGCTTTGTAGCTAAGATCAAACAATTCATTGACTTTGTAAAATGAGCTTTTCAGAAACAATCAAGCATATAATGGTTTTAATAAAATGAAACTACGGATACAGAATTCTACATTTAAACACGGGATACATGTATGTACAGTTAACAGTAAACTAATGAGACAAACAAATAACAAAGAGAGTGAGAGAGAGATAGAGAGATTGAGTGAGGGAGAGAGATAGAGAGTAAGGGGATGAGAGAGAGAGAGAGATTGATCACTGGGGTGATCGCAGCATGGCAAAATTCACAGACAACGTAACCCTTAGAGAGACACCAAGAAATCACATCAATCAAATCAAATCAATAACCTATACTTGCATATATGGTTCTCGTGTTGCTGAGGAACGCAGAGTCGTGTGCGTGTTTGTCCTTCGGTGCTATAACTTAGGTGTGTTCTCTCGTGTCTTCCGGGGTGAGCAGCCTCGCGGGAAGTTTAAAGGTTCACCGAACGTGAAGTTGCCAAGGAAATAATTCAGAGTTCATCTCCCGTGGAGGGAGAGGCGAGTATGAAAATAAAACTTAGTAAAGAAAATAAAATAAAAGAAAAACGGAGAACGCTCCCTAAAAGGGAGCCATGGATCTTCTCACTGACGAAGTGGGTTCGTCAGAATGTTCTCCAACCGAGTGCTCGGCGAGCAAGTTCAGTTCATTTTTAGTTCTTCAGTTCTCGGGATCTGCTCACGCTCGCTGAAGTGCTGAAGTGCCGTTCATTTTGGTTATTTTGTTCTCCCAAGGGCTCGCTCTGAAGTGCTGAAGCGCTCAAGAAAGTTCTGTGTCAGTCTCTTATGGAGAGGAGGGGTTCACGCCTGCTTCGCATACGTGACCAATAATCTTTAAGAGTGTCCCGAGCGGGAAAAGTTCTTCTTTGTCTTGTCAGGATAATTTATGATGGTATAAAATTGTATCATTTCTACACAGAAAGATTGTACACACATAACAATACATTTTACTGTAATATCCTATGTATGACTGGCTCGGTCACATCATAACGATCACACAGGTACCAAGAACAAGTAGGTAACAAGCAGAAGGACATGGTTACATCCATATGCAGAATTACAAGCATTTTAAAGTTTGATTAACACACAATAAAGATGTCAGTACATCCCGTATGGCATGTGAAGACATCTAAGCCACAAAGATGAATACATTTAAAACATTTAGAGGTACTTTTCTCTGAAAAGTTAGTTCCATTCCTGGTGTTTGTGTGTTAATGTGTGTGTGTCTGTATCAGAGTTCAGTCAGCGTTTCCTCCGGGCAATTCTGTGGTATATACATTAAGGACATTTCTATCCTAAGTTGCACACAAAGGGACGTTTGTGTGTGGGTATGTGTGTGTATCAGAGTATCCTTATGGTCAGCATCTGTTCATACGTGGTGTGTACCACGTGAGGGTTTAGTTCGCACATGGTTGTCTTCAAGACAAAAGGGTAGTTGTGTATGTAAATTCACTTATCAGCCTAGGGAGACAATAATTGATGGAAGGGGGAAAATTTTAGCTTGAGACTGAATGGTGGAAGTCTTTTGCTGGTGACTGGACAAGGATTCGAAAACAAAGAGGACCTGTTTCTTGACTGCACAATGCGTCATAAACTGAGTTAATTATAATGACCTGATGGTGGTCACCAAATCACATGATTCAAGGTTTTGTGAATTAAACATATATGTGTTCATATCTTTTCAGTAGTGAAAAGAAAACAGGATTCGCTCAGTGGCTACATATTCCCCCTTTTCGTCGGATGAAGTCCCTGTGTGAACTTTATCGGACGACAATTATCACAATGGCCGACTGGCAGGTGAATCCTGTTGGTCATGTAGCAGGTGGACCATGGTAGTAGGATAGCCGGTGGATCATAATGGCAGGTGGAACATGATGGTAGGATGGCAGGTGGATCTTAAGCTGAGGATTCAGCTCGTTGAGTTTGGTGGCGGTCCAGGCTGGGACCGCAGATGAAGTGTTCAGAACGGGCAGTGAGACAGTGCTTGGAGGGCTGTGTCTACAGGAGCAATGTCAATGAGTCGGGACCCCTCCCCCTTTTGCAAACCACAATTCCCGTTCTGGAGTTAGGGTGAAAGTGTGGTTTCTGAAGAAGGATGGGGTTTCCAGTTCTAAGTTGTACTCCTTGCTTGGAAGATGATACAATGCCAAGTCATCAAGGTGCAGGATGGCACCTTTCGGCGCTTGGATTCACATGCTCTGGTTGAGCGGGGTGACACAGGTGTCAGTGTCATTCTGGTCGTAAGTGAGTGCAGCTGTGCGCCCAGGAAGGTTAACGAGCCACCTGCCACTTACAATCTCTGCTTGGGTCTCGGTGACTTGAGTGCGAGGCTTGGCTTTAGCAGGGCAGCTTGTGCCGCTGATCTGCAGCCCGCAGGTTCCGTCAGGGTTGTCTCTGAGGGAAGATTTGTTAGGGCAGAGATAGTGAATGTCTTTGGTCAATGTGCACATGTGTGGATTCGGTGCTGGGGACAGCTTAGTGTCGCTGTCATGCAAGGCAATCGCGTACGGCCTGCGGATCTTGATGTGAGTGCTGCCTTTCACAATCTAACATGGACAATGTTCTTGAGCCGGTGGATTCGGCTTGACTATGATGGATAAGTTCAGGAGAAAGTCCCCTTTCCTCTGCTTGTGGTCAATGCAGAGTGGGATGGCACTACCCATGAGAGTAGGCAAGGTGTAATTTTAAAGCGTCAGTTGGCGTGGCTATGGCGGACGCCAGCACGGTTTGCATGAGGCCTAAGGGTATCAGGTGAGGTGGGATTCTACCCATGGCGAGGCTGTCGATGGAGGAGTTCACCCCCCCTTAGCAGGTTTGTCATCAGGGCTGTTACCAGCTGATTTTGAGCAAAGTCATTCTGGAAGACAGTAAACAGCTGTTTCATGGAGTTTACTGTCGGGGTCAGCAGAACGCTGTGAGTGTTGAAAGTTACCACAGTTCCCTATTGTCTTGTCGATGGGCTGCAGGGATGCACTCTGTTGTGAGTTGCTCTTTTATCTGTGGAATCTCAGTCCGAATGTCGGCTACATGCCGCCTCACAGTGGTTAGGTTCACCAGCTGTATTGCGTCGTTACGCTGGGGTCGTGCGTTCTGTAGGCGTTGCGAGGATCCGGTGGCACAGACACTCTCTGAGTGCGGGTCTGGCAGAGAAGGAGTCCTGGTTGTTCCTTTAGGACGATGTCTGGTGCCGGACCTGGTGAGATGTCCGATTGCGGCTGCCCTCTGGTTGGCTGGAGGCACAGCAGCATCCTGGTAAAAGTGAAAGGGAGAGAGAAAAGAGAGAAAGGGAGGAAAAATTTCAGCGAACGTCGTCCTTGGTTGGCTAGGACAGTCTTTTCGCTTTGAGGATGCCAGTATCCCACTTGCTTCGGTGTCTTGCAAGTGTCTCTGGTGCTGCGATGTGCAGCACACTGTGCGTCGTGGGCATAGGGCATACATTGGCATTACCCCCCTTTTGCACTGTGGCAGAACAAGCTGTGGCGCGGTGATGGCATCAGGTGCAGAACGCTGAATGTTGTCCAGTGCACGCAGCATGTGCTTGTTGACGTAGGTTGTCTGGGTCACCGGTTGTCTGTGGGTGCAGACGGCATTCGTGGGTGGTTGGAGGGGTATGAGAGGTGGTTTCTCATAGTGTCCATAGTTTTGTCATAGTCTTTGGTAAGCTGGAAGGTTAAGGTCAGGTGAAGCAGGGGCTCTGTGACATTTTGTCATACTTGTGGTGAGAGCCTAATGCATGACCCTAAAAGTTCAGAACCATGGCTTAATTGGTTCGCTAGGTATGTAGCTTAAAGCTAGGTGTTTCACATGTAGCTAGCTAGTAAAGTGTGTCTTGTACCTTATCTTAGCTGTGGATGTTAGGAGGCTAAGAGTTATGTGGTTCCGAGATTATTCCCTGGAAAGGGGATGGGCCCTATGGGAAAATGGAACCACGATTGAACAAGAGAGGAAATAAACTAAAATTAAATCATATAGATGACCGAAAAGTAAAGGGACTAGCTGAGTGCTATTAATATCAAGGTCAAAGAAAATAAAATAAAAATTAAAGAAGAGCAAAAAGAAAAAGAAAAAAAAAATTCAAATTAAAAGCAAAAAGAAACAAAGTGATCAAAACAACGGGAATGATCTGAAGGCGAGAATAATCAGTGGCATTAGTGAATAAACTTTGGATTTGCTTGGGCCAACACTTCATCGTGGGTTACAACGGTTGCGTGTTCGAGGCCACATAGTGTGTGTCCCATCAAAGGATTAGTCACCTGCCGATGAAGATTCCTATTGCTATATGAATTCTTCTCTAGCTACACAGTTTACATGTAGTTAACTTAAGTTTAATTAACATGGTATCTTTAAAGTTTGCCTTCGACGGTTAGCAAGGGCTATGCCTCAACTAGTGAAGGTGAACTTTAGCTAAGAAGAATTGCAAACACGGAACGTGAATAATTAGAACCCTAACTGGTGTTAAGGAAAGTATTTTAGAATACTTTGCACTGTGTAAACACAAGCGGTGATTAAGGGCTCAAGTAAATTATGTTACCTGCTAACTGTAGAAGTTATTATTTAGCTTAGCCTAAGCTGGATGGGTGCTATGTTGGTTTAGCTTAGCGTAAGCTAGCTGGATGCTATGTTGGTTTAGCTTAGCGTAAGCTGGAAGGATGCTAGATTAGCTTAGCGTAGCGTAAGCTAGCTGGATGCTATGTTAGTTTAGCTTAGCATGAGCTGGAAGGATACTAGGTTAGCGTAGCCACCTAGGCTGGTTTGTTTACAAAGTGACATCACAAGTTAGCACTTCCTGTGACAAGTCGTTGACATGGAAGCTAGAGCATGTCAGACAGTTTCAACAGTCACTAAAGAATGTCTGTACATTTTACATGAATTATGCTTGTTTAAACGGGTGAACAGGATGCACCTAAATTTTAAGTCTTTCTAGGAGTCGGTGTTACATTAGGTAAAATGCAGATGTGTTTTGGCATTAGCTAATTTTACTCATGGAACTCTTCTCTTTATTTTACGCAACTTATTCTATTTGTTTACAGAGTAAGGAAATAGATTTGCTGGGAGTCAAAGCTTGTCTAAGCATATATAGTTACGTCCCTTTCGTGCATGAATGCTGACTTTTCAGCGATTAGACAGTTTTGATCGCTAGGTAGTTCTCTGCTTGTGAATGCAGCTAGAATTTAGGTGAATTACATCAATCTAACAATAATTTGTAAGGCCTTTACATTTGTAAAAAGGGGAGCATCGCCCAGGTCTACCTAGATATAACTGTCCTGAGCTTCCTTTGTTAGACACAGGTTTAGTCATACTACAATTTGGATTTCTTTTAAGCAAAGCCGAATAGATATCGGTACAGTTTACAAGCTGCTGAGATGAGGTTTCTTTGTCAAACAGACTTACGCTTTACTGCTGAACATGCTACTTTTAGTTGGAAATCTAAGGCTATTTTACTTAAAGTAGAGATGTCAATTTCAGCTATTGTTTTATCTGCACTGAGACAAGCCAGCGATCAAAATGCGTATTGCACGTTGTGTTTTAGTTGGATCGCAACGCTTAAATGCACGCCCGTAGGTTAACCGTAGTTTGAAACTCAGGTTTTTTTTTTTTTTTTTTTTTTTGACGTCGCAGTGACGTATGCCCTATTTGGAGCTAGCATTTCCTGTAACCCGTCATTGTTATAGAAACTAATGTTTAGCAGTGTCATTTCAACCAACATGTCGCAAATGTTTGTTTTTAAAAGAGTCGTGCATAGTCTGTTGGCAGGTGAGGCTTACACGTCCATTCAAGATTTTCTTTAAATCAGTAAAGTTCTAATTTTTCCTACTGCAGAGTCTTGCGTCTCTTTGAGCACAACTTTTCATCTACTTTAAAAAAAAAAATTCTATGTCCTATGCTGATCAGGGACATTTTTAGCAGAGTCTTGCACTGTGTTCGTGCAGTGTCCTCTGGTTTTGCAGTTCAAAGTCAGTGGGGTTTCAGGAATTCTTTCTGAGGAGGCCTTCTGTGTTAGAGGCCTTCTGCATTAGGTCACGCATCGTTGAGCGGGCATTGCGTGGTCTTTGGCAAGCTGGAAGGTGCAGGGTAGCGAACTGGAACCTTGACTTGGTGCTGAGGCTGTGTACCCTGGATGGCTGCTGGGGTTCTTGGGAACTCTGACCTTGGAGTCTGGCTCTGGTGACCTGTGTGACTGGAGGGCCCAGACGGTCAGGTGTTTGAAGTCTAATAAAAGCTCAGAGCATCTAGCAGGTCTTTGCCCATCCAAAAGGGGTACGTGTCCATTTGTGGGATGTACACCGGGTGGGTAGGCCTCAAAAGGACCAATTGTCAGGTGAATGGGAGCTACCTGTTCAGCCTGTCATTCTGGCTGTACGACTGCACGTTTAGCTCACACGTTTGGGGTGTAAGAGTTCGATTTTGGCTCTTAGCTTTTTAGCACTGAGTCTTTCAAAGAGCTGAGCTGACATTAAAGTGAGGTCTGAGGCGGTGTCTACCAGGGCTTCCAGGCTCACCTCATTTTCCAAAGTGATGGCTAGTAGAGTTTCCGGGCCACCCCCTTTTTGATCAGGTTCCCAGGAGTCTTGGCGTAGGGGCTGGTGTTGTGGGGCGCCCTCTAGAGGCAGCTCTGAGTAGTGTTCAGAGACAGAGTAGATTGTGGGGTTTTTTTGAAAGTCTTTTCGGACACAGTCTTTTGCTTGGTGTAAGCTTTTTGGGCCAAGTCTCTTAGCTGTTGGGTAGACATGCTACGGGGACAGGCCAGAACGCCTAGGTGATGACTCACTGGGGGGGGTGCAGATTTCTGAGAAACAAAGTTCTGAAGTTGAAATCCTCTTCCATGCCAGGCTGATTGAGGTCCATGGCTGTGATTAGTCCTTGGTCTGATTCTGGATCAGAGAATTCTTTAATGAAGGCCTGCCGCAACTGCTGGTAGTCTGATTTTACTGTCTCTGGTTGACGGTCGAGGAAGCTGCGCGCATCACGACTGGACGTGATTCTGAGCAGGTACAATCTGTCCCACGGTGTTACGTTGGGAACAATGTGCAAGTGAAAGTCTATGTCTTGCAGGTAGGCGTGCACATCATGGCCTCCTGCAGGGTTTGGAGTGAACATCGGGATGTTTCGGGCCAGCTTGTCAAGTTCTTTGGGGGCCATGCCGTGTTTAGCGGCAGGGGTTCTCTGGAAGCTGGCTGGTGACATACTGAACAGTGGGCTTTCACCCCCCCCCTTTTTCAGCCTTGAGTTCGTGGCTGAAAGGTGTGGACCAGCTGTGTAGGGGAAACGTAGTGGTGTGAGTTTCCCCTTCCCGGTCATTTTTCAGTCTATACGAGTGTTTCAACTCTCTGCAAACAAAGTCAAGTTTGTCTTTGAGATCGTGTCTCTGTTGTGTAAGTTCATGGATTTCAGCTCGGGCCGTGTGTAAGTGGTTTTCACAGGCCTTGGCTTTAGTGTCTCTTTCTTTTAGTGCATTCTCCGCTCTTGCGAGGAGATTTTCACCTTGTCGGAGTTGTTGGTCGAGTTCCACTCTGGCTTTACGCTCCGACTGTTCTCTTTCGTCTGTCTCTAGACGAGGGTTTTGCAGGGCATTTTGAAGTCTTTCTATTTCTTCCTGTAGCTCTGGGTTTGCTGCATACTCTGTCCCACGCTGGTCGTGGGTCTCGTGGAGTAGCTGATCTAGACGACTCTGGGTTCGGGCCTGATCCTTCCGGGCCTCCTCCGCTTGAAGCTTTAGCGCTGCTGCTTGCTGCTCCAGGTCGATGTTGCTCCGTTCGCTGAGCCTTGCCTGGGCGATGAGGTTGTGTGCGATGCTTCTGACGATTCTGGTCCAGTCTTTGTAGTTGTAGCTCTGGGTTGGATCGTGGGCGCTCAGCTTGTCAAGCTCGGTGTCCAGCTGCGTCTGGCTCAGATGCTGCAGGTCACTGGCGTCCGTTGTCATGGCTCTCAGCCATGTCTCGAGGTCGTCCCAGTGGGCTGCGGGGCTGGATGCACGGGACATACTGGCTCACTGTAGGCGAGAGAAACACAGCACACACACAAAGAGACCAAAATGCAAGTTTGTTCTAAGGTTAACAAATTATGCTAATACGGGCTATGCCGTCTATGAGAATTTTTGGCTAACTGATGCAGACAGTTAGATTGGGACAATTTGCTCAGGTTGGCGCAGGGCCTAAATAAAGATCTTGACAGGGCGTCAGCCTAGTGGGTCACGTGATGACACCGGCTGCGTGGTTGTCACTCTATTATTTAGCTTCCTTGGTGGCTCTCACAGGTTACTGTCTCTAAGTGAAATGAAAGAACACAAATCACAACAGAACACAAGGATAGAAGAGATAAGAGTGAAACAAAACAAAGAAAATGAATAGGTCTGTAATGAACTGGAATAAATACTAACACTGGAAGTGTTAGGGAGAATATGGAGGCCTAAGCCTACTACCACTGATAGGGTTTAAGATAGGGCCAACAGGTTAGTGGGGGTTATCGGGGTAGAAACCTAAGAAGATGGTGTGGCTTGGAAAAGAGATGGGCCAAACACTTAAATATCCGGGAGATATCTAGTATTCTGTGGCTTATAGTAAGCGGAATGGGTTTTACTAAATTTAGTTTACCTGCGGTGAATTGAGGCCTCTCTGGTGGGAATCCGTGGCTCAGTCAACCCTTCCGACGTTTCCCAACACTTGACCGCAGTGTTCTCGGGCCACTTCATTGTCTCCCTGTACCTTGCTGCGCTCTCCCAAACAACCTGACTTTGGAGTGTCAAATTGCTGATGTCGCAGTTGCGTGCTGCAACGATGGTACGGGATTCGGAAGTGTCCGAAACTCACACACGGCCAGCGTCAGTACCGCCGGTCGGGTAACCTCGCTTGCGGGATACCAATCAGAGAATGCTGCACCTCACCACCGTGCTCTGGTGAATGCCACTTCTAAATACACAAAGGTTAAACAAGTGAAGCTTAAAGTGGATTAAGGCTTGCTTGTTTAAACCAAATGTATTGATTATTTATGTAGCACTAAGATTCAAAGGTTTTACTAAATAATAATAAACAAAAGGTAATTATGATAATTCTGGTATTTTATCAAAATAACCTAACCCAAAAGAGAAGAAACAATTAAAGTAGAAAGAGACAGGATAAAGCACGGGTGAACAGGCAGACCGCAGTAGCTGGTTTTCACCACAAGGGGTGCGTACTTCTCTGTGCTTTAACCTGGTGAACAGAAAACTTAATTCAAATTCAAAATTCAAAACTTGTTTAAATTTGTATTTAAAATAAGCAGGTAAGAATTATTAAGGAAAATCAGAATGATATCCAATAATAACCAATGATAACAGCAAAGTATCATTAAATTATTATGAAATAATCAAACGAGAAAGTAGAAGTAAGTCAAGCAGGATGAAACACAGGAGGAGGCCATCCGTAATAGTGGGTTTTCGCCAAAAGGGGCGCACTTCCTCCCTGTGGTTTATCTGGTTGCATTAGACACCTTAATTTAAATTTAGATTGAAGGTTGTTTGAACCAAATTTAAATAAGCGTGTAACAGAAAATAAAGATTAGAATTATCCGATAACAATCGTGATTACTGTAAAGTATCAGTGATTATTAATAAAATAAAACAATGAGGAAAGCTGGACATAGACCAATTCAAACAGAAAGAAGAGAGAGAAAGAAAACTTGATACCCGACTTTGAAAGGCGATGCCACAAGGGGGCGCGTTCCCGCTAAGTGGGTATCAGTGCTTGAACTGAAACTTAATCTAAATTTGTAATTCAAATCTTGTTTGAACTTAAAATAAAAATAAGTGTACAGTCAGAGGTAGAAGATTTGTCTAACATCCAACAACATTAGCACAAACAGAGCTGTAAATGCCAATATGTATAGACAGCTAGACAAATTGAAATGTCAGGATAATATTTTATAATAGTTACCGGTACACTGTAAAAAAAAAAAATTGGAATAACTTAAAAAGGTAAGTTACCTGATTGCCTTAAAATTTTTAGTTAATTGAAATTAAAACTTTGAGTTAATACAACAAAGGAGATTGGTTTAATAAATAGAAACTCAAAATATTATGTTATCTGAATTACATTAATTATCTAAGTTGATTTGACAAAATATAAAAGTTGTGATAACAAATCATGAAAATAATGTTTTACAGTGTAACCGTAAAGTATCATCAATAACTATAAACAATCAAAAGGGAAAAGTAGAAATAGGCAGTTCCAAACAGAATTTGAAAAGAGAGACAAGGAGAGCTGAGTGAGCCGACTTAGAAGGCGTGGACTTCCAAGTGGCTCTCTCTGGCTGTGTTGGGATTTAATTTAAGTTTTAATTCAAATTTTGTTTTGAACCAAACTCAAAGTAAATGTACCAGTCACAAGCAGGAAACTTGTCTAACACAAAATAATATTTGCACGAGCAACGCTGTACATGCCAATAATTATTGAGAATTTAGACAGGCTAATTCTGGTCATAAGGAATTTAGCAGTAAGAGAGCATTATCTGAAATGGCCACGAGATGGCGTAATTGCGCTCATGCAGGTTGACGTCAGAAGGCGGGGCGTAATTTGAGACTTCTAAACACCCTCTAGTGTTTAGCCAGCGGAATTACAACCAATTTTTAATGTGATTCAAGAGCTAAGAGCTTTCAGCTCGTGTCACACGCTGATTTTCTGCAATAAATCACAAGTATTCAATTCAGATCTCTGCGGATCTTTTCGGATCTTCTCGGTGCTACGCTGCACAAGAGTATATGGCGGGGTTTCTTCGCCGCACATACACAAGTGTGGACAACAGGAATTTTCGTCTGTTGGTTCGACTCCCATACACATTAAAAATATAGCACTTATTCAAAATGTATTAGGTTTAGATTGGTTAGCTAAGCCAATTTCTGACCAGGAGTTATCGTTATTTAACGATTATAAAATCAGGCCTTACTAAGATGAGAAAAGGAGTCTCGCTTTACTCAATCTTTTGATCCCACTGCAAGAAGATTCTCGTTCTTGAACAGGGGATTTTGTAATATTAAAATGTAGTAATGCAAAAGAGATTTCTTCGTCTTTGCAAACACAATTTTATATCATTGGAACTGTCTGCAGTTTACTTAGCATTTAACAGTGTTAAAATTGTCTAGGCATATTTTAGCAACTTGTTAAAATGTAACGTTACTGACTTTGGCTTTTTGCCTCGGTCAGTTAGGAGTGAGTTCGCGTTGCGACTTATCTCACAATTTCATGATTTCATAGCGCGCAAAATTTTTTTTATTAATAACCATATACACAGATTGAAACTGAATTTGCTCATAAAACAAAGTTTGAAATGCCCGCATCCTCCACCAAACTATGTAACAACATTGGTATTACATTAAATTAGCTCAAATTATCTATAGGGAATTTGAATAATTAATCATGAATATGATTAATATATTGCATATTACAGTTAAATTATCGAAGTTGAAAATAGATCGATTGTACATATGAATGATCAATCACAACGAATTATAATTCCTCATTCATATATCAATGGTCCCCTTTCAAATCGACTATATGAGATAACCTTTAATGGAATTAATTTAGCTATCGAACAATCTGTTTGTCCAGCAAACGGCCGTAAGATTAACTCATCAATTTTCCAACAAAAATTATCTCTTTCTTAATAATTACAAGAAGCTATTTTCTGGCCATGAAAAATCACCTTCTTGTTATTATAAAAGTTAGATTACTGAAATAGTAATCAAACTGTAAAGCTTTGTAGCTAAGATCAAACAATTCATTGACTTTGTAAAATGAGCTTTTCAGAAACAATCAAGCATATAATGGTTTTAATAAAATGAAACTACGGATACAGAATTCTACATTTAAACACGGGATACATGTATGTACAGTTAACAGTAAACTAATGAGACAAACAAATAACAAAGAGAGTGAGAGAGAGATAGAGAGATTGAGTGAGGGAGAGAGATAGAGAGTAAGGGGATGAGAGAGAGAGAGAGATTGATCACTGGGGTGATCGCAGCATGGCAAAATTCACAGACAACGTAACCCTTAGAGAGACACCAAGAAATCACATCAATCAA
The DNA here is from genome assembly GCA_036326025.1 of Chrosomus eos. Taxonomy (NCBI): domain Eukaryota; kingdom Metazoa; phylum Chordata; class Actinopteri; order Cypriniformes; family Leuciscidae; genus Chrosomus; species Chrosomus eos. The sequence goes on from CM070818.1 coordinate 52,460,337, forward strand.
ATCAAATCAATAACCTATACTTGCATATATGGTTCTCGTGTTGCTGAGGAACGCAGAGTCGTGTGCGTGTTTGTCCTTCGGTGCTATAACTTAGGTGTGTTCTCTCGTGTCTTCCGGGGTGAGCAGCCTCGCGGGAAGTTTAAAGGTTCACCGAACGTGAAGTTGCCAAGGAAATAATTCAGAGTTCATCTCCCGTGGAGGGAGAGGCGAGTATGAAAATAAAACTTAGTAAAGAAAATAAAATAAAAGAAAAACGGAGAACGCTCCCTAAAAGGGAGCCATGGATCTTCTCACTGACGAAGTGGGTTCGTCAGAATGTTCTCCAACCGAGTGCTCGGCGAGCAAGTTCAGTTCATTTTTAGTTCTTCAGTTCTCGGGATCTGCTCACGCTCGCTGAAGTGCTGAAGTGCCGTTCATTTTGGTTATTTTGTTCTCCCAAGGGCTCGCTCTGAAGTGCTGAAGCGCTCAAGAAAGTTCTGTGTCAGTCTCTTATGGAGAGGAGGGGTTCACGCCTGCTTCGCATACGTGACCAATAATCTTTAAGAGTGTCCCGAGCGGGAAAAGTTCTTCTTTGTCTTGTCAGGATAATTTATGATGGTATAAAATTGTATCATTTCTACACAGAAAGATTGTACACACATAACAATACATTTTACTGTAATATCCTATGTATGACTGGCTCGGTCACATCATAACGATCACACAGATACCAAGAACAAGTAGGTAACAAGCAGAAGGACATGGTTACATCCATATGCAGAATTACAAGCATTTTAAAGTTTGATTAACACACAATAAAGATGTCAGTACATCCCGTATGGCATGTGAAGACATCTAAGCACAAAGATGAATACATTTAAAACATTTAGAGGTACTTTTCTCTGAAAAGTTAGTTCCATTCCTGGTGTTTGTGTGTTAATGTGTGTGTGTCTGTATCAGAGTTCAGTCAGCGTTTCTTCCGGGCAATTCTGTGGTATATACATTAAGGACATTTCTATCCTAAGTTGCACACAAAGGGACGTTTGTGTGTGGGTATGTGTGTGTATCAGAGTATCCTTATGGTCAGCATCTGTTCATACGTGGTGTGTACCACGTGAGGGTTTAGTTCGCACATGGTTGTCTTCAAGACAAAAGGGTAGTTGTGTATGTAAATTCACTTATCAGCCTAGGGAACAATAATTGATGGAAGGGGGAAAATTTTAGCTTGAGACTGAATGGTGGAAGTCTTTTGCTGGTGACTGGACAAGGATTCGAAAACAAAGAGGACCTGTTTCTTGACTGCACAATGCGTCATAAACTGAGTTAATTATAATGACCTGATGGTGGTCACCAAATCACATGATTCAAGGTTTTGTGAATTAAACATATATGTGTTCATATCTTTTCAGTAGTGAAAAGAAAACAGGATTCGCTCAGTGGCTACATATTAGCTCTAGATCTCTTATTTAAGAGCGGACTAAATGAATGCTCTACTAGTTAACTAGAGATGTTTTATTTGTATTAGGTACAGCCGTTCATTGAGTGTATCAGTAAATGCGTGCGGTCTATAGGCTATGGGCCATAAACAGATACTCGCGGTTACGCAGTCTACCCATCAATAGATGTTTCTCTGTCCATCAACAGATACATTGTGCATCTATAATCATAATTGTCCATCAGTTTACTTTGGATAATGTGCTAACAGTTTTTTGCTTTTGTTTTGTTGTGTTTACATCGTCACCATCAGTCTTGAGAAATCATTCTGATATAATTTTAAAAAAAAATCAATGTTGTAAACAGTTATGCTGCTTATTTTTTTTTAATCTGTGATAGTTTTTTAGGATTCTTTGAATGCACTTTTTTTATTTATATAAGCACTATATAAGCAATATTTTATATATATTTTTTATATAAAAAAACAAGTTTGGTCTTTTTATGTTTTTTTTTTTTTTTGAAAGGATGTGTTAAGTGATATAAATGACTTTAAGTCTTTATGTTCTTAGGAAAGATTTCTATTTTGAATAAATGCTGTTCTTTTTAACTTTTTATTCATCAGTGAATCATTCTTAGTTCAGGCTGCCTCACAGCACCTTGGGCCATTAGCCATTGGGGGAGTGTCTTTAGTCTTCCCAGGTGTAAATCACATTAATATTCATGGGCATTAACACTCCCACACATACAGCAGTAATGACCCAAAAACTGATGTAAGAAATTCAAATCGTTATATTGATCTTTCTGAAAGAGTGGTCAGAATGATTTTCACTTCATTTTGAAGTAAAAATTCTAGCCTACAAGAATAGTAACTCAACAGTATTGTTTACAACTATTTAGTATGTGTTAAATGGCCTTATTGCGGTGACATTTTTTTTCCCACAACGTACTAACCACGCATATTATTTTTTTTCTATAAAATGCAAACATGTACATAAATTTTGCTCACATATTATTGTAGCAGAGTTTGTGCTGAATATAGCAAATTTATATGTTGGCAAATGGTATGTTTTAAGTAGCTGAAATAAGCACAAATGTCAGGGCATACCAAAACACCTAAAGAGCCCCAAAACAGCTCAGACCCCTAAGGGTTAATGGAGACTCTCCAAAGTCAATTGGAATCTTTGACAGAGGTGGCTCTGTGTTCTCACATCCAGTATCCGCTTTAGAAGAATTTTTTTCTATTACTCGCTGGACTGCATGGATTTCAGCTATCACAGCCTTCACGGGAATTACTAGATCAGTTTGGGTGTCATTCTTCACTACTACTGGCAACTGAGCAAAGCGTTGCCTTGAAGGTAGGCTGTGCAGACAACTTGCCACCATAAGACCACCAGGTAAGGAAACCGTGGTAGGCGGCTCCACTACGAACCATTTTTCAAAAAGTGGACCTCTCACCTGGACTAATCCATCCAGAACTACAGTGCACCCTGCCGGTACAACTTCTTGATAATTTCCTTTCAACTTCACACATGCCACAGTTCCACTGGAAGCATGCAATTTCCTCTTCTGCAGCACATTTATCACAGCTTGATAGCCATAAGAAAGTGACTTGATAGAACCCGTGCCCCCTTGAGTGCAATTGGCATATAACACATCAAGCGAATTGGTACCAATTAGAATCTGTGGTATGTTTGTCAGGTCTGGGACTATCAGAACTAGCGTCGGGACCTCGGCTTCCACCCCCAGGAAACTTTCTGGAAACTTTTTGTTTGAAAGTTGAGCTCGACATAACCCAAATAGGGTACAGCTTGTCCGTTGGCTCCCTCTACTTCAAGAAGATGCTCCAAGGATTTCATGGGGTGCACAGGTATTTATCATAGTAGGACTTGGGAATGGTTGTCACCTGCGAACCGGTATCCAGAAGGCAGTTCACTTCCCTCCCTTCAATTCGAATCCTGGTGATGCACCTGGGGCCTCATTTATAAAACTTTGCGTAGGATTTGCGTCAGAAGTGGCGTACGGATGAAACATAGGACGTGCGTACGTACAAAAATATTCGGATTTATAAAACCGTGCGCACGCACATCCTACGCAGATTTCCCTTAATAAATCACAATCAATTCTAAATGTAGCGCAGCTTTTGCGGCTTCATGTCACGCCCATAGCTGCCCATAAATAGTCCGTGAAACGCCCATAGTTGCCCATAAATAGTCCGTGAAATGCCCACAATTTAATATGCATTGATTGCGAAATCATGGCAAATACAGAGAGGAAAAGCCAAGAAACTTAACTTCACTCAATGTCAAGTAGAAATTATCGTTGGGGAGGTGGAAAAGAGGAGAAAATGTTGTTTGGAGGGCACAGTGTGGGCTTTACTAATGCCAAAAAGGCACTCGAGTGGCAAAAGGTTGCAGACGCCGTTAATGCTGCAGCCTCACAACCTCGGACCGTGGCCGAAATAAAACAGAAATGGTCGGACATCAAAGTCGATGCAAAAAAGCGTCTAGCACTCCATTATTGTGATGGCATAGGCCTAATGGCATTTTATTTCCATCCATTTGATTGCATCTGACAAGCTACAGATGTGTTATGAGGATGAATTGCATAACATGCCAATATTATTGCAGAACATATTTCACTTTTCTTTTTGCAAATATGTGTTAATTTGCATTTCTGTAATCTTCGTTTGATTTTGTTTGTTTTACACTGCAGATCGATCAAACGGGTGTTCGTGTAGTAGGCTGTTAATTGTAGGCTAATACTTGCTTTGTGAAGTCTTCATTTTATTTATGAGAGGCAGTATTGCCATTTCTTTAACATAACGGTCTACACTCTCTCACACTTTCACGTGTTTCTTCCATCTGCCGACGGTGTCGCCATTTCTCATTTCACCCGTTTTTGTGCGTACGCCTGGGTCAGAGCGTGCGTGAAGGACCGCACATTTTCCCGTCAAGTTTGCTTTTTATAAATACCAATTATTGCGTAGAGAGCGGCATACGCCTTCTTTTGTGCGCACGCAACGTTTATAAATGAGGCCCCTGGTCCCTACTAATCCGGTAGGTAATTCACGACATAGAGATTCATGTGCATGCTGCTGTAACAGATATTCATTCTTCTTAGGGCATTGTTCTCATCTTCCCATCTCTGTTCGCCCCGCAACTGAGACGGATTTCAGTTTAACTGCACAGGATGAGAGAGGTTCTGCAGATCCCATTTGATTTGTCGCTCTCTTAACTCACGGCGCTTCTCTTCAACCTTGCGAGGGTTTGGGTCATTTCTGCAGTTAACGGCAAGATGTCCATCCTCTCCACAATTGAAACAATAACCAGGACGTGGTCTGCTGTGCGGTTGCAATGTGTGTCTTGAATTTCTATCCATCTCAGGTTACATCGGCTTGGGTCAATACTTTTCAGGAAAAGTGCTCAAAACTGGAGACTCTCGATATTCCCTCTGCACTTTTGGGACAAGATGAGCTTCAAGTTCAGCTATCTTCTGCCTCAATACAGAGAATTCCTCAACAGTAGGACTGATCTTTTCTTTACGAACTGGCTGTGGTTTCATCGCAGAGATCTGGGCTTGGAGTTTTGCAACCTCCTTCTTCAGGGTTTCGAATTCAGACTTTTCAGCTTTGCTTTTGGGCTTGGCTGACTTCGGCTTTTCACTTGACTGGCCTGGCACCTCATCAGTGGAATCTTCAGATACATCACTGAAGCACACAATCTGTTGATGGGTTGCTGTTCATACTTTAATTGGAACAGTAGAATGTCTGGTTAGTCCGAGATGCTTCCTCATCCTTTCTTCTTTTAAAGTCTGCTTGTCTTCTGCAGTACGAATGAGAACTACCAGCTCAGCGAACGAAGGGGATGTGACTCTTTTTCCTTCCAGCTGCAACTCTATGATTAGTTTGTTGTCCCAGCAACCTCTGCAAAATTGCTTGAGAAGGCAACGGTTCCGTTCAGTTTAAGCAACACCACGTCGTCTAATTGCAACACTGAGCATTACATGAAGACAGTGAAGGTAGGTGGAGGATTTTTCCCCTTGATTTTGCAAGGTGCCAATGAACGCAAACAATTCATCTCCATCTTCCACTGAGCCATATACAGACTCCAACAGTTCCAAACACTCTAGTGGCAGGGCATATGGACTGATGTGCTTGACGACATCCGAGTCTGGAGGCAGTATGTTATGTTTATTTGTATATGTCCCCGAAGGGCAATTAATTTTACAGCAAGACAGCATACAAAAGGACAATTTAGAAAACATTAATAATTTCAGTAAAAAGTTAAAAGGTACCTTTACAAATTAACACTAAAATAAGCACACACACACAGTACTCACACAAAACCTAAACAACTACTTCCTTCCACCTACTCCCCCCATACCCAAATTTAACAGAGAAATGGAAGTAGGAATAAATGAATGTTTATACCTGTTACTTCTAACCAAGGGAAATCTCAATCGAGATCCTGAGGGTAAAAACTGAAACTCAGAATAGAGAGGATGTGAAGTAACCATTAAAATGGATCGGGCCTTCCTAATTACTTGCCGGTTGTACAGGTCAGTAGGGTGACTCTGCTGAACTCCTAAGATCTTACTGCTAGTATTTACTATTTTCACCAAAGCAATCTTTGCCTTCACACCAAGACTTCCATACCAGCATAACATACTAAATGTTAAAACCGACTCAATATAAGATTTATAGAATAATCAAGGACCTATCAACAATCATCAAGGACCTATCAACTTTAAATTTGGACAGTCTCCGTAGACAGTACAGACGTTGCTGGCCCATTTTGCAAATCATCTCCATATTAACCCTCTGAGGTTGGGAAACGCACCCGTGCGTTTTGCTGGATTTTTTCCTTGTCAGTGCAAATAATCAAATTACTCTGTTGATTTTGATCTTACATTTAAGTGTTGTACATCATTAGATCCTGTTAAGTGTCTTTTTTTTTTGTTGGTACTCACAATAAAAACAAAGTGTTGTGATTTTCGTCAAATAAAGAAAAATAAATATGATGCGCGTTTTGCCTTCTCTCTGTCAGTGAAGTCCATTCTGAAACACGTCCGAAAAAATAACTGTAACTCTGTCAATACTTGTCACAGAGATACGAGAGATTTCTCTTTATGAAACTGAAATTCTCTTCTTTTAAATGATGTAATTTATTTAAAAAAAATATTTCCAGTTTATGTAATCCGTTTGAAACCAAGGAGAGGTACAGTTTTTTCATTCTCCCTTCATTATTTTTAATGAGCTGAGCCCGCCACGCCCCCAGAGCTGTTCACATGGTAAATAGGTGATATATGCATCGCACACGCGGCATGCCCCCCGATCAATGCAATAAAAACACAAAGATTCTTCATCAGAATACTGATAGTTCATCGCGTTTTAAGGATGGCAGCACACTACTCCTTCAGAGGATTATGAACAGCGGGGAATAATTCACCTTTTCCTCAGAGGAATTTGAAACTCGGACGACGAACGGTTGCATTTTGAAGAACGAATTGACCCCGCCGAGGATACAAGTTCGGAGTAAGTTGTTTAGTGTTATAATTCCTTTTCTGATCATAGAGCTCAAATGCATTTTCAGACTATATTTTGCCAAGCTTTTGACATAGGAAATATTACCTCACAACATTCGTGTAGGCCTATATGCTCGTGTAAACTTTTTGAATAACTGCTTGGGTTATAATGATTTAGTGAAATATATCAATCCGCAGGTATTGTGTGAGTACTTCTGTGGTCTAGCGGCAGATCTTTCGCCAAGCGTGTCAGAGGTTTGTGCTGAATACAGCAAATGTATATGTTGGCAAATGGTATGTTTTAAGTAGCTGAAATAAGCACAAATGTCAGGGCATGTCAAAACACCTCAAGAGCCCCAAAACAGCTCAGACCCCAGAGGGTTAAGATTAAAATTCAACTTGTTGTGAATCACACACCCCAGATACTTATATGATTCCACCACGTCAACCTCCTGCTCTTTGATAGTTGTTCTCTTCAGATCAGTTTGATTACGCCTAAAGTCAATAAGCATGTCTTTAGTTTTTAGCACATTTATTTGCAAGAATGCATCGTTGCACCACTGTACAAAATCCTCAACCATAGGGCCATGGTCGCATTCGCCAGCACCAAGAAGGCTGACAATAGCTGAATCATCTGCAAATTTTACAATAAATCTATTGTCATTGTCACGAACAGAAGAGAGACACAGAAGAATGACAGGTGAGAAGCTTTATTTAATAAGCTGATGGTGGAAATGCACAAGCCTGAGGTAGATATTGCCGATTTCCAGACGATGGAAGAATTCAGGATCTTTCAGGAGTGACAGGGAGTCTAACATTCTCTGACGAGACCAGACAATAAATGAAGGGACGTGAGGGTATTTAAGTGTTGGAAGTGATGAGCGGGTGCAGGTGTAGTGAATTAGTATTCAGGAGATAATGAGCGAATGAGTGGATTTGGGTTATTAGAGTCTGATGGTGTGGCAGGTGTTACAGATGACTCTGTGACAGTACCCCCTCCTCCATGGGCGGCTCCTGACGCCCCAATGACTCGTCGACGGGGTCGGCCTCGACCCCTAGGGGCTGGGCGGTTGGGATGAGCCTCGTGGAATTGGGTGAGGAGGGATGGATCCATTATGTTCTCCCTTGCGACCCATGTGCGTTCTTCAGGTCCGTATCCCTCCCAGTCCACGAGATACTCCAGGAGGCGACCTCGTCGACGGGAGTTTAGGATGTCTCGGACGCGGTAGATGGAATCTTCTTCCGCGACATCAGGAGGAGGAGGTATGTCCATGACATCAGATCCTGGGGAAGAGGAAGTTAGAGGGTCAGTGAAAGGTTTTAGAAGGGAGACATGAAATGACGGTGCAATGCGGTAGCTTGGGGAAGGCGAAGCCGGTAGGTGACTTCGTTGATTTGTCTTTCAATGGGGAAGGGACCTATATAGCGAGGACTCAGCTTCTTGCTGGGTAAGCGAAGACGGATGTCTCTGGTGGATAGCCAGACTTTTTGACCTGGTTGGTACACAGGGGTTGTACCTCTCCTAGAGTTAGCTTGATTCTGATGACGTCGTACCGCTCTCTGCAAGTGGACGTGCGCAGAGTTCCATACCCTTTCACTCGTCTCAAACCAGGTGTTGACTGCTGGGACCTCCGACGGCTCCCCTGACCATGGGAACAAAGGGGGTTGGTATCCGAGTATACATTGAAATGGTGTGAGACCGGTGGTATACTGGCGTAGCGAGTTTTGCGCATACTCGGCCCATGGGAGGAAGCGGCTCCAGCTGTTTTGATTCTGATTGCAGTAAGTTCGCAGATATCTCCCAATTTCCTGTATTTTCCGTTCCGTTTGGCCGTTGGATTGAGGGTGGTAGCCTGAGGATAGGCTGACTGAAACACCGAGCAACCTGAAGAAAGCGTGCCAGACGCGGGAGATGAATTGGGGACCTCTATCAGATACTATGTCTTCTGGAAGACCAAAATGGCGGAAAACGTTTTCAAACAGTTTGTTGGCGGTTTCGAAGGCCGTGGGGAGGCCCTTCAAAGGGATGAGCTTACAGGCTTTGGAGAAGCGGTCTACTACAACTAGGATGCAGGTCTGTGAGTTGGAAGGAGGGAGGTCGGTCATGAAATCAATACCCAGATGGGACCATGGTCGACGAGGTATAGGTAGAGGTTTGAGCTTACCCTCCGGGAGCCGACGTGGGATATTGGTGGTGGCACAAATCGAGCATCCTCGAACATAGCGGGAGACATCCTGGGCGATGGTGGGCCACCAGAACCGGTTACTGAGGAGTGAGAGGGTTCGGTGGCAACCAGGGTGTCCAGAGCCTGGGGACGTGTGGACCGAGTCTAGGAGGGGTAGGCGTAGTGAAGATGGAACATATGTCCGGCCTTCAGGACCTCCTGGCGGAGCTGGTTCAGCACGGGTTGCCATTTGGATCTGATTGTCTAGGGTCCATTCAATTGGACTGACGACTACGGTAGGAGGGAGAATGGGCTCAGGAGGTGACACTGTTGATTCTGGCGCATGAAGGCGGGAAAGTGCGTCGGCCTTCTGATTCTTATCTCCGGGACGATAGGTCACACGAAAGTTGAAACGGGTGAAGAAGAGCGCCCATCGAGCTTGGCGAGTGTTCAGACGTTTGGCTTCCCGAAGGAACTCGAGGTTGCGATGATCCGTTATGACCTCGACTTGATGGTGTGCTCCCTCCAGCCAGTGTCTCCATTCTTCGAATGCCAGTTTGATGGCCAACAGTTCACGGTTTCCGATGTCGTAATTTAGTTCAGCCGGGGACAGTTTCTTTGAATAGAAAGCACATGGATGGAGTACTGGCTGTTCTCCTTGGTACTGGGATAGAACGGCTCCCACCCCGGTTGATGAGGCGTCCACTTCCACCACGAAGGGACGATCTGGATTGGGATGGATCAGGATGGGAGCAGAACAAAAGGCTTCTTTGAGTTGTTGGAAGGCTTGAACCGCCGCTTGGCTCCAAGACAAAGATTTGGGTTGGCCCTTGAGGAGAGAAGTCAGCGAGGAGCTGATGGAACTGTATTGGTGGATGAAACGGCGGTAAAAGTTTGCGAAACCCAGGAACCGTTGAAGTTCCTTTGTGGTGGTGGGCTGAGGCCAGTTCCTGATGGTATCCACCTTCCTCAGATCCATTTGGACTCCCAGAGGACTGATTACATAGCCTAGGAAGTGGACGGTGGTACGGTGGAACTCACATTTTTCCAGTTTTAGGAAGAGTTGATGCTCCCTAAGTTTTTGTAGGACTTGGCGTACGTGATGATGGTGTTCGGTTAGATTCTTGGAGAAGATCAGGATGTCGTCAATGTACACTATTACAAACCGTTGTAAGAACTCTCGGAATACTTCATTCATGAAGGATTGGAAAACGGATGGAGAGTTGGACAACCCATAAGGCATAACGAGGTATTCGTAGTGCCCCGAAGGAGTGATGAACGCTGTTTTCCATTCATCGCCACTTCTAATGCGTACGAGGTTGTAGGCACTTCTGAGATCCAGTTTGCTGAAGATTTGGGCACCACGTAACTGTTCCAGGGTAGCTGGGACAGGAGGAAGGGGGTAGCGGAACTTGACTGTTCGCTCGTTGAGTGCACGATAGTCAATACACGGCCGTAAGCCTCCATCCTTCTTCCCCACGAAAAAGAAACTAGATGCAGCAGGAGAGGTGGATGGCCGAATGAAACGTTGTTCCAGGGCTTCTTTTATGTACTCATCTAAGGCTTTCTGCTCTGGTATGGACAGCGGATAAATTCGGCCCTTTGGCGGGATGGTGTCGGGCAACAGGTCTATGGCACAATCCCACGGCCGGTGAAGTGGTAATTGGGTGGCACGTTGTTTACTGAATACATCTTGGAACATCTGATACTCAGGAGGAATCTCTGGCTGGTGAGAGGTTTCTGGACTTTCGATCGAAGTGGAGTTGATATGAAGTTTAGAAGGATCGTGAGGTTTATCAGGTGGAGGTTTCAGAAGACATGTCTTGATGACTGGCCGTATGCATGACGAGAAACAGGAATGCCTCCACTGGAGGACCTCACCCGTTGTCCAGTCCACTTGTGGAGCATGGACTGACATCCATGGACGACCCAGGATGATGTCCACTGTAGACCCATCCAGCACCAGAAAAGAAATTTCTTCCTGATGTAGAATTCCAATGCGGAGTGTAACAGTGGGAGATTGGTAACAAACTTGACCTCGGCCCAGTGGCTTACCTAGTATGGTTTGAATTTCTAACTTCTTTGGGGACCTTCGCCTCGGGAGGTGGAGTCTCTTGAGGAGCTGGACGGAAATGAAGTTGCCCGAGGAGCCAGTATCGATGAGGGCGTACGCTGGAACAGAGCGAGAACCAGTTAAGACCAGCACTGGAGTGCGTGTTAGCGGAGAAATCATGGGAGGAATACAAATGGAACTCACCGCAGCGCGTGGTGGTCTAATTGGGCATTGGTTGATGAGATGTTCACCCGAACCACAGTACAGACAGAGGGCGTGGTTAATGCGTCGCTGACGCTCCGAAGCGGAGAGATGGAAAGAATCCACTTCCATGGGTTCTGGCGCCGGAAGGGATAGAGAGGATGTAGTACGTCGGGAGGGTCCTGCAGACTGATCCAGTGAACACGCTGATAAACGTTGGGAAATTCTAATGGTGCGTTGGATGATCGCTTCTAGACCCATGATATCATCATGGACAGCAATCTGCTGACGAATGCGGGGATTCAGTCCTTGACGGAAACAGGTGATAAGCGCAGTCTCATTCCACCCACTGTTGGCCGCTAGAGTGCGGAACTGAAGCGCGTACTCACTCACCGAGGCATTACCCTGACGATGGTGGTAGAGCTGATCATGGATGGAGAGAGCGGAAGTGTTAAGGCCAAAAACCTCCTTAAAATGCGCGATGAATGTTTCCCATGAGCGAGTGAGAGCGCCGTTTGAGTCCCAAATGTTTTGGGCCCACTGGAGAGCTCGACCGGAGAGGAGGGAGATCAGGCAGACAATCTTGGTACGATCAGTGGGAAAAACCTGCGGTTGCGCCTCCATATAGAGCGAGCACTGAAGTAGAAAACCATTGCAGCCCTCCGCTTCTCCGGAGTACGTAGTTGGACGGGCGATAGGACTGTAGATCGTCGGCGATGCATGTGGGTTAGGATCGGGAGGAACTGCCTGGTTGCCGGGAGGTGTTTGTTCAACGCGAGGGACCCGTGATTGGCCTTCTCCAGTACCCGTGGCTCCTTGCATATCAATGGTCTGGTCTTCTGTCACGAACAGAAGAGAGACACAGAAGAATGACAGATGAGAAGCTTTATTTAATAAGCTGATGGTGGAAATGCACAAGCCTGAGGTAGATATTGCCGATTTCCAGACGATGGAAGAATTCAGGATCTTTCAGGAGTGACAGGGAGTCTAACATTCTCTGACGAGACCAGACAATAAATGAAGGGACGTGAGGGTATTTAAGTGTTGGAAGTGATGAGCGGGTGCAGGTGTAGTGAATTAGTATTCAGGAGATAATGAGTGAATGAGTGGATTTGGGTTATTAGAGTCTGATGGTGTGGCAGGTGTTACAGATGACTCTGTGACAGTCATGCCTGCTTCTGCAATCATCGGTATATAGAATATAGAGGAGTGGAGAAAGCACACATCCCTGAGGGGACCCTGTGGATGAATAAGGGTCATCCACATTTCCCTTCATTTATACCTAACCCTTCATTTATACCTCCGATAAATAACCATTAACCTTTACTCTCTGAATGTGATCAGTTAGGAAGTCAAGGATCCAACCAACAATACTAAAATCAAAACCAAAACTTAACAGCTTCTCTACTAAAATATGAGGTTGTGTCGTGTTGAAAGCGGATGAGAAATCGACAAATAAAATCCTGGCGTGAGTCTTAGTTTCCTCTAGATGCTTAAGTACCAAATTCGACAAAGCATCCTCTACCCCACGCCTGGCCCTATAAGCAAACTGAAGAGGGTCAAGTGAGTCTTCCACCTTTGTAAGAACCTCTTTTTTCATCAATTTTTCAAAACTCTTCATTACTAAAGAAGTTAAAGCAACTGGGCTAAAATCATTTATTTTTTAATTCTTATTTTTCGCCACTGGAATAACTGTGGAGGTTTTCCATAATCTCGGCACCTTCTGTTGGGTAAGGGACAGTTGAAAAATATAATAAAAGATAGGTCATAATTGCTCAGCACAGGAAATAAGCAGCCGGCCCTCAATATTATCAGGGCCTGCACTTTCTTTTGAATGTCTCAACCCATTAATTACATCCTGTTCTGCAAAATGGATAGGTCCATTAACAGTTAAATTATTTTTTCTGCTCACAACGAATAGTCTCACGTCACAAGTCACAAGTCTCAAACCTTACATAAAACTAAATGCTTTTGCAAGCTGAAAATAATCTCTATACCCTTCCAATGCCACCTTAGAATCTTTTTTAGGCTTTGTCCCGGCGATAGTTTTCATGCCATCCCATGCTGAGCCCAAATTACAATTTTGTAACTGCCATTCTATCTTTTCTTTATACTGCAGCTTTGTCATATTTATTTCAAATTTCACTTCCTTTTTTAACCCTCAGAGACCTAAGGGTATTTTTACAATAAATTTTCCGTCTGGTGTTATTAACTAAAAAAGCTTGTAAAACATCAACCCTTTTGTGCACAGACAATTGACACACCTCTTTTTTTTCAGGACAAATTGAACTTTCAGCATATTTGTGTTACATTGATGTCACCTGAATGTAAAATAAGTTATGGGACCATAAAGACAAATGAAAAAATAAATCGGAAATTGAATCACTCAAATATTTATGGAAATCACACACAAATAAATAAAAGCTAAGCAAATTTCCTCTGGAAAACAGTTTGTTCATGTCTTTGGAGTCCTGGAGCACAGGAATAAACATTATAACTTGTACAGAACCAAAACTATTTACATTTTTCCAAAAGAAGTCCAGGCGCTTTCATGAAATTCACTGGTGCCAAGCCTCAAAACAGTTCCTATCAGCAATCACAAAGAGGGCCACATCACAGGCTTTACATTTATATTTTATTTATTTTATTTATTATTTTATTTATTCTATACTTTTTATACTTTTATACTACATTTATACTTCTATAATACTTTTTTACAGTAAATAAATAAATGGCACTTCAGCTGGGTCTATCCTGGTAATCTAGTTCCTCATCTGTCAAAAACCTCTGTTCTCCTGAAAATCCATTATTCAGCGCTCGATTTAGATCTATTTCTCTGTGATTCTCTGTGAAACCTGCGTCTCTCTCTCTCTCCACCATGCTCTCCACTTGGTTCGTGCGTGCGTCAGTCTATGGTGCGTCATGACAATGACGCACCCAATGTTTACGACGGATCAGCCTGTAATTGGTCAAAAACCATCACGTGGATATCCAAAATGGCAGCTAGCATCGAGCTAGCGGCAAATATGACGGAATATTTACAAATTATGGACTTCAAGTGTATCAAAGTTGGATATAAACGTTTGGATTTATTGCTGAAAAACTCCGAAAGTATGCACAAGTTCCAGGCTGGATAGAAAACCTTCTGTAAAGGCTAGAAAGACACCAAAGACACCCCCGTGATGGCTAGCTCGTTAGCTTTCTGCTGGAAAAAACGGTAAGAAAATCGATAAAACTGTCAGCGAGTTATATCATAATTTCTCGGAGCTGATTTTTGGCGTCGTCGACGATGCCGTCGGGCTCAGAGGGTTAACCGATTCAACTCAACAAGATTACCTTCCCGAAATGCACACTGTTTTTTCTTAAACAGGACCTTAAGTGATTTTGTTATCCACGGCTTATTATTTAGATATACCTTTACAGACCTTACAGGAATAATGTTATCCACACAGTATGACACATAACAGCTGACCACATCAGTAAGTTCATCTATGTCAGCACATGACTCTTTAAACATTTCCCAATCAGTGCATTCATAACACCCTTGTAGAATCTAGATGGAATCTTCAGTCCAGTTCTTAAACTGTCTGATTAAAGATTTTTCCCTTCTTAGGGCTGTACGATACAGTGGGAACAAGTTGTATACAATTATGGTCAGCCCCACCCAATGGGGGAAGAGGGAGAGATTTATACGCTCCCTTTATAGAACCATAACATAAATCTAGAGTCCTGTTGTGTCTGGTTGGACATGTGACGTATTGATAAAGGTCTCTCAAGGTCTTATCCATCAAACAGTGGTTAAAATCACCCATAATTAACATTGGTGCATCGGGAGAAATAAGTTGCAATCTTTGAGTTACTTGTAGTAGACTTTCTGAGGCTTTATCTGCATTAGCTCTCGGTTGGATATAGACAACAGTAACGAATATTTGAGGAAACTCACATGGCAGGTATGATGGGCGTAACGACACCGACAGCAACTCAACGTCTTTAGTACACAGTCTTTCTCTCACAATGACGTTCTTACAATACCTTTGGTTCACATACAGGCAAACTCCTCCTCCCCTCGACATGCCCGCAGCACCAGCATCTCTGTCCAAGCGCACAGGAGGACCAAACCCGTCCATAGTAATGTCTGTGTCCAAGTCTCTGTCCGAGAGCCATGTCTCCGTGATGGCCAATAGACACGAGTTTCTGAATTCCCGTTGGAATCGTACATGAGCTTGCAGCTCATCCGTTTTGTTACGAAGAGACTGCGCATTAGTCAGAATAATGGACGGTAAGGGAATACGGGAAAGAGACTGTTTCCTCAACCTTACACGAACTCCTCCCCTCTTACCGCGTTTCCTGGTTCTACGTGGACAATCACCAGTGACTTCTCTCTCCACACCGTAGATCTTTGTAACGGTTCAAGTCAGGTAGAACTAGATCTAGTGGTTTGTTGATCTGAGGGATATTCCAATGTAGTAGAAAGTCTCTGCTATATCTAATTAGCGGTGGATTAGACAATGCACCTAGAGAGTCAGTGAAATAAAACGCCAACCACAAAAACAATTAGGCCATCAGCTCCATGTTTGTTGCTCAGACACCCAGGCAAGCAATTTAACAGGTTAATAACCAGTCCTTTAATACTCCCTGGGTATAACTATATAAACTTTGATTAAAAACAAAAACAAAACAGTAAAACATAAAACTCAACGCACAATGCTGTCTCGCCGCCGCTCGCACATGCGCCCACTTTCCACTGGTGTGACAGCCTACATGTTCCACAGTAGGCTTTCGAGAAAGACTTGTCATTCAGTTGGAAATCCACACTCGCACGCCAGGTGTCAAAGTCTGGTTCAGGGCTTGGGCAAGGGATTCTTCCTGAAAAGGATTTCAGTCTGAAAGTAGCATGCGAAGAGGACAAGGATTCACTGGTTTTTACCACATGCTCCATCACTACTCATTGGATTCCTGGTGGATTTAAAGCACTAACAGGTAGGTTCAAGGACATAGTCTCTGCAACACTGGAGTCAGAACTCCGTATGTAATGAGAGGACTGTGCCAGGGTGCTCCCCTTGGCTGGGTTTTCAGGTTCTTGAGATGGAACACTCAATAGTGGTAGAGATCTCAGTAGAGATCCCTGGTGAGGACATTACTGTTGTTTCTGCTTACCCCTGTTGCACATTAGCAGATGGTTGGTATTCTTGATTCAAGTGTGGAGGGGTACTCACATGCATACTGCTGTCATTTGCAGGCTGTTCAATTTCTTGCTCAGGTCTCGTGGATTAATTTTCTGGAAACATCAGTGCGGAGATCTTTTGCAGCTCACATTGAAGCATCTCCTGCACGGTTATTCCGCTGTCTCTGGCGATGGCCTTCAGTTCTTTCAAATACCCTTCAGTAATGTTGTCACTTGTTGCAGAAGTATATACACTCCTCAAGCTGCGTACATGTAATACAACTAGTGTGCTTCTGATAGTCAAGGGCAGTGAGGCTTCCAAATTGTGCATGGCAGACTCATGTGAGAATTCCACAATAGCACTGTGGTGATACTCTGACTTGGGATCGTCAATGATTACGTTGCGTTTGATGGACCCATATTTTAGCAGGCAGTCTTCTATCTCTAAATCTGAGTCAGAAAGGCTTAACCCACTTACCATGGCTGCTCTCCGGACGTTAATGTCTTCACATTTCACTACTTCCATTTCTGTCTGATTTAACTGTTATTCTACTGAGCAAGCAAACTTAAATTTTTTCTTCTTACTTTTCTCTTGAACTCTTTATTGTCTATTTGTGATTATCAAGTTGTTTTATATATACACTTTGCTGTAATTTTGCTCCTGGCTGGCTTGTAAAATGTTGCCGTGATGAGCGAGCAAGCAGATGACAGTCTGTTGATCACGAGACTGAAGATCTTATCATTGCAACGCAGTTTCTGCACTCTCTCTAATGCTTTCACCAAAGGAAACACGATGATGTACATAAGAACTTCGTTGTTCAGTGTAACGTGCGTCATTGATTTCATAACGAGTTGTCGATATAAACTCGCGCTGTGTGGAAAGATTGTTCTTTGATTGCTTTCTGCATATAATTCGTTCACAATTTAAACAAGATTATTTTTATCCTACTAAAAGAAACGACGTAAAGTTGATATTTTAGTCACTGGCTGGACTTACTGATGCATAAACAGTATTGAACGATTTTGAGAGAAAGATTAACTTACCTGTCTGAACTTGAAATTGAATTGTTGCTTGGTAGCTCGATCGATTTATTTTCAGACATTCATCGAGGCCAGCTCTGTATTGGCCGAAGTTGAGGAAACAGTCGTCGGTGAAATGTTTGGACCATACAAAAATTTGGGAAGTTGTGTCGGCGCATTTCCAGAGAAAATAAAATGAACCCATTGTTTCTTCAGAGGCTCGGATGAAGGAAAAATAAAAAATACTTTTGTGTTCATTTGTATATCCGAATACTGATCAACTTCCATGCTTCACTCGTTTGCAAGCCATTATATCTCTCGAGGAAAAACTCAAATCGCGCTCGCGCGTTCGTACTTCCTAGCTCATTTTCTCATGGACGAGCCAAATTCTCTGGGCGGGCAAAGCAGAGAAAGGGGAGGTAACCTTTCCTCCTTATGACGTCATAAGGTGGAGATTCAAGATCAGCCCGTCTGAGCTCTCATTTTCTCACAGGCAGAGAAAGATAGTCAAAGCTCGGTTTGCACCGATTGAAAATTCTAGACACGAGGGGACCAAATACAGGCTAGGGGAACTAATATTAATGTTAAAAAAACCTCAGAAAGTGAAAATTTCATGTCAGGGGACCTTTAATAATCTATTGCTGGACTATTAAACAGTTTGTTCTCACTCAAATCACTCAATCGCATCTGCTCTCACTCGTGTTGTTCATAATCTCTCGTGTCTTTCATTAATGTCTGCTTGTACGCGATCTTCTGAAAACAAGAGAGGAAGAGCTAACCTTTCACCTCACCAAACAGAAATCAGTTTAGGAACTTTTTCTTTCTTTGGGATTATTTATAATAGAATAAATACATTTTACTTCATGTTCTTTTCTTACTCAATCAATCAATCAAATCTTATTTTTATAGCGCCTTACAACAGCCAAAAGGTGCACAAGGCGCTTTCCAATAAAAGCATCAATAGACAACAGAAGGGGGAAAACAAAACAAAACACAAATATCAGCCAGAGGCGGAGATTACATGTTAAAAGCTTGTCTGAACAGATGTGTTTTTAACTGTGATTTAAAAACACTCAACACGGTGATACTTCGTAGGAGTGTAGGTAAAGCGTTCCACAGTTTAGGGCCCTGGACAGCAAATGACCGGCCTCCAAACTTTTTATATTTAAATTTGGGAATGACCAGATAGGTGTGTTTAGATGAGCGGAGAGTTCTGGGTGGATGATAGACCGTTACTAAATCGGCGAGGTAGACTGGGGCTAGACCATTGATGGCCTTGAACACAAACAGCAGGACCTTATACTCCACCCTAAACCGTATCGGGAGCCAGTGGAGCGAGCGGAGGACGGGGGTGATGTGCGAGCGTTTAGAGGTGTTGGTGAGGAGACGTGCTGCCGCGTTTTGAACCAGTTGAAGCCGATTAAGAGATGATTGATTAAGTCCAGTGTAGAGGGCATTACAGTAGTCTATCCTCGAGCTGATAAAGGCATGAATGACTTTTTCAAGGTCAGCTCGGGACAAGAATGGTTTGACCTTACTGAGAAGCCTTAGCTGGTAAAAGCTTGCCTTAACAACAGCACTAATCTGTTTGTCGTACTGCAAATTTTTGTCAAAAATAACACCCAAGTTACGTACAGTGGGTGCAAACTGAGGTGTTAGAGGACCAAAACTGAAAGAACTATTGTGAGAGTCAGGGCTGAACAGGATGTACTCTGTCTTTCCTTCATTCAAGTGAAGGAAATTCTGGGAAAGCCACTGCTTAATGTCCCTAAGGCAGTCATAGACGGGGTCCAGGGCAGAACGATTGTTCAGAATCACAGGAAGGTAGATCTGGAGGTCGTCTGCATAGAAATGAAAGTGAACGTTATGATTGGAGATTAGTTGTCCAAGTGGCAGCATGTAGAGAGAGAACAGAACAGGACCAAGAATAGATCCTTGAGGCACACCGGATGACAGAGGGGCAGATGAGGATGAAAAGTCGTCGAGCATTACTGAAAAAGTTCTATTAGTAAGATATGAAGAGAACCAATTGAGCACTGCACCCTGCAAACCAACAAGATGTTGAAGACGGGAGATGAGGATGGAATGATCCACGGTGTCAAATGCAGCGGTAAGGTCCAGTAGTACCAAAACCACAGAGCTTTTACTATCCAGAGCTCCAAGAATGTCATCATGGACCCTCAGTAACGCTGATTCAGTGCTATGTCTGGACCTGAAACCGGACTGGAATTTATCACTAATGACGTGCAGTTGTAGGTGAGACTGAAGCTGGGAGAAAACAAGCTTCTCCATCAACTTAGACAGAAGTGACAGATGAGATATTGGTCGAAAATTGGACAGTATGGTGGGATCTAAGTTGGGTTTTTTGAGCAGCGGTCTAACAATAGCGTGTTTGAGAGCAGTGGGAACAGTCCCCAAACTTAGACAGCTGTTTATGAAGGTGACGAGAAAAGGACCTACGATGTCAATAGCCTCTTTCAAAATTCTGGCAGGAATAGCGTCTAGAGGACAGGTGGTAGGCTTCAGCTCATGGACAGCTTTTTTGAGGTCCTCCAGAGTAACTGTTTCAAAGTTCTCCAGCATGCATTGTGTCGCTCGGGAGGAAAAGACAACAGCAGGAGCTTGTGTGATAGTTTGCCTAACAGACGAAACCTTGTCCAAAAAGTGTTGTTTGAATGCATTGCATGTATTTTCAGATACATCAGTCAAAACAACAGACACCGGATTAATGACAGAATTAACAGTGCTAAACAGGATTCCAGGGCGGTGGCTATTGCTATTGATAAGATTAGAAAGGTATTGTCCTTTAGCTTCTTTCACTGCTATCTGATAGGTGGCAAGACTGTCTCTGAACATCTGCAGTTTAGTTTTAGTTTTACTACTATTAGTTTTATATCGATATAAATAAAATAATACTAATTATTAATATCAGTGACCCGAGTTAATGACCTGGGTTACACGCACCAGACTGGAGAGGTCCCGTTGAAAGCTCACTTTCACCACGCACCACGAAAACAGCGTTTCACACCTGCTGCTCAAATATACCAGTGCTGCATGGCTGAACAGCTGATGCAAAAAATTGCATGCCAATTTGCATTGGTTCATTTAGTTTTATTCGAAGTAAATTGGCCTCTCTAGCGAGATTCCTATTCGTCAGTCACGCCGTACGCCGAGACTTATAGGGAACCAGTGACATACCCTGACCCATGAAATATGCTTATCAGAATTATTGTATATAACTTCAGGGGGCATTCATGTGTAACTTTTGAGTAGAAAACTCATAATTATAACTGGGAATTCCTGAGATAATTTTGATACTTGAGTTTCATTGTTGGAAGGGACCATACATTTTCTCAGTCTCTAGGTACAGAGAAAAATATGAGCAGAGTCTGTGATGTTGTTGAGATCTCTTATGAAAATTTAGAGGAGACAAATAAGAGGCCACCAGAGTCTCTAGCTAAGGAGAAAAATCTGAGCACAATGTGTGATTGTCACGTTTGTACTGAGGGACGAAGACACAAAGATAGAGTGACAATGTTTATTTAAACAGGCATTAGCAACTTCATAATACTTGAAGGCTCGTGATGTCACCGGGAATTCCAAAATCCCAGAGGATCCGTGAACAGCAGTGATACAGAGAAATCTTGACTGGATCAGCTGGATCTTACTGAAAGACACTTGAACAGTCGAAGATCAGTGCAGGTGAAACCCAGGGAGGTGATCGTGAATGTCAGGAAACCCACTTCATGGACGCTACAGAGGAGATATAAACAGGACGTTAGAATCTTGTGTAAACCACTTGAAGTCAGGCAATAGTTGGAACCAGGCAACGAACACAAGGAACCAGTGAGTCACAGGTAACGGAAAGACGAGACCGGACACTGAGTGAGAGGAGACTGAAGCTTATGAATGGTGTGTATCAAGGTGAGTAATGATGAAGAGCAGGTGTGAGTGATTAGAATTCCGGCGATGATGAGCGAGACCAGGTGCGCTGAGTTGAGATTGATGGAGTGGTGTCATTGATGATTGAATCCGTGACAGTGATGTTGTTGAGATCTTTTCTAAAACCTTAAAGGAGACCGTTGTGAGAGTGTTAAGAGTTTTTGTCACAGGACACAATTGTGAGAAGCAGCAGACTCTCCATTCAAAAATCTCCATTTGATGTTAAAATTATCTCATGTTGGTCTAAGAGAAACATTTGAGATGTTAAAGAGATCTCATTTTTGATTTTTCTTTCCTCTGGGAATACTTGAATGGAACACTTTTGATTTATTTCCTCTGGGAATACTTGAATGGAACATGTTCGTATTATTTATTTTATTATAAACATTTTGCTGAGATTTTAATTTTTCAATATAATTACTGCAGAAATGCACAAAATTACCATAATGATTAGAATGTGTTTTAACAGTTTTAAAAGCAGTGTGTAATAGCATTTGAAAAATGTGTTGCATAATGCAAATGTAGTGTTTTGTAGGTGTATAAATGGCAAAAGAGTTTTTGGAGGATCATTAAATGGTCATTGAATGCAATTAATGCCATAGCAATGAAAAATGATAGACAGTTTAGCCCACATAGAAATGGGTCCTCGACTCTCAGAAAATTGTACCTTTAGGGCTACAACAGTTGGTCACATGGGGCAGAACCCTTAAAGGGATGTATTTGTACCTTATTTACAACTAAATACTTTAAGGGGACTTATAAGTACTCTAAGGTAGCCTACTAATATGCACCCTTTAGGGTAAGTCGCCCCTGTGAGGTTACTGCTCCAGTGACAAGTTGTTGTTTTTTTGCACATTTCTTTCTGACAGCGGAGTAATTGCTAAGAAGTAATTAAAATGATATGGTTGTTAATTACAGATTGTTTGTTTTTTCACACATTTCTCAAAAATGAGAACATATTTTTAAAACTCTTTGTGGCGAGCAGGACGAGGCCGAGGGCCGTGAGAGAGCGGCACGAGGCCGGTGGTGTGATTACTGATGAGCGACACCTGTGCGACGCACCGGTCTCGTATCTCTCATGGAGGAGCGGAAGCATAAAAGGAGGAGCGACGACAGTGGAGATTGAGAGAGGAACAGGCCTGAACCTGTGTTTTGTTTTGTTTGTGTTTTATTATGTGACAGCAGTCGTCTGTGAGGGGCTGTCTTTTACTTTCATTTTGTATTTGTTTATTTTATTATTAAATTGGTAAATGTTCACTCGTTCCCACCTCCTTCTTCCCATAACAGCTGAACCTTGTTACACTCTTCAACTGAATCTCTATCAACATTTATACCAGCAGCACAACAGTTAATGTTAAATGATGTTTTATTAACAAGGTTCGGGAGGAGCAGGTGCAGATAATTAACCCAATCAGCACAAGTGGAGGTCAATCAGTAATCAACCCAGGACAAGATAAATAACAGAACCCTCCTCTGTTCCTTGACAGTTTATCAGCATCCAACCTCCACCCCATCTCCTCACTTTTAGTTCTATCTCTAGTTCCATCTACTCTTACCAACCTGGGGAGTACTCTGGGTTCGGGCAGAAATTCCGAGCTCGGAGCCCTCCACCCGGACAGCACGCCAACCTTTACCATAATAATTATATGTAGATGTGAACTCGTGAAATGACCTACAACCAAATTTGGCCAGGATGCCGGGGTTAAACCCCTACTCTTTTCCGAAGGAAATCCTGGAATTTCGAATTTGTAATGACCACAGAGAGTCAGGACCTTGGTTCAACGTCTAATACGAAGGACGGTGCTCTTTTACAGTTTGATACTTCAATGACACTTCACCAAGTTTAATTTGAAGTAATTCTTTAAAACACTATTTGCATATGATTGTGTATTATTTTCTTACATTATTCACAATATTATACTGACATTTTTAAGAAGATATGTAACAGCCTATTCTCTGCTGTTTTAACAGGATTGGGGTTATTAAATTTTTTTTTCAATATGGGTGACTTGAGACATATTGAAGAGTTGACTCGTGTGATTACGCTCTGCTTCATTTAGCATTCCTGTTAAGCTTTTATTGACTCTTCTTATGATGACTATGGGTAAACAGCAAAACATTTTTAGAATGGATGATTTCAAACAGGATTTCAGTTTTGGGTCAAGCTGCAGGAGATTCTGACTCCATTCACCCAGAACAAATTATGGAAGTGACCCACACTGGGAGACAATATGAAGGTGTGAGAATCTGTGGCATCATATGGGGAAGGAGAAGGAATTGTCACTAATACACAGACAATTTCACTCTGACAGACGCAGTTACTGACAATGCAAACAGAGAGTGCACTTGTAGTGTACTACAAATTTACAAGTATGTTTTTAAAAAACTGTAATTGGCCACTTAAAGTATGTATGAGTTTCTTTCTTCTGTTGAACACAAAATAAGATTTTTTATGTTGGTAATCAAAAAGTTTGACCATCAAATTTGATTACCATCAAATGTCTACCACCAACATTCTTTAAAAAAACTTCTGGTTTGGAACAACATGAGGATGAGTAAATGATGACAAACTTTTCATTTTGGGTGAACCTTTAAGTGTGCTTTAAGATAATACACTTTCATATAAAACACTTAAAGGGATAGTTTATTATCTGAGTTGACTTATCTGAGTTGACTGTTTAAATAAAGACTTTTTTTTTTTTAATCTTCATCGTCTTTGGACTGAAACGTGATCAAAGGTGGAAAGTAACGAATTACATTTTCTCGCATTACTGTAAGTAGTTTTTTTTTGTTCTTTTGTTTTATTTGAAGTATTGTACTCCGCTACATTTTAAATCATATTACTGACTAAAAACAAAAATAATAATACTATGGGGCGAGGGGGGGGGGATCTGGAAAGTACTGCATTGATTGATGGATGGACGGGAGAACAAATGTGCTATCATATGACTCTAGGCCTATTATTCTTAAACATTTTAATAAAATATACACATAACTATAGAATCAATTCTTAATGCGCATGTGAAAACGCCATCAGTGTTTAATACTGTTTAGAGAGAACGGTGTCGTCTTAGCGGCCCCTAATTTAATAACAAATGATAATTTCGACGGAATTGAATCCATCAAAACTAACTTTAGCTGGAAATAACATTATTCAAGAATCGCTTAAACAAAACCAATCTCTGTTACCTTAAATTATATGTTTATCTCTGTAAATCTGCTTTGAAACAATCATTGTTAAAAGCGCTATGTAAATGAGGATGACTAGAATATATTTGAATAAAAGCCTAAATTAAATCTGTTCATCATATAAAGCGATTATGTCTCTTCATACAATTTTAACTAACTGCTCAATTAATATGGATTCGTTTTATGATATCGTTAAAATATCTTCATTTGTGTTCCGAAGATGAACGAAAGTTTTACGGATTTTAAATGAAATGAGGGTGAGTAAATGATGACAGAATTTTCATTTTTAGGTGAACTAGTCTTTTAAAATACATTTAAACTAAAAGTATCATGTAATTAAGTGACCATTCAGTTCTGACTTAAATATACTTTAAAGGAATATACTTGTGTAATAAGTACTCTTTTTTAAATAATGCTAAAATGCTACTACTTTTTCACAAGTGGTGGATGGAAAGATTTTATCTATTTCCACAGAGGCAACTGATCATCCTGCTCTCAAGTTTCTAAAGCTGAAATAATCAGTGGGAATGTGAATGTCTTTGGAAATGAATGGTCATCCTGCAGTAATAACACCTCAGAATTTTCCATTGTGTGGTCCAACTCCCGCTATCCCAATACAGCTCCAGTTAAAGACAAAGCTTTTCCGTTTAATCTAAAACATCCTGATTTTATGTCAACCAGCACTATTTGGGTGTTGGAGTCATATAAAATCCTAATTACATTGCTTGCAAGGCCAAGAATTTACAGTTAGCATCAGGGATTCATATAAGTCATTGGCAGGGGCTTAATGAGGGATGTTTGCTGCCACGTATCGCATTTTTGGCAGAAACTATTCACATCACTCTCCAAGCCAAGCCAGTAGAAATGGTCCCTAAAACAATCTACAGTTGCTTTTATCCTCAGATGACCTGAGATGGGAGGCAAATGAGCCAGTCTTAATACAGTCTCTGTTTTAGCGTTCGGTACCACCAACAGTTCCTGGATACAGAGCTGACCTGTTCCTTCCAATGTAGATGCTCATCTAGAAGCTGTTTATACCCTGGCAAATAGAGTGCTGCAGGAATTATGTATTTTTGTAGGCTAAAACCTGGAAATTAGTTAGCAATTTAGCACAGATTCCATCATCTTGAAGCTAATTGTTTTTTTTTTTTTTGGTTAAATACATGAAATAAGGTATGTGGTTCACACTAGCTCAAGGTATTTTCATGTTTTATTCTGCAACATAAAATACATCAGTAAAACTTGTGATTTTTTCTGATCTTGTCAGAAAAAAGTCAGTTGCTAACATGTGTCTAAATGGGACTATTGGTTGTTGGGAACATGAAACGTCATCACACCGAACAAGTAAACTTATCTACTCACTAGTTCACTTTTACAGCCTTCTGTCATAATTATGATTTACAAAAGCATGAATTTCTTTTTCTTAAAAAGTGGAAATCGGCTTCCATATCAACCTGCATCTGCAATGGGAAAAAATATCGCTTATAGTGCGTCTTATGGATGAGTCACCTGAAAAATGCATCGAAACGTATTGGAGCAATGTAAGTTGTATAGCCAAAGTCACGTATTTCCAATGAGACTGGGTGTCTGAGACATGTAGCTTGTTTCATTTACAGTCTCTGTGTGTGTGTGGCTTTCAGAGGCACCGCAGAGGTCCTAAAAGAAGCCCTAAAGGAGACTTTCGTCACCCTGTGATACATTTAACTTTGAGTTCCATCAGCAGCATTGTCACTTAATTTGATTTGATCAAAATGTCACAACTGGTACAGAAAGGAGACGCTAATCCTGTTAAACAATGAGTGCAGGGGACATTTCCATCTCTCACAGTCTTTTCCAGGTGTCCCATGAGATAAATCCAACAAAGGGGACATCCACATTTGCATAAATGGTATAAAAATTAAATAGAACCTTTTGACAATTTTACAAATGCAGAAAGTATTTTTGGGTTAGGGTGTTGTTTAGGGTTATTTATAACTCTATAAACAAACTAAAGAATTCAATGGAATGTCTTTACTAGTGATAA
This sequence comes from Chrosomus eos, assembly GCA_036326025.1. NCBI lineage: Eukaryota > Metazoa > Chordata > Actinopteri > Cypriniformes > Leuciscidae > Chrosomus > Chrosomus eos. The sequence goes on from CM070818.1 coordinate 52,487,030, forward strand.
TGTGTGAATGTGTTTCTGTGATACAAAATGTATTGTAAGGCCCGCACAATCGTCCCAAGTAGTAGAGGTCCTGGGTAAGATTTGTATGCACTTCAGTTAGCGGAGAATATCTCAACTGTTATAGACTAATATGACCCCATTGAACAACGTGGGGTGTGTGCCAAAATCTCTAACCGGGACGAAAGTCCTGAAAATGACCACAATAGGTGACAATATTATCGGTGAATGGGACTTTTTCTTCCCTTTATAGATATCCTCATAAATTTCTACCAGATTAATCTTCATATTAAGAGAAATACTTTTTGTATTACACTTTGTCTAAAAAATTAAATGAAATAAGCAAATGAGGCAATATCTCATTAAATATGCATACATATAAACCCTTGAAGCTACATATTTTCTGAGGTGATCACAATGTTCTCAATGACCATGATGATAAGGTCATAGAAGAGTGTAAGCATTCTGATTTGATATAAAGAAAATGGCTAAAAAACAGTCAACCTTTACATACAACTACCAACATACAGGAACTACTCTTTATTCTTTGTGTTGGCGTGTACACTTATTAAGTGTGTCAGGAAAATCAAAAAACATGGTTGTCCTTGATGTGATATCACCAAACCAAAATGTTCCAGTAGTATTAGAGAACTTTTGGTCATCTTCCATTAGCAAAACTGCTTTTCAGGCATTCTATGTTGAGTGGCTGACCACCAATTACAAAGGCACCAAACCATTATACCTGGGAATGTTACCAGTCACGGATTGTGTCAGCTGCGAGTGTTACTCCATTCCCTCGGCTAAACTGCACACACAAGAAAGCTTATGACAGGATGATGTTCCATGTGCAGGACATTTTAAGTCACCGTACAGGATCTACATCACTGACACTGTCATCAGGTGACACAGTGCCTATTATACCACATAACAGTCAATTGGAGAAATCTTGGCCTCCAAGAGCTCTGGCTCATCCGCAACTCAGGAGTGAAAAGATCAATATTACCACTTCATGAAATCTGCATAGCACTGGGAGACAAGCTCACATAGTGTCTCCCAGCACTACATGCGCTGACTGGGTGCGATACAACCAGCAAAATCAACCAAACTTACAGCTCTGAACACTGTCCGCAAACCAGACAACTCTTCTCTGATTCTCAATTTTAACTGTCCACAGCTAACAGAGAGTGCAATACAAATGGCGGAAACATTCTTGGTCAAATGTCTCAAACCATCAATGGACAAGGAGACATTTGACGACCTGCGCATTGCTGCGTTCGGTAGTAAGGCCCTTAATATGGACTTTGAGAGGGCCGCTTGCAACTCAACTAATGCAAGAAAACATATAAAAAGAGCCTATTATCAACAGCAGCTTTGGGTCCAAGCACCATTAAAGGAGTAGTTCACTTTTAAAAAAACTTTTGCTGATAATTTACTCACCCCCATGTCATCCAAGATATCCACGTCATTCTTTCTTCAGTCGAAAAGAAATTAAGGTTTTTGATGAAAACATTCCAGGATTTTTCTCCATATAATGGACTTCAATGGGAACCAAACGGTTCAAGGTCCAAAACACAGTTTAAGTGCAAACTGCAAACTGTTCAAAGGGCTTTAAATGATTCCAGACGATGAATAAGGGTCTTATCAAGCGAAACGATTGCTCATTTAAAAAATAAATAACAAAGTTTAAGTTTTATAAGCTCAAATGGTTGCCTTGCTCTGTTCTGTGATGCTCCTGATTCGTGACTCTCCTATTCGAACTCGTTCATCAAAATGAACAAATCTTTTCCCGAGTCAACTCGTTAATTTCGTTCGTTGAATGAACCAAATGACACGAAAAAAGATTTGTTCATTTTGATAAACGAGTTCGAACAGGAGAGTCACGAATCAGGAGCATCACAGAACAGAGCAAGGCAACCATTTGAGCTTATAAAACTTAAACTTTGTTATTTATTTTTTTTAAATGAGCGATCGTTTCGCTTGATAAGACCCTTATTCCTGTATGCACACAAGGATGGGTGTCCCTATCGGGTAGCTGGTATCCGTTGTTGCAAGTACTGCAAATGCAAGGGAGGCAATAGTTTTAAAAATCCTATCACTAAATGAACTCTCATCATCATCCCCATACCTGGACTAAAGTTATACCTTGCAACACAGGGAATAACCATGTTGTTTTGTATTTTTCACTTTAAGTTAACGTTCCAAGGATAATAGCAAGGTTGGATATCAAATTTCTGTATATTAATCAAATGCTTGTTTTCTTTCTTTTATAAAAGTCCCGTGTTTGTATACAGGACTCCCCCCCCCCCCCCCATCCCCCAACCCCAAATCTTACCCAGGACCTACATTATGGTTTCCAATATAGCGGGCGAAGGAGTTCTGTGTTTTCAGTGTGGCAAAGTAATTGAATTCCAATGAAACTTTTATCTGACTCCATTTTATCATGACCTCAAATTTAGGTTGGAATGTCGATTGGTTATTGACTATTTGTATAATAGTTTATCTCGACACTTGATTATTCTATTGAACTCTTTTCACTCGTTCATTCAATTACCAATGACTCTCAGGGTCTCGCGGCGGCCATTTGACACGGATCCCACGATCACAAACTCTCCAGTCTTGGTCACCTTAGATGGCCATTTTCACTCTTGCTCCATCTAAAGGTACTTTATTTAGTCCCCATAGATATAGATAGTATATAGATAGTCCCCAAGTATACACTTGAATTAAAGTAACACTATCTCTAGTCAGAGGTCATGGCCACTACTACAAATATAAGCCAAACAATATTAATTATCTGATAGTACCTTTGGTTTGGTCATGCCATGGTTTCTCACGTACACTTAGCTAGAGTAATATTACAATAAACAGAGGTAAGGCTATTTAGGTTGGTCGAGCAACATTCTGTTTGTCCTAATTCCGAGTGTCGGTGGACACTCAGAAATATGTGTGGATCTGACTACAAATTGCGCCCTGAGCCCTTTGCAACATCTCCTTCAATACACAGACCAAGATAGTGAGACATGAACTTGCAATAGTGGGAATGCATTAACGTCACTTTCCTGCCGGAACACGCCCCCCTCTGCCGGACTGAGTGGCAAAAGAGCTGCTGCGTGGCTGGAGTTAATAGGGGAAACTGCAAAAACGCAAGTAAAACAAACTATATTATCAGTTTAAACTAAAAGTTGGACTCGATATAGTGTTCCTTACAACTTATCAAAGATCCAGTGATCCATGGATATTGACATGCAGCCAGGAATCGTGTTTCCTGACATTTATAATATTATGTGCCTGATTTCGACGCCGGGGAAATAATTTAAGAAAATTTGCCTGTAAACGTTTTATAAATACAATATAGATAGGTCTAAATCTGAGTGATCACTTACATTAATGTTATACTGTATATCATCATATCGTCCAGCCCTAAAACGTATATAGTTTTTTGTCAGTGTTTATTTAAAAACATCCAATTATGCAGAATATAGTCTGTTCTGTAGCTTTTTGCAGTCTGTAAAAATATACAGAACCATAGATTTCTGGTCAAATCTAGTTGTACAGTCAATCGCAAAGCTCTTTCCCGTTTTAGATGTGTTTTGTGTGTTTTTCACGGCATTCACGCTGAAAACAAATGCTGCCGCTCAGTCTTTTTGCTACTTAGTGGGCGTGACCGCATTCACTCCGGCCGACGGTGACGTCATGCGCATAAGAATTTGCATTAATGAAGTCTCCAGAGCTGGGTAGTTTACACCTTTTGAGGACAGAAAGTCATTTCCATGAGACCTTGGCAGAGGATCCACCCTCATCTGTAAGCAAGATATCTCTAAACTCTTAAATACTTTGTTACCTTCTGGTTTACTTCTGTGGTCAAGACAATGCTAAGGGGCCAGTTGTTCAAAACATTGAATCTGGATCAAAATGTTCCGGATTTGGAAATCCCATTTTTTCCTATTCAGGATCAGGTAATCCGTCTTATTTTTATGCCAGTTTTTCAAAGCAACATTGGACTGGATCACCCTGATCCAGATACACAGTTTTCAAGATTACCAAATCCGGATTACTAGTGCTATAAATGGGACAACATATCACAATGTGGGCTACCAGCTATGTAAAGAACAGGTAGAAGAGCCAACACGGCTAACCCTAACCCTAACCCTAACCCTAACAAATACAATGTGGATATTTTGAAAACGTCTTGAATGAAAATTGAATGATTGACTAACTGGACGTATAGTAAGGGATTCAATTGTTAGAAATTATTTTTGACAGGCTCATCTCTGATGATTGTTTCTTTGAAATTAACATATGGTGATGAATGACAGAAAAATGGAATATATTATTTTTGTTTGTTATTGAAATCTGTTTGAGGGATTATTTCATGGGACAAGATCATTTTTATTTTTACTTTACTGAATAGCTTAATTGCCTATGTCTACTTTATCTACTTTATCACTGTTACAACAGATACACAAGTCAAGTGCAATATATACAAAACGGTATACACACTAAATGATACAAATGTATTATTTGACCAATTTTAAAGTTGTACTACATTTTCTTCCTGGAATCAACCTTGAAATCCTACCCCCTGTTGGGATCAGGATAATCCTGATTTTTTGGATCAAAGTTATCCAAATACTACTGACAAGTTTTGAACAACACAAACTGAAGGTTTGATCCATATTAAAACTAGGATTGGATTCCTTGATCTAATCTGATTTCAGATTCCATCTTTCCCTTTTGAACAACCCATTTTCCCAGATTTGATCCAATCCGATAACCAAAATCCGATCAGTTTACCTTTGAACAACTGGCCCCAGGTGATTGTTTCAATGTGATTGTGTCTCAGGTGTGGATGCTAATTTAGCAAGAGAGAGTTCAAAAATGTTTAATTTCCAGAAAAGTCCTTTGTTTTCTCTGAGTAGCCATTTCTGAGTATAGTATATATACTATATACACATATAGTATAGCTTGATTTTTGTAGATATATGTGGCAGAAATAATTTAATCACATTTGATCTCATAATTTTTCATAGTTGCATTCACTGGCAGATTCATTCAGTTAACACAAAGAAAAATAATGACACTCGTAGCAGAGTAGACTATATGTGGATATAATGAATAAGGTAGATTTCTGAAACAGAGCTTGTGTTTCACACACACAATATGCAGATTTTATATTTCATAAAAAGAAACACAGAACTCATAGTAAATGCAAACACACAATTTAATGCACATCTGAAACAACTAAATAGTAGAACATTTTTTCCAACACTTTATGGATGTAATCTTACATGTATAAAGTTGTTTTTGCCTCTGGCATGCTGTCCACTGTGTATGTGATTTGTAGAAATCAAACAGAACAAAACTAATCATGTAAAATAGAGTAAAGGTGTTAAGCGTGCTAATTCCAAACATAGCCAAAGAATCATTGCTGATCCGGATGAAGTCTGAGAGCTTGTGGTGCAGCGTGGTCACTCATGCAGTTAGCGAGCAGCAATTCTTAAATGATTTTCAAGTTGTTTTCTGGGTCTTGCTGTTTTTCTTGGATTTTTGGTGCAGGTATCATCGGCTAACATGCTCATTGTAGGAATATACAGTGGGGTCAACAGTAAAAAAAAAATCCTATGTAAATCTGGGATTCAAAATCCATTTTAAACCTGTCGCTAGTTGAATTAACTCCATAGACTGTCTTAATGTCACAATCGGTGGCTGGAATGAAGGGCAAGACGAAGGAGATACTCCAAGTAAATCTTTAATCCAAGAATCAAAATAATAACCAGGGGCCAAGAGCAATCTGATCGTATTTCGGCTATCGGATTAGATCACATCTTTAAAATGGGTTGTTCAAAAGAAAAAAAAGGATTCTGAAATCAGATTAAATCACAAAATCTTAGTTTTTATCTGGATCAAGTTGGGTCAGTTTGTGTTATCCAAAACGTTTTAGTAAGATAGGGAGACCTTTAATCCAAAAAAAAAATAATACTTATTATTATTATTTGTATTCTTACACAGGATTATACTGATCCCAGCAGAAAGGTGGATTTCAGGAGCAAAAAAAAAAATGTAAAACTGGTCAAAAAATACATTTGTATCATGTAATATACAGACATATTTTATATTTTACTCTTGATTAGTTTAACTGTTAAAGATAAAAGTTAACATTAGGCTACCTTTTTAAGCCTTTTGGTAGCCTACAGTAAAGGAAAAAAGAGATTTTGGTGCCATAAAATAAACCCCATCAGCTGTAAATATAAAAAAAATATATTATATTTAATTTAAAGTGTTTTTTTTTTTTTATCACTGTTTGTAAACTACATTGGCACAAGCCTAAGAAGAACCAGTCCTTTGTGAACAAACGCAAAGTTTCTCGAACGCTACGCAAAACTTTTCTAAGAGAACGCAAAAGCATTGAAATACCCTTTAAATAGCTGAACTTTGAGAGCTTTTATTGAAATGGTAGCCCTGTCTTTGACGGAAAGACACTTATGGCTCAACCTATTGGGCATTAAGGAGGACAGAGCCTTCCTCCTTGATGCCCTCTGTTACCACAGTCATCGAGAGATTCCAGGAGGCAAAGAAACATGCTGCAGCCTTTCAGAAATTTAATTTATAAATACATGTTTTATTATCTGTAGTTTTAGCAAACTACACCCGCTCCTCTGCAGAGCCCTTAGGAAATCGATTTGTCAACCCCGTCGCCTAAGGTGCTTCAGGGCACAACAATTTTTAACAAACCCAAACCTCGATATCCACCCATCAATACAGTGGTTGTGGGGGGTTCGCTCTCCATAGAGAGGCCTGTAAAAGAATGATTTGGTTAAACCCTGCCATTAATACTCTTCAGGACACCAAATCTGCTCTTCTAAATACATTGAGTGATAGCCTTGAGAGGCTGGTTCCTCTAGTAAATGTTCTGCACGCCTGGGAAGTGGGAAGCACTACTGAATAGTGTGGTGCACACTGTCCACAAAGGGTATAGACTCCAGTTTGGGTCTTGCCCACCAAATTTCAAGGGTATCTTGGAAACAGTGGTGGGCAACGAACAGGTTATGGAGCAAGAAGTTCAGTCTCTTCTAAAGGCCATCGATCTCAATCCTCCCCAGAGAGAAACACCGGGTTCTACAGCTGGTATTTTATAGTTCCAAAAAAAGATGGAGGGTTACACCCCATTATAAATCATCATCAGCTGAAACAGTCTCTGAGGACATTCAAGTTCAAGATGCTGACGATCCCTCTTATCGCGAGAGAAAATCATACTTCAAAGACATACAGGTTCAAGACGTTAACACTCAATGCTATCATGTCTCAGATTCAATCTGAAGATTGATTTGTCACAATAGATGTAAAGGATGCCAATTTTCATGTTGAGATTCTGCCACAACACATAGTCCCTCGGGTTCACTTTCAGCAAGAGCGAAGTGTACAAATATTGAGTACTTTCCTTCAGCCTAGCCTTTTCAACCCACACATTCACTAACAGCATGGATGCTGCTATGGCTTCTTTGCGACTCAAGGGCATCCGTGTACTTAATTATATCAAGATCATCAAGGCTTACTCAGCAACTCAAAGGAGCTGGGAATTAATTTGATTGTTGATGCAATTGCCTTTGAGGCATCTGGAATGGCTTTGTCTCTCAGAATCAGGGCTCACTCTACCAGGAGTGTCACTTCTTCTAAGCTGCTAGCTAAAGGTACACCATTGAAATATGTCTGTGCTGCAGCAAGCTGGTCCTATTCGCAGGCATTCATAAGGTTCTACATTCAACCCCAAGAGCTAATTGTCTAGACCTTAAGGTTTATGGAATAAAATGAAAAATCTCAACCTTTTTGGTTGATCATTTCTCATTTGCTTACCATTTGCAGCATGCTTCGCTAGTTCGCTTCTAATCATTAGTACCATTCTAAAAAAAAAAAAAAGGTGGTATACTTTAAAGGCCGTTTCTCAATACCAAGTACGCAAACTTCGGACTTGCATCCTTGGTAGTTCGGACTTGCCAAGTTCGACTCAGGAGAAGGAACTCCCGAGGACGAGAAGACGTGAGTCCGGTTATTCTGCAAATGGACAGTGCGTTCTAGATCGCGTCACTCAGCTCGCTCTGGCTACTCCGGTTATCTCTTTATGTATATTTTAGGCAACCATAAAACGAAATATGTTATAAAACACCACTCTGCCTCTTTTCACTTGAAAAAATATTAAACATATTAATGGCCACACAAATCTGGTTCAGGCAAGGCGTACATTGATTATCTTCACCGCATTTATAACACAAAATATAAAACACAGCCCAGCTTCTTTTTTTGTTTTCATTTAAAAAAATGAAACATTGTTGATCATTAAAACGGACATTTAAAAAACAGACAGGGTTGTGTCATTTTATTTTATTATACATTATACATACAGTGAAGTTCATGTAAAATAAATATTAAAAATATTCGATTTATTTTAAAATATATAAAATAAAATTACACAACACTGTCTCTTTTTGTTAAATGTCAGTTTTAATGATCAATCCAGTATAAAAGTAGCCTAAAAGGTAGGCCTATAAGAACGAGAAATCAAGCAAACAATTCAGTCAAACATAAGTCAGCTGTAATAGTGCTACAAAGTTAAAGTTAAATAGCCTAAATATATAAAGTTATGAAACTTCACTTTGACCTCAGCCAAAACTAATTGCCATGGAACAAACTATAGATTACTAAGACCAAAGATCGACGTATATATGTTTAACCACTAGACTAGAGACATCAGAGCCAGCGGCAAACGTCAGAAGCACAAGCCGAGGAAAAGCTGTTCCAGTCGGGGTTAATGAGCGCTGAACGCCTGCTGATTGCCTGGATCTCACAACTCCGAAAACACCAGATAGATTTTTCAAATAGGCGCTCTCTTTATAAATAAACCACAGATTTGAGCTTTAAACAACTACATTCTCGACTGAAAAACTCTTAAAATTACATTTCGTGACACAATAACAGTAGTATTTTGATATTACGCCTCTGCTATTGACGCTTGCTGGTTGGTGCGAGATGCATTCTGAGATACCTGGCTGTCTCGAGTCCGCACAATCCATCTCGATGCATCCTCGGTAAACGGGGCGGATCAAGAACACATCCGGGGATTTGAACTGGACTTGGCTAGATGTGAACTTTGAATTGGGACAGTACTTGGGCAGCGTCTGATGACGTTTCACAAGTCCACAAGAACACAAGTACAGACAACAACGCATATTGAGAAACGGCCCTTATCTTAACGGATGGTGTGTTGTGGTAGGTTACTCCTTTCAGCACCCATTTATAATATGTTTCAGCTGGAATGGTCTTGATCCCACTGATTAGAATACCTTTTTGCTATACTGTCAATGAGGTTTATAAACAGCCTTATTGGGCAGTTATTTATTATTTGGGCACGCAGCATAATTTTGTTTTGTTTTTTGCCTCCAGGGACCAAGCATATCACAATTAGAGTGTGATTTCCTCTCAGAGGCTTGTTAAGGTGCGCCATTATGGAATGTTTTGTGCTGCGGCGGGTTGTCCCTTCCTACACACATTCATGTATTTGGTGTTATATCGTTAGTAAAGTAACAGCAGGGGACCTGCATTTTTTGTGGAATGTGCTTTACTGTGGAAAAAAGCATGAATATGTCTATTTGCTGCAAAGTACTTGTCACTGCAGGGCACCAAAAAAAATACATTTAAGATTACACTAAAAACTTAATTGTCATTTAATATTTATTTCATTTAAAAGTATTTGTATTTTTTACCATCATTCATTAAAAAGCATTATATCATCATCATTACACACAGTAGTTGACAACATTTCATGTTTTATTATAATTAAACAACAATAAAACGCAATATTTATTATTAAATTAATAATTTTGTCTTTATTCATTAAAGTGCATAATATCATTGTCATATCACATGCATACTGTACATGCAGTTATAATAGTCAATTCAAGTCTTATAACTGGTAGCCAGAGAAAGAAAACATTGGTAATTTTAACTTCCTTTAGACCAGGTGTGCCCAACCCTGCTCCTGGCAATCGACTGTCCTGCACAGTTTATCTCTAACCCTGATCAAACACACCTGCCTTTAATTTTCAAGTACTCCTGAATACCTTAATTGGTTGTTAAGACCTTAATTGAAGACCTTCAGGTGTGTTTGATTAGGGTTGGAGATGAACTGTGCAGGACAGTCGATCGCCAGGAGCAGGGTTGGGCACACCTGCTTTAGACAATATACAATATCACTCAATATTACTATTAAATAATTTGTTCTTCCCTTATAAAATAACCTTTTTATCATAGTAAAATCTACATATCGTTCCCAAAAAAAGTATTGTTTAGCGTAAAACATGTTGAAGATTAGCATACAGGCTGTTGATTACTTAAAGGTAAGGTGAGGTAAGGTGTTTCCTCATAAAAGCGGTTTATTCAGTGTAGTGAAGCCTCTTCCCCATTGACATCCATTCAAAAAAACGGCCTCTGCTCTCCTTCCCTGTGTACCGGCTTTTTTGACTAAAGGTTGCAGGCTTGTCATCTAGTGGCTTTGATTATGATCTCTGTGCATGCTTATGCTACGTCACCTGACCACGCTGTTTGCCAATAAGGATTGGCATGTTTCCTAGGAGTGTAATGATATTCAAACCGAACCGCGATACACCCCCATGGTACTGATCGCAATACTTTCATGGCATACCGACAGCGCCCCGCCCCCTGCTGCCCCGCCCAACCCTAGCCCATTGTTGAGGTTGACCTCACTTTACCTTATGCCCATGGCCGGACTTACCATTGGGCTTGACTGGGCTGCAGCCCATGGGCCACACCCAGTAGGGGGCCCCTCCCTTACCCGTTTTCGTTCGTTTGTTTTGTTCGGTTAACTTGTATTCCCGATATCCAGATAGTATTAGCTGTATTTCCACTGTCTGGCCATGTGCGAGTGAGGGCTATAATCAGCCCAAAGTAGTGACTTGAGCGCTTGAAAACAAAATCCAATACACTATTGTGCGCGCACACGCCGAACGCGTCTTTACGCGCTTACGGAGTAGTTTGAAAGGCTATAGTTTGGAAGACGAAGGGGAGCACGGAATAAAATACCCGGGCCTTAATATTCTCCGACTGAGAGCTTCGAGGCCATAATCAAACGGCGCAACCTTTTCACAAAGAATAACACGCTTGTTGATCCGCATCTGCTCCATTGCTCCATTGATCGGCTACTTTTAACAGCTTGTTAAGATGGAGGCTTTTAGTCCAAAAAATCTTGATAAATTCTCATATGTGCAAGTCTAATTGCTTTACAGAGAAAGATCATTTCTATTAAGTTTTTCACTAAATGATGTGCTCTGGATAGTTTTGAGCGCTCTCTCCAGTGCCATAACACTAGGAGCAGTATGTCATCAAAATGATAAAAACAAACAAAAAACATTTAGGCCTAACGAGTTCCCGTTTTATATATTTATAACACGAGTCAATGATATGTGAGTACTCACACCAGCAAGAGTGCTGTTTTTCCAAACATCTGCACAATCACAAATGTGACATTTATACAACAGCTCAATAAAGTTAACTTTTATAGATAGATTCTGTTTTTGCTCCGTCAAAGAAAACAGAACGGAGGCTATGTGCCTCCGAGCAACACGTGTTTTGTTCCTCAAAATATCAGCATTTTTGACAGATTCAGATGAGTAAATGATTCAATTAGGCTACCCATTCATACATACAGTCGTTTGATAGGTTAAACGAATTAGGATTTTTGAACTAATCGGTTGAATAAAGGATTCAACTCCCTCATTAAGATGGAGACTTGCCGCCACCTACTGGCGGTGTTAGTTTCATAGTTAAAAAGAAGACTTATTTCATGTTTTTCAATCATTTCATATTTCTACATTAAAATGTTTACATTTTAAACATTAATCTCTTAACATATTTTATGCAATTATAATTAGCTGTGTAAATCCATACATGCCATATCTAAACAGCTATGTCAATCCAAAAATGGATTTTATTGGTACCGACTTCCTTTTATTTGGTCATAATAGCCATACAAATGCAAATAGTCTTTGCATTCTGATTGAATTTTTAGACTAAATGTAAGAATCTGACTGAAGAGGACAGATAGATATGACAATGAATTAAAAAATACAGTTCTCTTACGAGAGTATCTCTCGTACTGCGTAATATCTTACGCTATGGGGAATACTCTTTCCTCGAGATATTGAAGCCAAAAATTATCCTTAATTTTTTAAACATGCAAAACGCTTTTGCAGCAGCAAGCAGACAAGGGCGAGACAGCTCGCGCGCCCATTGGCTGCCTTGCTGGAAAAGCAGCAGCCTATCGAGTGAGGCACTGCGTGACGTAATGACGAATGGGGGCGCTTCGCGCCCATTTCGTCATGTCCCGCCAGTAAAGGCGTGGTCTCGCCCTATAATACCCTCGATAGCTGTATTTCCTCTGATTTTTCTACACTTCACGCGAAGCTCACGCATCGCTGGATCCAGAGTGAGAAGCCGCGCCGTTGACTTGTAGCCTTATCAGCGGGACGTGCCATCTTCTGAAGTCGCTGGCCCAGCCGCCTTCAACCGCCGTACCTGCTGCGCTTTCCGGCGTACTATATCCTTTACTCTGCTAAGTGTGTGTGTTTGCTTACGTGACGCAACACCATCTTTAAAAACATCTTTAAAAAGACGCAGCTCTTTTAGAACAGTAGAAATGAGCTGCGTCTTTTTAAAGATGCCTTCCTGTGGTTCTTGCCGAGCCCCACTCAGCGACGAGGACCGCCACGTCATCTGCGTGTCCTGTCTGGGTGAGGATCACGCGGCCACCGCGCTCGCTGACGGCGGATGCCATCATTGTGAACGCTTGCCTATGGTGACTCTGCGGACTCGCCTAGCTTCGTTCTCCGAGCCCGCATCCCAGCCCGCCGTGATGCCGTGCCGCAAGAAGCGCCGCGCCCAGCGCGCGCCCGAGCTATTTCCAGCCCGCCAAAGCTCGCCGGTTCGCCCGCCAGCTTCGCCGGCTTCGCTCGAGTCGCTCCCAGACGGACAGCGGCCGCCGTCTGCCGCCGCGTCCGCACTTCAGCTCGACGAACTTACCGGAGACGGCATTGAAACTGAGCCGATGCGTCCGCTCTCTCAAGCCGTGGATTACATCGGCCTCGACTGAAAGGCGCTCGCGCAACTAACGCGCAATAGGCTGGACGGACGCTTTCTCGGGAAAGACGAAGCTCCGTCACAGTCGAGACCCGCGCCTTTTCCCCCCTGAATGGTGAGATACATTTGTGGCTAACGCTATCCGAGATGACGGAAGCTGAGCGCTCCGTGTTCCTCGACGTTCTCGCTCTGCTGGACACCGCCCCCCTCAGCGCGGGCCCCGGCCGAGGATTGAGATAAAGCCCGAGGTCTCAAGGCCTTCCTAGTCTCTCTAGGAAAGCGACGGTGTTCAGTTCCCGCTGCGGCCGGATTTCCACCAAAACTTCTCGCTCGTTCAGTTCCAAGCAATGTGACTGTTCCAGTGTATTTCGCAGTGAGCAAGCTGGTTCCACAGCCCGCTTGCCTGCGCACAAAGGCCGTCGTTTCGGCTAACTAGCAGCGCCGCCAGGCCCGAGATCAAACACCGCGCTCTCGCTCTGCTGGACGCCGCCCCCCCTCAGCGCGGGCCCCGGCCGAGGATTGAGGTAAAGCCCGAGGTCTCAAGGCCTTCCTAGTCTCTCTAGGAAAGTGACGGTGTTCAGATCCCGCTGCGGCCGGATTTCCACCAAAACTTCTCGCTCGTTCAGTTCCATGCGTTGTGACTGTCCCAGTGTATTTCGCAGTGAAGCAGCCGGTGTCTCAGCCCGCTTGCCTGCGCACAAAAGCCGTTTCTATGGCTACCCAGATAAATCCAATAAAGAGTGCATTTTCTGGTGTTCCGGCCACGGCCGATGGTGTTACGAGTGTTGTAAGAATGCCCACGTCCCAGTGCCCATTCCCACACCCAGACACAGCCCGCCACGGTGCAGGGCTAGCACAAATAAAACCAACTCATGTTGGTTGTGCAGAAAATGTAGTGAACGCGCCCATACAATGCCCGCTTACACTACACGATGCGTGTCCCTTGGTTTCTGTAAAAACGAAACTAACACACATTTAGTCGGCGCGAGCCGACAGTGTTCTCAGTGCAGTAAATGTGCCCGCTGTTCCGCATTTCCTTACTGACACGCCGAATCCCACGGGATTCACCCCCGCTCGCTTTCTATGCACAACCCGTCACAGAGAAGCTGAGCGCGGCCAGGCTGCCCGCTGTGATTAGCCCGCACCTCGCACGCTGTGAACACAGCGTTGATTCAGTCGGCGCGAGCCGAGTGTTCTCCGTGCAGAAAATGTGCCCGCTGTCTCGCGCCCGCATTTCTCACAGACACTCCGAATCTCACGGGATTCGCCCCCGCTCGTCTTCTCTGCACAACCCGTCACAGAGAAGCTGAGCGCGGCCAGGCTGCCGGCTGTGATCAGCGCGCGCCTCGCAAGCTGTATACACAGCAGTGATTTAGTCGCGCGAGCTGACAGTATTCTCAGTGTAGTAAATGTGCCGCATTTAGTAAATGTGCCCACATTCCCTCACATGCGCCGAATCCCACAGGATTCGCCCCGCTCGCTTTCTCTGCGCGTCCCGCCATAGAGAAGCTGAGCGCGGCCAGGCTGCCCGCTGTGATCAGCGCGCCCCCCGCCTCGAACGCTGTAAACACGGTGCTGTGTTCCCAGTACACAGGGGCTCTCGAGCCGCCGTCCTGCCGCGGCCAGAGCCCAGATTTCATTCTACCCCTAGCTATTCACGCAGATGCGTGGTCAAGGCTTCCGGGGTATCAGAATGGGTGTTGAACACTATAACGAGAGGCTGTTCGCTACAGTTCGCTCGACGCCCCCGCCGTTATACGGCGCGAGTCGAAACTACGGTGTATAGCGAAGTGTTTCATCTACTTCGAGCCGAGATAGCGAAACTACTGAGAAAAGGGGCTATAGAACCTCTATCTCAGGGCGAAGGGGGCTTATACAGCAGATATTTTCTGGTACCGAAAAAAAAGATGGTGGGCTCAGACCCATTCTAGATCTGCGACTGCTGAACAGAACGCTCGGGAAGCGCCAGTTCAGAATGCTTACGACCAGGAAAATCCTCGCGCAAGTGCGCCAAGGAGACTGGTTCATGTCAATAGATCTGAAAGACGCCTATTTTCAAATACAAATAGCGTCCCATCACAGGCGATTCTTGAGATTCGCCTTCGAGGGCCAGGCATATCAATAAACAGTCCTGCCGTTCGGCCTGTCCATAGCACCCCGTACGTTCACGTAGTGCATGGACGCGGCCCTCGCCCCCCTGAGACTTCGGGGCATGCGAGTTTTGAACTACTTGGACGATTGGCTGATTCTAGCTCGTTCACAAACGGAGCTCATAGAACACAGGGCCGCATTACTCGAGCACCTCGAGGAGCTGGGCCTTACAGTCAATTGGGCGAAAAGCTCACTGCTCCCCAGTCGGAGAATTTCCTTTCTGGGAACAGTGTTAGACTCGCTATCCATGACAGCACGCCTGTCACCGGAGCGCGGATTGAATATTCAGCACGTCGCGAGATCCTTCCGCCACGGCTCTATAGTCCCGCTCAGAAGGTTTCAGAAAATACTGGGTCTGATGGCCTCAGCAGCCTCCGTACTCCAGTTGGGCCTGCTCCGCATGCGCCCACTGCAGCTATGGCTAAAAGCACGAGTTCCCCCAGGGCGTGGACCGCGGGTCTATTTCGCCTCAGGGTCGACCTTCAGTGCGTTTCAGCTCTGAAACCGTGGAAAGTGACCGACTGGTATCAGTCAGGTGTGAGTCTGGGGATCGCCTCGGGTGTGAAGGTGGTGTCTACGGACGCCTCCACATCGGGGCGGGGAGCGCTGCTCGAGGGCAGACCGCTAGCTGGCCTATGGTCAGTACGGGAGAAGCTCCTTCACATAAACTGCTTGGAATTAATAGCAGTCGACAAAGCGCTAAGGCGCTTCTGTCCCCAGATGATTGGCCACCACGTATTGGTCCGGTCGGACAACATGTCAGTGGTGGCGTACATAAATCGCCAGGGCGGCGTCAGGTCCCGAAACCTTTACAGGCTGACGAAACGCCTCCTGGTCTGGGCTCAGCACAACCTGCTCTCGCTGAGAGCGGCGCATGTGCCTGGTCACCTAAAAGTGGGGCCAGACAGGCTGTCCAGAAACAACGTCCCAGCAGGAGAATGGTCTCTGCACCCGCAGACGATCCAGCTGCTGTGGGAAACGTTTGGCAAAGCGCAGGTGGACCTGTTCGCGTCCCAAGAAAACGCTCACTGCCCGAGATTCTTCTCGGAAAGCCGGGACGCGCTGGCCCATGTTTGGCCCTGCCGCCCCCCCTATATGCTTTTCCCCCCTGTCTCACTCCTGCCTCAGGTGTTGGAGCGAATCAGGAGGGAGGGATGCCCAGTGCTACTCATAGCTCCGCTCTGGACAAACCAGTCGTGGTTCCCTGTCCTGATGCAGCTGACCAGCGCTGCCCCATGGCCTTTACCGTTGAGGAGAGACCTCCTGTCTCAGGCGGGAGGCTCGATTTGGCATCCTCGCCCGGATTTGTGGTCCCTGCACGCATGGGCCATCAACGGGTACCCGCTGACCTCCCAGAGGGAGTGTTAAACACGATCGCGCAAGCTAGAGCCCCGTCTACCAGACGGCTCTACACCTCGAAGTGGTCTGTGTTCTCTGCTTGGTGTCAAGCGCAGAGCTTTTCACCTGTAGACTGCGGGGTTACGGAAGTGCTTTCCTTCCTTCAGGAGCTACTGGATAAGGGCAGGACCCCTTCCACGCTCAAAGTATACGTGGCGGCCATAGCAGCGTTTGTAAAACCGGTGTCTGGCCAGTCACTAGGAAAGAACGACTTAGTCGTGCGTTTCCTTAGAGGAGCTCGGAGGCTAAACCCTCCCAGGCCCCCTTCAGTCCCGGCATGGGACCTTTCCACGGTCTTGGAGGCCATGAAAGGTGCCCCATTCGAGCCAATCCAGTCGTCAGACATCAAACACTTGTCTTTCAAGACAGCGTTTCTTATGGCTCTCGCTTCAGTGAAGCGCGTAGGGGACTTGCAAGCGCTCTCAGTGAGCGCGTCATGCATGGTGTTTGGACCTAATGACTCAAAGGTCATACTCAAACCGAAGCACGGCTACGTGCCAAAATCCCTAAACACACCGTTCAGGGAACAGGTGATTTCCCTGTCTGCCCTTCCGGTTCTCAATGAGGAGAAGGACGCGAGTCTCCTTTGCCCTGTCAGGGCACTAAGGGCTTATGTGTCCCGCTCGTCTGGTTTCAGACAGACTGAGCAGCTTTTCGTTTCGTTTGGCGGCCGTTGGACACCCTTTGGGTGTTAGAGCGCACTCCACAAGAGGCATGGCCTCCTCGTGGGCATGGTCTAGCGGGGTTACCCTGCAAGATATTTGTATGGCCGCGGGCTGGGCCTCGCCGTCTACATTTATAAAATACTATAACCTGGAGGTTCCCGCCTTGCAAGCTAAGCTTTTGGCGGTATAAAGTTCAGTGCTATCTGCCCGCTGTGCGGCTCAGATACTGAGTTTGGCCTGCGTATTGCTCACTGACCGGTACAGCAGCTCATTAAAATGTCGACACACTTGTGGCCACCCAGTTCAGGCTGAATGTTCACCCTGACGGTATGGTCTATTTGTCACATGATCTGCTCCTTCGGATGCTATTTACAGGGAATGATGCTTCTAGCCTCTCTTCCCTCACTCTCTGTGAGTTTATGGTGATTATGCACTATATGCGCCCCGGGCTTCGGCCCCTGGGACTTTGGTGTTGGATCCCTACCAGCACGGCGTGTTGCATGGGGTTCCCCATAGCGTAAGATATTACGCAGTACGAGAGATACTCTCGTAAGAGAACGTACTCGGTTACTAACGTAACCTCGGTTCTCTCTAGAGAGGGAACGAGTACTGCGTATCTTGCCGTGCTTGGAATACGCTCTGGTTCGCTTCGGCGTTAAAAAATCAGAGGAAATACAGCTATCGAGGGTATTATAGGGCGAGACCACGCCTTTACTGGCGGGACATGACGAAATGGGCGCGAAGCGCCCCCATTCGTCATTACGTCACGCAGTGCCTCACTCGATAGGCTGCTGCTTTTCCAGCAAGGCAGCCAATGGGCGCGCGAGCTGTCTCGCCCTTGTCTGCTTGCTGCTGCAAAAGCGTTTTGCATGTTTAAAAAATTAAGGATAATTTTTGGCTTCAATATCTCGAGGAAAGAGTATTCCCCATAGCGTAAGTTATTACGCAGTACTCGTTCCCTCTCTAGAGAGAACCGAGGTTACGTTAGTAACCGAGTACATTTCTCTTGGCTTTATTATTATAAGAGTTTTTTTATCTTCTCTCAACCGAGAGAGCACATCCTGCATTATATTGTATTATAATGACAATTTAATATTAGCCTGCCACTAAACTTTGACTATAGACATGTTGCATATGAATTGTGCTAGGATCCTCAAAGCATATTTAAATTTTTGTGTAATTTGTGCTACTCCATAATGATGTTTGTAGTGTAAGTAGGGCCCAAACATAAACTCAAGCCCAGGGGCCCCCAGCCCCCTAAGTCCTACCCTGCTTATGCCACAAAACAATTTTTTCTTTCTTGACATTTGACTAAATAGTAATATTAGGGGTGTAACAGTGCACGTATTTATCCTGCAAATTTTCGTTTGTCTTATGTGTGCAAGACGAATACAGCGTCTACATAGCATTACATTTACCTCAGGAAAGTCATTCAGTGTCCACAGTTTGTTAGCCAGCTAGAGAAATTAACTCTTTCTCTAAATATGCACTATATTAGCCTATATATTCATTATATTTTACTTAACCTGTTAGTGATGTCTTACTTATGTAATGTATGTTTAAAATAAATGTCATGAAAATGACAGCCAGTGTGATTTAAATAATTATATTTCAACAACGAATTGGAGTATAAAACATAATTAAATTTGGAAGTTAATACAAAAACTGCCTTCTGCCCAGTCTACTTGTTTGCTTACAATTTGTTTTTTGAACGTTGATTATTATATCTAAAAATAAAACTTAATTTAAAAACTTAATTTAGCCTAATTAGGCTCTGTTGTTAACCTTTAATATCATAGTATTGTATATACTATATATCCCTATATAGTGTGAAAAGGACACGGATGAGTGCAAAAAGTAAACATATTTATTATAACAACTTAAACAACCATTATAACAACCATTTAAACTAATAAATGACAGAAAACATAATATAACAAAACAAAGATGTGTTGCTGCTGCTGCTGGTCGGAGTGGGACCAGATCAGAGAGAGCGAGAGATCAACAGGGCCGGAATATTTATTCTCCTACAGCGTCTGGCGCAGGTGCTCCCAATCTGGCTTACGGGCGCGGACCTTCAGGGTCAAAAGGAAAACAGCAAACTGCCCAACACCGCACAGTTAAACAGCAAACTATGCATGGCCTTCATGCAGGTAAACATATTTATTATGCAATAATATTCTCTGACCCCTTTATGTACCTAATGTCCAGGTTATAAGCCTGGAGAAACAATGACCACAGGGTCAATCTCTGGTTGGGACATCTGAGCGACCACAAAAAGGTTAGCGGATTGTGGTCAGTATAAACCACAATCGGTCCTCCTGCTGCTACATAGACATCGAAATGTTGTAAGGCCCAAATTAGTGACAATCCCTCCTTCTCAATCACAGAATAGTTACTCTGGTAAAGAAACTAACTGGCCTCACCCCAACCCTGGTCATCCTTCTGGAGCAAAACGGCACCTGCTCCCACCTGACTGCCATCTACTTGAAGCATAAAAGCTCAATAAAAACAAGGAGCTGCTAGGACAGGAACAGAACATAACAACAGTTTCACATTATCAAAGGCTTGTTGACAACTAGCCGACCAATCAAATTTCATCTTGGTCTTGAGCAGTTCGGTGAAGGGAAACACCACAGTGTAGAAAGTTTTTGCAAAAACCTCTATAATAACCCACTAAACCCAAGAACCTCTGAAGTTTCTTTTTTGTGCTAGGATGTGGATAGTCTGTTATTGCCACAACTTTGGCCTGGACTGAAGCCACACGGCCCTGTTCTACCACGCAGCCAAGATTCCACTGTGGCCGTGGCAAAGCTACATTTAGCCAAATTGATGGTGAGGTGTGCTTCCACCAAATGCTCAAACAATGAACGAATGCGCTGGAGATGTGAATACCAGGTGTCACTATAAATGACCACATCATCAAGATAAACAGAACAACCTGTCAAACCAGACACTAAACAATTCATCAAACGTTGAAATGTTGCGGGAGCATTCTATAACCCAAATGGCATCACCTTGTACGAATACAACCCCGAAGGTGTAGTAAACGCAGAAATTTCCTGTGCACGTTTAGACAAATGAACTTGCCAATAACCTTTAAGCAAATCCCAGCTGATCTATGCAGTCACCCATGCGTGGGATTGGAAAATAGTCTGATTTTGTGACAGCATTTACTTTTCTGAAGTCAGAACAAAATCTCGGTGTGCCATCATGTTTTGCCACCAAAATACAAGGGGAGGCCCAACTGGATGCAGAAGGAACAGCAATATCATTTTGGAGCATGTGACCCACCTCAGCATCCAAATAACTACGTTTAACTGGTGCCACACGATAAAAAATGCTGTTTAATCGGCTGAGCATCTCCAACATCTATATCATGTTCAATCCAACTGGTACGTGTAGGGATGTCACCAAACAGACATGGAAACTTGTGTACTAACTCAGCCAATTCACCACATTTAGCCTATTTCTCTTGTGCCATACACCCAACTTTAAACAAACGGTGTCTGAACCCATTCACAAAGTCAATCAGATTCTTTAGTGGCTCAGTATCAACACAGCCACTTTTCAAGACAGCCAAAGGACCCCGTACTGTATGCCCAAATACCAACATATTTGGGGTAAAGCCTGTACTTTCCTGTACAACCTCTCGCGCAGCCAACATTAGCCACGGGAGCCTATCTTCCCAGTCTCTATCTAGCTCCGTACAGTATGCCCGCAATAGAGACTTAAGTCTGATGGAACCTCTCCAAAGCACTCTGGCTTTGCACATGATACGCCGAAGACTGATTTCGTTTAATAGCCGCGTTTCCACTGTCGGGCCAGGGCCGGGCCAGGGCTAACAGCGAGCCGAGCCGAGCCAGTGACCTCGTACCTTAAGCACCGGGCTTGGTGTTCCACTGCCGGCCCAGAAGCCCCACAGCGTTGCCCTAAACCCTGCCCCTAACACGCCTTTCTGGATCAAACGTCATACAACCCAACTAATTTCTGCGGGTATTGTGAATTTATTTATTTTTTAAGTTAGGAAGATATCATGTATATTCACTCACCCAGCACACCATCCATCAAGTCGAACCATGGAAAGTTCCTTCTCTGAGCTCCGCTTTGTCCATTGTGTTAATCGCCTTGTACAATACTGCGCCCCACAACTTTTTAATTTTTTCCTGAACTTGAAGTGTTGCTTGCTGAATGCTTAGCTTAGAAAATTCAGCATCAATTTATTTTATTACATCCTCGTTTCTTCACATGCCGTCAAATTGACGTTATACCCTTTCTTCTGCCCAAATGCTCAGAAGAGCTTCTCCATTTCGAGCAGCGATTATTTTGCGCGATATAAAAACGTGAAATGTGCATCTTGCCGCAGACTATAACTTTCCCTAACACAGATAAACTCTGCCTTTTACCTTGCACACGCCTCTAGCCCGAGCTGGCCCGCTTTGGCCCAAGGTAATTAGACAGGCCAGAAATCCTGGCCGTTGGCCCCGAGTAAGCCCCGATCAAGCCCCGATCAAGCCCCGGAAGTGACAGTGGAAACGCGACTGGCCCTGGCACGCACTAGCACGGCTCGGCCCTGGCCCTGGCCCGGCAGTGGAAATGCGGCTAATGCGCAACAGCTTCAACACTTGACCAAACATGTAAGATGTAAAGTTTGACCCCTGGTCTCTCTGGATGCCCTTAGGAATGCCAAATATGGAAATGAACTCTGTTAAGGCCCTAACCACCGACTTCGGCATAATGGACCTCAACGGATACGCAGCTGGATACCTGGTGCTCTGACACAACAGTAAGTAAATATTTACAACCAGACTTAGCACAAGGCAATGGACTGACACAGTCAACAATAAGGTGTGTAAAAGGTTCACTCACCGCTTGAATACGCTGCAACGGCGCAGGTTTAATACTCTGATTCGGCTTACCTGTAAGCTGGCATATATGACAGGTCTTAATATACGCAGACACACCCTTTTTCAGTCGAGGCCAAAAGAAATGTTTTAGGATATTAAAGGATAATTCCGGTATTTAACACTTTGAGTTTATTTTCTAGTTTGTTTTTGATGAACTAGAGTGGTGGGCTTAGACATTTTGACAATGGTTCCTGTCTCGACTTTTTGACAATTTTAGAATCGCCTCGGACCGCTTTAGAGTGGCTGTCTACAAGCATACTGAAACATGTCCTTAAAACATCCCTTAACGTTAGTTTTCAAAAATTAAACATTTATTATAACAACTTAAACCATTAAACTAATAATTGACAGAAAACATAATATAACAAAACAAAGATGTGCTGCTGCTGGCTGGAGTGGAACCAGATCAGAGAGAGCGAGAGATCAACAGGGCCGGAATATTTATTCTCCCACAGCGTCTGGCGCAGGTGCTACCACTCTGGCATACGGGCGCTGATACCTTCAGGGACAAAAGGAAAACAGTAAACTGCCCAACACCACACAGTTAAACACCCAACTGTGCATGGCCGTCACAATAGTTTACAGCATTAGCAGAGATACATTAT
Source organism: Chrosomus eos (assembly GCA_036326025.1). Taxonomy (NCBI): domain Eukaryota; kingdom Metazoa; phylum Chordata; class Actinopteri; order Cypriniformes; family Leuciscidae; genus Chrosomus; species Chrosomus eos. The sequence goes on from CM070818.1 coordinate 52,509,896, forward strand.
CCTTAAAGGGGTCATATAATGATACATACACTTTTACAAGTTGATTGTACTGAAATGTGTTTTGGCAGTGCCTGTACACAACCATCATATAATGATGAAAATCCATCTAGTGTTTTTGTTTTAATCTCCTTATATGTTTTCCCCTGCCTCAAATTGAGCCGTTCGTTTTTGTGACGTCAATAAAACAGATGCCCCTCCCACAATTGTTAATTGACAGCAGCGTTTCAACACAGACCCGCCCTCGCTCGCTCGTGAGCTGTCAATCATAGTCCGCGCGGACCGGTGCAGTCATTGTTGATACTGGAGCACTGTCTATGAGCAGAATGGAGTCTAAACGAAGTGGTGTTCTATTCTTGGGTGTAATAACGAACACAGCAGTCATTTTAATGTTCCTAAATCCGAACCGCTGAAGACGCAGTGGCTGAGTTTGTTTTCGAAGGGAAAATTCCCCGCGATCAACGTAAATGCTTTCATGTTTGCGTGAATCATTTCACACACCAGACTGCTTTATAACCGAGGGTCAGTATAAAGCTGGTTTTGCTAAGAAGCTGAATCTTTGCAAATCGCTAGCTGCACGCTTCACGATGAATGAGGCTAAGGTTTACACTCAGGGTATATTACGGCATGTTTTCTATGTACGACGTTCCGCCAGGCACCGCAGTGAAGATCGCCCAGCTGGTGGAGGACCAGATGGCAGTGCGATGTGGGAACCAGACCAAGATTTTTTCAATTTATTTTTTCCTCTCTCGTCTCTGTTGCTCCTCATGCTCCTTTTCTCTCGCCTTGTCTCTCCATACCCCCAGGTACCACAGCCACTGTGTCTGGTCCCCCCGGGAGGAGGGGTGGGGAGGGAGTAGAGTGCAGTCTTGGGTGTACCCCCTGGCCTGCGAGGGGTGATGGGGTATCGAGGGCCGAGGTCGAGGGCCGTGGGAGGACGTGCGAGTATCTCTCATGGAGGAGCGGAAGCATAAAAGGAGGAGCGACGATACTAGTGGAGATCGAGAGAGGAACAGGCCTGGTTTTATGTTGTGTTTTGTTTTATTATTTGTGACTTGTTTTAATATTTGTAACAGCAGTCGTCCGTGAGGGGCTGCTGTCTTTTTATTTCGTTTTGGATTTGTTTATTTATTTGTATTTATTTGTATAAGTTTGTTGAATGTTCGCCGGTTCCCGCCTCCTTCTTCCCATAACAATGAACTGCGTTACAATTGTCTTGGCAACTAATTAATGAGACTGATTGAGAAAAAGCAACTTCACCGTAGGTGAGTTAAGTGGTTTTCTAAGACTGTTTCTATGTTTTTATTTGAAACTGATGTATTAAATAAAGTTGTGCTTCTTAAAAATAGAGAGTGGGTGGAACTGAAACAGGGAGGGTTTAGGGATCCGCCATAGGTACCATTTTGCACATGCATGAGGTTGAGGTTTTAAATGAGTTTGAAGTGCCACTATCTTTAATTGTTTCTGGGGTTTGTCACCAATGAAGTGGGTGAGTGAATTCACGTAGTGCTCTGTGTAGTTCTACGGCTTTCCAGGTTGTGTTTAGCCTGTTTATGTACTCCCCTCTGTTAATAAAACTACATATTTTAATTAGGGCCCGAGCACCGATGGTGTGAGGACCCTCTTGGAATTGCTCTGTTTATTATTATTATTATTATTATTATTATTATTATTATTCTCCGCAATGAATCGCATTTTTGAGGGCCTAAACATGCACGAAAACTCACGAAAATTTGCACACGCGTCAGAACTGGCGAAAATTTACATCTGATATGCGTTTCAAAATTGGGCGGGGCAAAATGGCTCGATAGCGCCACCTATAAAGGTTCAACGGAGTGCGCCTCGCGTTACGTTTCACGTACGTGTACGAAATTCGGTACATACATGTAATGGCCCAATACCTACAAAAAAGTCTCTTGGAGCGTAGCCCTAAACACAACAGGAAGTCAGCCATTTTGAACTTCCTCTCAGATTTTTGTGCAGTTTTTGCCATTTTCAGGCCTCGTACTTTAACGAACTCCTCCTACAGTTTTAATCTGATCATCTTCAAATTTGGTGAGTGTAATCTTAAGGCCTTTGCGACGTTAAATTGCGAAGATCTTGAGTTTTGGTCAAAGGGCGTGTCCTCGGCGGCCTGACAAATTTCGATGTTTCGCCATGAAACAGGAAGTTGCTGTAACTCAGGCAAACAATGTCCAATCTGCCCCAAACTTCACACGTTTGATAAGAGTCCTGTCCCGAACACATATCCATCCTCAAATTCAGTTACAGTCATAGCGCCACCTGCTGGCAACAGGAAGTGACATGTTTAACACTGTTGTGGACTACTAATAACATATAAAAAAGTGCCAGCAAGTGCTAAACATGCTAGCAACATACTAGAAACATGCTAAAACATGCTAGCAAACACTTAGCTAAGTGCTAAAGCATGCTAATGCAATGAAAGAGGAAGTTGTTGTTACTTAAGAAGGCAATGTACAATCTGCCCCAAACTTCACACATTTGATAAGAGTCCTGCCCTGAAAACATCTACATGACAATTTTCACCTATAGTAATAGCGCCACCTACTGGCAACAGGAAGTGACATGTTTAACATTGTGATGCAGTACTGACAACATAGTAAATATGCCATTGAGTTATAAACATGTTATAAACATGTTAAAACATGCTAGCAATTCTTAGCTAAGTGCTAAAGCATGCTAATGAAATGAAACAGGAAGTTGTTGTTACTTAAGAAGGCAATGTCCAATCTGCCCCAAACTTCACACATTTGATAAGAGTCCTGCCCTGAACACATCTACATGACAATATTCAGTTATAGTAATAGCGCCACCTACTGGCAACAGGAAGTGACATGTTTAACACTGTGATGCAGTACTAGCAACATATTAAATATGCCATTGAATTATAAACGTTACAAACATGTTAAAACATGCTAGCAATTCTTAGCTAAGTGCTAAAGCATGCTAATGAAATGAAACAGGAAGTTGTTGTTACTTAAGAAGACAATGTCCAAACTGCCCCAAACTTCACACATTTGATAAGAGTCCTGCCCTAAACACATCTACATGACAATTATCAGCTATAGTAATAGCGCCACCTACTGGCAACAGGAAGTGACATGTTTAACAGTGTGATGCAGTACTGGCAACATAGTAAATATGCCATTGAGTTATAAACATGTTATAAACATGTTAAAACATGCTAGCAATTCTTAGCTAAGTGCTAAAGCATGCTAATGAAATGAAACAGGAAGTTGTTGTTACTTAAGAAGGCAATGTCCAATCTGCCCCAAACTTCACACATTTGATAAGAGTCCTGCCCTGAACACATCTACATGACAATATTCAGTTATAGTAATAGCGCCACCTACTGGCAACAGGAAGTGACATGTTTAACAGTGTGATGCAGTACTGGCAACATAGTAAATATGCCATTGAGTTATAAACATGTTATAAACATGTTAAAACATGCTAGCAATTCTTAGCTAAGTGCTAAAGTATGCTAATGAAATGAAACAGGAAGTTGTTGTTACTTAAGAAGGCAATGTCCAATCTGCCCCAAACTTCACACGTTTGATAAGAGTCCTGCCCTGAACACATCTACATGACAATATTCAGTTATAGTAATAGCGCCACCTACTGGCAACAGGAAGTGACATGTTGAACAGTGTGATGCAGTACTGGCAACATAGTAAATATGCCATTGAGTTATAAACATGTTATCAACATGTTAAACATGCTAGAAATTCTTAGCTAAGTGCTAAAGCATGCTAATGCTATGAAACAGGAAGTTGTTTTTACTTAAGAAGGCAAAGTTCAATCTGCCCCAAACTTCACATGTTTGATAAGAGTTCTGTCCTGAACACATGTGCATGCTCATATTCAGTTACAGTCATAGCGCCACCTGCTGGCAACAGGAAGTGACATGTTTAACAGCATGCTATTATCCCCATAATAAATGACATTTTTGTAACTGACTTTGACATACTCCCACTATATTTATCTACTTAAATGCACATAGCCCACCGTGCTCTGTCTTCCTAAAGCCACCGGGTGGCGATGGCACGGGTGCGAGGGCCCTTTCAATGCTGCTTGCAGCTTTAATTGAAGTTGTGGTGGTGTTGTCTTCTGGTGCCAGACCATACTGGCTTAAATAATTAAAGGTGGTGGCAGCAGCCTATTAAAAAATAAATTACAATATTCATACTAAAAGCTAAAAAACTTACATTTTGATTTGAGGGGGCCTTTAAGCTGGTGTTTTAGCTACATAACAAACACTAGTGTAATAGAAATGTGAGACTGGAAGTCTGGGTCTGGGACTTTTTCTTTTTCTTTTTCCACAATCAAAACAAAGAAATGTAGCTAATTAATAAAGCATTCACTGGAATTTTGCCAAAAATGAGACTATTTCACCAATCGCACTAGGACAATATCAATACCAAACATGAACACAAACCCACACTCAACATTAGGGCCTATATGACATAAACTCAAAGTGAACTTTTGTTGACCTGAGTACTAGGAGAGAGGACAGGTATGTCTGCAATTTTTGCCCAGTGGAATGTGAAAGCATTAGGTTGGTCTTTTCCTGTTAGTGTTCTGCTGTTGTCATGAGAACAGTTCCATGTGACAACTAGCACCGATTTCACAATTTTGAATATATTTACTAAAATATTCCTAAACCAACTTTAGTTCTCCATATGGAATCCGGTTTCAAGTAATTGCTACTTTTTATCTCAATTCTGACTTTTCCCCATCACCATTCCTAGTTCATATTGAGCAAATCGCACTTTATTTCTCGCAATTACATAGCCTATATTTCACAATTCTGACGTCCCCCCTCAGAATTCCTAGAAATAAACTCGCTAAAGTCTCCATTCTTGCCTATTGTAGTGCAATTTTCTTCAGATGTTTGTGAGGATTACAGGGGTTCAGTGGTCTTGGCAGCCACAGAGCGGCGCATGAGTGTGTGTGTGTGTGTGTGTGTGTGTGTGTGTGTGTGTGTTTGCATGGCTATCTTTGTGAGGACCAGTGTGAGTTTTTAACCTTTGGAGTGAGGACCTTTTTGCAAAGTGAGGACATTTAGGCCGGTCCTCACTTTGTTTTCACTGCAATGGCCTCCATTGGCTATTTAAAGGCTTCTCTCAATGTTTCAGAGAGGTCCTCAGATAGATAGAAAAATGAGAAAAAAAGTGTGTGTATGACCCTCTGCATACACACACGGTTTGCTCTCTATCGCCCCCTATTGTTTTTCCATGTTCACTGCGCCGCATATATAGTCGAAGCGATATCTCAGGAACGCCTTGAGGGAATTTCTTCAGATTTCTTACAAATGTTCTCTTGGAATCAAGGATGAACTGAATAGAATTTGGAGATCAAAGGTCAAGTTCACTGTGATCTCACAAAACATGACTTTGGCTGTAATTCAACTTGTGAACACAATAACTCAGGAACGGCTTATAGGAATTTCTTCACATTTGGCACAAATGTTCACATAGATGCAAAGATAAAGTGATTAGATTTTGTTGGTCAAAGGTCAAGATCACTATAACTTCCCATTCTTGTAAATGTGGTAGATCAGGAACATTGGAAAGAATTTCATTTAATCTGGAAAAATGTCCAACTAGACAAAATGATTAGAATTTGTGGTCAAAGGCCAAAGGTGACCTCACAAAAAACTTTTTGGCCCATACCTCAAGAATTTGTTTGATAATTGACTGAATTTCACAAAAGGTCAAAGGTCAATTTCACAGTAACATTATAATGTTCTGCAAAAACATATTTACAGTTTTCTTTGATTAGCATACCCTTTAAAATGATTAAATATAAACCATATATAACTACAAGAGTTAACCATATATATTATTGAGATAATATTTCATGGTTACTACTAAAACCAAGTTACCTTGGATACTACAGTACTGATGTAGTAAAACCGTGGTTAATCATTATCATAGTTGTGTTTACTATAGTGATGGTTACAATATTACTGCAGTAAATCCATGGTAAGTTTTCATAGAGGTATGATTTATTAACAAGGATTACAGAACATTATCAATGTTTTAACAGCTCTGAATTTAAACAAACCTCTGAAAATTGTCATACAAGACTATTGTAATACAATTCAGATCTATGTTTGTTATAATTAATTCCAGATAATGTTTCATTACCTCAGCTGTTCCCTATTTAAACGACTTGTTTTGACTTAAGGCATGATAATTTGGCAAACATTATGTCACAGATGGGTACCTTGGTTTGGAGCTCCTCAGTTTTTATTGTTGGTCCTATCTTTAGTCACTTTTGTCCAATAACTTTTACCAGCGTAAACCAGGGGCGTAGCCAGCATTGGGCCAGGGCGGCACTGGCCCGCCCACATTACTCACTGGCCCACCCAGGCAAGTTTGATAAAAATAAATTTTTAGTTTATTTTTATTATTAAAATGTAGGCTATTTAAGAAAATATATTAATATAAATTGGATTTATTGTTGACTGGTGTGTGTGTTTAATTTGTTTTCCGAATAAAATGGAACTGTTGAAGGAAATTGTAGAAAGCCTCCCTCCGGAACGTTATTGGTTGCTATGGTTGCTAGGGGTTCCGACAGGAAAACTCTCTGAGCGGCGCCGGCGGGCTCTAGCTAGCTGCTTTTTTTGCCTATTAACATCGCCACAATAATGGCAAAACAACTTTCTTTAATGTGCTATTTGACTGTCGGTTTTTTGATTATTAAAGGGGTGGTTCAGTATGATTTCTTTTTTTTTTTTTTTTTTTTTACTTTTAGTTAGTGTGTAATGTTTGAGCATAAACAACATCTTCAAATTTACAAAGTTCAAAGCAAATGGAGATATTTGTTTTTAAAGAAATTCCTTTTTAGCACTACAACAAATGTCTGGAAGGAACTACACAGACTTCCTCCAGAGTTAGTGACATCACCAACCCTAGAAACCCCTCCCCCATGAACACGATTTATAGATTATCATGACAGAATATGCTAATCAATGACTAGAAGATAAACTACACATAAACTATATAAATTCATCAACTAACCATTCAGAAATGTCCCTGTTGCTTCTACATGTCGTCACTTCTTCTTCAGTCTCTCCATCTTTGTCTGGTTTGAACATAAAAGGCTAAACGTTTTTGAAATGTTCAGTGCATGTCTGTGTGAGGTAATCGGAGCTGCTAACACACACACCCACCACACGAGCGCTTGAAGCTCCGCCCTCTGGGAGCAGAAGCTCATTTGGATTTAAAGGGACACGCAAAAACTTTTCTTTTTAACATGCTAAAAAAATATCTGTGGGGCATTTTAAGCTAAAACTTCACATACACACTCAGGGGAAATCAGAGACATTTTTACACACTTTTTACACAGACAGGCTTTATTGCTGAATATTCACCTGGTGAATATACGTTTCCTTGCCAACAAAAACAATAATTTCCTGAATTATGTTTAGCAAAGTTTGGTGCACAGGTATACAATTTTGGAAAAGATGTGCAGTTCTAAATTAGAAGCCCTCTTCATTAACTGCAAGCCTTTTTAGAGGAAGAGTTTTCTGCAGAGTAAACTGCAAGAGTTTTCCTTGTTCATGCTGGTGAATGTTTACTCCCCGTCTCAAGCCTGTGTGAGCACAGCACTGCAACAGCTAGCTGATCAGGATATCGTCATGAAGCAACAGCACCCTGACTCTGTTATTACCCGACTCACTATTAAAGTCTCCCTGTGGTGTAAATCCAGCTTTTAATGTTGTTCATAATGTGTCTATGTGGTGTTTTTAATATGCTTTAAGACAAACCATGTGTAAATTCATAAGTCAACAGCATTGCTGAGTATTTTCTCCTTAAAACTGCAGTCTCAAAAACACGGTTTGAAATTGCTGGTGTTTCTGACGTCACAAACTACCTTCGTGTCACAAGGGGGGCTTTAGCATATCATTAACTATTATCTGAAGCAGCCGAGTCTCAAGAGAAGCCAGGTTATCCAGTATATTTTTCTGTTGATATGAAAAATTAGGAACATTTGGCAATATAGTGGGCGAATTATGTATATGCTGTATATTATGATGAACTATATGCCTTTCTCCAATGAAGTTCTGAGATGTTCAAAGCGTTTTTAATGATGCTGATTGTTAGAAGGGAGCTGTCTGACTCTGAGATGACAAATGGGAACATGGTTTGTGTAACATTAGCAACATTTTATTGGCTGTTTAGTCAAAAGGCTAATCATATTAAAGATTAATCTTTATGTTTTAAAGAGCGATACAATTGTGCAGCGTTTACTATAGTAAAGTTGAGGCAAGTGGATCTCTGAGCTCGTGTGAATGAGTGGAGACGGGGCTAATTTGCGCATTCATAGCACTGTGTAGAGTTACATTCAAGATATTTTAAGACATTAAGAAATTTATTTCACAGGAAAAAACTTTTAAATATGTTATTTTGGTGATCAAAGATGAGTTTTAAAGGGATAGTTCAACCAAAAATGTAAATTACCCCATGATGACTTCTTTCAGACGAATACAATCTGAGTCATATTAATAAATGTCCTGGCTCTTCCAAGCTTTATAATGGCAGTGAATGGCTGTTTCTGTCTTAAAGTCCATAAAAGTGCATCTGTCCATCATAAAAGTGCTTCTTAATAAAGGTTAATAAAGGCCTTCTGAACAAAGCGATGAGTTTGTGCAAGAAAAATATTCATATTTAACACGTTACAAACTAAAACATTTTAAGTTAAATAAAAAACATAATTTATATAACTAAGAGTGATTAGAGTGATTAAATCATGGGTAATTTTCATTTTTGGGTGAACAAACTAAAACATTTTAAGTTAAATAAAAAACATAATTAATATAACTAAGAGTGATTAGAGTGATTAAATCATGGGGTAATTTTCATTTTTGGGTGAACTATCCCTTTAAGGGATACAATTATTGACTACAGGGAAACTTTAAGTTTTTCATATTACCTGTATTGTTCTAGAATGATCTGACCAGCTTTTAACTTCAAATGATGATTGTCTCTGGGGTCTCCTGAGTGTCATATTAAGAATGCGTCTCTAGAATGAGGGGAACGTTTTTTCTAGCTGGTATGCAAGAATCACTCGCATACGCTTCTGTGTCTCATGCCCATACTGAACCAAGTCAAATTAGGGTTAGGGTTAGTCCTTTTGTGTTAGGGTTAGTCATTTTGGGTTAGGTTAAGATCAGTACTTTTGGGTTAGGGTTAGTCCTTTTGGGTTAGGTTAATGTTAGTCCTTTTGGGTTAGGGTTAGTCATTTTGGGTTAGGTTAAGATCAGTACTTTTGGGTTAGGGTTAGTCCTTTTGGGTTAGGTTAATGTTAGTCCTTTTGTGTTAGGGTTAGTCATTTTGGGTTAGGTTAAGATCAGTACTTTTGGGTTAGGGTTAGTCCTTTTGGGTTATGTTTAGGTTAGTCCTTTTGGGTTAGGGTTAGGGTTAGTCATTTTGGGTTAGGTTAAGATCAGTACTTTTGGGTTAGGGTTAGTCCTTTTGGGTTAGGTTAAGGTTAGTCCTTTTGGGTTAGGGTTAGTCCTTTTGTGTTAGGGTTAGTTATTTTGGGTTAGGTTAAGATCAGTCCTTTTGGGTTAGGGTTAGTCCTTTTGGGTTAGGTTAAGGTTAGTCCTTTTGGGTTAGGATTGGTCCTTTTGGGTTAGGGTTAGGGTTAGTCATTTTGGGTTAGGTTAAGATCAGTCCTTTTGGGTTAGGGTTAGTCCTTTTGGGTTAGGGTTAGGGTTAGTCCTTTTGTCCATGTGTAATTTATTACATGGGGGCTAAATACATGGTCCATGATGACATTTTAACTTTTAATGATTGATGTACTTTGATTAAACCCCCTTTTCTGGCAGTCTTCACAATCAAATTAACATTTTTCTAACTAATATATCAGTGCAGTTTGCCTGAAAAATTACTGTCAATGACCTACTTTGGTTAGGTTTACTTAGGTTAGGTTTATGCATAAACAAATAATTGGTTAGATTTAGGCACACAAACTACTTGGTAAAGTTTAGGAAAAGATCATGGTTTGTCTATAGTCTCATAGTGTCCTGTATGTTCAAGCCTACCCTGTGCAATGAAAGCTGTGGGTCCCATTTCTATCTTTTAGTCACTCACATGAGTGAGTAGTTGGATCTTATAAGAGTCTCTGTGCTTACACAGTAGCTGTAACGGCTAAGTGTACATCTATGTTGCTTTGTATTTTAGTTAGCTTTATATTAGCCTACAAACTAGTAACCCAGTGAGCCCATGCAATGAACCTTAGCATCCTCACCACGGACCATGTTTTATTCATGGTAAGTGTACTATCATGGATACAAAATATTTACATAATATAAACATTAGTGACAGAAAGTAATAGTATAGCAATATAGCATAATTCAAATTAGCTCCACCTTTACAATCTGGGATTTAAAAATTATTTTAATTAATGCATCAATCCAGTAGTTTAATTAGTGCATAATGAATATACTTTTGGTTGAAAGTATATTTTTCTGCTTATACTTTTCTGCTTAAACTGTATTTTTACTTATAAGTTAAAATGTAAATGCAGGCCTTACAACATAGTTTTTATAACACTGTGGAACTTTTACTAAAGAAAATATCTTCACTAGTACTTCACTACGGATGTACATAGTTAAAATGTAGGTGCATTGTTAAATTCTACTTTTAAGAGAGAGGAATTTTGGTTTGTTAATTAATTTACGGATAACTGCAGTAATAAATGTTAATTTAATATAGTTACTATTTAATTAAATTAATTATTTAATTATTAATATTAAATGTAATACTGGGGAATATTGTCTTTGAGGAACACTTATTTGAGCTGCCTTAAAAAAAAACTTAAAACCCCCCACACCAACAACTCTGAGCTGGTTTCAGCGCCCAAAACTATCGTTCTTAATTGATGGCCACGCCCCTTGCACTCCACCTGCACTTTCGCTCGTGGTGCTTCTGGTAAAGAAGAGTGATGATGATGGATAAGAGCAGTAGCAGCAGTGACCTGGCCCGGTTCAAGAGAAGAATGGAGCGACTATGATCTCATCACAATCGATGCGCAAGCTTTACAGTGAAGGTAAGATTTTATGATCTTTAAGATTTATATATTTTTTTTTACTGTCGTGATTGGGTGGGTGGGGGGGATTATTTGTTAGAGATCGCGCTATATGCACAGTTTGCCGAATTGCGCATATTAATATATATATTCTCACAAACATTTACAGCGCAGGTATGATTTTATGATCCCTGACATTTCTTTTCTTCGGAACTGTCGTGATTGGGGTGGGGGAGGGGAGGCTGAGTGCAGGCCTACGATCTCAGGCCTCGTCCTCTAACAGAGTCTCTAGCCGTCTAGCGCGTGCAAGTTCGTGTTCGGGATGGGGGAGGGGAGGCTGAGTGCAGGTCGACGATCTCAGATTCGTGTTCGGGATGGGGGAGGGGAGGCTGAGTGCAGGTCGACGATCTCATGATCTCAGGCCTCGTCCTCTAGTTTAACGCGTGCAAGTTCGGGATGGGGGAGGGGCGGGAGACATCGCGCTGGTGGCTAATTCATGTATATAATGTAATAATGTACATATAAATAGCCTATAGTAAGTTTTAAGAACAAATTAAAACGAGTAGAAAACGTTATAAACTACATAATTACTAATGACGAGTGAACTTGGACAGCAGAAGTCGGAGGGTCTTTAATATCTTTGAATCAGCTTCTCTATGACCAAATGATTGGTACGTTGTCAATTATACAGATTAAGTTATACATGTTTGCAATTTTTAATGTAGTGTATCACTATACTTAAGGTCTTTATTGTCATATAACTGAATGCTAACAAACATTACTGTCTAGTAGTGCTGTATAGACCACTGCTTATTGTAGCCTGTGACTGGAATTATTTTGTTGAAATTAATATAACATTTTTCAATTTGTTTGTCCACACAAGTGTCCTGCTGGTGTCCAGCAAGTGACGGAAAGAAAGTCAACACAGGTATGTGCATACACAATCTTTTGACTACTCGCTACTCATGGCTGTTAGGCCAGCTACAGTACAGTACGTGTAGGCTACAGTAGAGATGGTAGAAAGTTGAGTAACACTTTACTATACCGATGCAATAATTAATTAAATGAATTCACCAGTTTCCAGTGGTCGTGTTTAAATATGCAAATATGCAACTTTGTTTAAAAAATCCAAACAAAATTAGCAGTCTTTCTGCTATATGCTTAATAATTTTAACTGGAGTAGGATTTGTTTAAGAATGTTTTTGACTTGATAAAGGAACACTTGGGCATGTAATTTCTGGTAGTAAAAATAGTGTAAAGGCAACAACTGACAACTGTAGGTAAAATGTATTATTTATAGCTCTTTTAATCAAAAGTATGTACTTATGACTTTTGGACAGTCAAGAACTAATATTTGATTGTTTTTAATCTTTTATAGGTGAATGTCCCACATCAACTTCTGTTTTACAGAGACAAACAAAAAAAGGACGAGCCAAGAGAGGAAGAGAAGTCGATGAGGGTAAGATTTAAATTTTACATTTTAAACTTGTCTATATAAACAGTTGTAAAGTTTGTTGTTTAAAGCACCTCCCAGTAAAATTGTTCAATACAAAACCACCACTATGACCTACTACCTAAATAGTGTTTTTCATTAAATCTACAAAAACTCCTGCCTTTTCATAGTCACAGCATTAGTTAAAAGTAGCTTTACTCAAGTATACTGTATGTACTGCAGTTCTTATCACTTTTTCTTCATCTTATTTTAGTAGATTAGAGATGGGTACACATTAGGGGTGTAACGGTTCACAAAATTCACAGTTTGGTTCGATACGATACACTGGTGTCACGGTTCGGTACGTTTTCGATACAGCAAAAAGAAAGAAATGCCAGATGAATTTCCTTGATTAAATTTATTTATTTATTAAAACTAACATAAATGATAATTTTTTACTTTGAGCAATGATGGAGCCATACTTGACTCTTCTTTTGAGCATATAAAACAAAAACAGCTCCTTGCTCCTTAAAAAAAAAAAAAGAAATGTAATATTATAGTAGTTTCAGATTAACATTTGAGGGCAGCAATTTTATTCATAATGCCGAAATAAAACCAATGTAACGTTACTTGAAAGCATTATAGCCTACTATTCCTGCCAAACCTCCATGGTTACAGTGAGTGTTACTACAGTAAACCCATGATGAATGATGATGATCTGTGGACACTGAATAGTTCATTCATGGAACAATGTCTCTTCCTGGTTTCCACGTCAGCGCTGTTTGATCCGGTAATAACGGAGAATGTGATGCTTCTCACTAGATCGCGCAGCGATGTTATTACTTCAGTCACAGTGGCGAATTCAAATGCTTTCTTAACTGGATCTCTTTGCGGTGTGTAGTAACAGTGCTGCTTAATCAAGATCGGCTCGCGCTGCATTGATCCAAACTCATAAACGGTCCATGAAACACAAAATAACGGGTAGCGCAGTTTCGTTCCGCTTTCATTACGTTTGACATTTGATGTTGGGCAATGTGGTCGCGCCTACATTTGAAATAACAAAATGTCGGCAGGAAAAATGGTCCAACGAACCGTTTGTTTTGTAATGCGTACCGATTACCGAACCGAAAGCGTCGTACCGAACGGTTCGATATGAATATGTGTATCGTTACACCCCTAGTACACATAAACCATACAGATTTAGGCATTGTTAGATACTACTTCAGTACCAAGTGGGTACTGAAATTTTACAAAAGTGACGCGTTGAGCGGATTCTTAAACGCCTCTGATTGGCCACTGTGTGTTTACAAGCTCCTCATATCTGTGATTGGCTGCAATGATCAGCGCTAGGGTTGTGCCGATAGACGATAGTATCGTGTATCGACGATAGTCTGAGATCGCAGATGACAGATGCATTTGACGATATCAATACGATAATTGGCTGGTTTTACCATTAACGTATTAAATTATTATTATTATAAAGCTAGTATTGTTATTAAATTAATATTAGGAACTACAATTAATTTGCCTTGCCTAAATTAATAACGGCATCACCACATAGCCTAACGACAGCACCGACATGCGCATTTAAAACATTTTTTAAAAATGTTTTTAAAACAGACTGAAAAACTACATCCCACATCAAAACTGAATTTAAAGGTGATCCATTCACAAATTATCAAGAGTGCTTGTTTTAACAGACAAATTATTCTTATACATATCCTAGATGAAAACGGCATCGTTGTTCGTCAGTATTTTGTTTACATAGCAAATTAACAAAACGTTTAATGACCCTAATAACTCAAAAAACAATACAATTACTAAATAATGATATAGGCCTGATAACCGTCTTTAGTTCACGAACACAACATAACTCTGCCATCTGTGAAAATCAAAAGCAGCTTTGAACACTTGTTTAACAAGAAATATTCTTCAAATTTTTTCCCTGTCATTAATGTAAGTCCACAAGAGAAATATTAAGCCAGTAAATAGTTGCTATACCGTTATATTCATCGTCGTCTGACGATGCAGAGAATGCAGCGTTAATGCAGCGACAGATGCCAAACTTTCACTTTCAGGGAATGAGCGCGTTCTTAACCCGATTATGCTGAAGAAACTGACAATGCATGTGGTCATGTAAACGCATTAACCCGTTTTCCTTTATCGGAGTCAAGGCATAAGTATAAACCGATCGACTCAGCTGATTTTTGCCCCTAGGCTCTGATTTCCCCCGGCATTTTAAACACATTAATCCACGTTCTTTGTGCTTATTGAAGTGCGCATGTGAAGTGCATCCAGACAGAGAGAGCATAGGAGGACGTATATCGCAAACTCCGACTCTTTCTGACCCAAGAAATTATTAAAACGTGTTTTCATCTTGCGCAGAAGTAGGCTACAGTCAATGCTGCATCTGTAACAGCATGAGAGGATAATGTGTGTCCGTAAATTTCCCGCTGACATGTTGAAATACTCCGAGTTGGATACAAAAATGATTAGGATCTTTTTTTACCTCATTATACAGGGAAATAACCTGATCTAGCCTAGTAATAAACACTCCACCTTTGCTAGCAAAATCGAAAAATATTATCGTATATAAAATGAAGTAATAAAAAGCACATTAATGAGTAAATAATCAAGTTAATAATCAAATAAGTAAGCCCCGCCCCCTCACGATAATATCGTATATCGCTGATCTCACAGGCTGACGATAGGACGATATGAAAATGGAGCATATCGCCCAACACTAATCAGCGCTTCCAAAACATGTTGTAAATAGACAGTTGCTATCAGCGTATCCCTATATATCTGCTGATAGACGGATCCGCTGATAGACACTGCTTTTAAATGCTCCTGTGTGTATCTGTGTAAGCGCTATCTGTGCATGTAATGTACATTAAATTACTGTATGAATCCAATTTGTAAAAAGTTAATCTAACAGTCCATCAAATGATGGTGTTCACACATTTGTGGTTGTTTAATCTGTTGAAATGGGGCTTGGATCATCTGAGAAAATATCGTCTCTTTTTACAGATACAGCCAGTGTTTTCTGTATGTCTTTCTTACACTGCAGAAGATCAGGGTTTCAATTTTGTTTTTCAGACGGATGTCCTGACCTCTTTTCTCCTCAAAAATCTCCTGCCCAATGCAGTTCGGATGGGGTTTCTGATGTAGATGGTGAGTCAAAAAGTGTTTTTCATCAAGACAAAATAATAATTTACGAACACCTTCCTTTAGTTATAGGACCCTAATGGTTGATGTTCATATTTTAACCAGCTATTTACTAATCAAGGATATGTTACAGTAAAGTTGATCATTTAAAAATTTTCTCTAGTTTTTATTTCATATAGCTTAATGCGTAACATTTGAGGATAAGGATTTGTAAAACACTATGGTTGGAAGGCACACTAGAAGACCTTGCAATGTTCTTCGGTGACACTCCGGTGATCATCTCCCTTATAGCTGTATTGTAATGTTCAAGGATAGTCTGCTGCGTACAGTTGGGAACTCTGTCAGGTTTTAGTAGTCAGATTTTACTGTAAACACTTACAATAACAGGTACTAATGCTTGTCTGTTGCAGATCACAGCCAGGAAACAAGCCGGGCCACAAGGCCCTCACCGAAGAAGAAAAGTGCAGAAAAACGGACTAAGAGCGTGAAACTAATAGGTAAGTTTCATAAATCTTAGCAAAAGAGTAGCACCAGAGTTTATTATTATTGTAAGTCGTCAGTTGTATTTGTAGAGAGCTTTTCACAAACATTGTTTTAAATCAACTTTACAGAGCTTACATGCAAGTAAAATCTAGCTATTTAAAGACATAAGATAAATTGCATTTATGATTTGGAGAGTCCTTTATCTCCCAGAAAGCAGGATTAATATATCTACAGGTTCAGATTAGGTGAAGGTGAAACAGAGGGAAACCTGCTGTCATCACTCAGCAATACGGCTGCAACTAACAATTATTTTGATAATTGATTAATCTAATGATTATTAGAACAATTATTTGACTATACAGTAAGAGTATAACATTAGTCAAGTCATCTTCATTTATATAGCGCTTTTAACACTATAGAGTTTGACAGCAGCTTTACAGTGATAACAGGAGATTACAGTAACAGAGTGTTTAGGCTTTACAGCAGATCTAGAATAAAGTTATTGTCCAGATAAAGTTAGTTTTGATTGATTCACTTCCGTCGCAACGATCATTAGTTATTAACTTAGAGGCCGCTAACACACACCGTTTTAACAGAAAACTCTTGAGTTCTCTCTATGCAAACTTTAAAAACGCAAGCCTGTGGGATCGCTGAGGGCGTGCACATGCGTATTAAGGGTTCTTCTATAGGTATATATGCACGTTTGAATATATGTGTGCAGGCATGTAGTCCTTCCCTAAAAAACACATCTCATGATTCGGTACAGTATACAATACTGAACTCACGGTTTACAAAGTGGTTCATTCTTATTACGACTCCGTTTTAAAAAAACATTTATAGATTAAACTTTTTGATTCAGCACATATAGGCTGTTTCATGACAATTAAATGTAGTCATAAAGGTGAATCAATTGCTCTCTCTTATCTGTTCTCTGTGTTTAGCCTAAACTTTGACATTTCAGGCAGTTTCTGCTTTGAAACCAGAGACACAAGTGCTGTAAAGGCGGGTCTTTCCCAGAATCCTGCTGCTCTTTACATTACATTGTTACGTAGTTTCAGTTATTGCCGTTTCAGCCAAACTTAACAGAGCACTTTAAATTCTAGTATACAATCTATTTTGAGCTCCTTGTGTTGAACAAACAATTAAATAATTTAAAAAAAGCGCCCACTCGCCATAGCACCGCACATTTTTTAAACCATGATACACTATTTTTACACCCCTACTATACAGTGACTATCGTAAATATTAAAGGGGTCATGACATGGCTTTTTTTAATCTTTATTTTAAGCTATAAAACTTGCAGTATGTTTTAATGGTACAAAGACCTCTTATATGGCAAAATATCAAGGCAAATTTGATTGCTCATGTCATATTGTCTTTAATCAAAAATCCATTCGCTCTGTGTCATAATGAACACATTAGGGACAAATGTTACATTTGGGGACTTTCTGTGACTGAGCAAGCAAAAGCAGTTTAAGAAACCTACATTTTGGTCTCTGTTTTAAAGTTTACACAATCTACATTGTATTTGTTATTTGTAGAGACATCCAGGATAATCCTGAAGAGACCATGGAGTGAAGAGGAGAGAAGAGCAGTGAACAAACACCTAGGAAAGTTCATGGCAGAGCGCAGGGTTCCAGGAAAACTGGAGTGCATGAGGTGCCTAGAAGCGGACAGAGCCCTGAAGGAAAGATCGTGGAGAGACATCAAAAACTTTGTTTATAATTCAATAGTAACTCTAAAAAGAAAGTCTGCTGCACGGAAAATCATGTTTTGAAAGCTTGCCGTCCAGGTCTGTTGACCTTATCCGAAGACATTATTTTTGGTGTAACTATCTTAAAAAATAAATAAATGTAGAGCTGGTCACTGGAGATGTCATCTCTTGCAGTTTTATTTGTAGCTTTTAGATCATTACGTATATTATTATTATTATTATGCTAAAATTTGGTTAATCTAATTGGATAAATAAATGGAACAATTGAACATTTCTGTTTAGGTAGACTGTTTATATACCTCATTCTGAAACTTGCATTAATTAAGTCACCTTTATATAGTGCTTTACACAATACAGTTTTTTCTAAGCAGCTTTACAGAAAATTATCAATTATGTAAATATAATTTAATGCAGCAGTAAAGAAGCTCTAGAAGTCATTATTCAGCTGGAGGTTATTTCAGTTGAATAATGACTTGGAGCTGTCCACACTAAAACATAAAATAGCAAACAATAAATGCAAGCTAAAAAATAAGGTAGTTAAAATAATTCAGTCAGAAATGAACTCAATAGCGCCCCCATGAAAATGTCCTCACTCTGCTGGTAAAATGCTGGTTCTTTTCCTTTGTTTTTTTAAGAAGCTGAGGTAAAAACCTGAATTATGGACATATCTAGTGTTGAAATATAATATATATTTACCTGTAATTGTAGCAGAAATGGTGGTCCTCACTTTTCAGGTTAAATGACTCGGTCCTCACCTTGATAGATATACAGGAATGTGTGTGTGTGTGTGTGTGTGTGTGTGTGTGTGTGTGTGCGCGCGCGCGCGCGGGGCGGCTCCAGTTTCAAACACAGCGCCCATCTTTAACACAACACAACCGGACTCCGTCCCGTAGCGAGATACCACTGCTCTTGTAAGTTATGCTCTTCAAAATTCATTATTCTCCGTGAATGGTTGTGAATACCGCTGCTGTCTTTGATTTAATCACGTTGGGCATAGGCTACATTGTAACTAACGCGCTTTTGTTAGAATGAAACAATGTCGCGAGCGCATCATCTATCCTTATATTAAAGCCGCCCGTATAGCGTTGTCTTAATGCCGTTTACCGCACTTCGTTTGCTCTGTTTTGTAAACTTTTCTCGTAGTTCGTCACGCCAGCAGCCTGTTGCTTCATCGGTGCACTGTACGAAAAGCGGATTTTATTCCCAACAGGCCTGAGGACACAAAGAGATCAGCGCGATCTGCGAGTAACGGGACATACTGCAATGTCCCAAAGCAACACTTTCATGTACCAAGGGTGTATTTTTGCTATATGAGGTACAAAGCTATTATTACTTTCAAAAGCTACTTTTGAAATGACTTTATTGTTTTACCCTTGTTCCAGATCCAGATTCTTAAAACATGGAAATTTATAATAAAATAAGTATTACATTTTTGAAAAAGACTAAACAATGAGCTAAATGAACAAAGAATTTAAATTATTCAACTATTACACAAACTACACCTCTCCCTTGAATTGTGACATCATTTCCAGGATCAGCAACAATTTGCCCCTAAATAATAGTGTACTTGGTTACCATGGAGACAACTGTTTCAGTGACAAACATGAAATATAAAAATCACTTGTGAGCATTTTTTGGTTGGTGTGATAAACAATGAAGCTGCAATTTTATGGAATTGTGCAAAAAAAAAAAAAAAAAAAAACACAATCATACTACATGTAACAAGTATACTGTTTCCAATGTGAGGTTTCATAAAATTCCAGGGCCAAAAAAACAAAACAAAAAAACACACAAAATGAACCAAAATGTATCGAACAGCTGCTGTGGGAACACTGTGTCTTATGCAGATAATATCCCAACTACATGTGTGTAACTTCAAATAGTGATATATCCTTCATTGCTTTATAATTGCAGGGTAGTAAATACCACTTTTTTACTAATTTAGCTTTGATCTGTTTTTAATTTTTGTTCAGAAATGGCACATGCATCGCATCGGTATTGTATTGTATTGGTCCTGGCTGCATGTTGTCTTACTCTAAACTGTCCATGGCATGGGACTATGTGTAGGAGGGAAAAGACTTTATCTCCTTCAGCTTCTTGTTGTAGATGTTGCCGTCACCGTTAATTAAAACTATTGGTAAGCGTCACATAAGAGGTTAATCCTCACGTAAGAGCATTAGTCCATATGAAGACAGCAGCGAGGCTAATGTATAGAGGGCGGATAGGGTTTGCACTGAGTGTTAATGCTATGCTCATGCAGTGGTTTTCACATGGTTTGGGAATATCTATTGAATTGTGATGGTTTTATGCTCTTGGTACCCAATAATACAAAGGGCAAAACGAATAGTTGTAAACAATGTTTATCTTTGTTGCAAATTAACTTGTGTTTAACATTCTGGGTTTTTTTTTTTTTTTTTTTTACACTGCTGTTCAAAAGTTTTTGGTCATTACTTAAGTATGCAGTCACATGATCATTCTCGAAAAAAAAAATTGCTGCTCAAGAAACCGTTCTCAGTGTCAAAAACATTTGTGATGCTTCATATTTTTGTGGAAACTATTTTTGATGAATAGAAAGTTCTAAAGAACAGCTTTTATTTTAAATAAAAATCTTTTGTAACAGGTAAAAGTCTTTACTGTGATTGCTGCTACCATATCAGAAAAATCCAAGCATCAAGATAGCAGCGCCTTGTCAACACAAAACGCTACAGACACTGTCCAGACTGCTGATAGGGCAAGAATTTTTTATCTCTAGCCAACCACTTGGCAAATAACGTATGTTGGGCTGTTTTACTTCAGCATTGGTAAATCTTGTCTACCTCCCATTGTAGTCAATGATGATAAAAACTCACATTAGTGTGTGCTTAAACCCACAATGCAGCTATTCACTCTAGTCATGTCGCTTACAAGCGTCTCTAAGGAAACCAGACCCAGCCTCTGTGTCCCATCGTCATGGGAACCACATGGTGGTCAGATGAAAGCTTGTCTGTCCGCGAGTCACCTCACCTGTCTGAGATTTAAGACTAGTGCTGTAATATGCAGTTTCTATATGAACTGGTACACTGTTCATTTACGACAAAAGGGAGAACTAATTCTGTTTGCATTAGGGTTTTCTTTTTGGGAATTAAATTATTTTATTTCTGTAAAGCCTGATATACGAAACCATAATATATATATTTAAATAGAATAGTTTATTTAACCTTTAGACAAAATACAAAGGAAAATCAAAATAAAGTGTGCTTATGTGTTATGTTTTATAACATATTTGATACGTCAGGTTTTTATGGCTCATATAGTATGATATAGTGAGAATATAAAGTTCACACTCGAGGAGGAAAATAAACACCTCAATTTTATTCAGAGGCCCAAAATGAGCAAAAATATTTACATTTGGTGCAGATGCTTATATGTATTCTATTGGGACAAAAAGTAAGATGACATTCTGATAGCTTGTAATGTAGGCTAAATCAGTGAGATCTTTATAACAGTGTAACATACTACTTACAAAAAAATATATAAATATCAGTTGTCACTCTATATCTGCTAATAATATGTCTTAGTAAGATGACATTTAAATGCTTAGTTTTATGATCTAAGCTCTGTAGTTTAAAAAAAGAATGCAATGCAATACAATGATGATTGAGAGATGAACAAATAAAAGTTTCTCAAAAGCCTGATGGATCATATTTGATACTTTCATTTTTCACACAAAAAAAAAAAACGGTGTATGGATAATCAAGTAAACCTAAGTTCTTTAGTCCTTTAAATTTTCATCTTGTAATATTACTAACAATATACAAGTAATTATTACGTTTACTTTATAAAAATCAGTAGGCCTAAATATATCACTGCAAAAATACATTTTATAATTATCCTAAAAGGCATTTTACTTACTTAAAAAGTATGAACTGTCAATCAGGCAACAGCAGGCATAGTAGATAGTGTGCAACAGGTTTTTCAGCAAAGTTTTGATCATGTTGATCATTTAGATGCCTTAGAAATTAATGTATCAAATATGATGTAGTAGATGCAATAAATTAATAGAGACAGACAAAAAGTGAGTGTCGTAAGTCAAGTGCACTTGGAGCTAAATGTGAATTTTTGTTGATTTCAGGCATAACTTGAAACCCAGGTAATGAGGGAAGACATTAGAGAGAGGAACGAAGGCACACGATGATCGAAACAATGGGTAAGTTCATTTATTTTTGGTCATAATATTTCTGTGGAAATATGGCCTCTGATGTCTTATTGTACTGTGCAGGATTGTGGGTAATTGGTTGTGAACAGGAGGGCATTTGTGCTCCTCTGTAGAATGAGACAGCGTGACACATCAGTCTCAGCAACAGTCTCTGGGTTTCTGAAACTCAAACTGTGAATTGCATTTCAAATCCCTGTTATTGCAGGTAAATTTTTATTTGTGGTTTAATAGTATTACACTAAAAGATACATGAACGGAAGTCATAACCATTCTTGCTGTGCGAAGTGCAGTAAGATTGAGAAAATGAGCTGAATCTCAAAGAGCCTGTCAAGAAAATCCTTGTCATATTTCACCCCAAAATCGAAAGAGAAAGAATAAATATTTGGAAGGCTGCATTTCCTTTATGCAAAATAAAATTTAAATAATTATTATTATTAAATAAAAATAATAATATTGTGCTGTGAAATTTGACCTGAACAAGTTTGCATTTTTTGTAAGATACATATTTTTGTTCTCTTTCAAACATTTGTTTAGCATTATACGATTGGAAACGCCTGGGGCGTGACTAATCTTGGAAGAACCAATTACACCACGTCTGTCAGTTGACAGACCAATCACAACAGTTATGCGGGAGTCCTGCCTCCCTACTATATATTGTTACTAGCAATCCCCAATTCATTTTCGTTCTCTTTCCCGTTAAGATCCTATTTGGAAGCTATCCTTAGCAGAAACTCGCAAGGGGTGGCCTCTAAACTATTCAAGGACCAGACATTATCTTATGTATGTTTCCAAATGTGGCTGCTTTTCTGAGGAAATATTCACGGTTAAAGTGAAAATCTTTCTTTCTGCTGTTTTTCTATTGATTGTGGTGGGGACCCGCAAATCAAGTTCTCACTTTCTTTCTCAAGCAGTTACAGCTCCTTTTTCTCAGTTACACCCTCACGTTAAGTGGTGTGATGGATTGGCCGATCCCGCCATATTATGGGAATAACTGCTAATAAGACCCTATATCGAGAGGCATGTTGTGGTGATCTCGTTAATTCCCTGGTGTTCCCATCTCTGTTATGGCGACTGCAAGAACATCCATATTTCTTCTAAAGACTCTCACCCTGTGTGCATAGAGTGTTTGGGAGTTAGACACACACAGGATGTGCTTGCTAATCCCGCTTTCATTTCCCGTTAAGGGTTTTAGAATGCAGAGTACAAGTTGCAGTCACGACTAAAGGGGACCCAAGTTTTTCAGGACCTCCCGTGGATATAGATGAGGTTGCTCCTCAGCACTGGTGAGAGCTGATGGATGAGATCTCTCCTGAACTT
This sequence comes from Chrosomus eos, assembly GCA_036326025.1. NCBI lineage: Eukaryota > Metazoa > Chordata > Actinopteri > Cypriniformes > Leuciscidae > Chrosomus > Chrosomus eos. The sequence continues at coordinate 52,533,266 of CM070818.1, forward strand.
CATCCCCCTCTTTGCATCAGACCCCTTGGCGGGGGACAAAGAGGAGGAGGAGGAAGATGATAAGGTGATTGCTTGTCTCTTGGAAGAGGATTTGGAAGACGAAGAGAATGCTATCTCCCCTCCTAATCTTTCTTCTTGACCTGGCAGTGCCATAGATTAGTCCCCCTCCCCCATGCCAGGGGAATTGGATTTCATTGAAATGCATAGGAGACAGTTGCTAAACTCTCTATCAACTGGCCAGGAAGAAGCAAGAAGGCCAGGGCACATAAAGAGAGTTATATGATGGGAAGAGGCTGTCATGACTCACTTCCCCAGTCAAGCAACTGATTCCAGCCATCCCAGCATGCGTTGCAGAGATGCAACATTTCTGGGACAAGCCATTATCAAATAGGGTGCCTGTTAAAGGGTGGACTTTTATAATATGGAGGAGTTGGGGATGCACGCTCTCCGTCACTGGAAAGATTGTGTGTTTATCGAATCAGGGACTCCACTAGGGGAAGTCTCCACTAATTGTGTGGGGCATGAAGCATTTTCATTCATTATGGGCACCAATTGTCCCGGGAATAATGAATATGGGGGCGAATCTCATCTGCAGAGGAAATCCTCTGTACGGAGAATGGACTCTCCTCCCTCAGGTAGTGAGCCAGTTGTGGGAGTTGCCATATATCTTTCTCTCTGGATAGAGCGAGTACGCTATTGGTGTGGATGCTCTAGCGCACCCATGACCAAACTAACTACTTTATGCGTTTCCGCCACTTAGTCTGATCGTACAGCTCTAAAAGAGAATGTGGTCACTTAGTCATACTGATCGCCCAAACTGGCCCGGAAAATTGTGGCTGACAAAGATATTTTCCTGCGTGACCAGCCTCGACCTCTCCCGCTGCACAGGGACCTCCTCTCACAAGCGCACCAGGAAATTATTTTCACCTGGCCCTGGACGAACCAGCTCTTTGGGCCTGGCCCAAGGGAAGTTAAACTTGAATGTTATGGGTTTGCCTTCAAGGGTGATTGAGACTATTCAGAATGAGAGATCGGCTTCAACGCGCTTTGCATATGATCGAAAATTAAATGTGTTAGAGAGGCAATGCGCAAATAGACACAGTATTCATTTTCTCTGTTCTGTTGTGTGTTTTCTGCAGGAACTTTTAGATAAGGGCCTTTTACACTTTTAAGGTTTATCTTACCACATTTTCTGCATGCCATGTGGGGATTGACAGGAATACCATAGGTCAACTCCCACTCGTACTAAGATTTATGAGGCTACTTTTACTAAAGGCTGCTTTTTTATTGGCTTTCAATCACGAAACGGGATAGTGAACTTCACACTTTGTTGTTTCATAACTCCTGTATGCAGTTTGATATGGATTACTCAAGAGTAACTTTCAAAACTAATCCAGCGTTTGTGCAGGTGAGTGAGTGAAGTGAGTGAAGTGAGTGAGGAGGCTGTCTGTTTTAAAAAAAGAGAATAGATCGCAGTTGCACGGAGAAGAGATATGCTGAGAATGAAGTTGGGACCACTAACAGCGATATATTTTAGGGAGGCGGGACTCACCAAATGTGGTGTAATTGGTGCTTCTAGGATTGGTCACGCCCGAGGCATTTCCCATAGTTAGATACCTCACTTCTGTTATCAGAGAACTGGGGTTATGCAATGGCGCTTTTCCACTGCATGGTACAGCTTGGTATGGCTCGGCTCGTTTTTCTTTACCAATGCGTTGTACGATTCGGCTCAACGCGGTTCGACTTGGCTAGCTTTGGCTCGGTTTGCTTTTCCACTGCAGTTTATTACTGCTTCAAAGTGGGTGGGATTATAGACTGCTCATTAAAGTTACTCAAAAACTTTTTCATTCCTGGTCGCAATATCCAGCTCTCACTGGATCCGCTCCTCGGCTACCAACAAAAGGAACGTCTGCACCTTGTCTACTTAACAGTCACCACGATTCAGCCATTTATTTTTTCAAGTTTATTTTTTGATTTTTTCAAGCAAGTCGTTTAATAAAAATTGTGCGGCAAATAATACTGTGGTGGCTGTTGCTGACTATTTAAATCTAGCACATTTGCGGTGTTGTGCAAATCCAATGATGCTGGTAGTGACGAATCTCTCTGACCAATCAGTGATCTGTAGTGTTTTCACGTCACATTTTAGTATCGGTACAGTACGCTTGGAACCTTAACAGACGTGGTACCATTTAAAGCAAGCAAAAGCGAGCCGTACCATGCGTCACAAAGTGAACTGAGCCAAGCCTCACCATACCATGCAGTGGAAAAGTGCCATTAGTAGTCTAAAGATCCTTTATAACACTTTTATAAGATTGAAATATATGAAAAACTTTTAAATGTTAATCTTTTAATTTATTTATTTTTTCTAATCAAAATGCATTACTACTGTTCATTAGTTTGAGTTCAAAAAGATTTTATTATTTTTTAAAGAAATTAACACTTTTATATTGATCAAAATTTAGTGTAAAAGCATTGATAATGTTACAAAATATTTCTGTCAAATAAATGCTGTTCTTTTGAGCTTTCTATATAAAAAAAACCCTAAAACTAAATGGTTTCTACAAAATATGAATGTAGTGTTACCAAACTATACAGGAGATAAAATGTGTTTTATTTGACTTGACTGTACTTTTATTTAATCCAAAACTGCATTCATATTTAATTTTAAAAGGGCGTTTTAAACCTGAGTTTAAGAGTTATCCAGGCAAGAATAAGCCTAGAACTGGGACTGATATTACCCGTGACATAAACGTGACATTTGCCTAATCCCAAATATTTCCATATGTGGCTCTTTTCTCCTTTCATGTCAACAAGTGGATTTAGAGCTACCGCATTAGCAGCGTCACCATGTCTCAGTGTTTTTATGAAGAGGACGCAACTGTGCACCTTTCGGACAGCGCATCAAGAACCGAATTAACTCGGTACTCGATACCTAGAAAAGCTGGTACCGTAACAGTTACATTTTTTTAGTACCGACTTGGTACCGAAGTACAGAGTTTTTGACAACACTAGTCAAGTCACACAAACTATAAGCCTAATTGTTAACTATAAATTCCAAGTTATTTTGAAACCGTAAATATAAAGCATGTCTCATGTTCAGGACAAATTGGATTATGCACTTTCCCCGCAGCAGCTCACTCTGTGTCCTCCTCTATTTTTCAGATGTGCTCGTAATATTAAACTATTGTATATCGATGCTCTATTGGGTTGAGATCTGGTGACTGTGTGGGGGCCATTTTAGTACAGTGAACTCATTGTCATGTTCAAGAAACCAAATGAAATGATCGAGCTTTGTGACATGGTGCATTATCCAGCTGGAAGTAGCCATCAGAGGATGGGTACATGGTGGCCATAAATGGATGGACATGGTCAGAAACAATGCTCAGGTAGGCCGTGGCATTTAAACGATGCCCACTTGGCACTAAGGGGCCTAAAGTGTGCCAAGAAAACATCCCCCACACTATTACACCACCACCACCAGCCTGCACAGTGGTAACAAGGCATGAGGGATCCATGTTCTCATTCTGTTTCTCAGGTTCCCCCTGGGGTCTTCTGCTGTTGTGGCCCATCCGCCTCAAGGTTGTGCGTGTTGTGGCTTCACAAATGCTTTGCTGCATACCTCGGTTGTAACGAGTGGTTATTTCATTCAAAGTTGCTCTTCTATCAGCTTGAATCAGTTCATTCTGATCAACCATTCTCCTCTGACCTCTAGAATCAACAAGGCATTTTCGTCCACAGGACTGCCGCATACTGGATGTTTTTCCCTTTTCACACCATTCTTTGTAAACCCTAGAAATGGTTGTGCGTGAAAATCCCAGTAACTGAGAAGATTGTGAAATACTCAGACCAGCCCGTCTGGCACCAACAATCATGCCACGCTCAAAATTGCTTAAATCACCTTTCTTTCCCATTCTGACATTCAGTTTGGAGTTCAGGAGATTGTCTTGACCAGGACCACACCCCTAAATGCATTGAAGCAACTGCCATGTGATTGGTTGATTAGATAATTGCATTAATGAGAAATTGAACAGGTGTTCCTAATAATCCTTTAGGTGAATGTATATTGTAAAAAATCTATATACTGCCCAGCCCTAGCTGAAAGAAAAATAAAGTTGAAAGAAAGAAAGAATGTTTCACTCTGTGAAAGTTTTCTTGGACCTGCTGGTGGTTGCGGGATTGTTTACAGTCAGTGGTTTCTGAAGAGGTACAGAGCTCCAGATACTCCACACACTGGTTTAGTCACACTCTGTGAGAATGGAAATGACCTCGACTGGTTCACACAAACCTGGAAGCTTGAACGGCTCTCTAATGCCCTCAGCAGGAGCGCCAATAGCAGGATTCTGGGGCTTATCCGGGCGTTAGCCAGGCATGGCTGCACAAACCAGTCACACACAACAACTCAGTCCCCTCATACTGCATTTGCATACAAACACACTGCATACTGTACCTCTCTGACAGTTCATAAAAAAGGTAAGTAAAAACAATTTTTAATTTGTACCTTTTTGCTTTCATTTGATCTTCAATGTGCTTAATTGCATTGAATGTGCACTCTTAAAAAGTATATTTTTAATAACTGTAGTTGCGGATAATATAATATTAATGAAGTAAAAGGTCACTTAAGTGCATTTAAATGGAGGTCACTTTCATGTTTGTTCCTTAACACACTTAAGTACACTTTTGAAAAGTGCACTTTGTATTAATGTGAAATTAAAAGTCTTTTTACATTTTAAATCATTGATATCATTTTTATATTTTAATCATTTATATTTTGTCATGCTTTAAAGAAGTACACATATTTTGATGTGGACCCTAATGGTTAACATGGTTTTCCTTTCAAGGGATCTCGAGCTGGGTCAATACGCTGTGGGAACGCTCCTGCGTGATTGCGTCATGAAGCATGTGTAGAATCTAATGGTGTGACGAGACATCATAGGCGGTTGACGTCACAGACCAGGAAACTATAAAGCATACCCAGAAACAGACCGCGCTAGCTTCTGTGTCTTCAGCAAGCGCTCTCTTTGATACTATCTATGTGCAATGACAAAACAACAACATATAAACAATCACTATATATATATATATATATATATATATATATATATATATATATATATATATATATATATATATATATATATATATATATATATAAGCAGCAGTTTAAGCAGTTTCTTGACCTTGACTGTGTGTAGTTTGTTTGGGAGTGCAGCATGCCCAGTCAGTTCTTGAGGGGGCTGACTGTGAGCATTGCGATAAGCTGTCTGTGAGGACGCTCCACTCTCGCCGGGTATTCTTTGAGAAGGACCTTTCGGTTCGTGTTCGGCCCCATGGGGTTCGCAAATGGATCTGACAGCTGGGTTTGAGACTGGCCCAGCCCTATCTCTGCCTTCACCTGCCAGATCCAGTGCCTTGTCTCAGGGAGAAGCACACGCTGCAGTTTCTTCTCCCTGGGGCATGGCACCAGTGTTACAATTATCCAGTTCTGAGGATCTGAATGTTGTAAGCATTTATGCAGGGGATTTCTGCTTATGAGGAGCTTATGGAGGTTGTGACTCTTTGCTGTTGCTAAATTAAGTATTGGTTGGCCAGCCGAGAAACAAGAAGTGCAAAAGAAAAATTTGCTAGATGAACGCTTTCTACCATCTAGATCACAATCTTCTCATCGGGGACTGCCATTTTTTCCCGACCTCCACACTGAGGTGTCGAGGTCGTCGAAGAAATCGACTGCTTATCGTGTTTACACCCCTCAGAGTACCAACTACAGTAATATTACGGGGTTGAAACAGCATGTTTATGTGCAATGCCTCGGGGTGAAGAGACGCTTGCGAGCTATCACTCTCCTGAATCTGCATCATCAATTAAAAGACCCGACATTACCCACCAAGCCTTCAAAAGCCACTTCAACGCTGGTGGGTAAGGCCTATTCGACAGCAGGTCAGGTTGCAGCATGCTTGCATACTATGTCTATATCTCCGGCCCAGGGGAAGAGAGGAGGTTGATAGCCGAGGACACATGGAATGGAGTAAGCCCAGTGGTGGTTTGACGCAGGGAGTTCTGGCCATACTCCGCCCAGAGGAGGTAGCTGCTCCAGTTATCCTGGTTCTGGTGGCAGCATGACCACAGATATCTCCCGATCTCCTGGATCTTGCGCTCAGTCTGGCCGTTTGTTTGTGGGTGGTACCCTGAGAATAGACTTACTGAGACGCTGAGGAGTTTGAAGAACGCCTGCCACACCCGGGAAATAAACTTGGGGACCTCTGTCCGATACGATATCTTCTGGAAGGCCATAATAATGAAAAACTTGCAGGACGAGGAGTTCTGCAGGCTTCGATCGCAGTGGGCAGGCCCTTGATGGGGATGAGTTTGCAGGCTTTAGAGAATTGGTCTACGACGACGAATACACATGTGTGATGGTTGGTTGGACGAAGGAACGTTGGTCATGAAGTCTATACCCAGATGAGACCAGGGGCGTCAGGTATTGGCAGAGGTACTAACTAGAGATGCACCGATTGATCGGCTGGTGACCGGAATCGGCCGATTTTCACGTGATCGGCCATGACCGGCGACCGGCCGGTCCGTCTGACATAATCCGATTTTATGCCGGTCAAATGCACTCTGGCGCCGCATGATTAACTTTGCGCAACATCAGCATCACATGTGCACACGGAACGCACATGGAAACCCCGTGAATTAGGCTACGGCTGTTTCACACACCGCAAGCGCGAGCAGAAGAAACAGCCTTTTTTTCTTGGGTGAGCATGTTAATCAATGAGAATGAGTGCATGAGCAACGGGAGCGGGAGCAGCGCGTGAGCGTCGAGCTGGAGAGTCGCGTGAGTAACAGCGCGTATTTCGGCGTCGAGTCTATTCTGCTCGCGCTCAATTAAAGTGAAAGCACACTTTTGATGGACAAAATAAATATGATTTCACGCAAAAAGTGCCCAAAATGCACAGAATTTGCATGTCTGGTGTGTTTTAACAAGAACTGAAGTAGCCTAGGCTATGTCAGAAAAGAAAATTAAGACTCAAAAATATTTATAGAAAATGTACCTATTGAAACTTGTTTTTATTATTTCCCAGTCGTTTCCCTGCACATGCTCCACTTGTCCTGTTTAGCCTGGCTGGACATGTGTCAGATGAGAGAAGAACTGTTTGAGAAATATAACTTGCCATTGATGTACAAGTGATTGCAATAGGCCTGTGTGTGTGTGTGTGTGTGTGTGTGTGTGTTGTGTGTGTGTGTGTGTGTGTGTGTGTGTGTGTGTGTGTGTGTGTGTGTGTGTGTGTGTGTGTGTGTGTGTGTGTGTGTGTGTGTGTGTGTGTGTGTGTGTGTGTGTGTGTGTGTGTGTGTGTGTGTTGAGAAATATCTTTATACTGCAAGGGTATATTTATTTTATTTTTATTTATATTATTTTATTGCCATTACCTGTTTTCATACAGAAGTTTAGTTTGCTAAATATATCAAAATTTTTTAGTTGGATATTGGATGTAAAAAGAAAGAAATGGTTCTTCCTGCACTTTAGATGTGTGTGAATTTCCCACACCAGGAGTAATTTATATAGTTCTATTTTATAGTGATTAGGCTACTGTTCAAAAAATGTTAAATGCAAAATGTTCTATTAAAAATAAGATAGAAAATAGATATTTATGTGTGCTGTAAAGTGGTTTAAAAAAATTTAATCGGAATCGGCTAAAATCGGTATCGGCAGGTCAAACTCAAGAAAAATCGGAAATCGGAATCGGCCTAGAAAATTGTAATCGGTGCATCTCTAGTACTAACTTTTCCTCGGGTAGCTTTTTCTGTGTATTGCTGATGGCACAAATTGAGCACCCCTTCACGTACTGGGAGATCCTGGGCCATGTTGGGCCACCAGTAGCGATCTTGCAGGTGTGTGCTGAGTCCATGAGGGACAGATTGCAAGTGGACCGGCCCTCAGGACCTCCCGGTGGAGCAGGTTCTTGTGGGTGGCTTGGAGTTGAAGGTCAAGTTGATGGTCAAGGGACCATTGGATCAGACTAACTACCATGGCTGAAGGGAGAACAGGTTCTGGAAGACTGGAGTTGGTCAGGATGATACAGATGGGACAAGGCATCCGCTTTGGTACCAGGTACCAGGTCGGTAATTCACGGTGAAGTCAAACCGTGTGAAGAACATATCCCAACTGGCTAGTCTTGGGTGGAGTCGATTAGCTTCTCTAAGATATTCTAGGTTTCGGTGATCTGTGATTACGAAATGGTGGTGTGCTCCCTCCAGCCAGTGTCTACATTTCTCCAAGGCAAGCTTGATCGCCAGCTGTTCACGATTTTCAATACCGTAATTCTGGTCCGCCGGGGACAGCTTCTTGGAGTAGAAGGCGCATGGATGGAGTCGAGGAGGCTCACCCTGCCACTGGGATAGACCAGGATTGGAGCGGTGATGAAGGCATTCTTCAGGCGTCGGAAGGCTTCTGTGACCAAGGGGTTCCAGGACAGAGACTTGGGCCGGTTTCTGAGGAGGGAGGTGAGAGGTGAGTTGAGTAGACTGTAATTCTGGATGAATCTTCAGTTGAAGTTGGCAAAGCCTAGAAAGCGTTGGAGTTGAACAAGTGTGGCATTATTTGTTGCACAGTGACGGGTGTGTTCAAGTAAGCCAGATATGCACAGATTCTGCATAATACGCCGTTGTAATAGATCATGATGACTTACGAGTCGAGAATTTGCGCTAAATCCACGCAGATTTGACTTACACAAATTTGCCTAGGAAAGTAAGTAAACATAGTAACACGCTATTACGCCCCAAATCTAGGGGAAATCGGAAAAGCTTTAAGAGGCGTAATAAATAATGTTGGGTTGTGGTATGGAATCCCAGCAACAAATCACTCCAGTCGATAATCAAACAAATTACACAAAATTAAGCAGAAAAGATAATACATTTCATTTACATTCATTCATTTTCTTTTTAGACATTTATTTAAGAAATAACAAGTGAAATAAAGAGCATCTCTTCAGGGTGTCCCAAAAGCCAAAATAACAAACAGAACAAATATAAAAAGAAAAGAGGGGAGAATAAGTAGCCTAAACCAATAAGAAAAGAAAATACATTTAGCTTACCTAACTCCCTACCAAAGAAACAGAGCTCAAACTAGTTTCAAAATAAACAAGGCACCTCTATGCTCCACACTTTAAAAGGATGTGTTGTTAGACATACGGAAGATAGGTTCAGATGTTACACCATGGATGCACTTAAACTAATTTGTCATCACTAAATTTGATTTCGGAAGAGGGATTCTGGAGCTCTCAACCCGAGTACAAACGAACCAACAATGAGCTCCTCGACGAGTGCCAGCAGCGTCCTTATAAAGACCACGCCCCGGCAGGACAACCAATGGCGTTCGTACACCCCATCATTGGGCAACCTATTAGAAATCAGACGAACAAAACAAAAAGAGAGAAGAGGAACACAGAGCAATAGAGAAAACAATAATCTACATAAACACAGGTCATAACAAATGCCAAATTGGCTAGTAATTTGACAGTGTTACCCGCCACAGTTGATTTTTACCCGCATTTGGTGGATTGGTGGTAGCTAGTTCATAGATGGCTGTAGTTAGTTCACCATACAGTATGTCCTTGGGAATAAGGCCGTCCTTCATACGGTGCACATGACCTATCCAACGAAGGCAACGTTGGGTTAGGACAGATGTGTTGCAGGACAGATTTGTTGGTGGCCTTGTCTTCCTAGGTTATACCAAGGATTCGACGCAAGCAGCGGAGATGGACACTTTCCAGTTGGTTTTCCTGTCTGGCATATGTCGTCCAGGTTTCGCTGCTAAACAGCAAGGTGCTGAGAACGCATGCTTGGTATACTCTGAGTTTGGTGTTCAATGTTCAAAATTGTTGTCCCACACTTTCTTGCTGAGTTTGGACAATACTGCAGCAGCTTTTGCAATACGTGTGTCTATTTCTTTGGCAAGCGACAAGTGACTAGTGATGGTAGAGTCCAGGTACGTGAAGTGGTCAGTGATTTCTAACACCTCGTCATCAATGCTGATTGATGGTGGCTAAGGGACATTTTGGCTCATGACATTGGTCTTTTTAATGCTGATCGTGAGCCCAAACTCATTACAGGCATGGGAAAACTGACTGAGCAGCTGCTGTAGTTCCCCTTCAGTGTGCGGCGCCAGGGCTGAAAGTGATGGGGTGTACGAACGCCATTGGTTGTCCTGCCAGGGCGTGGTCTTTATTAGGACGCTGCTGGCACTCGTCGAGGAGCTCATTGTTGGTTCGTTCCTACTCGGGTTGAGACCTCCAGAATCCCTCTTCCGGCTGCATCTCTCTAATGAGTACTGAGCGAACTTTAGTCTTTCAGTCTTTTTAGGGCTTTCAGGCGGGTCAGATTGAACTGCCTTCCATCACTCCTGGTGTGTAGATGAACAACTTCTGTAGAGTGTCTGAAGGCAAATGTTAGCAGCACAGAGAAAAATATGCCAAAGAAGTTTGGGGCAAGGACACATCCTTGTTTGACGCCGCTCTTGATTTCAAAGGGTTCAGAAGTTTCGCCATCACAGCTTACTATCCCCTTCATGTCATCATGTAAAGAGGCTATGATGTTGAGCAACTGTGAGGGGCAACCAATCTTCTGCATCAACTGGAACAGACCATTCCTGCTCACTAGGTCAAACGCCTTATATTAGTGAGGTCGATGAAGGCGATGAAGAGTGGCATCTGCTGTTCTCTGTATTTTTCTTGAAGCTGTCGCACAGAGAATATCATATCCACTGTACCTATTTTAGCCCTGCATCGTGAATCTGGATAGATGCGGTCAACAAGGACTTGCAGTCGTTTTAAGACCACTCTAGCAAACACCTTGCCCACTACGCTCAACAGTGAGATGCCCCGGTTGTTGTTGCAGTCTCTGCGGTAGCCCTTGTTCTTGTAGAGTGTGATGATCTTCTCATTTCGCATGTCATAAGGCACCATCCCTTCTCTCCAGCAGAGGCATAAGAGATCATACAGTGGTTCCAGCAAAGCTGGTTTACCGTACTTGATGATTTCCGTTGATATGCCGTTCTCACCTGGTGCCTTGCCACTGGCTAATTCGTTGATGGCTTTGCTGAGATCTTCCAAAGTTGGCTCAGTGTCCAATTCATCCAGCACAGGCAGGTTTTCATTGCTGCCGAGGGCTTCTTGGGTAACTTTTTTTTCTTTGGAGAAGAGTTCCATGTAGTGCCCAGCGCAACGACACATTTGCTTGTCCCTGTCAGTGATGACATCTCCTATCTTGGACTTCAGGGGTCAGTCTTCCTTGTTGGTATGCTTGTTGCCAGTAATCATTTGAGCACCGTGTTGCTGTTCGTTGTGCTTCATTGCGAGCAGTTCTCAGTGCTTACATGTTTTGCTGGTGCGTGTTGCGCTTGTAGTTGATCAGTGCATCCCGTTTGGCTTCAATGACTGGCTCCAATTCCGTGATGTTGGCCTCAAATCAGTCCATGCTCTTGTGCTGATAAAATGATAGTTTAACACAACGATATCCTCAGAATCACAACCTGTAAGTATGAATAATTATTGATATATAGGTTTATATATTCTACTGGGAGTTCAAAATATGTAGTTTTGTGTTTTATATTGTGTACATTTCCGGCTAACCAGCTAACCGGCTAACTCAGCTGTGGGCCACTATTACCTAAAACTGGGTTTATTAATGCAGATTGTCCGTCGTTCTTACTACTTTGAGTAAAGATAAAGGATGGAGCAAGATTTGTTTTACAAACATTTGTTACATCACTCATTCATGTAAGTGCGGGGCTAACCTGCATGTGCACTGCAATAAGTAAGGGATAATGTACCTCCGCTTCGCGTCGGGGTCCTCATCACCCTGTCGGGGGGTTATTTTGAGAGAACAACTGGCTGGATGTACAGCCAGCTTATTACATGGGCTCTTTAAACGCAAAACTTCCGCGGAAAGTGAAGTTGCTAGCGCGGCAAGTTCAATCTAGACGGACATTCAAGAAATACGGTTTACAGTCATACCACTTATTACACAGCATTTTGCCACATAAATAATTATGGGTATAAGATATATTGATTTCAGATTAAACTGTTTTAAAATCTTACCTGTTTGTATCTTATCAACAATAGTTACAAAATGGCAGCAGCTGGGTTTGTATGAAATGAGAGAGCGAGTTCACGATACTGGATGGCATAATTGAAAAATTGTACACAAAATATTGATTTGACTGAGTTTTAATATTCTATTAGCTCACCAAATGCTAATGCTAAATGCAGGAGTATAGCGCTGCTGACTTCAGTAACCCGGATGAGCCTGCGTTATCTGCTTTAAGTGGTTGTTATTTGGGAATACCTTACCGCTGGATGGAGCTATTGACCAATCAGAATCAAGTATTCCACAGAACTGTGTAATAAATTTGAAATATACACCTCGGTTTGTTGATGAACATACTCTTGTTAATGCTGATGGTAAGGGAATTACAGTTGCAACATCGTATAATGTACCTCAAAATGAGTAGTGCATCATTGAAAAAAACCCTGCTCAAGCCTTCCTTGCGATTAATACAATTGACGTCATCTTAACTCTCTTTCATTGTGTACAATCCCTGACCTTTAGGAAGCCTTCAGATGGAGCTGAAGTTCAGTTATGGTAATGGGTGTTTAGCTTCCACCTCACAATCAGAGCAAAGTAGGCTCATGGAAAGGAGGAATTTAGAGAGACATGAAATCATGGTGATGATGTGCAATGTATATTATGGGAAAATCAAACCTGTTGTTGGAGACCTCCAAAACAAAATTATGATCCTTTAAAATAGCATAATAGGGGCACTTAAAATAAAGAAAATCCACACTTTCCTATTTTTAGGATCACAAGGAACAGCTTGGCACTGCAAAATTTCTTGTAATCCTCAGAGGCATCTCGTTTTGTTACTCAAGTAATTCTGTGTTTGCGACTCTCGTATTTACTACTACTTGACATTCCTGAAATGGTGGGCGGAACTAAAGAGGCAATGATGTAGAAGTAGGCATTCATCTTCTTCAGCAGAGGCGGTCTTCTGTCACACTATGATGTCATACTGAGACTTAGGCCCCATCCACACTACTGCGTTTTAGTTTAGAAACGGAGAATTAAAACGAATACGATCTCCGTCCACACCAGCGTTTTAGCTGCGATCTCCGTCCACATAAAAACGACTGAAAACGCGCATCACGTGACCATTCACCTACACTGGGCATGCGCGTGCCGGTGTAAACACCATTACTCAGGAACCACAACTTCATTGATAAAATTATCCCGCCATGCGCTGGTTCTTCCCGGCTTAACCCAAAACCGACGCTCCATGTACGGTCAATACTGCCGCTGCACACGGCATGGGAATTGTCACAGATCGCTGGAATAATAGCTTGCCTCCGGCGCATGTAGGCAGTTAACGTTACAGCATCAGGGAAGGATACGCTATGACTGATGACACCCAATCAGAGAGCCGAGCGCAAGCGTCTGCGTCATCGTTTCTAAAGTCCTCCGTTTTGACCCGTCTACACTAAAACGCCCTCCGGAGATTCAAAACGCAAAACGGGTCTGCAGCGTTTCTAAACTTCTCCGTTTTAGGTCTTCGTTTTTGCCGTTTTAGTGTGGACGGGAGGTGCAAACGTAGCAAAAGGTCTCCGTTTTTAAACGAAAACGTAGTAGTGTGGATGGGGCCAAAGTCCTTTTTGGGAGCTTGGTTTCAGTAAAAGCTGTTTTTGTACTAATAAAGAAGTGTTGAGTTCTAAAACTTACAGGAAATTTGTATACTACATAACCTTGTTACGTTATGTTTCTGTGTTGGTTTCATTTTCAAGGACAAGGACTTTTAGTTTGTTATCATTCATTTCCTGTTTTTTTCCTGTTCTCATTTAGTTGTCATGGTAATTAATTGTTAATTGATTAGTGTACACCTATTTTGTATTGAGTTTTATATCTTGTATACAAGGCCTTTAATTCTTTCAGTTCATTGTCTTGTGTCTTGGCTCACAGTATTTTGTTTAGTTTATTTCTTGTTTTAGATTTCATTCTTTTGTTTGATTTGATAAAGTTTTTAGCTGCCAATACATTCGCCATGACTCTAGCCTGCTCATCTTTATCATAAACGTGACATACCTCTTATATGTCAAATCAAAAGATCAAGAAAAATTAGATTTCTCAATTCATGACCCCTTTAGGGCAACAGTATCCAAATGTTTTCTACAGCTTTCCACTGTGAATATCTTCAGTGAATTATTGTCTTCTCTGTTGCTCTTGTTCTGTGAGAGGAATGTGTGTTTGTACCCATGAGGCATTAGTCTGTATGATTAGAAGATAAAGCACCTCCTCACGGTAATCAAATCCTCCACAGAAAACACTCCATGGTGCTCTGGAGATGAATGTATTCAAAGATACTCTCCTCTCAATTATTTAAATATTTCCTGAATATTTAAGCGGATAATGTACCTGAGATAAAGAGAGTGAATTATATAAAACTTTTCTACCGCAGCTCATCATTGCCGGAGACTGAAGAATCTGTCGCCGTTTCTGACACAATATTCAAACTTTAGTGAATAAACAAAAATGAAAGGCTGTCAAACCTTGAAGAGCTTATGTGTGTGTTTGTGTGTGTGTGGCAGATACACAGCGTTGTCTGCAGGCGGTGGAGAGGTTACAGTCTCGATTGAAAGAAAAGGGAGCAGATGTTCCTGCTGAGGAGAAGCTGAATCTTCTGAAAGCGGTCCTGCAGAGTCCTCTATTTCACCAGATCCTCGCCCTGCAGAAATCAGTGCAACACCTGAAGGAGCATGTAAGAAAAAACACACAACACTGGAAAAATCTCCTTTCATGTAGACAAACATCAAACCATTTCAAACAGAGTGATGGATTTTGGATTTTTTTTAAACCAACCCAAACCTTAAAATACATATTCGGAAATATAAAACTGATATTTCCTAACGTCGTGCTAAAGCAAAATATATAAAATACATATATCTTAAAAAAAAAATTTTTTTTAAACCGTATATAGTGAAGTATGCAAAAAGCATTATACTGCCTTATGTCTGAGATCGTTTCAGACATGCTGTCACAGTTAATCTTAGGATTTGTGTCTAACTTGATCATGCAATGATATGTTTTGACATAGACTGCTTTGAATCTTTGCTGCCGTGATCTGAGATGATTGAGATTACATGATTATTCAAATCACATATAATGCAAATGCTGGAAAATATTCACAGCTTATTAGTCAGGAAGAAAATGGTTTATTAGTTGGGCATATTTCAAGGTTTTCGAGTTCTGTGTGGACATGGAGAGTTTTGCACTGGCACCCGTTCTGTCTAAAGTATGCGAGTTATGCTGAGGAGGCTGGAACAGAGGAATGGAGATTATCAAATCCCCACCGACATTCCCTCTCGCTCAGTTCAGTCACATACCTATGAACCGCAGAGCGTAACATTGTTAACAGCCTGTGTGGAAAAAGAAAACCTTAAAAAAATCTAATTACAGTCTAAAAGTATGACTCCTAGAATAGAGCTGGTTACCCTTATGGAAAAGAAGTGTGCTTATTTGTATTAAACGTGACCTTGTAGTGTACTTCAAATCTTAAAAGTATATATATTTTTAAACCTGTACATGCATTAATACAATATAGTGAAAAAAGGGTACTTAAGTGCACTTAAAGAGAGTACAATTTCTTAACACAATTAAGTAGACTTAAAAAGTCTACTTAAGCCTAAAATGTATTTTAATATCACTCTTAGTAAGGATAGTATGATCACTGTATTTTAACATAAATATGTAAATATATAAGTTGTATACTTAGCATAAAAATAAATGCATTTCAAATACATTTTGGTACGTTTATTTTAGGGACATTTTAATTCTGTTTTAATAATTTTTTGTCGTGCTTTAAAGAAGTACACTTTTTTGATGTGTTGACTAACATACTTAAGTACATGTAATATACTTGATTATAAGTTTATTTGATATTACATTTGAAGTTAATATTTTAAATGCTTGTGAGTAAATTCGGCCATACCATATTTCAAAGATAACAGAACTATGAAATTGCATTTAAAAATTTACTTAAATCTAATTTAAAATTGTAAATTTTTACAATTAAAGTAAAAATCATTCATAAGTTCAGGTAATTGGATTTAATATAAATTTAAACTATAATACATTTTCATTAAATTCGTTATGTGTCTGAAACCATTACATTCAATATGCATTGTATATTGCAACCCAGTATATTGGTTTAAAGTGTATTCTTTATGCAATAAATACTCTTTTTTATGTATGCTAAAGTGTACCTACTTTTTAACAAGGGGTACACACACAAGAAGAAGATTTTTACATTTTCAAAAGAAAAGTGGTAGCCAGGGTGTTGCTATGCAGTTGCTTTGCTATGGTGTTTGGGAGGGAAATGTGTTACTTAGGCAAAAGTAAACACAATAAAGCAAACACCTTTAATAACCTGAGACGAATTAACTTTGGTCTGTTGGTGTCTCTCCACACTAAACTGCAAGGGTGTTTATGCCAACTGGTGGGTCTGGCTTTGTCTGTGTTGCTATGGTTACCACAAAGCAGGAACGACTGAGAGAGAGACATGAGTTCATGTGTGAAGTGGAGCAGAAGTAATTTCTGAAATGTGGACGAGCCAAACTAGAGACCTAATCCTCTTACACAGAAAGACTAACAAATACATGCTCTCTTAGAGCTGACATTGTTTGGTGTGCGTTCAAAGCTTGTGCACGATCAGCAACCGAGCCGAGACTCTACAGCGCTTAATCTGAAGGGCCTCTGGGAGACGTTTATGATCATTAATGTTTACTGCAACAGACTGAAGTGGGCCCATTTGTGCACAGAAGAGCTGTATAAAACCTGCCAAAAGTGTCACTGTGGCTCTCTCGACATAGTTTGTTAAAGGAACTGTTTACCTTATTAAATTTCTATCATCGTTTTTTTGCTATGACTTTCTTTCTTTTGCGCAATATAACAGAAGATAGCATTGGAATCCCAAAAAAAAACATTAAACCCTATTTCCTTGTGAAAAATACATTTCTTTTATTGTATTCAATTTACACTTGTAGTGTAATTCAAATCTTAAAAACATCTTTTAAAACTGAACTTGCAGATAACATAATAAAAATTAAAAAAAGCCACTTAAGTGTACTTAAAGGGACAGTTTACTGTTCGGTAACCCATTTTCTTCAAAATATTTTATTTTTGCCTTTTAATAATAATGTCAAATTAAAAGTTTTACTTTAAAGTACATTTTAAATCATGTTTTAATAATCTAGCTTGCTTTAAGACAGTACATTTATTCTGATGTGCTCACACTAAAGCACATGTAAAATACTTTATTATAATTTGAAATGTAGTGTGTTCTATTCTACATTTCATTAAAAGTTAATATACACTACCGTTCAAAAGTTTGGGGTTGGTAAGATTTTTAATGTGTTTAAAAGAAGTCTCTTCTGCTCACCAAGGCTGTGTTTATTTGATTAAAAATACAGAAAAAACAGTAATATTGTGAAATGTTATTCTAATGTAAATCAGCTGTTTTCTATGTGAATATATAGTAAAGTGTAATTTATTCCTGTGATCAAAGCTGAATTTTCAGCATCATTACTCCAGTCTTCAGTGTCACATGATCCATCAGAAATCACTATAATATGATGATCAAGAAACATTTATGATTATTATCACAGTTGAAAACAGTTTTGCTGCTTCATATTTTTGTGCAAACCGTGATTCATTTTTTTCAGGATTATTTGAAAGTTCAAGAGAAAAGCATTCAATTAAAAAATAAATATTTTGCATTATTATAAATGTCTTTACTGTCACTTTTGATCAATTTAATGAGTCCTTTCTGAAGAAAAGTATTAATTTCTTTAAAAAAATAAAAAATCGTATTGACCCCAAACTTTTGAACGGTAGTGTATGTTTAATAAAAAAAATTAGTTGACCATAAATGCTTGTCCGTACATTCAGAAGAACACTTTAACCATATTTCAAGTCATTAGGAATAATACATATAAAGATATCAAGCGTTGCGTTAGTTCTGGCAGGTCATGTCAGTCAAGCCTGCATCAGATGATTCTCAGCTGATCCACGTCTACCGGTATAGGAATGCGACGCCTAGCACGGCATTCTATATTAAGGCCCATTCAGTATCATCAGTAGCTTTATCACATTGCTCAGAAGCAACCCTCCCAGCTCCCCTTTTGTCCACTCGGGACTTGGCCTTCTGATATTCCTCTTCAAATCAGACACATTTTCTTATAATTGTTGTACATTAAATGATTGAAAATTAATGATATCTGCAATACATTTATGTTGGTTATGTTCTGTTTACCCTAAGGGGGTCAAGCTAGGTTGCATGCATGGAAAGGGCTAACTGTCAATCTCTAAAATTCTGCTAATTCTCTAAAATTCTGCTAATTGCATTCAATGTACAATTTAAACTAAAATACATTTTAATTTACAGTTTTTCTCGATTGCTTAAACACATTTCTTGAAACTATACCTCGTATTCTCAAAACAGTAAACACAAATCCATAACGTCTCACCCAATTCCCCAAACATCCTATTTTCGGGTCAAAATGAAGCTCTACACTCAAAACCATTCACTCTTGCTGAAAAACCAAACTTTGCCCTCAGACAGGACACACAAGTCCTCAAAATCACACACACTACAACATAGTCTAACACACTGGTGCAATAAATTTTAAACAACATTTCCAAAACTGGTAAGTTATGTTGCTTGTGGTTCCCCCCCTTCACAAACCTTTTCACATGATGAACAGATATAACCAATGGATTTGTACTCTTCTTCTTTTTTTACTTTCTCCTAAAAAATGTTTTATATTTACTTACGTAAAATGTGTGTGACCATCATATGACAGTAAAAGAGCACACACAAACCTATGGAGTTGTATTGGAATGGTAAAGAGTGTTGGTACGTAACAGGAGGGCCTCCACTCAAGGATGCAATATGATGAACAAGTCTAAGAATGTTCTAAATATGGTTGAAATACCATTATTGGCCTAGAAAGATAACATTCTGGGACTGTAGTAGTTCCACTGAAGTAAAAAGGATGCCCTCCTTCACTGTCACACTCTGCAGCCACTCTGTGTGGCTGTACAACTGCTGGCCTTATATGTAGCCCGGCCTTCCTCAGTCATACCATTGACGAAAACATGGTCAACTAAAGTGGCTTGAATTTCATCCGAGACTGCTTGTCTTCTTGTCCTTCCCCTTGCCCTTCTCCTTGCCCTTGCCCTTCCTCCTCCACCTCCTCCTTCTTCTCCTCCTCCTCCTCCTCCTCCTTCTCGTTCTCCTCCTCCTCCTCGTTCTCCTCCTCCTCCTCCTCCTCCTTCTCCTCCTCCTCCTTCTCGTTCTCCTCCTCCTCGACCTCTTCCTTCATGTCTTTCTGGATCCATTGTTCCAAAACTCAAACTGATTTGGGCCCTTTTTTCTATTGAAAGATCTGATTGATGTGTGTTAAATTTTGACTCTCACCTGGGTAATTGTGTGCTAACTGAGCTGAAGCTGTGCTGACTTGAGTGAACAATATTGAATACTAGTGCTTTCTAAATGACCACATGGTCTAGGCAATGAAATATTAAGGGATTTGTGTGTAGAGTTATGCAGTGACAGTTCAACAATTCTGACTCATGTGTCAAAACAGGTAATAGTGTTTATAGTTTAGTGAATTGGGTGTGCTTTTTGATAAATGGCACTATGGTTTTGAAATTTTAGTTCAAAAGCCTGGTTATAGTGTTTAAGCAATTGAGAAAAACTGTAATTACAATTAACAAGTAATTACATTCAGTTCACACTTAAGCATATTCTTTTATTATAATCTTTATCTATTTTATTTGCATAATATGTACAATTATTAGAAGTATGCTAAAATATACTTCTTTTTCACCAGGTATTGACTTTCATTGTATGACAAAAAACATTTCAGAACAATTTCTTTAATAAATCGGTAACTTGCGATGTGGAAAAGACACACAGACACTGATATAACAGCAAGGAGAGAGCTGTAAATCACTAGAGTGCAGATCTGTGAAACCAAGCTGGAAAGACAATGGTTTAATAAGCAATTAATTTCAAACAAACAACAAATGTTTTAAGGAAATGACTTCACACATTGCGATGTGAAGTGCATGCTATTTTTCTCACAGAGAGATGCTTTTTTGGGGCACGTTTTGTCTGGGTAATTGATGTGAAATGGTTTGTACTTCATCAGGAATGTGCGCTCGAGTCGGGGAGGGAAATAAAAAGTTAATTAAGCAGCTCCTGAATGTAATGAAAAACATGTGTGCACAGATGGCTGGGAGGACAAATTATCACCAGAAATTATCAAAACAAATGAGTTTTCCGTGCTCTTTCAGAGCTATTTATATTTTTAGATGCTCGGTGAAAGCTAAATACTTGGAACACACAAATGAGGAGTAATTTACACTTCCACTGTTTTTCTGTTAATCTTTCTCTCGTAGACTCCATATATTAACTCAGATCTCAAGAGCAGCCATGAAGGTTTCTCAGCGCAGCTCAATGGACAGCCTTCATCTGAAGAGTACAAACACATCATCCGTTCCATGGCTCAGGTAACACTTATATTGGTTTTTATTTCTATAGAGCATTTCAAACTCTCATATCACATTGATATAAGATATGCGAGCCAAATATATAGCCTATATATTTTTTTTTGAAGTTGCGTCCTCAGTAAATAAAGCATTTAGAGACCACACAGTTAGTAATTTACTTTCTGAGAGCGTACAAACAGTGTGATTATATGGCTGTGATGTTGTGTGTGTAGGGTCGGTACGTGACTAACATCGACCTACAAAAGCCGGTATCAGGAGGTTTGGGCTTCAGTGTTGTTGGATTGTGTAGTGAGAACCGCGGAGAACTCGGCATCTTCATTCAGGAGATTCAGGCTGGAAGTGTGGCATACAGGTCAGAATATGTGCACACACTCACACATCCTGTCAGATGATCAGGGATTTGTGCACGCAACAGTTTTTGTTCGTTCACATTTTAAAAATAAAGATTACTCCTATTTTGAAGATCTGCTGCAATTTTCATTTCTTCCCTCCTAATCACAAATGTGTCACCAGTTCATATCATGTCAGCATTTTCCAGCTAAAAGTCACTGCAAAAGCAAGTTTGCTGACATGTTAGTGCTTTTTAGCAATTTGGTGTGTCTTTGTGAGAGGAAATTTCTGCCTGCTCAATATGTGTCAGATAGAAAACACATTATACTACAAAAAAAAGTGTTTGATAATTATTCTTAGGTCAGTGATTAGTTCACCATTCACGTTGTCATTTATTGTCATTTTGTCAACCCCTTGAGAAAAAGAAGAACACTTTAGCACACTTTTTAAAAGGAGTAGTTATTATGGAAATAATACACTATAAAATAATATACTTGAGAATGAACTGAATGTAATGTTTTCAGAAATATTTCTGCATGTTAATTTGACTTTAGAATGTTAGTCAACACATCAAAATAAGTGTAGGCCTACTGTTATATTGTATATAATTTGTATATCAATATGTGGGATTTTGAAATTGCAGTAACACTTTACAATAAGGTCTCCTTTGTTAACATTGGCTAATTCATATATTGACTAACTTTATCTAAAAAAATGAGCAATACATTTGTTACAGTATTTATTAATCTTTGTTAACATTAGTTAATTATTTGTTCATGTTAGTTCCCAGTGCATTAACTAGTGCATTGTTAATACAACTTTTGATTTTAACAATGTATTAGTAAATGTTGAAATTAACATTAAATAAGATTTTGAAATGCTGTAGAAGTATTGATCATTCTTAGTTCATGTTAACTAATGTAGTTAACTAATGTTAACTAATGAAAACCTATTGTAAAGTTTTAGGGAAATTGATTTTAAATGCGTGCCCGCTTTTCACACAATTTATAAGAAAAGATATTTGTCAGTAATGCTCAGGATCTGTTGTGCTTACTTTTACTCTAACGCTTTGACACCAAAACCTCCGCCATCGTCTTGTCAGTCGTCTCTCCTTACTCTCGTCACATGACAATTGAAATCGGACTTATGCTGCTCTGGGCTGGGAGACTGCAACTCGTGTTGTATGGAGCAGAGCAGACCCTCTCAGTTTATAATTGTAGCATTCATTGTCTACATAACAACATGTTTTTTATGTCTGTAAAAAAGCAAAATTTCTGATGGTCTATAATAATATTTTACATTTACAAGCATTATAATCTCTGAACAATTGACGTACATCAGTTTAACACAGATGGAATAAAAGCATAGTTACTTTTTTGCCAATTATTCTTTAAATTTTCAGTCTGCATCATTATCTTCTATCAGAATACATCTGCATAATTGTCTTTAATTGCACATAAGTATTTAATTTGAAGAAGACATGATGAAATATGTGCGCATACACTGCTGGTTCATGTTTGGAACACTAAAGTATATGAAATACGTCCATGAAATACCCTTGCTCCGTACAAGTACACATTCAGTACAATTAAGCATGCTTCTTTTTCACAAGAGATTAGTTGACTTACAGGAATGTTAGATTTGAAGGGATAGTAGCCCCCGAAATCCTGTCATTATGTACTCACCCCTTATGTTGTTCTAAACTCATGATTTTTTTTTTGAGGAGCACAAAAGTTTTTTAAAGAATGTTTCAGTTGTTTTTGTCAATACAGTAACAGTCAATGTGTTATAAAAGTTTCAAGCTCCAAAAAAGAGATAAGTAGTGTAAAATTAATCAATTTAATAGTGAACGAATTTCTTTACCTTTACATTAGTGTTATGTCCTTATTTAAGCTTGAAACTTTTACATTCTTTGCTTTGTAGTGATGGTGAGTTTTGGCTGTTAAGCGTATGTTTTTCTACTTTACCCTAGCGATGGAAAACTGAAGGAGGGAGACCAGATATTGGCAATTAATTGTAAGCCATTGGATCAGAGCGTCAGTCATCAGCAGGCCATCGTGCTTCTTCAACGAGCATCAGACTGTGTGAACCTCACTGTTGCCCGTGGGCCCGTACCACAGCTTTCCAGCCCAGTCGTGTCCAGAACCCCCAGTGCTGCTAGCACACTTTCAGCACACTCCAGTGCGGTGAGACAAACACACACACATACATAAATAAACCTCACTCTTGGTTTCTTTGGAGTGTTAGTTTCAGAACCTGATTCATTTTTCCCTTTAGTTTGGTTCATTTAGGAATATATGAACACATATGAAGCTCGAATCCGTGCCTAAAAAATCGGTCCAAGATTGCCTGAACAAGGTGGTCTCGGTCTATTGAAAATGTACTCTGGAGTGGTTTGCTTGTGGTGAGAAAGCAATCCGACTCAATGAACCAACAAACTAAGCTGTATCATAATTTATAATTGGAAATTGATTGCTGTGTATTATTCTATTTAAGGGAAATATACTACTTTTTTGGGAAGGTTACACCACTAGAATGACAAAAAAAATTGTTGAAAGTGATATTAAAGTTCTATTTCATCTCTTCCAAGTTCCAACTGCCAAGCGATGGCGAAGCATGTGAATGTTCCTGCTGCGCATAGTGGGGAGTGAGACATACTTAATAGAGATGTGACAGCCCCTTTTTTAAAAGGATACGACCCCCTACTGCTTTCCTTTTGGGATTGCAGATTGTGTAGTTTGTTTGAACTTCAAGTTATCAACATCTGTGAACTGGACAAAGCACTCAAAGTTGTTAATAGTTAAAAAACAAAAAATAGTTGGTATATATACATTTTCTAAATCGAGTTGAGATTTGTGGTAGCTCACCCAGCACAGTGTTTTTGCCTTCTTAAGATGAATCGCTTGTATTCCTCTTTTGTAAGTTGGTTTAGATAAAAGGATCTGTCTTTGGATAAAAGCACATCTTTCCAAAAAAAAAACATTTCAATGGACAAACTCCATAAAACAGTTTTGAAAGTTGTGAGTTGTGAAAATGAAGTGATCTAGGAACAGTGCTTGCAATTGTAAAGACGGTAAGTCGATCCCTCTCAGACTTGTTTTCTTCCTTGTTAAATTCAATATGGCGTCTAACCTAAACAAGGTCTATAGCTTCTGGGTTTTTTTTTAACAGTACCAAGAAGTTTGAGATCAAACATTTTGGAATATGGCGGCACAGTGATGGATCAGTTTGTTTTGAATGAATTAACTTAATGTCACCTGTTTCCCGGGCCGTAGCACACACATTCGTAGCACACAATGTTCACATTCTGAACATTTTAATAAGAAATTGACAATACACTTTGCTAATTGACTATTGGGGCAGGGTCTATGGTGTAAATTTTGCAATTCAGAATACTATAAATGGCACCATCAACTAGTGTGGAGCACGGGGATCACTACTTGCAAAACAATGGCTGTCACATGACAGAGGTGATCTCTGGTGCCTATGTGATACTTGATAGCCCTCAATCATGTCCACTGGTGTGTCATTCCATCAGGAGTGTAACTGTGTCACAAGCCACTCCTAAAGGAGTCTCTGTCACAGACTTCTTTGCAGCAGCAATGTGGTCATCTGCCTTGATGTGGGTGAGTTGCCTTCAGGACACTATTGATATTGGTGATCCACTGATTTAGTCAATCAGGAATCAGGAATTAGAACTTGACTTACAAATACAACAGTAAAGATGTCAAATGACTAGCAGTTAATGTTCACTTGAACAACTAGCATTATTCATGAGAAGTTTTCCAAAGAGGGGGAACAGGGGGCGTTCTCATATAGGGGTAGCTGCATCACATATCTTTTTTTGGTATTGTATTTTAATCCCCGTTACGCGAGGGAGTAACATCCACATTTTTTGTGACACTCTGTGGTCCTCATCTGTCAATGATAGAATCGCTGTTACGTTCTTATCTCACATTTTTTGGAAACAAATGAAACTGGGATGAATACAAAAATTATGAACTTGCCATATGCGTTTTAATCTACATTTGTTTATCATCAAGATGGGCAACCTTATTTGTCTTTGACCATCTTGCATGTTTATTTATCTCTTTTTGTGTGCTTTTTAGACCCATTGGACTCACGTGGAGACAATTGAGCTGGTGAACGATGGAACTGGTTTGGGCTTCGGGATTGTTGGCGGTAAAACCACAGGTGTTATCGTCAAAACCATCCTACCTGGAGGCATTGCTGACCAGGTAAACACTCAGTGGAAATCAGATCATCCATGTTTTGTTTTTGTTTTTTTCTGTTCCTGGGTGACGAGCTGAATGATGGGACTTGCTGTCAAGCTGATGGATCTAATAATGTTTATGGATGAGTGCAAACATTCACTTTTTTTAACATTATATTGGTATGAAGCAGGTCGCGATTGTTAAAGAGACAGATAGCACACGCGAGTCCCGTGGATATAAAGTATATCACACGCGAGTCCCGCGGATATAAATGATATCACACGCGAGTCTTGCGGATATAAATGATATTGTAGTGTAACCAACTGGACACTAGAGGGCACTCCTGTTCAGTTAAGGTTAAGGAGTGACTAGCTGGAATAGAAAGAATAAAAATGAATGTTCAGTAACTGAGCTGTTTGCGTGTCCTGATGTTTCATCTCAAAGATTGACATATTAACGTCTGTTACATGGTGTCAGAAGTGATTTTCGCAACCTGAAAAGAAGGAAACAAAGAAGTGAGAAGAGAGAGCGATGTTGTACACGGACTGCTAGAAACAAAGGAAATTGAAACAGTGCACGAGTGCGATTGAGAACTGGTCTGTGAAGAGAAAAGAAAAGGAACAGCGGAGCAGTGCGCACGAGATTAAGAGTGAGTTAATACAGTCAAAATATGGATCAGATATTTTCGCTGACACCTCCGGGTAGTTTCAATTTCGACGAGCCCAGTTCATGGCCACAGTGGATGCGTCACTTTGAGCGATTCAGAGTGCATCGGGCCTTGCAGAAAAACCCTCCGCCTACCAGGTAAACTCTCTTCTTTACATTATGGGGGAGAAAAGTGACGACATATTAAATACGTTACCCCTAAGCAAGGAAGAGAAAAAGAGTTATGAAGAAGTCAAGAAGGCTTTAAGTTAGCACTTTATTGGCAGACATAATGTTATTTATGAGAGAGCGAAATTCAACAGCAGATTTCAACAGCCTGGTGAGTCGGCAGAGAGTTTTATAACGGACGTGTATAAGCTCGCGGAACACTGCAGATATGGCGTCCTCCATGAGGAAATGATCAGAGACCGTATTGTAGTGGGCATAAGAGATGCAAAGCTATCAGAAAGACTGCAACTAGATCCAAATTTGACATTGGATAAAACAATAACTCAGGTCAGACAAAATGAGGAAATAAAACATCAGCAGCCGATAATAAGACGAGAAAAGTCCGAAGTGAAAGAAGTGAATGTTGATGCAGTCGTGACAAAGAGAACATCTAAAGCAAGAATGACATCGCAAAAAGCAGAGGGGACAGTTCAAAGAACGCAAGGTTTTTATAATGCAGCTCATAAAATAAAACAGACGGATTCCTGTAAGAGATGCGGAAAAAGTCCACAGCACCCGTGGAAATCGTGTCCAACCAGAGAATCGGAATGCAGAAAATGTAGAAAGAAAGATCATTTTGCTGCAGTATACCGGTCAGTTCAAAGACTTGAAGTGATAGTTGACAGTTCATATGATGAGTCTGCTTTCTTGGGAACGTTCCAGACCCAAAAACGGGTGCAGCAGTTACAGCGATTCCAGCATCTATGCATTCAGCTGAAAAGCAAGGGAAACTCAAAGATTCTAAAAAGATGATCTTGGGACCTAACAGTACTCCTTTGAAAGTAATGGGTACGTTTAGCGCATGGTTGCAGAAGGATAAAAGGAGAATCCGGCAGGATATATATGTTGTAACAGATTTAGTGATGCCGCTGCTGGGACTGCCTGCAATCCAAAGCTTACAGTTACTTCAACAGGTAGCCAACGTACATGAACCTGTAGAGCAGTACAAGGCAATGTTCCCGAAAGTTTTCTCTGGACTCGGAAAATTAGAGGGCAGTTACAGGATAAAACTGTCGGAAAGAGCCGTCCTGTGTGCACTATCAGCCCCACGACGAGTACCTCTGCCGCTCGTGGAGAAAGTAAAACTGGAACTCCACAGAATGGAAGAAATGGGAGTCATTCGACGAATCGAAGAGCCTACTCCCTGGTGCGCTGGAATGGTTGTCGTGCCAAAACCGAATGGCAATATCAGGATTTGCGTCGATCTCACAAGGTTGAGCGAGAATGTGTGCATGGAAAGACACCTACTGCCAGCTGTGGATGAGACTTTAGCGCAGCTAGAGGGAGCAGCTGTGTTCTCGAAATTAGATGCCACATCTGGGTTCTGGCAAATACCCTTACATGAAGACTCCGAGCCACTAACAACATTCATTACACCCTTTGGGAGATAATGCTTCAGGCGTCTTCCTTTTTAGGATATCTTCGGCCCCGGAGCATTTCCAGCTCAGAATCTCGCAGATCATTGCAGGAACGACTGGAGCTCTTTGCCATGCAGATGATGTCCTTGTGTTTGGAAAAGAAAAAAAAAGAACACAATGAGAGACTGTGTGAGGTGCTGAAGAAGTTTGAAAAAGCAGGACTGACGCTGAATGATAAGTGTGTCTTCGCTGTCGATAGAGTGAAGTTCCTAGGCCATACAATAAGCGCTCAAGGGATCGAAGCAGACAAGGACAAGATTAAAGCCATTCTCAACATGCCTGAGCCAGAGAATGTGGAAGGAGTGAGACGTTTCATGGGAATGGTTAACTACGTCGGGAAGTTTTCAACTCATCTGCCGACTCTCACAAAGCCACTGAGAGACCTGTTAAGGAATGACAGCACCTGGACATGGGATGCACAGCAGAAAGAAGCATTTGCAAAAGTAAAGGAAGAACTCAGCTCACCAGCTATACTGGCACAGTATAGTCCGAACAACGAGACTGTAGTTTCAGCCGATGCGACATCCTATGGTCTTGGTGGGGTGCTCATGCAGAAACAAAAAACTGGTGATTGGAGGCCTGTCGTATATATCTCAAGAAGTGGCTCAGTGCAAACCCCTAATTTCACTGTTGGGCAACAGATCACTTGATGACTTACCTCCAAGAATTCTTCGGTTCAGACTGAGGCTGCTCAGATACAAGTACAACATCACGTATGTCCCAGGAAAACAACTGGTCACTGCAGATGCGTAGTCACGAGAGCCATTGGGACCTCAAAATACACATGAAAACAAAGCAAGGAATGACGAAGTGCATTGCAAGGGCACAGCAATCTATATGGTGGCCGGGTGTTATAAGGGACGTAAGAGAGCTAGTGGAGAGATGCAACATCTGCTGTCAGCATTCACAGCATAAAACGGAGCAATTGATGCCAACACCTTTACCAGCGAGACCCTGGCAACGAGTCGCAGCTGATATCTGTCAATGGGAAGGAGGCCATTATCTGGTGGTGGTTGACTATTTCTCGAGATACATCGAGGTTGCAAACTTGCCAAAACTCATAACAGCAACAACAGTGGAGGGGCTGAAGGTTATTTTTGCCAGGTTTGGGATCCCTCAAACACTGGTGACAGATAATGGACCACAGTTTGCATCTTGTGAGTTTGCAGAGTTTTCCCGAGACTATGACTTTGAACATGTCACAAGCAGTCCACGATTCCCTCAGAGCAATGGAGAGGCAGAGCGAGCGGTGCGTACAGTAAAACAAATGCTGAGAAAGAACCAAGACCCTCAGAGAGCTCTTCTGGCCTACAGATCGACTCCATTAGCTCATGGGATCTCACCTGCAGAACTCCTGATGGGGAGGAGAATAAGGTCAACGGTCCCAGTTCCACCTAATATAAATGATATCACACGCGAGTCCCGCGGATATAAATGATATCACACGCGAGTCCCGCGGATATAAAGGAATGAGGACTAAGAAATTTCATTCTACCGAACTACCTGCAAGTGCTGGATTACTCACACAGGTCAGGTCAGTTTATTAGACAAATTAAACTTGTAAGGTAATGTAGCGCTGCTTCACTTGGTCTAACGTTACACTATCACACTAAACAGCATTTAAATGTGTTGAAAGTTATATGTTATTCTGCGTGTTAGTTCATTTGCTATATGAAACTAGCAGTAACGTTAACGTAATGCTAGATCAACATTAGAATAACATACTGACCATATTCTAACATTTCATCATGTTGAGCTAACGTTATATATCATTGATTCATTTTATGTACATTTGCTCACTTGTCTAATAAAGCTGTCAAGTCGTGACTCTTGAAGCTCTGTCAAGGCCAAGTTAGTCGCGGATGTGGAGCTCTCGGCATCTCAAAAACGCCACGCTGATATTAATCCTTATTTCAATTCTCCTTGTTTGTCCCAATTAAGTCTGCTTGCCATTGTCTATAATGTTTGAGCGAAACAAGAACTGCGTGCCACTAAATGTTACGCACTACGCAGTTGTCCACATCTGTCGCCATGGTTACGTAATAGATATGGCAGTTCGAGCGGAAACCGAGGATAGCGCGGATATTGCGTCATTGATAGGCGACATTTGTTTCCGGGACGGCCACTTATTTAAAATTGGAATTTCTCTGAAATAAAAAATCTTTGGAGACTTTTGGGATATTGTAAGTACACAACTGCAGGAAATATATCACACTGTACAAGTGATTTTTGAATATTTTATTACAAAATTCTTACATATTGGGCCTTTAAGTCAACATTATGACATAAATTAAATAATTGTCTAATAACCCTGTGAGATTCTTGTTCATTTAACCCAAAAATGAAAACAGTGAAGGTTGTTTATGAAAATAAAGTTCACTGTCTCTCTCATTGCTTCTAGGATGGTCGCTTACGAAGTGGGGATCACGTTTTGCGAATCGGTGATACAGATTTGTTTGGTCTAAGCAGTGAGCAGGTTGCTCAAGTTTTGAAACAATGTGGCAACAGAGTTCGACTCCTCATCAGTCGTGGGACGGCAGACGATGCTCCGCCCGCTCCTGTCTCCTTGCCAACTGTCACTGAGCAACAGGTACAGCGCCGTTCATATACAGATCAGTCTGAACAACATGTACAACACTGAGCTGTTTGTTTAAGTGTAGTAAATGACTCACCTAGAGGTATGTTATTGCTCAGTGGTTGCTCTTTCATGACTCACGAGACTTACTCAGAAGTGCTCACTTATTAGAAGAAATTGAAACAAAAAGAACAACTGACATTCTGTACAGTGAGAAGAGAATATCAGTATGGATAGCACAACTCAACCTGGTCTTGGATGAATTTATTAAGAAATATTGCTTTTGTTTCTTTTTTTCCTTTATCTAATTATATAAAATATTTCAAACAAAAATGTTGTCTTGAGAATATTGTTATAATTGGTAATAAAATGTATCAAATTTAAATTAAGAAGTTTCTTTTTCATTCTGTTCTCACTGCAATATTTCTTGCTTTCAGGGTTTTGAGGAAGAGGATCAGGGCGCTTTTGATGTTAGCTTAACGAAGAATGCTCAGGGATTGGGCATCACCATCGCTGGATATGTTGGGGACAAAACCTCAGGTGAACTTTAAATCATACACCAAATTATAATACCAAACATAACCGAAGTGCACACTGAACAAACTAATGAATATTGTATTTAGTTGGCAGGCACTGTAATAATTGCTCTTGCCCAGATCCTAAGTCTTCCGTAAGTGTTTGGGCTATGGACGTGAATGATACCTTGAATGCGGCTTGTTAAATATTAATTTAGTGTTATGATTTGCTGTACAGTATATAGATGTGACAGTCCCTTGTGTAAAATAAGTATTCTTTAGCTCAGTGGTTCCCAAACTTTTTCTGCCAGGCCCCCTTTTGTAGAGAATAATATTTTCATGCACGCACTTAATGACTCTCAAACATGACCTTGCTTTCAAAATCCTATAGGATTTACTTGAAACATTTTAATTAATACAGTACTACAAGTACAGTACTACTTCTCAACATCAACAGGCTTCTCTTTGTGGTCGTGATGTGAATTCTCGTTTTAACAAGTTCGGCTTCATACTGTCAGAAGCTAATATTTTGAGGCATGCAACACACCGTGACCTCTCTTCATTATCCACCATTGTACTGGTGAATCCGTAGGTGAGATATGCCTCATCATATTTTCTTGTCTTGAGGCTATCTACGCTGGATGCAACAAAGCGAACGTTGCAAATCCTTTTGTCCTTTGTGTCGGCATCACTTTACTGTTGGGGATTTGTCATGTCATGCCGGATCAAGTGTAGACAGCATCACTGATTATAATGGTTTATATTAGCTTTTGCCCCGCTTGTGTCTGGTGTTGTAACGTTTGAAGTAGATTCATCTTCTGCTTTACTTTTACCTGGCACAGGCAGTCCTTCAACATACTTGTCCATGCTTTGTGCAGAATCATGCATTATTTATTCATATATTTATAAGGCACACCTCCGTTGGGAACCACTGCTTTAGCTTACAGTTTATTTAGCAAAAGAATACTTAGTACAGAATTAATAAACTTTAGAAGAATATACTTAAGTGTAAACTAGAGTTGTCAAAAGTACCGACTTCTGTACCAGGGGTCTCATTTATAAAACTGTGCGTAGGATCCTTACTAAAAGTGTATGTGCGCCCGAAAGCCAAAAAAGGCGTACGCAAAAAAATATTCAGACTTATAAAACCATGCGTACACCAGAACCTGGCAAATTTCCCTTTATAAATCCAGTCAGCGGAAGATTGTGCGCACATGCGTCGCCTAATTTTACTATGCATAGCCTCATCTGCATATCATTTGCATATGATTATTCATCAACGTGATAACATGTTTAGCGGTAGCCTGGCAAGCCAGACCCACATCAAGATGTTAGGTCTGGGAACTCACCATTGGCATGCCTCAATCCGAGGGGCGGGATAAACGGTTGTCTTTCAAATTCCCTCTGCGCGCAATAGTATAGTGCTACAACCAACCAGAGCAACAAACGGTTGTGGCTGAGTGAGTCCCATGCGTTTTCCCACCAGCGGAGCTAGTTGATGTAATAAACTATTTCTGTGTCCGGTCGGCAAAACTCAGAACACATCTTCTTTTTTTAAAAGAATTATTTAAGTGCTGTTCTTTGTTCATTTTTCAAAGAAAATCTTAACTCCAAGTCCTCCAGAGTCGTGGCCAAAGCCGATTCAAAAGATCGCTGTTCGCCAGCAGCAGCGGTAATCTTCTTTGTTTTCAAGTAGCAGGGAATTCATGCGGAACCGTCACATCTCTGCCGTCATTATGTTAAGCCCGCTCACCAACTCTATACACGATTTGCCTGACTAGAGTTTGGTTTTGCTTTACTACGCTTTTTTGTTGCTGCTTCGGTTTTTTAGATATTAAAAGAATATTTATAGGTCATTCTGTCACCCAGCCCCCCACATGCTCCAAATAAAATAGTCTTGTTCGTTTGTGTTGGTTTGTGCCGGTTGAAGTTTTCTTTGTGCTGCTTCGGTTTTTAAAATATTAGACATTTAAACGCAAAATAGTCTCATTTGTTTGTGCTTTGGGCTGTTTTGCTGCTTCGGTTTTTAAAATATTGGACACTGAATTATAGACGATGGTCACCAGCCCCGGACCTGCTCCACAATTCACCCAAAAAACAACTTCACAAGCAGTCTTTCCATCCATACAGTGTCGTTATTTCTGTATTACAAACATTCAAATTATCACAGAAAATTATACAAGTTTATAGTTCAGATCTAAATACTATGGCAGCGAATAAAATACAGTAAAGCATCTTTCAAAAGTTACTTGACTCTTCATATAAAGATTTATTTCGATTGCATTGTTACACCAGTAGGTGGTGACAAGTAAATGTTTGTCATTGAATCATTCATTCAAGAGATTTGTTCAAAAACACTGCATGCATCTCATTTCAAAGGCACTCAGCATTCCCAGTTAAAGAAGTCACCTCTCGCCACTGCTACCAGTGCACATTCAAAACAATTAAGCACTCTTCTTTTTCACAATGGGTTTCATTTAGGTTTAACTTTCAGTGTAAGTTACATGTGATATTTTGTGTTTCTCACTCTATTAAAAATATATTTTATTATGTAAAGCCTGCATGTGCAGAAAATATCACTCCTGATTTCAAGAATTCTAACAGTTCTGTCCCTGACAGTGACAGGTTTGATATTTACTGTTTCTCTTTCTTACTCTGGGCAAATTTCAGCTCAAATGCGTATTCTCATTCTAGCGTGCTTCATTCTAGGCAGCGTTTAACCTTTGCTGACTGTAATTTCCTGTTGCAGAGCCCTCTGGGATATTCGTGAAGAGCATTTCGAGGGACAGCGCGGTGGAGCAAGATGGGCGAATTCATGTTGGAGATCAGATCATAGCTGTGAGTTATTTATTTCCAACAGAATGTGTCATATAAAACTCTTGTATACAGGTTTTGTGTTGGAGTGCTTATCAACGTCAAAAGGTTTTAATACTTACAGGTGAAAGTGTGAATGTGTGTGTGAATGTGTGCTTGTGTGTATGGGCATTGGGGTTGGCGACATAGCGGTTTGAGATGTTTTATTCTAGTCATTAATAATTTGCATAAAGTTAAACTTTTCTCATTTATTGAAAATGAATTATATTCCATCAGTTTGTTAATGAAAATCCCTCCCATATATATATATTGATCTATGTGACTTGGACTGTCAAGGGTCGTAAATTACCTCAACATGAGATTGAAATGTATTAAAGTCTAAACTTGTGTGCGTGTGTGTGTGTATGCAGGTAGATGGTGTGTATATCCAGGATTACACCAACCAGCAAGCTGTGGAGGTTCTGAGACACACTGGTCAGACAGTAAACCTGAAACTCGTCCGACGCGGCTTTAAACCTGAGGACGCATGCCCGTCAATCATACCTGTCACTGTGGAGACTACTCCCAGCGCATCAAGAAACTCAACAATGGAGCGAACAAATACCAAGCACGGTACCACATGCCCAATAACTGTTGTCCTGTTGAATGAGTGCTTGAATTAAGCTGCTTACATCAGTCGTTCACATCTGTTTAAACACTCCTCAAATGCAGTTTTCGGTAACGCTTCCTTTTACAGCACAGTATTTACAGTGTACTTACAGTGTACTTACCTAGAAAGTACTGGCTAATATAAGGTAAGTACATGGAACAGGGGTAGGTTTAGGGGTAGGTTCAGGGTTAGTACTAGTTATTACCCAGTAATTGTAGTTACTAAAATAAGTATTTACATGGGTAACTGGACTGTAAAAGGAAGCGTTACCCAGTTTTCTTTCCTTGGAGCAGGACATTGGCCTTTTTTAAGTAGCTAATATTAAGGGGACCTATTATGCTAAATTAATTTGTATAAGGTGTTTGAACACCGATGTGTGTCTATACTCTGTCTATACAGTGTCTATACACTGGTAAACACCCAGTTTATTTTTATAATCCCCAAAAATAATCCAAACTCGTGGTTTCAGATTTCCCCCATTACTTAAGAGTAGGGAAGCCCCGCACATGATTGGTTGAAAATCTGCCCTATTAGTATAAATCCTGCCCTGAATGAGCCGTAGCGCTCTGCCATTTGTGTTTACTCGCTGTAGCAGCCGGGGATATACAATGTCTGTCCCAAAAAACATTACATACTGTTGTTGGATGTACCAACGAACATAAGAGTCTTCATAGACTCCCAGGATCTGCGTCACTAAGGACACCGTGGTTGAAGTTGTTACTCGAGGATGGATCAGTTTGTGATCCAGCTTACGGTCTCTGGAGCGATAGGCTACTGGTCACGGCAGTAATGAAAGAGAGAGCTCGCACTTTATTACAGTTCATAGGAGTTGTTTTATGGATACACAGTTAACCAGTTTATTAAGCACCCCCGAAAAGACATAAGGTCTGTAAATATTTGTTTAGTATGTTAGTTGTAACAAGTGTTTCTGTGTAATTCGCTGTGTATATTGATGATAATGCAAGAGAGAGAGAGAGTTTATGGATAAGACTTTAATGCGCACTTCGTGTACTGTTTAATCAGCTCTTACCGTAATTTTCTGGAGTGACAACGGACGCTTCATGTTTTGTGTGACGTGCGGTAAAGTTTTGGCCATCATTCGGACGAGGTCCGCTACAGCAGACTTGTAGTGGATAAAAGGAAGATGACAACATAAGTTAACCGTAATTTAACTAAACTATACCTGTCCTATCTCAATTCAGCATATTCTCTGGCTCTCTGTAGGCATTATTGTCTGACTCTGGTTCGAATTGAATGCCGCTACTGAGAGTATCTGACATTTTCAGTGTGTCCTGACCGTGGATCAAAAGCTCTTGAAGCTCCAGATGGATGATGGATGCTTTGGCTGAGCAGTCCTCTCATTCAAGTGTCGCGTTCGAGGAACTGCTTGATGTTGTTACTCGTACTGTGGCCAATTTGAGTCTGGAGTGGCCAGATAAAAAGAAAGTCACTCCATCTAAGAAAATCAATAATTAACATCTGGCCGAGAGCAATCTACCCACCTCCATCTTCTGTTCTTCCCACCAAGGTGTTGATGTCTTGGTAGAAACCGTACTCGGCTCGTGTACATACTTAGGCCACCTCAACATACTCTATGGTGGCCGGTATGCACGAGCACGGGTACGGGCGATGCTGAGGTTAGAAGAAACGCTTGCCGATTATCTCTTCCCCTTTATTGCATTGATGTGGAGAAAACCAACCTTACCCAACAAGCCTTACAGGGTAACATCTGCCCTTTTGGGTAAGGCTTACGAAGAAACAGGTCAGGTCTACCAGGCAAATATTTGGACTTTGGTGAGGGATTAGCCCCTGAAGCAGTTAAAAGACTAAGGAGAGCCATTTTGCCCTCCATGCGACCAAACAGTGAGCAGCAGGCTCCGGCCTCAGGCAAAAAGCGGCAACTCCTCCTCTCCCTCACAGACAGCAGCTGCCCCTCCATTTCATCTGTCCCCCTGGCAACTCACTCCAGCCCATCGCCTTGAGTATCCATGGCGGTAGACTCTGCTCAGATGGCACCGTGGATTCCCCTCAGTGGTGAGGGCTCCATGACAGCGTGTTCCTCCTTCCTCCCGGGTTTCGGCAATAATGTAATGTGTTTAGTTGTTATGGAAAGAAGGAGGCAGGAACAGGCAGACGTTTCACATAATTTAATAATCATGAAATAAAACTAACACAAACGAAAGTAAAAGCAGCAGCCCCTCACGGATGACTGCAGCACACACATAAACATAACCTAAATGTCCAGGCCTGGTCCTTTCTTGTCCTTCACTGTCGTCGCTCCTCCTTTTATGCTTCCATAGCTCCTCTGTGAGAGATAAAAGGCCAGTGTAGCGCTCAGGTAACGCTCATTATCAATCACGACACCGGCCTCGCACCGTTCGCTCATGGCTCTCTGCCCCGTCCTGCTTGCCAAAAAGTTATTGAAAGCAGTTTACATTCCAGAGAATGTAAACTTGGGGGCAGACATCCTGTTAAGGCAGGGGCTGAGGCCCGGTGAATGGCGACTTCATTCACAAGTAGTGGAGTCCATGTGGCAGAAGTACGGCCGAGCGGAAGTGGACTTGTTCACCTCAGAGAAGACAAGCTAAAAAAAATGTATACTAAAAAGAACACTCTGTCTACAGTTAAGAATGGTGGTGGCTTGTGATGTTTGAGTCTGCTTTGCATCCTCTGGCACTGGAGACCTGCAGTGTGTGGAAGTCAAGATGGATTCATTGAAGTATCAGGAAATCATAGGAGAAAACATCATGCTGTCAGTTGCAAAGCTGAAGCTTGGGCATTATAGGACATTCCAACAGGACAATGATCCCAAGCATACCGTAAATTCCACCAAGGCTTGGTTGCAGAAGAAGTCCTGGAAGATTCACACAGTCACCTGATTTGAAGCCCATAGAAAATCTCTGGTGGGATTTGAAGAAGGCAGTTGCAGCACGCAAACGCAAGAATATTACTGAACTGGAGGCCATTGCTCATGAGGAATGGGCTAAGATTCCTCAGAAACATGTATAATAACTTGGCAATCTGCTCAAATGAAGATTCAGATGAGAGATCTTAAAAATCTCAGCTGTAATTTCTTCCCATTCATTCATCACACTGGAAATGCAATGTATACTGTAGCTGTGAACATGTACAATATTCCTTACATTGTGCTCTGTTGTGTTCTGGACATTGGTGCAAATCCAGGGGTCATAAAATGTGGCAGACCCTTTCCTGATAAATATGGAGAGAAGACTTGAAGATATTCCAATAGAAAAGTAAAGCCAGAACTGATATCTAACTTTAACCCAATAAAAAAGAGAAAGAAAGAGAAAGAAAGTTTGGTTGATCCTCTTTGTGTGTGCAAGCCCCGCAACCGCTGCACCATATTTAGAGTAAAAATCCTCACTCATCCTTTCATCACAATCCTAAGAAGCCTGTTATTATATAAAGAGAGTTCAAACCAACAGGGTCACACACCACTGATGCCACTGTGTTTTTTTTTGTGTGTGTGTGTGTGTTGTGTGTGTGTGTGTGTGTGTGTGTGTGTGTGTGTGTGTGTGTGTGTGTGTGTGTGTGTGTTGTGTGTGTGTGTGTGTGTGTGTGTGTGTGTGTGTGTGTGTGTGTGTGTGTGTGTGTGTGTGTGTGTGTGTGTGTGTGTGTGTGTGTGTGTGTGTGTGTGTGTGTGTGTGTGTGTGTGTGTGTGTGTGTGTGTTGTGTGTGTGTGTGTGTGTGTGTGTGTGTAGATGAGAGGCTGTGTCTCCCACCAGAGGAAAACGCCACACCTCAGTCTGTCACGGTTCAACCCATCAGAACTCCAGAAAGACGTGATGGTGAGAGACTTTTGCCATTTTACGACTGATATCAGTGAATTGACATGCAGAGACTGGCAGATAATGTTGTCATGTCTCTCTCAGGTCCTGTTAAGCTGAGCTCGGAGGAGGAACACAAACTTTTGCAGAAGTGGCAGAATGAGCTCAGCGTCCGCAGTGAAGTCATTGTGAGTATCTCGTTTATGCCTGATTTTTTTTAATTAGAAGGACTTTTTGTCACAGAGTATGATTTAAAAGAAAGAAAAATAATACATTTGTACATTTTTATTGTGTCTCTTTAATTTCATTTTCATAGTTAATGATGTTGTCCTATGTTATTAACTAATATTGTTGACAGTAATTAGCTAATTTAATTTGTAGCTATTTTAATTAATTTGGTATTTCTGTGTATAGTTTGTCATTTCTTTATAACAGATAATTGCTGTTCCAATACTGCTGTCACAGAATAGGTTTTTTATTATTATGTAAATGAGAAGTGACAGGAGCACATGGCATGTGCAGTTCAATGATCAATAATGTGAATCATTTTTAGATTTAGATTAGATCTAGTTAACCAGTAGGCACTTGTGAAATCTAAATTAATAATTTAATTATCTTTTTTATAGATTCAAAGTTAATTTTCTTCCAGCTAACTTGTTGTGTTAGCTAACTTGTTGTAACGTCTTTGCAGAAAAGTGAATAATGTCATTACCATCACACATAAAAAAATCCACACAATCACACACTATACTAAAACGAGTCCAGTTTTGATCATACCATGGTCAGATCTTTATGCCTGGACATGGGATTTTTTTTTTTAAACATTGATGAAGAATAGTTTAAAAACATTTAATTTAAGTTTTCAAGATCATATAACTTCAGAATGCCCCTTATTGCCCCTATATTTTACCATTGTGAAAAAGTACACTTTAGTATACTTAAAAAAAGAGTACTTATTATGGAAATAATATATTTGCAAACTGAATGTAATGTTCAAACTGAATGTAATGTTCTCGAACACACTTAATCTGATATTTATTACCACTAACATCAAAATCTATTTGTATATTTGGAGTGAAGCTGTTTTTTTCTTTTTAAAGTAGATTACACCTGTGGCTCATGCTGGAGTAAATGAGGGCTTTTTTAAATGATTCAGTCATTCGGTGTTAATGTATGTGCAGGTGGCTCAAGTAGAGAAGTTTAGTGAGAACAGCGGTTTAGGGATCAGTCTGGATGCGTGTGCTGGCCATCACTTCCTTAGCTCCGTACTTCCTGAAGGACCTGTCGGACGATCTGGAAAGATCTGTAATGGAGACGAACTGCTAGAGGTAAAACCAGCACACAACAGGGTCACCACCATAAGAAACAACTGACCACCAATATGTGTAAATCATTTCAATTATTATTGGAATTTGGCCCAATTTTGATTACATATGTGTCATATGTCTTTAATTAATCAAATTAACCAAACTAGATTAAGTCGAGATTTCCATTGCTAGAAATCCAAACAAGACAGTAGCTTATGCCTGTATTAACTGTATTATCCTGTATACAGGAATTTTCCAATAGCTACGAGGCATGTAAATGTTTGGAATGTTTGGAAATGTTTGGAATAAGGGCTTAACCAGAATATCGACCTTAGTCAGAAATATACAGTACTGTTCAAGTCGTTTTTAATGTTTTCTAAAATAAGTCTTTTCTGCTCACCAATGCTACATTTATTTGATCAAAAGTACAATAAAAATAGTAATATTATGAAATATTATTACAATTTAAAATGACTTTTTTATTGTAATATATATATATATATATATATATATATATATATATATATATATATATATATATATATATATATATATATATATATATAAATAAAATTTTATTTATTTCTGTGATGCAAAGCTGAATTTTCAGCATCGTTACTCTATTGAGGAGATACCGCTTGTAAAGCTCTTTGGGTGTACAGTAGCACATATAAAATATGTATATAAATGCTATATAAATGCCTCATTCATTCATTCATTCATCCATTCATTCATTCAATCCATTCATTCATTCATTCATTCATTCATTTTATTCTTCACTGTCACATGATCCTTCAGAAATCATTCTCTAATATGCTGATTTGATGCTAAATAAACATTTCTTATTATTATCAGTGTTGAACACAGTTGTGCTGCTTGATATACAAAAAAACAGCATTTATTTGAAATATAATGTTTTTGTAACATTAGGTTTTTACTGTCACTTTTGATCAATTGAATGCATCCTTTCTGAATAAAAGTATTAATTTCTTTTAAAAAATCGTATTAAAAGTTGTTGTTTTTTTTTCAATGGCAGATTCTTAAACTTTTGCATTAGTCTCCTCAATGTTGAATATTTGGTTGATTTAAAAAAAAAGAAAAAAGCATACAGTAAATACACACGTTGACACCAATAATAATGTTTTACTCTTCATTATTCTCTAAATATTCATACATTGTGCGTGTGTTTGTTCAGGTGAATGGCATTCCTCTCAGAGGAGAGAATCACAAAGAGGTTGTTGACATACTGAAAGAACTTCCTGTATCTGTGACCATGGTCTGCTGTAGACCCGCCCCTTTAATGACTGACAGCCAAACTGACCAACCACAGCCAGAGGATGTGGCCACAGATTCCATAGTTCAGGTACATTTAAATATTTCATTAAATGTCAAATCAGGTTTAGATTTAATATGTAAGATTACATGTGTAAAGGATAATACACAATCACTTCAACATTATTGCAAAACAGCCTGGTTGTGGTCTTTTCTTTCTACCAATAAAGCAAAATTAAAAATAAAATTCAAATTTAACAACCATAAGTGCAGTTTTAATAATGTTTAATTGCCTGTTTTCATATTATCATACATGGACCATATGAAGTATTTATTTATTATATATATATACTTAGGACATACTACTAAATATATACTAAATACATACTAAAAATAAATACATTATTATTATATATATATTTAGGACAGACTACTAAAATTCTGTTAGTGCCTAAATTTTAAATACTGTAATAAATACCTAAATATACTGTGTATATATATATTTTTTTTTTAATAATGATTATTTAAATTGTTGTTAATCGTGAATCGAATTGATCTTCTGTTAACCCAAATCTGTTTAATAATTGTTCTTTTATATTGATAAAGTTATTGTCTTCCACGAGCTGGAGTAGTTCTGTCAGACGTTCCTTTGTTGGGATTATATCAGATTACACGTTATAATCTCTGTACATCTCAAGTCGCTCTCAGAGGATAGCCTTTCATGCCCAAATGCCTGACACAGTTTAGCTATCAATAAAAGGTGTGGTTTTTTTGCATCCACCCAGTTACATGAGGTAAATTACTATAATGTTTTATGCTTCTGAACAAATATTAGAGACTTAATGAGAAACAAAGGTTGTGTTCACCTTGTTTGTGTAGGTGCAGGATGATTTTGAGGATTTCCTGGTCTCTGGCAAATCAGAGGACAGCCTGAAAGATCATGTGACTGAAGAGCCCACCGGAACGCCTTTAGCTATGTGGGAAACGGAGATTCAGGACATTGAACTAGAGAAAGGGGAGAGTGGGCTGGGCTTCAGCATTCTGGATTACCAGGTGAGAAAGTTGTAGAAAATTTAGATCATCACATGAGAAAGGAAGGATTCCAATTTCACAAAACAAAACATAAATCATGAGTTTGATATTGAATTGTGAGGTCCGTTGAAAGAACTGGCTCATGAAAGGCATCTATTTGTGAATCAGATATTAAGTATATTTTAAAAATGCACTTGCAGATAATAGAATATTAATGAAATAAAAGGCCACTTAAGTGCATTTAAAGAGAGCACACTTTCATGACTGTTTCTCAACACACTTAAGTAGGCCTACACTTTTGAAATGTGAGCTTTGAAATAATGTCAAATTAAACATTTTACTTTAAAGTGCATTTTAAAATCTATTTTAATAATCTTTTGTGCTTTAAATAAATGCACTTAATTTGATGTGTTGACTATCATACTAAAGCGCATGTAAATTTACTAAAATGCAACGTCATCATTACAAATGTGTAACTACAAATATATTTAAATACATGCCATGCAAGTTTCAATAGAATAAAACGTCTGTTACCATCTTTGAGTAAAAATAAAGTAAAAAGTACAATAAAATACAAAATAGTTTATTTATTTTAAAACTTAAAATTTCTTTTTTGCCAATTTTTTGCCGAAAAACTGAAACATCAATTCCCATTCATTGTGCATGTCTAATATAATTATAATGTTAATGTTATACGCTCTGTGTATTCGCGTGTTCATATGTGTGCAGGACCCAATGGACTCGCTTAAGACGGTGATTGTGATTAGGTCGTTAGTTCCCTCGGTGTAGCCGAGCGAGACGGACGCTTGTTGCCGGGAGACCGCCTCATGTATGTCAACAATATCAACCTGGAGAGCGCCACTTTGGAGGAGGCGGTGCAGGCTCTGAAAGGAGCAAACATGGGTGATGTCCGCATCGGGGTGGCCAAACCACTGCCCGTAAGAAATACCAGACTTTTTCCTCTGTACAATTTTCTGTTATTGAAACCTGTGGTTGCAGTAACGGGATTCCTTTGCAGGATCTTTGAATATTTCATGAAACAGGTCTGTCCTTTAAAGCCTCAGGAAATGAAATCTTCTTAGAGGAGTGTGTCTGTATCTTTGTGAAGAGCTCTCAGGGGCTGTAGTTTATCTTAAACTCTTCAACTTTCCAAGGCTGTTATCTCGGCTCCATTATTCTGGGATTGTGTGCACATTTTGGCATCTTTCCTTTTTTTTCTCTCCGAGGCCTTGAGGTTCGGGGCATAAGTTTGGAGCGTGTATGGTGGGTTGTCAAGTGCACTATGGGTCATCTGATCGAGTCTTTTTTTGCTGTTGATTTAATCTCGTGAGAGGCCTTTAGACTGCATGAGTGCGTCGAAACCCTTTTGTTCTGCTCTCACAAGTGCGATTGGGTAACATCACCTCTTAATATGGTTCAAATGACTCACTTCCAAGAACTGCAATGAAACAGAGAAAGCATTTCTTCCTCTTGCCTTTGGAAAAACAGTGTACAATCAAATCTGTGACGTGATCATAATATCAATGATGTTAAAATGTCTAATCAAACAATTCAGCTCGCTTACCAACCTTGCACTACTAACATGCAAAATGACAGTGATTTCTAACCAAATCAAATCAAATTCAGTCTTTTATTCTGATCTTGGTCTGGGTGTTATGTGCCGTGCAAAAGAATCTGCTATAACACAGTAGATAAATCTGCATGGCATCAGTATGCAGGGCTGCTTTACATTTTTGCAAAAAGCATCGTAAATACAAAGAATAATATGAAAATACAAAGTAGAAATTTTTGTTAATGTTTATAGATTTCAGTATGTATGTCAAGCTCTAAAACAAACATATAAAATAATTTATTTATAGTCATAGTATTGTTTGCAATATATTATTTCAAGTCTTCTGAGACCATAGTATATCGAAAAGAGATGTGTGAAATTTTACACACACACATACAATTTTTACATACACACACACACACACACACACACACACACACACACACACACACACACACAATACATTTACATTCTACCGTGTTCGAGATTTTGGGGTTGTTACGATTTTTTTGTATTTTTTTCAAAGAAGTCCGTTTATGCTCACCAAGGATGCATTTATTTGCTCAATATACAGTACTGTTTTCTATTGTAACATATTGTAAATGCATTATTGTGATGAAATATTTCAGCATCATTACTCCAGTCTTCAGTGTCACAAGATCCTTTAGAAATCATTCTAATATGCTGATTTGGTGTTGTGCTGGTTCATGTTTTTTTAAGTTTCTTTGATAAATAGAAAGTTCAAAAGAACAGCATTTTATTTGAAAGCGAAATCTTTTGTAACATTTTTAGCAAAATTTGTTTACTGTCAGTTTTGATTAATTTAATGCATCCTTGCTGATTAAAAGTAATTATTTCTTACCCCAAATGGTTATTGTTTGTGAATATACATAACGGTACATACATATCGGAATTATACAGTTACAATGATATACCAGATTCTGGTCATAACGCCCAATCTTAGTGTGGTATAAACATGGTCATTGAGTGGATGGTCACATGTCTGGAAAGGTGACACTTCCCTGTCTTTACAGACTGAGGATGAGGATGGCTCTTCCTCCTTTATATTCTCGGCTCTAGTCCTGACGGGGGGCTGTGATGATGATGAGGAGGAAGTTGTGTTTCGCGCTGAGCCTGCAGTGGTCAGTGCTTATAAAACACAACAAAATCATTTTTTTCAAAGCATGTTATTAGTGCAACGTTCTTGTGGGAGCGATATGTCAGTTTATAGGACGCAGACACCTCTTTTTAGATGAGTAACATTTATTATTAACTTTTAGCAAGAGGTGCACATGGCAGCATTCAAATTCAGAAAGAATATTGCTAAGTCCATGGGTGTCATCCCAAACTATTTAAA
The DNA here is from genome assembly GCA_036326025.1 of Chrosomus eos. Taxonomy (NCBI): domain Eukaryota; kingdom Metazoa; phylum Chordata; class Actinopteri; order Cypriniformes; family Leuciscidae; genus Chrosomus; species Chrosomus eos. The sequence goes on from CM070818.1 coordinate 52,577,578, forward strand.
CTATCATTCTCTGATGCTATTATAATTTTTATCTACATAACAACCCTTCCAGATCGACTCGAGTGATTTAGACCTGTCTGACGAAAAGGCTTTGAGCGTAATTTTCTCGAGGAGGACGACGAGCTGCTGCAGTCAATGATCGCTGAACATGGCAGCTTCTGCAGCACTGATCTGACCTATCAGATGACCAGACAGGCCTCCACACCTAAGGTATATAGATTCAGCAACCAATCAGATTCAAACATGCACATTTCATGAACAATCAGATTAGATTTGGGGTTTACACTGAATAATCAAATACAAACTTTAAGTATTTAGTAAACATTCCCAGCTAAGACACCTTTGGTACTGTTTTATCAATAATTTATATAATGCAGCTTTTTCAAAACTGCCTTTGTGAAAAAAGTACATACCGGTATTAGCAGATTTTTAACAAGACTAAATTAAAGTGTTATTTCTGTTGTTTCCTGTACTTTTTTGGTAACACTTTATTTTAGTGACATTGTTACAAGTTATATGTAGTTACTATAATTAATATTTAATTACTTAAGTTTAAATTGCGCATACTTACATGCAACTAACCCTAACCCTATAGTAAGTACATGTAGTTAATTTTTATTACTCTGTTGCAATTACACTGTAACATGGAAACCTTAAAATAAATTGTAACCCAACTTGTATGTCATGTAAATATATTTACTAATATCATGTAATATCTGGTTAATTATCAAAGACAAACGTCTATTAAAAGATTATTAAAACAGTTTTTTGTAAATGATGTCAGGGTTTACTTCGGTCTAGTTTATTCTTAACTGACTAAAGAGAACAGAAACACAGGCATATACATCCTTAGGGTACGTTTACACGACAACGAAATGCTTAAAACAGAGAAGTTTTTCCTTTTCCTTTTTTTTTCCTTTCCAAAAAAAAAAAAACTAAAACGCTGTATTCTGCTGCTTGGCGATGAAAAACTATAGACTGAACATGTAATGTGCATGACGTAATCATCTTCAGAGATTCGCGTTTTTGTTGTTTACACGGAGACCGGTTTCAAAAACTTGCACTTTGAAACCCGTTTTCAAAAGTTTGCGTTTTCAGGCAACTAAACCGCTGTTGTCGTGTACATGTATGGCCAAAATGTATAGAAAGTTTACAATTAGTAAATTCTAAATTGAGTGTTTTTACCTTAAGCGACATATATAGAAGTTCCAAAAAAATTCTAAATTTACCACCCCTGCTAATAGCAAATAAAAAAAATTAAACAAAAAAAAACTAATTTTCGAGTCACTGTTGACCCTGTGGCATTTAAAAGCCATTCAAGTATGCTTGGAGATATACAGTGCTTTCCCATTGTGATGTGGAAGGAAAAATCTTGCCAATTTATATTTTTCTCAGATAAATTTCTGATGGTAAATTACCCCGATACCTCCTCGCATGTCATTTGCTTAACAGCTCCATTCACTCCCACTGTTAAGGAAAACTCTCTCCAGACCAGCATGCCACAGGCCCAACAGCTCTCTGTTCTGTAATTTGCGACTTTATTGTTTCGAGTCCCATCAGTTGTGCTTTATCTGCGTTTTTATGGCTCCTGCTTTGGGATGTCTCTGCTCAGATTCATAGCTGAGTGATCCAGTCCCTCTTGAATCATTCTGCGCGAGCGAACTCAATTACAGCTGTATGAATCATGGCTACATTCAGAAACAATCTCCCCTGGCTCTCACCAATGATTGCTCTCCGGCATTATTGCACTTCAGCAGGTCATTAACACCACTGTTTATCAGGAGATTATCTGCCTCTGATTGGACTCTAATTGTGGATATAAATCAACTGATAATTTGTGTAAGGAAAACTGCAGATGTTTGTCTTACCAGGGTTTTTCTTGAACAGAATCTTTCATGGATTATCTATACACAGTGCTGGGTAGTAATTGATTACATGTCATCTGGATTAAGTAATCATATTCCAAAAATTAAGTACTTGTAATTAGATTATATTTCATTTTAAAAATACATGTAATCAGACAGGTTATATAAAGTATAATAAATACTCAATTTAATTTTTGAGTAAAATATTACAATAGCAATATATCTTCTTTTTTATTACTGATACAAAATAATGCTTGGCCTACAAACAAGCACAGCTAGCCTGTTCACAGCTAATTCGCTAATTCACAATTTTATCAGAAGAATCGCAATTAGATTTCCCCAAAATCGTGCTGCCCTACTACTGCCATCAAACCTTTGAACCCACTCAAAATACCTTAGTAAATACTGGAAAAGTCACCAGACCTACTCCAAAATTTTGGTGGCGAGTTTTGAAAGTCAAGTCAAGCATCGCTCATTATTGCTAATCTAGTATTGCTATTCTGTTCCCATCCTTCTTGCCTCCCCACAAGACCCTTACAATCCGACCTCATCCTACTCACCTCTTTCATCACACTGTGTCCTTGACTTCAGTCTTTGATGTTGTTTTTGATGAGGATTCTAACCTTTTTTCCTCACAGGAAGAGGATTTCATTCCAGCTAAAACCGCAGATGAGACCCAGCAGCTAAACGTCACTGCGGGGAGCACTTTTGAGAGGACCATCACTGTGGTCAAGGGCAGCTCCAGTCTAGGTATGAGAATGGGAATGTGTTGTCTCTTGTGAAATAGAAGTACACCAGCATAGAACCTAATGCGAAATTCAAGATAACATGGATTTTTCTTTGAGATGTCTACATTTCACCCGCAACATTTAGCTGTGCAAAGGTCAAATATAAGCTGAAAATAGGAAGTTTTCTCCAGCCACTGATCTACAGTGAGCATTTCGATTTTCACTAATTATTAAGATTTGGATTTGGCTGTGGGGATCGTACACCAGCAGTTAGGGACAGCTTTATCCCAGAGCAGCAATCCGAAGCAGTCTGCTTTGCCAAAATACACTATTAGGTTATTAAAATTTAATCTGAAGGAAAGGAACTCTCGCATTCATTTGGGGGTGCTGCTTACCATCCCTTTAGAACCGGATTCATTTTATAATGTCACAGGTCTTAATGCTCTCTGTTTCTTGTTCTAGGAAGATTCTAAATTAAAGTACATTTACATTCCTGGCAGAGGATTTTTTACCATCCTGACTTAACTCCCACTACTAAGTGTTGCTCAAATGAGACCAAGATAGCCATGCAATACCCTCATAAGTAGAAAATTTTAAGCATACAAATATCGGGCAAAATGGTTCATTTTAAATACACTTTAACTACAATGTCACATCTGTAGGCAGATCAGTGGGTTTTGGAGCAGAGCATCTATGTGTAAAGGGTTCATAATCATAATTCCCACTAAAATGTCTGCCTTTAATTTTTTTAATTTTTTTAAATAAGTTTTCTTTGTGTTTCATCATTGTCTGCCTTCGTCACCCATTATGTTCATCTGTTTACTCATTATCATCATCTTTATCACTTGTATGTTTGGTTCTGTTTCAGTTCAGTGTCCGGTGTCATCAATTAATGGATGTGTTGTATGTTACTCTGTTCTTGTGGATTAATCTGTGGATTTATTAAATATTGCCTTTTTGCATATTTCTTTATCTTCGTGTATTTATAAAACTACCCACGTGACAATAATACTATACTTACTACTACTATAATACTAAAATACTATTAGTATTATATTTACTACTACTATAGTACTAAAATTCAAGTAGGGCATGTGGCATATTTATTTAATCCATTTTATGGATTTAAAGAGAGCAAATTTTATACTCACGTGTGTTTCAGGAATGACCGTGTGTGCGCTGAAGGATGGAGCAGGTATGCTGATCCGCAGCATCATTCATGGTGGCTCCATCAGCCGGGATGGACGGCTCGGGGTCGGAGATCTTATTCTGGCCATCAACGGAGAAATGACAGGAAATCTGACCAACGCACAGGCGCGAGCCATGCTGCGCAGACACTCTCTGATCGGACCAGACATGGGGTGAGATGTTCAAACAAACCCTGATTCAGGCATTTAAGTTTAGCATCTGTTCAATTTTTCATGTAGAAATCAACCTCTCTCCATTTTTGTTTCTTGACACATGGCTAATTACATTCCCTTCAGAAAGGATTTGTGTTTTATTGTTTGACATCATCGAAATTTCCATATCACTGAACATGCACTACTGCTCAAAAGTTTGAGATGCGTAAAATTTTACTTGAATAAAAACTGATTAAAATTATTAAAAATTATTTCAAATAAATGCAGCACTTTTAAACTGTTTTTATTCATCAAAGAATCTTGACAAAAACTCTTTTCAACATTGATAGTAATAAGAAATGTTTGAACAGTAGTGAAAAGGCCTGTTCACACCAAGAACGATAACTATAAAGATAACGATAAAGATATAGTTCTAAAAAAAATTCACAATATTAAAGAAAGTAGCAGAGTTCACACCAGTGCTATAACGATAACGACACAGAGAAACAATATCGTTGAAATCACTTTCAGAGCGATTTTATCCAGCTGATGAACGGCCAATCAGAATCCATCCTGCTGTAATGAGCTTGAGCATATAAAGCGGCAGACAATCACACACTTATAATAAACAGAACGATATCATCCGCTGGTGTGGCGTTAATATAATTATCTTTATAGTATTGCTCTTGGTGTGAACAATACTAGTCTTAAGTCTATCAGGTCTAGTCTGTTACACACACTATTAATAATGACAGAGGGATGACAGAATAAACTTTAGCGTCACAGGAGAACTTGCCACACATGCAGACAGGCATATTTGGATGTTACTACATATCTTGCTGTTCTTTCTGTGTCTGGTAACATGTTTTGAGACGGCATTTCAGCTGTGTTCCATTCTTATGGTACTTCAATTTTGAGTCCCATGGAAAAATTTGTTACAATGAATTTTATGTATGGTCAGGGGTTATGGGTGATTGCTTTTTATGAGTACTGCCAATTTAATAGAGCCATTAACTTCACCAGAACTCCAGAATTTACATGCACAATAAAAGGTTAAACAAACATTCAGAAAATATTACAAACCAGCAAAGGCTTATCAGTGCCCAATGGTGATCCAGAACCCTTGTGAAAAATAAGTACACTTTAGCATACTTTGAAAGAATATACTTAAGTGTTAATTGAATGTTATGATTTCAAACACTTAATTCAACTTTAATTGCAATTATATGAAAATTAATTATAAATAAATGTATATTAAATGCAACTGGCTGAAATTTAGAGTCCCTTTTATGTAAGTTTAGTGCCTCTTTATGTAATTTCATAATTATTTTTTGAAAATGTGTAATATTGGTAAAGTGTTCTACTATATGTACTGACAAGAATTTATGATAAACTAAAATACATCTTAATTTAATTTCTATTAAACTTGTATGTCAAAAATTCAATATGTTTATTATTATTATATAATCGATTGCAATTACATATTTGTAATGATGAAACTGCAATTTATTAAATTTAGAATATACTAAATTTAAATGTGATATCGACACAATACAGTTAAAATTATAATCAAGTACTTTAGCATGTTAGTCAACACATCAAAATAAGTGTAGGCCTACTTCTTTAAAGCACGACAAAGGATTATTAAAAAAAATGTAAACATTAATTTGACATTATTTGACATTATTACAGTGCACTTTTTAAAAGTGTACTTAAATGTGTTAAGAAACATAGTCATGAAAGTGTACACTCTTTAAGTACACTTAAGTGGCCTTTTATTTAATTAATATTATCAGCAATTGCAGTTTTTTAAAAACATACTTTTTAGATATGAAGTACACTCAAAATGCTTACTAAAATACACTTAAGTGCACTTCTTTTTTTACGAGGGAACCCAATGCAGAACTTGTGTCACAGCAGAGAGCTTGTACTAGCTGTAGTAACTAGTAAGTTGCTTTATTTTGCATCCTGATGGCAGCCGCATCTGTCTCGGCTGCCGTCCGTAAACTGCTCTTCACATTTCTAGATCCACAGGTGCTGCGGGGGAAGAGCACAGTCCCATCTCTGTGTGAGTACTCCCTTCATCTGGGCTTGATTTACACTGTCTGTCCTCACTCCCTGCTTGCATTGGTTTCGTTCTGCATTTTGGGCTGTCACTACAGCTCAAGAGGTTTATCTAAAGAAGTCTTTTTGTTCCTCCTTCCATTCTGTTGTAATCGCACTCAAGCTTAACTACTGACAACAGCATTAAATGGATAGTTCTGTCATAATTTACTTACCTTCATGTCTTTCCAAACCTGTATGACTTTCTTCTGCTGAGTGCAAATGATCATTACTGGGTCATTTCTATTATGCAGTACCTTTTTTATGTTAAATTATATTATATTTAAATTATATTATATTTAGTGTATATATTTTTTATACTTTATATTTTAGTAAAAATACCTTTTACTATTGTTTGATCAAATTATACGAGATAACCGTGCGCCGTGACGACGATGGGGTTTCGCTTAGAAAGCCTAACAACTTTGAGTATTACAAAACGAGCCAATGGCAAGGAAATGCCATGGGTCTGCGGAATTTGCATATTGTAACTCCGTCCTGCAGAGTATCTGCCCTGCATATATAAGGAAGTACTCTGGCAGCACGCAATTATGTTACCTGCTGAGGAGCTGAGACTGAACTCGGAAGTACAGCAGAAGTGGCAGGGAGACGTAACGTCTCCGTTCCCTACTCAGGGAAAGAGGGTTACATGCGTAAGCGAGATGTTCCCTTTCGTCGTCACTACAAGTTACGTTGTGACGATGAATGGGGTTCCCAGTCTAATCACGCCACCTTGGCTGTCTGCCAGTGTCCTGCATAAGTCTGAGCTCCCTGTCGTGACACTGGCACGGACAAAGGACTCCTACTTAACACAGGAATACCAAGGTACACTGGGAAGCACATCTCAGTGGAAATATGCAAACAGTGCCTGCCCGAAGGGAGGACTTACAGAATACACATATGACCGTGAACGGGATGCATATGGAGAGCACTGGGGTATCCAGCCCGCAGGGTGGAATCTTTCAACCCCAGGGGGGGCAAGGTGGTTTGCCAAGGGAAAGACACATGCTCAGAGAGGCTTACAGTGGAAATACACACATGGGAGTTGCCCAAGGGGGGAACCATGCACATAGAGGCACCTAGCCAACACGAAAGCTGCCTCAGGCATAGACTCTGGCTTTGACATCAACAGTGCTGGAGGAACTCAGGGCTTCTTGCGGAAACTCATCTGAGGAGAATATCGCACGTATCCAGTCCGAGGGGGGAATGGTGAGCAAGTGATGACACCGAGCAGGTCCTATTACCGTCCACTGGGGGCGAGTACATGAGAGGACACTGGCTCCACTCGGAGATTGTAGAATCTCGCAAATGTCTGAGGTGCCATGCGGTAGAGCCCAAGAGGAAGCCACACTCCAGGTGGAGTATGCCTTCACACCAAGAGGACATGGTCGACCTTGCTGCTGGTATGCCAAAGCAATGGCCTTTGCTTGGAGAGGGCCTTTCCCTTCAGCTTCTCACCATAACAGACAAAGAGCTGGTCTGAGGTCCTGAAACACTGCGTTCTGTCTACGTAAGCACGGAGGGTGCAAACTGGACAGAGCAGTGCCAGGGCTGGGTCTGCCTCCTACAGGGGCGGCGCTCGCAGGTTCACCATCTAGATGGAGTGGTGGGAACCTTGAGCACGAATCCAGGCCAGGGTCTCAGGATCATGTGAGAATAGGCCGGCCCGAATTCCAGACACGGTTCGTCAAACGAAAATGTCTGCAGGTCCCCTACCCTCTTGATGGAGGCCAATGCAAGCAGGAGCGCTGTCTTCATAGACAGGCTGATTGCAAAGGCTCAAAGGGAGCTCTCTGCAGGGCAGATAAGACCACTGCAAGGTCCCAAGTGGGTTTGAGGGGAGGGCAAGGAGGATTTCATCTCCTGGCCCCCCTCAGGAACCTGATGACCAGGTCATGCTTCCCCAAGGACTTACCTTCAACTGCATCGTGATGTGTGGCGATAGCAGCAACATACACTTTGAGAGTGGAGACAGCCTTCGCTCCATCCTTTCTTGCAGGAAAGAAAGCACGACACTAATTGGGCATTTCCTAGGGTCTTCTCAGCGATAAGAGCACCAGGTGAAGAAGAGGTTCCACTTCAACGCATAGGCGTGTCGAGTAGACAGGGCCCTAGGGGAGTGATGGTAGCCATCACCGCTGGTTGTAGGGTACTCAAAGCTGCCTCGTCCCTTCGAGAAGCTACACATGTAGGTTCCATAGATCAGGAAGAGGGTGCCAGAGGGTTCCCTGTCTCTGAGAAAGGAGGTCCTTCCGCAGAGGAATTGGCCAGGGAGGGGCTGTCGCGAGGAGCACTAGTTCGAAGAACCAAGGCCGGGTGGGCCAATGAGGCGCAACCAGAAGGACCTGCTCCTCATACTCCCTGATCTTGCACAAGGTCTGTGAAAGAAGGCTCCGTGGCCAGTTGTGCGGCAGTGCATCCGTGCCGAGCATGCCCTTAGTCAGGGAATAAAACAGACTGCAAAAGTCGTGGGAGGCAAACAGATCTACCTTTGCGGAGGCCCCGTGGCCAGCTGTGCGCCAGTGCATCCGTGCCGAGCATGCCCTCAGTCAGGGAATAAAACAGACTGCAAAAGTCGTGGGAGGCAAAAAGATCTACCTTTGCGTCGCCGGACTGTTCCCAAATCAGCTGAAACAACTGGAGATGGAGTCTACATTCTCCCGGAAGTGGCTGAAACCGTGAGAGCTCGTCAACTGGACGGTTCAGTTCTCCCGGAATATGAACAGCACGAAGCGACCTCAGATGCTTCTGACTCCATATGAGGAGATGGCGGGCGAGTTGCGACATAGGGCGGGAGCGTAGACCAACTTGCCGGTTGATGTACACTACTTTGGCCTGTGAAGGGATCGGTACAAGACGCGCAGGACCAGGATTGGCCATATCCCACCACTTTTCTTGGGTACAATGAAGTAGGGGCTGTAGAAGCCAGACTTCGTTTCGGCTGGAGGGCGGTCTCAATCGTACCCTTTGCCAGTAGGGTGATGACCTCCACACACAGGGGCCATTGCCACCCACACACAGGGCCATTGCCACCTACCACGGTATAGCAGATTCCCCAGAAGCGGGGAGGAGACCGTGCAAACTGAATCGCATAGCCGAGCCTGATGGTTCTCGTGAGCCAGTGGGACAGTTTGGAAAGATCCCAAAAATTTAACCAGCAGGGTCATGTGAACCACAGACGTACACATGATGGGGCAGAGAGGCGGAATGACTGACCCAGACATGGGAGGCGGTTGCATCCTGACAGAGGAGGCCAGGGAAGGACCAGCGTTCCACGGGGGCCTGCTCTGTCAGGGGTGTGGCGACAGAGGGGGACGAGAGTGGCGAGGCTCGTAAATGGTGCGCACTGCCCACTCTGGGGGCTCAGAGAAGGAAATGTCAGTTCTTTGGGAAAATATGTCCTTCCCCGACCCTCCATCGGGGGAAGGAGTGGCCCAGCAACCACTTCCTGGAAAGAGCTGCAACCCATCTTTGAGCTGCCCATAACGGGAGCGCCGCATCGCCTGGCATTCGGCAGGTTGCGGGGCTGGTACGGGCTGGGGCACCTTTCTGCGACTACCTCCACCGTAGTCCCTGCTAAAGGTAAATGCTGCTGCTGGGGCAATGCGGGAGGGGCGGAAGTCGCAGGAGGGCACCCTCGGCGGTGAGCGGACTGAGGCATCTGAGCCGGCGGCTGGGTGGTAGCATCGCTCGTAGAGCGAGGTCCATGGCAGCATGCAGCTCTTGCATGAGCCCTGAATCAGCCCTACCCTCATGCATGTCAGTGAGCACCCTGGCCATGTAGAACTGAAGGATGGCCATAGCATGCAGTGAGGCAGCAGCCTGCCCTGCAGCTCTATAGGTCTTTACCACAGAGTAGACAAAAACCTACAGGCATTGGAGGGGTGCTTAGGGTCGCCAAGCTAGGTGAAGATGCTGTGGGGACACAAATGTGTTGCCACAGAACACTCCACGGGGGGGACCCTTTGTACCCTTTGGCCTCGGCCTTTGCGAGGGCAGAGAAAGCGGAAGAGGCCGCTGAGCCAACTGAGTCAACGGAGACTCCCACAATCTCATGACCTCTTCATGCAGGTCCAGGAAGAAATAAATTAAGGGTGGGTGCTGACGGGTGTCAGCACGCGCAGCCCCCAAAAACCAATCATCAAGCCTTGAGTGCTCGGGACATGGCGGAAGGTTCCACACAAGCCCGATGCTCGCTGCGGCCCGGGAAAGCATGGCTGTCAATTCTGTATTAGAGTCGGGCGATGCTTGGGCAATGCTGGCACACCCGAAGGCGGCAGTGCAGCCGAATCCTCATCTCCAGAGGACTCCAGCACAACTTGTGATGCGGCTATAGACATGATTTCATCTGCCAGGGCGCGGAATGAGATGCTGGGCCCGCCGGTGACCTATGGCCGTGACTGGTCAGCGAACTCATCCGGAAACCTCACGTTTCTGTGAAAGGTTGGCCGCGACTGGTCAGCGAACTCATCCGGAATCCTCACGTTTCTGTGAAAGAAAGTGCTGAAGTGCCCAGGGAGAAACACATACGCTGTTGCAGACCACTGCACAGATCAGCAGGCAGGCAGGCAGATGAAACTCGCTGGAACACGCCGTCACACCAACACAGACTGGAAGCTGCACGTGTCGAAGATTCTCGAAGAAAATCAGAGAATAGGCTGCAGGAGTGAAGAGGACCTCTTTGCTCCGAAGCAGAAACATAACTGCGTGTTGCCAGTGTTCTTCCTTATATACCCACGAAGTGGGGCGGAGTTACGCTATGCAACCGCAGACCCATGGCATTTTCATTCCATAATAATAATACTATCATCAAATACACAAATTCAAAGTCTTCCTGCTTACAATTTAGTAATGATCAATAAAATAATAATCACTTTTGTACATCATTGAAATATTATACTTATTATACTATTGATAAAGGATTTTTTTTGTACAAAAAAACTTTTTATTCAGCAAGACTGCGTTAAAATGATGCTTACAAATAGTGACAGTAAAGGCATTTATAATGTTACAATTTATGTTATATTACAAATAAATGCTGTTTTTTGCTTTCTATTCATCAAGGAATCCTGAAATAATGTAAAACGGTTTCAACAAAAATATGAAACAACTATTTTCAACATTGATATATGGCAGCTAATCAGCATGTTAGAATGATTTCTGAAGGATCATGTGACACTGAACACAATAAAAAAATATGTTCAAAAACTTGTTTTCTTCAAAACATTTTAACTAGAGAAATGAAATGAAAATATTTCTTAATACATTGCCAGTTAGTTCAGCACCTGTGAACATGGCAATATGGCAACATTTATTCACATCAAAGTAGCAAAATGATTTACATTTCACCACGTTAACTTAAAGCTGAATTGTGTAAGGTCTACACCACTAGCATCACTAAACAGAAGTTCAAAAATAGTGATTGCCATCACAGTGGTTACACTTTTCGAGGAAGTCAACCTCGAAAGAAAGTTCATGGCTTTCTTAGTTTTATCTTCAAATTAAGCTGGGCTAGGAGAATAATGCATTTTTTACTGATATTTTAACAAGTGTATGAAGACAAATTTTGATACAGATATAATTGTACTGTATAATGGATTTGACCCTACTAATGTTAACTCTTTCTCCCCGGCGTTCTGTGTTTTCACCGTCATACGATAGGGGGGTGCTATCACGCATCTTTTGAAAAAGTAAAGAATCTCCAGATCAAAACAGAGACAAAAAAGTAGCAGAAACAAACGATTAAATCGTTGCTTATGCACTTTGTAATCTTTTTTTTAAACATGATTTTCTCAGGTTTTTTTTTCAAAATGTTGCTTTTTTTAAGAAACTTACCCACATTCAAGTGTTGATAAAAAAATAATGCTTGAAACTACAATAAAAAAATATTCTTTCCTTATTTTAGTATATTGCATGTTCAGCTATTCAAACAACAAAATATTCTGGGGGCCATGAAATTTTTGTGAAAATGATCAGAAACACTTCTGGTGGCTGGCAGCTTAAAAAATTCTGATTGGGAAAGAGTTAAACACTCACATTTTAGTCAAACTCAAGAATGCTACATCTGTAACAAGCAGTGTTAGAGCAGGTCGTAGTTTCCTTGGTAACATGCATACTCATTCTCAAGAGGCTGTTTTTCCATCGTTAACATTCCAGGCCGTCATTTCTTCCTAACATTATGTGTTTTGTGTTGTTCATCTTCGACTAACATCTCTCTCTCTCTCTCATTGTAATGATTTGATTTCCAGCCATCGATTCTCATTCATTAATGAAGCATTTCAATGAACGTGGAGATAATGAATATTTGATTCACATCGATGTGCCATGGTTCCTAATGTCTTTTGATCTCTCTGCCTGCATGCATGAATTGTTCAAAACAAGGTTTGATTTACCTACATTAGATCTGTCATCTTCACTTACAATGGACTGATGAAGCAAACAAACTATTTCTGTTATTACTCCTGATCACAAAACACACACTCACAAAAACACCACACAATTAGGCTTGCTGTTGATTCTGATTTTATTTGGTTTTAATTTTTGGACGTAATACAAAAATAAATAAAAAATGTCTTGCTGTGGCACATTCATTTAACAAATAATACACTGGCTGTTGTTGACAATCACAAAAAAGCAAGGATGCATTAAATTGATCAAAAGTGAGATTAAAGGCCACCTATTATGGCATTTAAAATGTTCCTAATATTGTTTTGGGAGTCCCCAACAACAGTTTTACATGCATGCAATGACAAAAAACACCTTTGTTATCTAATAATATGCATTTATTTTTACCTGATTTGCTCACCGACTTCCAAATGATTCGTTCAACGACAAATTTTTCCAAACCCGTCCTTTGCGTGACGCTAATCGGCGGTGATTGGTCAGATGACCCAGTCAGTTGTTTTTGTAAAGCAATCGTCATTAAAATGACGATTAAAATGAACACAGCACAAGGTTCGGGGTATACTTGCCACTGATTCTTCACATGCTCGTCCCTGGGCAGTGAAAAAAGGTCGCATTTGATTCGCACTTCAGAATCAGATCATTTTTCGTCTTGACGTCACAACGAAAAGGAAAATGACTCATTGGAAAAACGATTAATTAAATTGACTCAGAGTCGACTCATACTTTTGAGAGACAATAACTTTTTTTTACGGTGAACTTTCATATATAAAACTTTGCAGGATGTTTTTGTTCACTTAGATCTATGTTACACACTACATGAAAGGTAATTTTCAAAATTCCATAATAGGTGCCCTTTAAAGATATTTATAATGTAACAAATTTCTATTTCAAACAAATCACAGTTTTACAGTGAATTAATTAACTAATGAAGGAAAATAGATTATCTAAAGGTAAATTATCAGTCTTGCTGTTGAGTCTGATTCTATTTGATTTGAATTCTTGGATAATGCAAAAGAAAATTGTTTTGCTGTTACACATTCATTAACTAACCAATAAAACAGTGGCTGTTGTTGTTAGATTGCTAGACATGGCTAGATTTCATTATGATTTCACCTTGGGCAGAGATAGGCGGAAAACATCGCACATTACCCATAATTCTGATAAACCAAAAGGCAATAAATGCAATTTAGGCTCAATTGAAAGCATTTATTGCATAATGTTGCATAATGCTGTTGATTGAGCTCAGGGCAGTTTTATTCCAGTAGTATTGATGACAGGTCTGATGAGTGAAATATTATCACAAGCTTATGAGTCGTGTGATTGTGTGTGCAGAATCACGTATGTACCTGCAGAATATTTAGAGGAATACAGGGCAAGCCAGCAGCTCCAGAGTGATGATCTCGCTGATGGCAAAAACACTCAACAGTACGTATACCTCACTCACACACTTTCTCCTGTCAGCTTCATTGACACATGATAAAATGCCGCAAAATGGACAAAAATGGTTGTGGTTATGTGTTTGTGTGTTTAGTCAGACAGTCTCAGATCTTCCAGAGAGAGAAGATGGAGAGGGACAGGAGAGTGAACGACAGACAGCAGCATCCAACAACTGGAATCTACCAAGGAGGTAAGTACAATTATAAAAGTTACACTAACACTGTTAGTATTCTTATTATTCTTCCTTAAAACCGTATAACGGCGGGTCTGAACATCAATCTGACCCATCAATTTTAGGGTCTCACTCTCAAACCCTTTACTGCCACCAGTTAAAAATTGGACACTTCATATAACTTGTGCACCATGCCATTGACTGTACATTGTCTTGAATTTGAACTTGAATTTTACCACTATTTTTGAATTGAAATGGGCCATATATATATATATATATATATATATATATATATATATATATATATATATATATATATATATATATATATATATAATAAGTTTTAGTTTGGTATATTTCCTTGTATATGGGCTATTTTCAAATGTTGTCAATATACATTTATTTATATATTTATATTGTCCAAAATATTCATCTATCCATTTATTATTCAAACCGCTTGCCATCTTGAGACGTAGACAGGAAAACAGCCTGGCCAGTCAATCACAGGGCTTATTCAAAATATATATATACATTTATTCTCCAGATGTATTTTTAAGATTGTTAATGTCTTTTCTTGCCCCTTATTGTACATTTTATATGATATTTTTACGTTAAAATAAATACATTTTCAATATGAAGCTGCACTGTTTACACCATATATTTTGCATATGTATTTTGGCCAGATTTTTTTTAATATATATATATATATAAATATATATGAATATTTATACCAAAATTTTTACTTGACCTAGATTTAAAATTCTTTCATTGCCATATATCATTTCAATCTCATCCTCCATCTTTCATCAGATCTTCCCCAAATTTTGGCCTGACTTTCTTGTGACCCAGCTGGCGAAATTTATCAAAAGATTTTTCATATGCCAAATGATTTAACTGTAACACAGCAAGAAAGTTGACCGTGAAAATGTTCATCAGTTGTGGGACTTCATATTGGCAAAACTTTGTCCGACTTACAAAATATTGGCTCAGTATTGGATCAAATATTGGATTTTAAAATGCCAGACTGAAGTTATTAAACATAAACTTTACACTTAATCACTGGTTCTGTGAAAAATGTTGGCCTTCAATCAAAGAGTCAGATCCCACATGCCACTAAATTTTTATTTTTTAACAAAACTTGGAAAATATGCAAAGAAGACACACAGAGCGTGGCTTTATAACAATAAGAAATGTGAAAATGCCCTTGACTGCATTAAATGAATGTGTTATAGTGCATAAACAGTACTATAAATATTGTTAAAAAGAGATCAATTATTGTTTTACAATGTATATGTAAAACTCATGTTCTTTTTAACTTGGCTTGTATCATCTACAGACCTTTAATTTCAATTTATCAAATTAATTGTACAACTAATCAGTGAGGGCAACTGTGGAAAGTCATGTAAATGTATTGTTTAGAATGTTTGGAAAATTGCCATTACTTGTTGTTAATTGAATGTTATGTGTGTGTGTGTTTAGAGTGGAGTTGCACAGGGAAGCAGGGAAATCTCTGGGCATCAGTATTGTTGGTGGTCGGGGCATGGGCAGTCGCCTTAGCAACGGGGAAGTGATGCGGGGTATCTTTATTAAACACATCTTGGAGGACAGTCCAGCAGGACGCAACGGCACACTAAAGACAGGAGACAGGATTGTAGAGGTACACATACACACATGTTTATTTTTCTAAATGGGGAACTTTATAATTTTTATATACTGCTAGTTATAAATACTGTATTTTAACCCTCTCTAATACTTGTAAAAAAAAATACTGATACTTCGAGAAAACGCCAATGAGAATTGATGAGTCGAATTTTCATGCGCCACTCCCCTGGACATACAGGTATAAAAGGAAATGGCATGCATTCCCCTCATTCAGATTTGTTCTTTGAAGCAGAGTGGTTGTATTTATCACATGAGCTCATTCTATTCACCTCTGCCAAGTAGGAAGCTGTTGAAGCTGGTCTTGACGGCGTATTCAGTGGTCTCTCTTATCCCTATACACAGATTAGGAGTGTAAATCGGACAGTTCATCACGATACGATACGATATCGATTCTCTCAGCCAGTGATACGATTATTGCTCATACTTCAAAAAATTCTGCGATACGATTACGATTCGATTCGATTCAGGGTTATCAATCGATAAGTTTACCAAGTTTACACAACCAGTTACGTTTATATTAACTCACAAATGCATCCAAAAATATATGAAAGTTTAATTAAAAATATCATAGCCTAGTAATTACTATGATACTTAATAAAACATTTAATCGTTGTAACGTTAATCTCCTCAGCTGACATCTAGACGCCTGTCAAACTTTGTTGTTGTGAATAGCGTAACTTACACGCGGTAGAGCTTTTCCCTCACCACTAACCTGCTGTTTTAGCAAGATTCTGTGAAAAAGTTTCAGCTTTTATATATCACGGGTTCATCAAGTTTGTTGAAATCCATCCTCGATCACTTTTAATCAGCTTTGACGAAACTCCTCACAGCTAGCGCGTCTAGCAGGCTTGTCACCTGACCTGAATACTGCGCACTGATTCGCTAACACAGACTTTTCAGGTTGATTTCACAAACAAGGGTGCTTGTCGTTTCTGCTGTAAAAGATGAACTCGCGATGCCTTGACAGTGGAAAATACCGGCTTTTGTGACAAAGGGTTCTGTCAATCTTGTCAGGTGTCTATTTCAACTGAGAAAAGTTCTGTGAGGATGTGGAGAGTGTCAAAATAAAGGTACCGTATAATCGATATTTTGTGTGTGGCATCGATGCATCGTATCGTTAGACTTTTGATCGATGCATCGATCCATATCGATGTATTGTTACACCCCTAACACAGATAAGTGCTGAGAGTTCCCTTGGGTGCTTCAGTGAAAGTGCAGTTTCCTCTAAAAGAGCAAGCACA
This sequence comes from Chrosomus eos, assembly GCA_036326025.1. NCBI lineage: Eukaryota > Metazoa > Chordata > Actinopteri > Cypriniformes > Leuciscidae > Chrosomus > Chrosomus eos. The sequence goes on from CM070818.1 coordinate 52,594,531, forward strand.
GACGGAGAGTCTCTTTTCAAAGATGATCAAAGATCTGATTGTTTTTGGATGTGGTCAATATATGTTGTCCTCGGCTGGCCACAATCTCTGCCTCGTGTTCGGCTCATACCCATTCTGAGAAAGTCCTCGTTGTAAAAACATGACCATGGCAATGTTGCAGTTGCGACTCTTTTCTAGTCAGAGAAGAAGTAACTTCAGCCACTCCCCTATCCTGGTCCTCCTGCAATGCACATGCTGAGGGCAATATGAGGGCAACAATGTGAGCGTTTCCACCAGGTTAATCCCCACGGACCTCCCAGGGGAGCTTACAAGATAAATTAGACGGCTCGTCTTATGGAGAGCCTAATTTCTCACACTGTTCTTTGCAGCATCGGAGGATGGGCTTACACCTTCAAATACGGAGGACTTGGCTGGACTCCCACCCTCAGGTGCAGTAGCTCAGTCTGAGTGTGATGCAGAGTTGATTGCCATGTTTGCCAGAGCTGCTACAAGCATTGGGCTGGAGTGGTCCGAGTTTTCGCAGCTGGATGATTGGTATCTGGGTTCGGAGCGTGACTCCCATTTGTGTCCCACCCCAGTGCCTTTCTTCCCGGAGGTGCACGAGGAGCTCAAAAAGTCATTAGCCGCGTTTCCACTGCCGGGCCAGGGCCGAGCCGTGCTAGTGCATGCCAGGGCCAGTCGCGTTTCCACTGTCACTTCCGGGGCTTGATCGGGGCTTACTCGGGGCCAACGGCCAGGATTTCTGGCCTTCGAATACCTTGGGCCAAAGCGGGCCAGCTCGGGCTAGAGGCGTGCTCAAGGTAAAAGACGGAGTTTATCGGTGTTATGGAACGTTATGATCTGAAGCAAGATGCACATTTCACCTTTTTATGTCGCGCAAAATAATTGCTGCTTGAAATGGAGAATCGCCTGTACTGGTCTGTCGAAGACAGAAAAAAGCTCTTCTGAGCATTTGGCCAGAAGAAAGGGTACAACGTCAATTTGACGGCGTGTGAAGTAACAAGGACGTTATAAAATACATTGATGCTGAACTTTCTAAGCTACGCATTCAGCGAGCAACACTTCAAGTTCAGGAAAAAATAAAAAAGTTGCGAGCGCAGTATTGTACAAGGCGATTAACACAATGGACAAAGCGGAGCTCAGAGAAGGAACTTTCCATGGTTCGACTTGATGGACGGTGTGCTGGGTCACCGTCCCTCTGTTAGCAGCGACTCGTGAGACAATCGGGACACAATTGCAGCCACGGCCGGTGAGTTAATATACATGCTATCTTCCTAACTTAAAAAATAATAAATAATATTATGAATAAATAATTCTTAATACCCGCTGAAATGGGTTGGGTTGTATGACGTTTGATCCAGAAAGGTGTGTTAGGGTTGGGGTTTAGGGCAGCACTGTGGGGTTACTGGCCCGGCAGTGGAAACGCAAGCCCGGTGCTTGAGGCCCGAGGCCACTGGCTCAGCTCGGTTCGCTGTTAGCCCTGGCTCGGCCCTGGCCCGACAGTGGAAATGCGGCTATTAAAGGCACCTTTTACTGTCAGGTCCAGCTTCATGAGCTCTTCCCCCCCTTATTACCCTCGACAGTGGGGCGGACAGGGGGTACACAGAGGTTACCACACAACTGGCCCCAGGTCCTGTGCAAATATGCATTTCTCCCTGTGAGCCTGATTGCACAGACGTTGTGCAATGTCAGGGATGATGGTGACCAGGTCCTGCTGGTTGCGCCATATTGGCCCACCCTGAACTTTGTTCTCTGAGCTTATGCTGCTTGCGACAGCCCCTCCCTGGCGAATCGCCCTTAGGAAGGACCTTCTTTAACACCCTTGCCCAGACATCTGGAAACTCCACATCTCGCCCCTTGATGGGAATCCGAAGACTTAAGTGAGCCAGTTTTATCCTGTGTTTTAGGTACGAACAGGTAAGCAATGGGCAACAAGCCAGGTGTTCCATTTGCACACGGGGTTTTTCCCCTTCCTAAGGGTGATGACAAGCTCATGTTTGTCCACGTAAGTTCCCTGGGCTTGGTGAACCCTTGAGTTGTACCCTTAATTAGCCTGCGGCAGTCGAATTCTGTGGAAAAATTCGACGCCAAGCCCAGTACTCGTGATGTATGCCCTTTCAGGTCAGCCCATGTACCTCCCATGATTTCCGGGTGGTAAATCCCATATGATGTATTTTCCATGGTATGGTTTCCCTGATGGTAAACCTTTGTCTTCCCCTAGGCGGGTGTTTGGAGGTGTTTGGGGCCCCCAAGTGTGACCTCTAGTGTCAGTACAACGACACAACTTCTCGTTCCCTCCATCAGGGAATGGCAGTTAAAATAATAACCAAGACTTTTCCTTTATCATCAGAGAAGCTGTCTTCACTGGAAGTGGCCATTGCACTGTTTTCTGCTTGGTACTTTTTAAAATGTAATGTGGTATAAATTATTGCGGCAAATCAATTCATGCATTTTCATTTTTACTGTGTCATTTGTATATACTGTCATGCAGCCCAGCCTGCTTAGCCAAACAGGGTGGCATCTTTTGGCAAGTTTTGAACAGAGCTCCACACCTGCTCATATAGACCAGTAGTGACTCTCTCTCTCTCTCTCTCTCTCTCTCTCTCTCTCTCCTCTCTCTCTCTCTCTCTCTCTCTCTCTCTCTCTCTCTCTCTCTCTCTCTCTCTCTCCCCTCTCTCTCTCTCTCTCTCTCTTTCTCTCTCTCTCTCTCTCTCTCTCTCTCTCTCTCTCTCTCTGTGTGTGTGTGTGTGTGTGTGTGTGTGTGTGTGTGTGTGTGTGACAGGTGGGAGGAGTAGATCTGCGTGACGCCAGTCATGAGCAGGCAGTGGAGGCCATCCGTAACGCTGCAAACCCAGTTTTGTTCCTAGTCCAGAGCATCATTCACAAAGACAAAGTCAGTATCACATAATACAAGCATGTACTGATCATGGGAAATGACAAGATCCTTTTATTTATGCTGCTTAACTCGTGTGCGTGTTTATAACATTTAAATGAGTTGCATACTAACCTGATATGTATTAATGAATGTCTGCATGCCAAGAATATTCAAAATGCAGTAAAAATCTAGTTAGAAAAAAATCTTCCACACATCTTCCACACAAAATAATCCACACAAATTTTTTTATTTAAATGCGCCAATATAACAACATGTACCTTTGTGAAAAAGAAGTACACTTTAGCATACTTATTGTGAAAAAATATACTTAGAAAGAATATACTGCAATTAAATGAAAATGTATCATAGCTTTAGAACTACTTTAGAACTTTTAAATACATATATCAACTTTAAATGTAATATTGAATAACACATTACAGTTAAAATTATAATCAAGTACTTTACATGTGCTTTAGTATGTTAGTCAACACATCAAAATAAGTGTACTTCTTTAAAGCAATGATTCAATACAAGTGCACTTTTCTTTTTCACAAGGGTAGTAATAAACAGTGATATGTACCTACATATATTAATACAAACATTTTAGTACAACAAAATGATTGAATGTTTTAAGTCAATTAATTGAAACAGTTTAGATTAATAGAAATTAATCAAGCTTACCAACGTGTACACCAGTTAAAAAATAAAAAGGTTACTCTTATATATCACCCAGCACAAATATTAACAAACCGCTTTCATCACCATATAGTGCTCAGAAAGATGTACTCGACTACTTTGCATCTGTCTCTCACCCTCCTCCTCATTTATATGTCTGTCTGCTCTTGATCCTCACAACATCTGTCTGTCTCTCAGTCTGACTCTCTGTATAGTTTTGATTCACCTCCTGTCATAGAGAAATATGGGGCGACTTTAAAATGCTTCCCAATGCCAAATTGTCAGGTAATTTCTGTTCGGCCATCAGCCGACAGTCTTATCTCTGCTTCCAGCATTCCTTCTTTCCATTGGCATCTGCTTAGCCTTAAAATTTGCCACTAAATCAACTTAAAACACATTTACAAGGGAACATAATCAAATGTGATTAAATAAGTAATGCTCCTGTTATGTCTCTCCAAAGTTTGCTGTTAATGTCCCAAGCCACGTGCTCCTTTTCCAATAACGCCGCATTTAGTTTACATATTGAATTTTTTAAATGATCTGTCTCCCAGGATTAAATGTGTTTAGGCTGATATACTAGCTTGCTAACATCTGTGTTGTGCTTCTAGAAGCCTCCCGTAGCCCTCCTACTGCTGAACCGCTCAGAGCAAACTCTCCATCCTTATCCTGAATCCTGCTTTACATACAAACCGCTACAGGTTAGACTGAGACCGAGTCCTGTATGTGTGTCTGATGTGTTTTATGGTTATCAAATGGCACATTTTAGAAAACTATTCTGTGGTTTGCCATCGTTATAAGCATGTTGATGCAATTTTGTGGCTTTTAGTTCTACTATATGCTAGCGTTCTTCGTGAAAAACAAATATTGATGGCATTTGTGTGCAACGTCCCTTGTGAAAAAGAAGTGCACTTACTTGTATTGAATTTGCATTTGTAGTTTACTTCAAATCTATATATTTTTTTATAATTACCTACAAATACTATATAATAATGAATAAAAGGCAACTTAAGTGTACTTAAAGAGTACACTTTCATGTATTTTTCTTTACACACTTAAGTACACTTTTAAAAAGTGCACTTTGTAATGTCAAATTTAAAGTTTTACTTTATAAATCATTGTTATAATCATCTTCTGTAGTGCTTTAAAGTATTTTGACACTTATTTTGATGCATTGATTAACATACTAAAGCACATGTAAAGTATTTGATTTTAATTTTAAATGTAGTGTTTTGTTTGATATTACATTTATATTTAATATATTTTAAATGTTCTAAATTGCAGCTTTATCGGTGCAAATAGAAAGTTCAAAAGGAAATGCATGGAATTAAAGCATATTTTAGTAATTTCAGTACATTTGGCAATACACTTTAACCATATTTTATCGACAATATAAGTAATTATGCATTTACATATAAAAAGTCCTTAAATGCACTCAAAAAAGCACTCTAAAGTTCAACTATAATACATATTTAATTGCAATTAACATGCAGTTAAGTGTCCGAAAATATTCCATTCTTTGATTAATTTCGCACTTAAGTATTCTTTTTAAAAGTATGCTAAAGTGTGCTTCTTTTTCAGAAAGGGTTCCATTTTCTGACTCAAAACAACTGTTTTTAATCAAGACTCATCACGACTGTTTTTGCTGAAATATCAACCTGCAAAAGATCCAAAAACTACATCATGAATCATTTTAGCACCCCATACAGAATTTAATGTGTTGTAATAATGTTGAACTCATCTCAGTAACATGTCCAAGCTCTGGTATATTACTAACTGGCCACTGCCTTGTATCAAGGCGCCTTTAAAGTTTGGCTCCCTGGGGCCTGTCCTTCTCTTCATCAGACCTTTATAAACTCTCTGTGTCCAGATGTGCGTTAATGATCCATGCCTCATTCCCGCCCAGCAGATGTCTCTCTGCAGATGGCTCTTAAAACTAGCTTTGTTTCAATGGTACTGAACAACAAGTACAAAACACGAGGGGGAATCCACAGCTGGCCCACGGCCGTAAGGACAGACATTCATTACTGTGGAGGATTTTAGTTTGGATCGCCTAGACCAATAGAGAGCTTTGTAAATGACATTAGAGTTTAATGACATTGTTGAGGTCATGAAGAGGGGTTTTTGTGGGACTTCTTCTTTAGCTGTGTTTGACAAGGGCTGTTCTTTAATTTTTAATAACGGCAGACATCTGCGCTGGATGCAGTTGAAGAAGTTTCAGCCTTCAACTTGAAGACCAGCATTGAGAAGGTGAGTACAAACCAGAGTGAAAGCGCTGTTTTATTAAACTGTGGTATTGTGTGACTTAATCACAGACATGACTCCATTACTTCTCTGGATTTTAAATAGTTTGCCAAAAAGGTTTCTCACTCTCATGTCGTTCCTAAACCGGTATGATTGTTTTCAGTGTAACAATAATGTCATACTGTCTTTCATTACCACAATAGTTCATAGAGACCATGGCTGTTAAGATAAAAAAAACAAACATCAAAAAAGACCTATAAAAAAGACCTACCGTAGTCTTTCGAATTCAAGATAGCTTTATATGAGGACAACAGACCGATTCACTGATGTTATTTTAAACATGTTGTTTTAGTATTATTTACTGTACTATTAAATAATTGATTATTGAATTGGCTTTTATTTTATTTAATTATTGAAATTAACTAAATTGATTTTTAATAGTTGTGATTTTTAATAAATTAACTCTAATTCGTAAATTAATCTTAGGTATATACATATGTAAATACTGTATATATATATATATATATATATATATATATATATATATATATATATATATATATATATATATATATATATACTTGGAACGCCATGAAGAGTGAGAAAATAGATAGAATTTTCATTTTGAACTCCTTCTCAGAAGCACAGTGTTCACTAAATTTTAAATCCTGATTATTTCACAGACATAACTGAATATGTCATAACTGAATATGACATAAATATGATTTTTCTAGTTATACATTTCAGAACAGGTCTTTTGAAGATAACCGCCTTTGTGATGCATGTTACTGGCTAAAAACGGTTTTCTATGGTACAATAAGGGAATGGTCTTTTTTACATGATGTAATATAAATCTTCCCCAGAATGTGCCTGTGAAATTTCAGCTCAAAATACCCCCCAGATGATTTATTATAGCTTGTCAAATTTGCCTCTTTTTGGTTGAGAGCAAAAAACTTGCTGTTTTTGTGTGTGTCGCTTTAAATGTAAATGAGCTGCTTCTCCCCACACCTGTTCAGAAGAGGACCGATCCTTTACACAAGCTTCGGATACTCCGGTAGTAACAAAAAACCAGATTCATCCAAAATCTCAGAAATAACCAGTAGCGGAGTGCAGCCTTACGGAGAGACTCCGATGTTGCAACTTTTAGACGCACCTGGACGCTTCTGAATGGTTAAGTGGATACATTTATGTAGTTGTTGTGGAGTTGCATTGATTTATATTATCGACTTGCATGTACCGTCATGTTTAACTTTTACACAAGTTAACACAGTTCCCTGAGGTCTTTATAAGACAGCTGTGACATGTTTTGGTCAAATAGTGTTCTGTGTTTGTCTGTGCTGCCAACAACAGAACAGTTTGCATGCTTTGCTCGAACTTTTGCCATTGCGTTACAACTGGTTACACTTTTGTCGCATGCGTAAACCAAATGGTGGCGCCTTGGGTGGAAACGTGCAGATTAAGGGGAAGGTAAAATTATAAAAAAAATCCCCTTCCTACGTCAGAAGGGGAGCAAAATCTGATCAGCTTATTTTTTGACATGCTTGCAGAGAAAAGCTTACCAAAACGAAGTTACTGGGTTGTCACTCTTCATGTTTTCTGGGTTGCCAGATGCAAAAAAAAGTCTGATTTTCATGATATGTCCCCTTTAACAATACATACATCGCTTAATTGTAAGGATTGTTTTCTGACATCTAGAGATCCAAAAATGGAAATGCACCCCACCAAACTACAGTGATTCTATATAGTTGCTAATGACAAACAACTGGAAAAACCATCCGAATTCATTGGTAAAATAAGATGGAGCTTAGACACTTAAATGTTGTTGCGGCCCACTACATCGTAAACAAGACTTGTGAACTGATAAAACCCTGGGCAGCCAGACTCTCAGAAGTTGTGCAGAGGCCAGCCAATGTAATGGACAATGCATATTTAACCAACTTTTGCATGCAGAATGCTTTTGGCATCTGTGAACGGTCGCTAGCTGTGCCATCTGAGACTTGAGGCAGTGTTCGGAATAGCCTACAACTTATTTTACTATGTCTGCATATAGTATGTGAATTTCTGTATGCATATAATAGGATGACATGCCAGTGTTATTTTTGGTATTATTTATATACTACTGTAGTATTAATTAATATTTTGAGAAAATACATATACTTTATGGTTTATTTAAGATTAAGTTAACAACAACACTGTTGTTCTCACAGATTTCCCCAAATGTGCAGTTTACAGTAAAGCACATTGTGTGAAATATTATATCCCACAATGCAACATGCTTAGTTTGGCATTCTATTTCCAATGCAACACATGAATGTGAAATAATTACAGGCATGATTTTTATCATATCTTCTTGACTCGTTCATTTATTTGATTGTACTGAAAATAAGTTTACATTTTTACAACAAAAACAAAACAAAAAAAATTGTTAACCATTTGCCACAGACATCTTGTAAAATCATGTGACACTGATGTTGGATACCAATGTTCCCAATCATTTATCTGCACATAATGCCTACTATTTCAATATTTTTCAAAACTAGAAGGCAGTATATTGTATATTACACAATATTCAGTATGTACTAAGTTGTACATAGATGTACTTATTTACTTAGTAAGTGTATAGTAAGATGGTGCACTCAAGTTACTTATGAATGGGAGAAAGTGCAGCGCGCAATATGGCAGAATAAGTCCCACCTTTAGAATAAAAGAGCAGTCGCTGACTGAGAAAGTCATTGCGTCTCTGCAGCTGACATTAAAATCTCCAGTTTCTATAGAAATAGTGTTTGCTTAGGACCGCACATTCACGTTTCATAAAATGAGACAGTTTATTTTAGATTTTGTTATAAAGTTTAGATTCTGATTTGAAATATGTTATTTAATTGTGAGTTTGGCAAGCAGTTTTTTAGATTTCAGGATTCCCTCATTGAATTAGATAGGTCTTGATCTCGGATGCCCAAAATAGTTGCCAGGACTGCAAATATGGCCACCAAGTGAACAGACTTTTCTTAAAAGAGACTTTAGCTAGTATTCTATTTCATTAGAATCAGAAAGACTGTAGGCTCTCAAAGATCAACAGTAAAGATGACCAGCTGAGTTTCAGGCCAGCTGTCACATGCAGTTGTAGTGTAGATAAAGTTTTATATTGTGCACTGCTGTAGTCTGAATGAGTACTTGACCTCCCTCTTTCCTTCTCCCTCTCTCTGTCTCTGTCTCACTGGTGCTGGTTATTCTCTGTTTTCTGTAGGCCGTTGACACTCACAGTAGACCTTTCCTCCGTCTATGTTCGACTAATCCTTTCACTCCTACACCGTTTAAGGTTTGTGTTTTGTGTGGGTGTGGGTGTGGATGTGTTTCCTCTTCCATCTATATGCAGTTATGGAACTTATGTCATAACATTTGCATATAAATGGCCCTAAAACCCTCTTTTTGTTCTTTGTTTTTTTTATCTTAATCTGTGTTTATATGTATATATGTGTGTATATATATATATATATATATATATATATATATATATATATATATATATATATATATATATATATATATTCAAGTAAATAAATATTTATACACATAAAATAAAAAACTTTTTTCGACAATTGTAAGATTTCATTGTATGATGAGTATCTGAATATGCAGATATTAGCAATTTTAAAAAGCTGATTTAATCCTAAAGCTGAATTAAAATTAGTTTCAAATGAATAGTTGTATAAAATAAAATAAAAAGAGTTGTCTTACTTAACATTTACCTAAAAATCTTCATGATTTTCATTATTCTGTGGCATAGAAAAGGAGATGTTTAGCAGATGCTGTTCTTTTTCCATACAGTGAAATCACAGGAATTGTCCAACTCAAAAAGGGACTAAAAAGCATCATGTCACGGTTATGTTTAGTTTAGTTTCTGTCATGTCTGTATTAGTTCTTGTTTGTTTCTATGGCTAGTCACGGGTTAATCACGTTCAGGTATTCATGATTTCGTTCCTCGTTTACTCTATGTATATATCCCTTGTTATGTTCATTCTTTTGTCGGTTCTCGATGCGGTTATACGTTTGAGTTGTTGTCATTCTAGTAATGAGAGTCTATTAGTAAAGTCAGTTCCTGTTTATTCATCTTCGTCATGTATGTTTCTACTACAAAGCCTTTACATTTGTGACGCATCATAAGAATCGTTTTGAATTTTAAGGAGTATCATGAACATTCTGCTCAACATCTCCTCTTTGTTTGTTTGACAGAAGAAAGTCATTTGGGACATACATTTGAGACACACTATAGACAATATTACATTGTTACATACAGTATAAGTAACCAATTTTTCTTTGTACTTTTCATTCATTAAACATGAATTTACCATATCTAAAAAAAAAAAAACAAGGCTTTTAAGGAACAGTGGCGTGTCTTGGTTTGTTGGTTCTTCATGCTGAGAAATGAAGAACAGTTTAATGTGTTGAATGTGATTTGATTACATTAACTTCATATTTCATGGGTTTAATGAAGGATGCCGTGTTGACGGATGACGTGCTAATTGGATATAAAGTATATCAGTTTTAATGCGTTTTATTTTTGAGTAAAAAGCACTATTAAATCTGTGTGGCAGCTGAATCGAGAGGAGGGGAAAATCATCCCGGCGGCACCTGTCCTGTCACTGCCGGTCGTTCCACATTTTGGGGAAACCGATTCGGACACTCTGACTGAGATTCCCGACAGACTCGTTCTTCATAACAACGGTCCTGATGACGAAGAGGAGGATGAGTACGGATACAGCTGGAGTGAGTCTCACATATGAAATACTGTAACACACAGTGTCACCAGAGGGAGACCCTTGTGAAAATGAAGTGCACTTTTTAGCATACTTTTAAAACGAGTACTTATTACGGATATAATATAGTTTAAAAGAAGCTGCCTCAGTGGGAACTGAATGCAATGTTTTTGGACACCTAATTGTATGTTCATGGCAATTAAATGAAAATAGTTTAAATTTATATAAAATGCAATTATTCGAACTTTAGTTTAGAGTACTTTTTGACCTACTTAAGAAGAACTTAAGTACATTCCTCTGTGCAATTTCATTATTCTATTGTATTTGAAACTTGGTTAATGTGTGCTGCTGAATGTACTGACAAGCATTTATGCTAAGCTAAATTATATTTTAATGTAACTTCTATTGAAACTTGTATCATGTATTTAAATATATTTGTAATTTCATATTGGTAATGATGAAGTTGCAATAGTACATTTAGAATACATTAACTGTTTAAGTGACTTTTAATTGTATCTATGCAGTTTTATGTACTTTTGTGAATGTACTTTAGTATGTACTTGAGAAACCATTCACTCAAATACGTAATCTTCAGACAAAGTCTGCAAATCTGCAAGCACGTTATCTGCTTTAGTTCAGTTCAGTTCAATAGCTGTAAAATTCATCAATTGTGAATACATACAGTATTTGTGCACATACATGTGTGAGTGCTGCTATGACACACTCCACTGCGCACTGAACAAGCAATAGACACAATATAGTAATGTTATACATTTTACACATCCGTCTGTAGTTTGAGATGTTTATGGCTAATCGTTGTATGCTTGTGTATAGAGTTACTATACAAAAAACACAATTTTTAGAAGAGTTTTACAATTTTTGTGCTTTTGCAAGAGATGTGTGCTGTGACGTTTTGCATCTTGTGTGCATGTTTTGTGTGAAATTGTGTTGGGAATTTTTTTAAACTGTTACTTCTTTTTCACAAGGGGTTCACTTTATTGAACTGTAAGCCTTTTATGGGGTGGCAATAAGAAAGAACTTATCTGCAGCAATAATGTAGTGACATTACAGATTACAGGTATAATTTACAAGTAAAAGCATTTAATTGCCTCAGCACCACTTCCGAAATGCTCTTTGATTCAGTTGCTCTAACATATTAATGTGTGTGTGTGTGTGTGTGTGTGTGTGTGTGTGTGTGTGTGTGTGTGTGTGTGTGTGTGTGTGTGTGTGTGTGTGTGTGTGTGTGTGTGTGTGTGTGTGTGTGTGTGTGTGTGTGTGTGTGTGTGTGTGTGTGTGTGTGTGTGTGTGTGTGTGTGTGTGAGAGAAGAGAAGGTAACGGAGCGGTACGGTCGTTTACCGGGTCAGCTCCACATGATAGAGTTGGAGAAGGGCCGCACAGGTTTGGGTTTGAGCCTGGCAGGGAACCGGGACCGTTCACGCATGAGTGTGTTTGTGGTGGGCATTGACCCCAACGGGGCGGCCGGGCGAGACGGACACATTGTGGTGGGCGATGAACTGTTGGAGGTAAGTGTGTAACGCATCAGTTTGACCCATTGTGAAAAGCACTTTTAAAAGCATACTTTTAAAAAAGAGTATTCATTACATGAAAAATATACTTTAAAAGAATATGCTTATGTGTGAACTGAATGTTTCAGAATGTATCGAACACTTAATTGCATGTATTGTGCATTATAATATGTATTACAGTCTAATACAATTAGCTAAACTTTAGAGTGCTTTTTTTGACCAACTTAAGTAGGACTTTATTAAAATATGCTTTAATGTAATTTCGGCTACACTTTATTTTAAGGTGACATAGTTACATTTTACTTACTCAAATAAGTACTGAGTAATATTAAATAACTAAATGTACTTACTATAGGGTTAGGGTTTGGTTATGGTCATATTTTACTGTTATTACTATAGTAAGTACATGTCGTAACTTGTAAGTACAACACCTTATAATAAAGTGTTATTGTAAATTCTGTTAAAACTTGTAGGTCATCTACTTAAACATAATTTGTAATGATAGAGCTGTAATTTACAACATTTAAAATATATTTATTTTAAATGTAATATTGAATGACACTACAGTTAAAATTATAATCAAGTACTTTACATGTGCTTTAGTATGTTAGTCAACACATCAAAATATGTGTACTTCTTAATAGCACAAGAAAAGATTATAAAACAATGATTTAAAATGTACTTTTAAACTTTTAATTTGACATTATTGCAGTGTACTTTTTAAAAGTGAAACATAGTTTCTGAAGTGTTATCTCTTTAAGTACAATTAAATGTTTTATTTTTATTAATACTATATTATCTGCAATTCCAGTGTTTTAAAGAGCAACATGCAGGTTGAATTTATAACTGAATTAATACTTGATATTGTCTGAAGAGGTATTTTAAAAACACATATGTAGAAATTACTAATGAAATCTCATTTGATGTAGAAATTTTGATGAAAATGTGTTAGGCTCCGGAATACGCCTTTCCCGCTAGCAACGCGTCATATGACGTAGGCCGAGGCAAATAAGAGCTCGCGTTCAGCTCTCTCATTGTGGATGTAGTAGATGTAGTTAGAGCAGTAGTGAGAGACAGAGAAAGATTTAGATCGAGTTTTAGAGATTTCCTGCGGGGGGTCTCTGTGTCTCATTGAGCCGCGCCTCCGTTCAGGAAATCCATTCCACATTTTGCAGCCAGCTAGCAGACGAGCCGGCGGGAATCACTTTTGGAGTCATTTCAGCAGGATATCGGATATCTCCGCAGGTTGGATCGGGAAAATCCGATACATGAATTACGCTGGTATCGGTCCCGGTCCCGATACTGGATCGAATCGGCCCCATCCCTACCTGTGGGCCATCATAGGCATGCTCGTCAACATCGGAGAACTCGGTTTTTTCATTCACATCCATTGTGACCTGAGCTTGAACTTGACCAGACTCCCTCGCCCATCGTCACTTCCGGTTAGTGCTTTATAGACACAGAAATTATTTTATCAAAATTTATCTCAAAATATCGTTAATGGCTAAATATATATTACTCCAGTTCAGAAAATCTAGTTGTTTTATCATCAGCATACACTATGCTATATAGGGGTGTCCAACCTGCACGTTGCTCTTTGAGTAAAACGTCTCGGGTTACATATGGTAACCCTCGTTCCCTGAAGGAGGGAACGGATACGTACATACTGACCGACGAATAGGGATCTCGCTAGAGAGGCCAATCTACTTCGAGTGAAACTAAACGACCCAATGCACATTGGTGTGCAATAATTTGCATCAGCTGCTCAGCCTCGCAGCGCTGGTATATAATTAGCAGCAGGTGAGATTGCACTTCAGTTTTTTGCTGAGGAGCCAAGCCTGATAAGCTGGCTGCCCCGGCGGGCAGCAGCAGATGTGGCGACATGTGGCTACGTTCCCTATTAGTCGGCCACTCTCGGCGTACGTCGTGACCGGCGAATAGGAATCCCTACCAAAGCGCCACAGTTGCTGCACCCCATCCAGCGCCCTGTGCAAGCCTCTATCCCAATCTGTCACTGTTGTTCCGTGATAACCCATAAAGTGAGATATTGGATAACACTGGGAAATCGTGCCCTTTCTGTTAGGAAGGAGAACGCTGCGGAAGCCACTTTCTTCAAGGAGTTATGTGAGAAATACATATGGACTAGCCTGAAGGTTGTACTACATATAAATACTGGTTGACTTTGCCCAAGGGAAAGACACAGGCTTCCGTTAGGAGCAGCCGTGGAGAAAATATACACATATGGGACCCAGTCTAGTCCCGGTTCTCAAGGATTCAACGAATAAAGGCATGGCTCCACCATGTCCGGGCCGAGGTTGTTGGAGGACTCAACAGGTTTTTCACTCTGGAGTAATAAGGGTGCACAGTAGGGTGCAGCAAGCCGACAGAGCCGGACCTCTCGGTGCTTCTACCCGTTTAGGGTGAGAACACAGGAGGAGACCGGCTCTACAAGTAGGCTATAATATTTAGCGAACTTGTTAGGGGTCGCCCAGCCCACAGCTCTACAGATATCTGTTAGCGAGGAGCCACATGTCAGCGCCCAGGAGGATGCAACGCATCTCGTGGAGTGAGCATGCAACCTAAGCGGGCAGGGCACGCCTTGTGCTTGGTAAGCCAAGGTGATGGCATTCACTATCCAGTGGGCCAACCTCTGCTTGGAGACAACATTTCCCTTCTGCTGGCCTCCGTAACAGACAAAAAGCTGGTCTGAGGTCCTGAGACTTTGAGTTCTGTCCACGTATAAACGCAGAGCGCGAACAGGACAGAGCAAAGTCAGGGCTGGGTCTGCCTCCTCCAAGGACAGCACTTGCAGGTAGTGTTGCTTTCGTCAACGAAAATTATGACGAAATATCGTCGTCAACGAACCTTTTTCACGTGACGAAAACGAGACGAGACGCAACGTAAATGCTGGTCATGTGACGATGACTATAATTAAATGTATAATGTAATATCGTTGACGAATAAAAACGAGACTAAATGTGGTTTACAAAATAAAAACTAAGCTAAAATGTCTCTCCATTTTCGTTGACCAAAACGAGACGAGACGAAATGTTATTTAACGTTATTTCGTCTCGTTTACTTGCGTTATTACCGGTATGCAGCATTTCTGTTTCCTGTGTTTCACTTCAGGGGCTGCATCAGATCGCACTGCGCAGACGCAGGCGACATCACATCCTCAAGCCCCACTCGCGGCATTATTTAGAAGATGCAGCTGCGTGAGTTACAGCTGTTTCACACATACTCCGTGTGTAGTGCGTATGCGGTGCGGTGTGTATGCAGGAGCAGCTCGAGCTATTGTGTTTTCACATGTGCTGCGTTTGCAGTGCGCAGCTGATCTACGGCTGTAATACCACAATCACAACATTTATTCTCTATTTTTTATTTCAAATCAATATTTCTAGCCTACATCCGTTATGTCGCGTTGTTGAGGTAGGCTACTATGTAGAACTCTGCTCTGCTGTTATGCACGCACCGCTCCCGCGTGCGGTGTGAGTGAGCGCTCTAACCTAACGGGTGCGGGAAAAAATACACACCGCAAACGGAGTAGGCTATGTGTGAAACAGGCGTTAGCATAAACGACAACAAACGCAGTTAAGTCTGACACAGAGAAAGGGATTCGTCTTTGGGAGAAAAAGAAGAAATGACATTTGGAAAAACTTTAATGTCATCGTGTGTAGGCAACATGTTTGGTTGGTAAAATAAATATGTTCTAAATTCATATCAGAACGTCTTCTGTGTCTGGAATAGCATTCTTGAGTCTATAAGGTAACAATAATATAATAAGATAGACTAACAATAATAAGATAAGATTTTTTGAAATGGGTTTGGCTAAAAGAAAATGTTGGTTTCGTCTACTACTAGGTATACATATTGACTGGGTTAAATAGAATTGCATTACTAAAATGAGACTAAAATACAATTTTCATGGACTAAAACTAGACTATGTCTTTCGTCGACTAAAACTAGACTAAAATGTCATCAGTTTTCGTCGACTAAAACTAGACTAGACTAAAAAGAGTATGAACGTGACTAAAACTAATAAAAACTAAAATGACAGCTTGACACAAAGACTAGACTAAAACTAAAATTAAAACAGGCCGCCAAAAACAACACTACTTGCAGGTTCACTACCTAGTCCCTGAAGGGAGTGGTAGGGACATTGGGCACATAGCCAGGCCGGGGTCTCAGGACTACGTGGTTGTCACCCAGCCCAAACTCTACGCACGATTCGTTGATCGAAAATGCCTGCAGGTCCCCTACCCTCTTGACAGAGGCCAGTGCAACCAGTAGTATTTATGGAAAGAAGCTTTAAGTCTGCTGATTGCAAAGGCTCAAAGGGAGCCTCCTGAAATGCTCAAAGCACCAGGGAAAAGATTCAATCGTCTCGCCCCCCTAAGAAACTTGACAACCAGGTTGTGCTTAACTACTGTTTTGCCATCTATGTGGTTGTGATATGCTGAAATAGCAGCAGCATGTTCTTTGAGGGTGGAGGGGGACAGCCTTCCCTCCAACCCTCGCTGCGAGAAGGAAAGCACAGACCCTATCGAACATCTTTGGGGGTCTTCTAGGGGGGAAAAACACCACTCGAAGAACAGGTTCCACTTTAGTGCACACATCTCGTGGATGGTGCCCACGCAGAATTGATGGTGTTAAGTACCTCTGGGGGTAAGTCAACTAGAACCTCCGCGTCCCGTCTAGAGACCAGACATGCAGTTTCCAGAGATCCGGACAAGGGTGCCATAGGGTAATTCGTCTCTGAGTCAGAAGATCCTTCCTCAGAGGAATGGGCCAGGGAGGAACTGTCACGAGGAGCATGAGTTCTGGGTGGTCCAACTGGCTGAGGTGCCTGAGCACAAGGTTCCTGTGTTTCTCATGGGAACATGGGTCCGGGTGGGCAAGTAGGCTCACTGGGGGAAACGCATATTTGCGGAGGCCCCGGGGCAGTGGGAGGTCTCTGAGGAGGCAAACAGGTCTACCTCCCCGAACACTCTCCATATCAGCTGAATCGCCTGGGGGAGGAGTCGCCATTCTCCCGGGAGAACAGCTTGTGATAGCTAGTCGGCCACACGGTTGAGCACACCGGGGACATACATGACTCGAAGCAACCTCAGATGCTTCTGACTCCAGAGGAGGAGATGGCGGGCAAATTAAGACATGCAACAGGAGCGTAGATGCCTTGTCGGTTGATGTACGTAACGGTCACAGTGCTGTCCATATGGACCAGTATGTCCCTGGCCTGTATCGGCCTATTCAAGCAGCTCAGAGCGGGACTGCTAGCAACTCGAGGCAATTGCAATGCAGTTGGAGGTTCGTCCACACCCCTGACACTGCATGTCGGTTGTACGTGTCACCCCAGCCGGTGCCTGGACACCTGTTCCAAAGGGAACTCCTGTCTGCAGGTCTGATCACTGGCTGAAGATCTGATGGCACGCCGGTGTGATTGCCACCCGGTGAGTGCCGAGCGGGATTACCGCTGCTACCGCTGCCATATGCCCCAGGAGCCTCTAAAAGAATTACAGTGGGACAGCCGTCCTGCCTTTGAACAAGTGTTTCAAGTGTGTTCAAGCAGTTCAGCACCAGCTGAGCGCGTTCCTCTGTGAGGCGCGCTGTCTGTGTGACGAAATCCAACTCCGTCCATCCCGAGAAAAGAGATCCTCTGCACAGACTATATACCAGAGATCCTCTGGTTTTCTCTTTTCCCAGTTGACCTGAAGACCCAACTGGCTGAGGTGCCTGAGCACGAGGTCCCTGTGTTTCTCATGGGAGCAAGGGCCCCCTCCGTAACTTTCGTGAAGACACGGGGGAACAGTGACAGCCAAAGGGCAGGACTTTGTACTGATATACTTGACCCTCGAACGCAAAGCTTAGAAACGGTATCCCTTTATCCCTTAGCTGCCCCGCCATCAAGGGTGGTGAGGGAGGAGGAGCCACCGAGACGGTTTCTGGCAGTAAAAGGTGCTGTCCACGTCCCTGTGAGCTCCTCGTGCACTTCCGGGAAGAAAGG
The DNA here is from genome assembly GCA_036326025.1 of Chrosomus eos. Lineage (NCBI taxonomy): Eukaryota > Metazoa > Chordata > Actinopteri > Cypriniformes > Leuciscidae > Chrosomus > Chrosomus eos. The sequence continues at coordinate 52,612,607 of CM070818.1, forward strand.
CGCTGGGGTGGGTTGCTGAGAACCAGTGCGCACCACCCTGAGATACCAGTCATCCAGCCTCGAAAGGCTCGGGACACGGTGGAGGGTTCCACTCGAGCCCTATCCTGTTGACGGCCCAGGAAAGCATGGCCATCATCTCCGGGTGCGACTCGGGTACAGCTGGTACACCCGAAGGAGGCAGCGGCGCCGAGTCGGCGTCTGTGGAGAAGTCTGACCCACCCTCCGATGCAGCAATCGACTGCTGATCGTCGCGGGGAGCACCAAAGGAAATGACTTGTACACACCTCGAGGATGGTCCAGCACGTTCCGTTGGTGGCTCAAGTGGCTGGAGTGTGAGATGGATGAGGGTTCCAAGGGGGTTGGTTCCCCGAAGGAAGCGTGCTCACCGTAATCCCCAGGTCTCCCTGCCCGAAGATACCCTCTGGGGAGGGTTGGATCAGGAACGAGAGTCTCGACTGCAGCTCCGCGGTGCTGAAGCACACATTCACTGTGAACACAGACAGGAATGTGCATCTGTCTGTGCGCTGTCTCTCTCTCTGGCAGGTCTTACCAGCTGTAAAAACAGCTTTTGAGCGCTCTGAACGGCGCACCTTACCAGCTGTTATAACAGCTTTTTATCTTGGTCAAAACCAGAAGAAGAAGACAGAGAAACAAAAAGAAAGAGAAGAGACAGAAAAAGACTGCTTGCGTTGCTGTGCTTTGATCAGCCCTACCTAACGTGGATGTTTTTTCCACTAAGAAACAAACATTGTTATGTTTTTTGATTGATACTGTGAAGCTGCTTTGATACAATCTATATTGTGAAAAGCGCTATATAAATATATATAATATATATAAATATATAATATAATATACTTGACTTGACTTGACTTTAATACCCACACCAGGATGGAGAGGTCCAGAAAGGCTCGTAGATTCACACTCTGTTGACAGCTTTCGAAGTGCTTGGCTCCAAAGCGAAAAGCTGAAGTGGAATCGCACCTGCTGCTCATTATATACCCGCTCTACGAGGCTGAGCAACTGATGCAAATCATTGCACGCCAATGTGCATAGGCTCTTTTGGTTTCACTCAAAGTAGATTGGCCTCTCCTGCGAGATTCATATTCATCGACGTACGTCAAGAGTGACCGACTGATAGGGAACTACAAGTGCTGATTCATCTTGTTGCCTTTGCAGATAAATGGTCAGGTTCTGTATGGCCGCAGTCATCAAAACGCCTCTGCCATTATTAAAAGCGCCCCCTCAAAAGTCAAGATCATCTTCATCCGGTAGGTCAAAGGTTTTATTGGGTAGATCTGAAGGGATTTTGAAGCTTGTTTCCTGCTGACACATGTGGTATGTTTCAGAAACGGAGATGCTTTGACTCAGATGGCTGTCGGACCAATGAAGGAGACAGATTCACCAGACACACACACAGAGGTAAACTCACACTCACCTTTGTCTAGCTATCTTCATGTGCTTATACCATGGCATATATGATTATTATTACTACATACTAACACAATCCTAACTCTAAAAGACAAAAAAAAAAAGAAGAAGAAGCTTATGTAAGATTATGTAAAAACTTCTGGGGACAATTAAAGTTATCCCCAAATTATTGCGAAGGGAACCCACAAAAGCATTTTTTTAAAATTAAGTGAAAAAAAGAAGTGTGCTTAAATGTATAAATTGTATTGAATGTGTGCTTGTGGTGTACTTCAAATCTTAAATGTTTAAAAGTTAATTAAACTGTACTGATTTAAACTGTACTGTACTTATTTGATATTACAGGGAACGTTAATATATTTTAAATGTACTAAATTGCATCTTCATCATTACAAAGGATTAATTACAAATATATTTAAATACATGAGATGCAATACATGACCACAAATGCTTGACAGTGCATTCAGCAATACACTTTAACCATATTTCAATATAAAGATGTACTTAAGTTCATTTTAAGTGGGTCAAAAGCTCTCAAATTTTCAGCTAATTGCATTGAAAATTCAAACTATAATACATTTTCATTTAATTGCAATTAAATGCATTAATTTAATTAACACATTAAACATTACCAAAGTATGCAAAAAAGAATTGTCATTCATTAGTTTAAGCACTTTGTTTATTTTTTATTTATTCATTCATTCATTCCTAAAGCCCCGTTCACACTACACGCGACTTTGTCGCTGCAGGTCGCCAGTGGCTGCGATGGAGGGCGTTCCCCCACTACTGGTTGCCTAGTAATGTTTGTGATTGACATTCCCGGATGTTACTCTATGTTAGACAACAAATACGTTTTCTTGACGCTACAAACACACATTTTGGAAGGAAAAGTCTAAATATAAATGGAATCAGTACATAAAATGCATAATATTAAAGATGACCGAGAACAGTGAGTGTTCTTTGCCATCGCGGCTATTTAACTGCAGCAAACGGGCAAATACCGGTCTATCTGGGTTCCCGAAACCATCCTGGCACGGAGTCAGTATACGGCGAATACCACTGTATGTACACGGAGATATATCATACATTATAGGGCAGTTTCTGACTGCTAAAATGAGCTTCTCGTTCAACTTGCCTCGGTCAGATTCAGCACTGAAGAGTGACGCGCTCCACTGACTTCACTCCTATTGGTTGTCGCTCCCGAAAGTCGCTCTTCATTTGCATAAAGTTAAACAAATCTCAACTTTGTCGCGCGACAGACACGCCCCATCTAGTCGCCAACGGTCGCGCGTGTCGCCGGATGTCGCCCGCTCACCATTGAAATGAATGGTATCGCGTCGCTTGGTCGCGTGTAGTGTGAACGGGGCTTAAGATATAGCTATCCGTTATCATTCCTGTTCATCTCAATAAATCGATTTCCTGCTATTAAGAGCCTTTTATAGCATTTTTCAAATGGCCTTCAATGGAGAAAAATTTTCATTGAAGCCTTTTGGCCGCATGATGTTGTAGTTACACAATATTCCAGTAGGGACTAACATCTGTATCTAAACAACCATGCCCTCAACATTTGGTTATTCATTCATTCACACTGTATGCTTATCCATTCACGTTTATCCATTCATTTGTTCAGTCATCATCATGTTTAATGTGTTATTTCTGCCCCAGCCGGAGACACCCGGCTCAACACTAGACATGATCCAACACATAACTCTTCCTGTGGTAAGACGCACACTTCAGTTATCTTTTGACTCTGTGTTTGTGCAGTTTCTCTCTGTCCTGGGGATGTTAAGTGTTTTCTATCTTTGTCTCTATCAATCTCATGGATGAAGGAGGATGGAGGGGTGGGTATCGTCCTGAAGGAGGATGACAGCAGGAACGGATGCGTCATTCACAGTGTAGATGAGAATGGAGCAGCTGGAAGGGTATGAATTACTATTGTCTAGGTGCAAAATTAAAGACACAACCACAACCCTTTTTTTTGTAATGCGCCATATTTCTAATATATTCAACCAGAGAACAATATAGGGTTGGAAATGTTGGGAAAAGTGGTGCCTGTTTGACAGGTTGGTGGGACAAGAGGACTTTGTGATGTTAGCTGAAAATGAAAGTCGTGTTAGAGGTGGAGCATTTTATGACAATTTGATGATTACAAAAATATTTTTTTTGCAAGTAACATGCACTGATGAATTGTGAACAATAAAACTAATAAAGTGTATTAACTAATATGGGTCCATTTTGATTTAATGTTGGCTCTAATGCACATACTATGTTTGTGTGTATATGTATCACATAAAGACATGAAGATACAAACAAGCTACTTTGAAACAATGTGTATTGTAAGAAGCGCTATACAATATTTTGACTTGACCTTTTATGTGCGTCTTTGCTAGTTTCTGTACTGTATGGCTGTCTCTCAAAACCTAGTGAGCTGCCTACCTAGAGTGTGTGTGTGTGTGTGTGTGTGTGTGTGTGTGTGTGTGTGTGTGTGTGTGTGTGTGTGTGTGTGTGTGTGTGTGTGTGTGTGTGTGTGTGTGTGTCTGTTTCAGGACGATATGATTGCTGTGGGACACAGGCTGCTTGCAGTAGATGATGAGATGGTGCATGTTTCTATGACATCATCAGAGACAGAGCCAATCAGGAGTAAGAGGGAGGAGCCTGGGAGTTATTAAAGGAAAACTTGAACTTGATCTTAAATCTGAACCTGATCTTTGTCATCATGATGATTGCGTGTTGCAGATTCGAGCAGATGTTCCACACCGGGGACCTTGGCGTCTGATCCAGCTACGTGTCCCATCATCCCTGGCTGTGAGACCACTATAGAGATCTCCAAGGGGAGAACAGGACTGGGGCTCAGCATCGTGGGCGGCTGTGATACTTTACTGGTGAATAACCTCACTAACGTTTAAAATGTTTTTTTGTGAGACTTTGTTTCCCAGCGGACTGACATAAACTTGTGCACTATTACACTGGAGATTATCAAAATGTATACAAACTTGTATAGTCAAAATTTAACTGTATTTTTGTTATTATTTGATGTTTCTTGAGATGCACTTAGTATGAATTTTCATAAAGAAATTCTCATAATTTAGAAATAAAAGGCCATTTCTTACCTGATTTTTGTCTGCTCTGGGACTTTGTCTTTGTCCCACTTTTTTGATTGGCTAACATCTTTGAATATGAAATAAGTATTACTTGTGGAACTCTCTTTTAAACTTTTACTATGTTTTTACTATTACAGCTGTTGAGATTAACTAATCGTGATAAGTTTTGATTATAGCATTATAATTAGATCTTCTCCCGTTGCATGAAAGGTTACAGCAATAAGCTTTGACTGATAACAGACATGAATGCAGTGATCTCGTCACTTTTATTTCTGCACTCTCTCTAGTGCTTTCATCATAACAGTGCAAAAACCTTGTAAATAAGAGATTCATTGTGAAGAGTAGACAGCGTTATTGATTATAACAAGAACTCCAGTGACTGCTATACTCATGCTATGTGATTGACAGCTCCAGCGATTATAAAGGGAAAGTTATTTCTTTCTGTATACAGTATAATTTTATCACAATTTAAATAACTGATTATTTTAATGCTACTAAAAGAAACAATATGAGGTTGACCATTTAGTCAATGGCTTGATTTACTGACACATAAACAGCAATAAATGATTTTGAGGCAAAGAAAGTACATGAATCATTATCAGAAATCACTGACCACAGATTAGGCATTAAAGTTACTTGTTGCGGCATTACTGTCATATCCATATCTTACAGTAAAAGTCTGTTTATAAAGCCTGCGCCGAAATTGCTACTGATTTACCAAAGTATCCACAGTGAAATTTACAGAGCAAATAATGTTCAACTGAGAAATGTACATAGCTGAAAATAAATAATCACTTTCCTAGCATTAGGAACCTTTGGAAGGTAATGTTAATTCACACTATTACATGATAATGTGACAGAATCCGAAATGAGTCTATGAATATATATATATATACTTTAAAGGTTTGAAGTACACTACAAGTGCACATTCAATACAATCAATTCTTCTTTTCACAAGGGTTTAGGAACTAATTTATAAGAACATATATAAAGACTGAATTTGTCTGTGTTCAGGGAACTATAATAATTCATGAGGTGTACGAGGAGGGAGCCGCCTCTAAAGATGGCCGACTGTGGGCAGGAGATCAGATTCTGGAGGTAAAATCATGGCGTTCAAACACTCTTCTGACTAGACTAGGCTTGATTTCATAACTTCATTTCAGCCATTCTCTTCCTTTCTCTTGTAACCCACTCTCTCTCAACAGGTGAATGGCATAGACCTGCGTGTGGCGACGCACGATGAGGCGATCAATGTTTTGCGCCAGACTCCGCAACACGTTCGTCTGTCAGTCTTCAGAGATGAGGGTCAGTATAAGGAAGAAGAACTGTGGGACACACTGACCATTGAGCTTCAGAAGAAACCAGGCCGTGGTCTTGGACTCAGCATCATCGGGAGAAGGTACTAGAACACTAGTTTGAGGTATAAACCAGTAAAGTGATTTAAAGGGGTCATGAACTGCATTGTTTTAGTGTTTCATGATTTGCACGTTCATGTTTTCCTGGGGTGCACTTAAAATGTTAGTATCATTTTTACTTAAACAATTGTCATAATTTAGAAATAAAAGGCATTTTTCCTAGCCTGATTTTAGCCTCTGATTTGAACGCTCTGTTTGAAGGGGCGTGTCTGCTGAGAGACTTCAGTGTAAACGCCCACTGCTGTGATTGGCTGACATCTTTGCATATGAAATAGCTAGCATTACATGTGGAACTCTCTCGAAAACTTTTAGCGCATTTTTACTATTACAGCTCTCAAAGGTTAACTACTCGTGAAAAGTAAAAAATTATAGCATTACAATTATGTCTATGGCATTATATTTAGATCGTGGCATGGTTGCAGTGATGAGCACAGCCGATGATTGCAGTGATCTCGTCATTGTCAACTCGATTTCTGCACACTAACGAATTATTTAATCATAACTAACAGTACAAACACAATGTTGATAAGAGATTAGTTGATTCTTATGGGAGTTTTGGCGCGAGTCCAGAACTCAGTCACTGATAAACACGCGCTGTTTGATTGACAGCTACAGCTATTGTAAATGGAGCGTTCTTTGATTCAGGGTTACCACGGGTCCTTGAAATCCTTGAAAGTTTGTGAATCTGAAGAAGATTTTTTTTTATCTCACCAACACTTCGTGGCCTAAGCTTGCTTGATTTACGTTAGTTACATGGATTTACGAGTTGATCAGTCTATGCGATGGAACCTCACAGACACACCGTGAAACATTGCAAAAATAGGCTGAAACAGATTATTTATTAGACAGATTAATTCATAGATTATATTAATGTTATTTATTAATTTATCATTTATAAATATTTATCATATGCATAATAAATGATGATCCTATCTGTCATACACAATTTATGGCATTTAAAAAAAGTTGTAAAAAGTGCTAAATTATTTCAATAAAAATGGGACAAATAATTACATAATAATTTAGTAAATAAATTAACAATGGAAAAAAGTATCACATGCCTGCAGAATTTTCAAAAACATGATTACTGGTTCAGAATGTCAGCTTAAGGCACACCAACATATACTGAAGAGTTATGTAAAATAAAATAATAATTTGTGTTCTGTTGCAAGGTCACATACTTGATCTCATGGTTTATTGTTGAGCTGTCAAGTTGCCATGTTGAAATAATCAGTTCCAGGACCTTGACACATTTTTATTTTATTTAATATTTTATTCCACGTCCCTAAATTTGTCTATTTATGGAGAGTTCCTGCCTCAAGTGGACTTCAAGTATCTTGAGGCCTTGTCATACATGAATATTCAGCTCTGTATTCCCCATGTGCTAACAGCGATCGACTGTCTCTGTCTCAGGAACGACACAGGAGTCTTCGTGTCAGACATCGTGAAGGGTGGAGTCGTGGAGACTGACGGACGTCTCATGCAGGGAGATCAGATCCTTTCGGTTAATGGGGAGGACGTTCGTTCAGCCACACAAGAGTATGTGGCCTCGCTGCTCAAGGTGAATGTCAAGGTCATTCTGTTAGATGGGTGCCTGTGCCTTATCCATTTTGGCAAAATTATTGAAAGATATAAAACTCTCAGTCATATCTGGCATACAACTGGGTGATCTAATGGGCTGTTAAAGGTTTAATCTTTGCTTTTGTTTATACATTTTTTATAGTTTTTTGTGTAAACATTATGAACATGATATTTCCCATTAGATTGTATTTTTATATTAGTATTAGTTAAAGTTTTAGTAATGTTTTGTGTTTTTGTCATTTATATTTTTGAAATGTCTTTATAGTTTTTATTCGTTTTTATTTATAAGTTTTAATTATACTTATTTCAGTGCTTTAAATGTAAATGAGAAATGTTGCCTTGACAACTAGCTTTAAAATATAAGTTTAAGCTTTTATTTTATTTCAGTTAATTTTGATTGAAGTAACCAAATGCTTTTTATGGTTTTAGTTTTAGTAAATAACTGTGGTGAACAGCAGAGGAAGTAATGTGTTATAAGGAGAATATTTAGCAAAGCATTGTAATAAGTCAATAAAATGCAGTCACCATTTACATTTAACTAAGTTTCCATACATTAAATATAATTCTCTTATAAGCTGTGAATCAATAATGACTAGATAGACTCCTGAAAATGTTTAACAATGTCTCCAAAACATTTAATAGCATCTGAAATAGTGAAACCTAACACTCATTAACTAAAAAAACTAGATGCTAACATGTTTTATGTGTCTATTTTACAAACATATGTTAAATTGAATTTGCCTCCCCCAATGATGTCACTTCCTCATGTCATTTAAAGAGCCAGTTGTGATTGATATAGCGTGAATGTGAAAACCAATATACATTTTACCACACACAAATAATAATCAAATAAACTGATTTGATTTCCCTCAGAATTGTGCTGGCCCAATCAGATTGGATGTGGGTCGTTTTAAGGCGGGGCCTTTCCACTCGGAGCGGCGTCTGTCTCAGAGCAGTCAGGTCAGACACACATCCACACACTGCAAAAGTGAAGATCTTAGCCCTTCGCACAAATATTAAACACACACACTTGTGTTTTTGTTGTCCTGGTGCACACCCTGACATTCAACTTACAGCTATAAAGCCATGATCCCAAAATACATTCTCACATGATTTATTTATTATTATGAAATTAGTTGTGAAACTAATTCAATTTCTCTAAGCTCTACAGACAACAAATAGTGTAACTTCTATAGTAAATAGATAACTAGTTTTACTTAATAACAACACTGGTGTGCACCTGATGGGTGTGTGCAGATTATGCTGCGTTCAAGCCATGTCGTAATTACCGTAAATAAAGCTCTGTACAACACTTCTGAATCGCTCTCGTGATCCTTCGATGTCATACACCTATCGATCTGCACAGCACTGCTTCAAGTCGAACACACCTTAAGACTGCAGTGGTCAGGTGGTGCAGTGGTCAGGTGGTACAGTGGTCAGGTGGTACAGTGGCCGTGTGGTACAAGTCGTAGCTCTCCAAAAAGTTTACATGTTGTTTTTACAAAGCACATGAAGGCTTTTTCATAGTTCAGAACCATTACGGTAATTACGACATGGCGGGACAAAGATAAAAAGGTGACAAGCTAGTCATGTTGTGCACACTTGGCCTAATAAAAAAATATTGTGTGTTTTCTGTGCAGATAAGCGAGACAGGCAGCGGTAAAGTCACTCCTGCAGCTGTACAGGGTGATGCAGAGAAAACACATGAATGTAAGAAAAGCTAAACTACAAATATTCAGCTTCATTCTTGATTTCCAACCGCTCCTTTCTTGCTTTGCAGTGCTGGACAAAGACGTCAGGACGGTTGAATTCACAAAGGTCAGTTACAGTGATTCAGGCCTATTAACAGAGCCAATATTTGCCAGTAGTCCAACAATTTCAAACTATGTTTCTATTGACCGGTGTTGACCAGGGATGAAATCTGTACGTTTTTCTTTCCGTTGTTTTTCATTTGACGTTTTACAAAAAACTCGCTGACCAATAAATTAAGATCTTTTGGGTCATGCGCCAGGAAGTGATATTCCAAAAATGCAGCATCCATTTATGATTTAAATAAATATACAGTGAATATGTTATTATAGATAAATAATTTATAAAAAAATACTGCTGTATTACATAACATCAAGATTTATCCTTTTTTATTTCATGGTGACTTTAAACAACCCTGCTTTAGGGTGTGTGCTTTTAGACTTTTGAGTGTTTAGTTTGATTTCTGTGTGTGTGTGTCCCAGGGCCCGTCAGACTCTCTGGGCATCAGTATAGCTGGAGGAGTGGGCAGTCCTCTGGGGGACGTGCCTTTATTCATCGCCATGATGAACCCCAGCGGCCTCGCAGCACAGACACAGAAACTCTTGGTATGTGTGAGTTGAAGATGTTAGAAGATTATTAGAAACATTTTTTGCTTTATTTTTGTCCACCAATAAAAGGTCTGATGCACTGAAGCAGGAGTGTGTATTTGTGAACCCCAGTCTCTCATGTTTATTAACTGTGTGTGTTAGATTGGAGACAGGATTGTGTCTATCTGTGGAAACTTAACTGAGGGAATGACTCACAATAAAGCCGTTTCACTGCTGAAGAACACGACAGGCATCATACAACTACAGGTACACAATGACACATCACACACCAGTAGTGCTCGACCCATAATATTCCTTGTGAAAAAGTAGTACACTTAAGCATACTTTAAAATAAAAGTTGAATTAATAAACACATATTATACCTTAAAATAATATACTTAAGTGCAAACTAAATGTAATGTTTTCTGACCCTTAATTGTACCGAAGTGTGTTAAGAAAGTCATGAAAGTACTCACTTTAAGTACACTTAAGTGGCCTTTTATTTCATTAATACTATATACTTATATTCTGTAAATGCAGGACTGTACTCTGCAACTACAGTTTTTTTTAATATACTTTAAGTTTTAAAGTACATTTAAAGTGCATATTATGCAATTCACAATATAATACAATATATAAAATGTAATCTATACAATTAAGCACACTTGAAATGACAGATTTCCAATGTGATGGCTGACCCATATTGTGTGTTCAGCAAACTGTCTGCTTTCCTGGGCAATAATCATGGAAATAAACCAACCTTTGGAAATGTTCAAAGGAGTAAAACATGTCAACTAGCCCTGGCCTCCACTTTGTTTCATGATATTTTACCCAAAGAAGTAAAACATTAAAAAGTAGTAGTCTGGTAAGTATGTGTACATTGGGAGTTGCATTTTCTCACATAAGTGTGTATTTGTAGGTAGTTGCTGGTGATACAACAGTAACTGGACCCTCACCAGAGCAGTCAGCAGGACTCACAGCCAGCAGCATTTTCCATGATGACCTGGGGTTTGTACAAACACACACACACACGTTTGGTTTCAGTATCTTTGTGGGGACTCTCCATAGACTTAATGATTTTTAAACTTTAAAAGCTGCATTTTCTATCCCCTAAACCTACCCATTACAGAAAACTTTCTGCATTTTTACATTTTCAAATAAGCATCATTTTTCTCTGTTTATTAATCTGTTTCCCTTGGACAAGGATTTTGGATATTGGCGTCTTTGTGGGGACATTTTGTCCACATCATGTAGGGTTTACAAGGACACACATACACACAAAATCTCTTCCAGGATGTAAAATGTAATACCATGTGCCAAATGCCACTAAAATTGGCTTTGGAGAGTAAATTAAATAAATGGTTCATATCATGATTTTGTTATCATTAATGTTCAGATTATCATTATTACAATTTAATATGTACTTCACATTTCTGTGAAAATGTGACTGCAGGTTTGAGAGATGGAAACAGTGCTGTGAAAATGTATTATTTTTGCAAATGTTTCAGATTTTCAACCAAGATTTCAACCAAAGATTATGTTAGATCCTGTAGTTTTGAGTGTTTCACTTCTCCTGAAAAATTCTGGCCCAAATAAATGAAAGACACCTAAACTTCTGAGTTCATTTTAACACCAGACTCTATCAAATGCTACTACAGCCAAATCTGACCACATGGAATTGCAATTTTTTCACACCATAGTATATGAGCATGAATGTGACCTACGCTCTTTGACAAAAATATCAGCTTAATAACAGATTAATAAAAGCGTTATCATTATCTAAAAATATTTTTGCTAATTGAAATAAAAATGAAATATATCCTAACTTTTTTTGTAAGTCGGTTACATAAAAACGTAGGCTATCTAACTTGAATTGGAAAAGTAAGACTGATTACCTCTTTAGTCTTAACTAACTACTTGTTGGTCAAACTAGTTCTTAAAGGAACACGCTGACTTTTTGGGACTTCGCTTATTCACCGTATCCCCCAGAGTTAGAGAAGTCCATACATACTCTTCATCTCCGTGCGTGCTGTCTGACGCACCCACTGCTAGCCTAGCTTAGCACAAAGACTGGAAGTAAATGACTTCAGCTAGCATACTGCTCCCAATAAGTGACAAAATAACGCCAACATTTTCCTATTTATATGTTGTGATTTTTATAGTCACAGTGTGTCTCATATGACCTTGTTATTTGTACACAGACATCTTTTAACCGTATACATGCGGAAAAGAATATGTATGGGCTTATCTAACTCTGGGGGATACAGTGAATAAGTCCCAAAAAGTCGGCGTGTTCCTTTAAGACGCATTCTTAACAAAGTGGCTATGTTTATGCAACTGATCTCTTCAAATTATAACCATAAACTTTAGTTTCAAATCTATTATCCATGTAACTTTCCTCTTATCTGTTTGGTCCAGTCCTCCGCAGTGTAAGAGCATTAGTTTGGAGCGAGGGCCTGATGGACTGGGCTTCAGTATTGTGGGGGGATTTGGCAGCCCACATGGTGACCTTCCCATCTACGTCAAAACCGTCTTCAGCAAGGTAACTTTAGTAGATAAAGAACAGATGCCACACTACAGATGCATTGTAGAAGCATTATCTAATGTGTGTGTCTCAGGGAGCCGCGTCAGAGGACGGGCGTCTGAAGCGCGGAGATCAAATCGTCGCTGTTAACGGTCAGAGTTTGGAGGGTGTCACTCACGAAGAGGCCGTCGGTATTCTGAAGAAAACCAAAGGAACTGTCACACTCACTGTGCTGTCATAAACACACACAGACACAGCTCTTTTAATAAGTTTGTATTAGGTCCTTTAGTTGTTTTAAACACTGGAATACACACTTGAGTATGAATTGTGCCCGCTCATAGCATTGTTTACTGCTAGTTTGTGGAGAAACCAGCTAACTCCCACAATCTGCCATACTATGCTTGGACTTTACACTACATTTGTGCTTTAAAATGCTGAAAGTGCTCACAACTGCATGGCCAGATATTATATGCCTGGTTATAATATACTTCTTAGTTTGACAGTTCCTGCCGCTGTGATGGCTAGAAAATGCACACATATCTCTTTCCTTGTTGTGTTAGAAAACTGGGTACAAATGGACCCCTTTGGTTTCCATGCAATTTGCCAAAAATGTACACTATGAAAACTCTATTGAACTCTATAATGTAGCTTGTCAAAAACTAGCACAATATGAAAGGTGAGAGAAATGTATTAATTACCATCCATTTCATTTCTATTGTGTTAAGGGTAATTTGACCCATTTTTTTTTCATTCATAATTAGTTGCACAGGCAAAATTTAAAAAAAAGAAATTGACTACTTGTAGTAGCTATTGCACACTGAGGTGTCTTACATTATTTGTACTACTTAGTGTTGTATTTATCTGCCTTATGTCATGTCTGGGGTACGTTTACACGACAACAATGTACTAAAAACAGAAAAGTCTTGCCTTTTCGTTTATGAATAGTTCCATGTACAGACGACAACGTTGTCAAAGTGTTCCCCGTTCACACGCATCCACAAAAATTACTAAAACTGGCCTGGCATGAATAATACAACATTTGTTGGCGATGTAGTTACTTTGTAAAAAACACTACGCACATTTAGACTGAACGCATGCGGTCCTCGTTTTCAAAAATTTGCACTTTGAAATTGGTTTTCAGGCCCCCAAAACGGTATTGTCATTTAAGTGAACAAAAACGGAAAACTTTGTATGTGTTTTCGTTGATTGAAAATGGTGTTGTGTAAACAGCCCCTGGTTCTCAAACCCTTGTGAGGGTAACGTGGATTTCTCACTTATCTTCATCATGTTTTTAACGGTAAAACTTTTCATCGGATGATTCAGAAGACGAGTCGTTAATTTTGAGTAAACTGAGACTTACATTTCAAAAGTTCTCAGGTATTTCATATGTTAGTTTGGCAAGCTACAATAAAGTTTTTTGATTCTTTGCCGTTTTGTTGAGGTGTTGATTTTTGGCAAATTGCATGGAAACCAAATGAAGATCAATTTGACCCAACACAAAAAGTTTGTACAGCATTTCCAAAACACATCTGTGTATCGAACCTTTGCATGCACAATCTCATTCCCTAAATCAGAAATATTAGAAGAAATTAGTAGTTTAACCAGTGTTTCAAGCATTTGAAAATCAAATAGGACACACAATAGAAGGGGTAAATGGTCAACATCAGTTGTGCCAGGAAAATAAGCCTCTAACAATTGTGAATAATGTGCAATTAATCAATAATGATTGATATCATACTGAATAGAATGATGACAACTATAGACTATCAGTGACGAAGCGGTTTACTAAATCTGTCCAAGAGTAAAGTCTGTCAGTGAGAGTATAAAAAAAAAGGTACATAAGTATGGTAAAAATGTAAGCAATAAGCAATGACAGCAATAAGATGACAGTCCTGAATGTGTGGCAAAACTTACACACGCACACACTTACAGGAGTTTAATAATTTTGACAATTTATCCTGATCATAAATTCAAACAGTTGAGTAACCATCTTTGATTCTTAAAAAAAAGAGAGAAAAAAGACAAAACAGACAGCAGGTAGAAGAAGGGGGGGGGGGGGGGGGCATCATCATTGTATTCAGTGACATTTCTGGAGTTTTGCATTCACCTGAGATTTTTGCTGTAGAACAAACTACTGTTATATATTTTGGTATATTGTCATTTTGTTCTGAATCTGATACAGTATAATGGCTTTCACTACAAATACATGAATAAAAGTGACCTTCAGCACACAAAGAAGAGTTTATTTTTTCGTCTTCATTTATCAGATAAAACAATTCACTACACAACTTTTTAAAAACAAAGCACGAAAACAGAAGCATGTAAAAAAAAAAAAAAAAAAAAGTAGTTTACTTCAAGTAGTAACTAACCCTGTTCTTAAAGGGGTCATATAATGCCATTTTGTACAAGCTAATATCATTCTTTAGGGTCTAAATTAAAAGTTTGTTATATACTTTAATTAAAAATTCTCATTAGTATTGTAAGAAAACACTTATTTTACCAGGTCAAAAACAACTCTGTTTTCAGCACGCTGTTTAAGTGCATATGCCTTTAAATGATAATGAGCTTTGCTGACCCCGCCCCTCTGTTCTGTGCGTACACCGTTTGTAACACAATAACACAAAAACCATAACGCGTTGTTCATTATAAACGTAGGATAATGAATTATATTGAGAACGTCGTACATAGAAAACATGCCATAATGTTCCCTGAGTGTAAACCTTAGCCGCATTCATCGTGAAGCTAGCGATTTGCAAAGATTAATATAAATATGAATATAAAGGTTAATAAAACGCTACACTAACTTCAGTTCTTCTGGACGTGCAGGAAGACGAATAGTTGGTATCGATTCCTTTTTTCAGGAGCAGCTTCTTAGCAAAACCAGCTTTATAACTCCTCGTTTATAAAGCAGTCTGGTGTGTGAAATGATTCATCCAAACATGAAAGCATTTACGTTAGGGTGGCCATACGTCCGGATTTTGGCCGGACAGTCCGGATTTTAAGCCCCCTGTCCGGCGTCCGGCGCAGCCGGACACTCATTTGTCCTCCTTTTTGGAGTTGCGCTGAATTTTTGAAAAAAATTAACTTTTTTTTGTTTGTTTTAAATTAACTTAAAATCCCGCATAATGATAGCGGCTCTCTGATGCCCGTAAATTAGTTCAAATCTCTTGGAATCTAGAGCCGCGCATGCGAGACAGAACATACTGTATGTGCTCCAAACCGTGCAGCGCGCGGCAGAGAGCTAGAGTTGCGTGCCCTCAGCACCAACCCAACACATACCAACAACCCCCCCCCCCACCGGTCAACAAAACCACCGATCACCAAAATATATGTGTCCTCCTTTTTGGTGTTATGGAAATGGCCACCCTAATTTACGTTGATCGTCGGTAATATTCCCTTCTAAAACAAACTCAGCCACTCTGCGTCTTCATCGGTTCGGATTTAGGAACATTAATGACTGCTGTGTTCGTTATTGCACCAGAACACCAATTCCCTTAGACTCCATTCTGCTCATAGACTGTGCTGCTCCAGCGTACTTTTCGGCACAACACCCGTCCGCGCGCGCATGATTGACAGCTCGCTCACGAACGAGGGCGGGTCTGTGTTGAAACGCTCCTGTCAATCAACAATCGTGGGAGGGGCGTCCGAGCCTGTGACGTCACAGGCTCGAACGGCTCAATTTGAGGCAGGGGAAAACATAAGGAGATTAAAACAAAATCACTGGATGGATTTTTTATCATTATATGATGGTTGTGTACAGGCACTGTCAACACACATTTCAGAACAATCAACTTGTAAAGGTGCATGTACCATTATATGACCCCTTTAAGACTTTTTTCTTCATGAAGTCTTAATTCTACAATGGTCAAACACAATCCCAGAATAGTGAAGTCAAAGACAACAGATTACATTCATTTGCGTGGTCAAACGTGGTTTGATTGTGGTTGTCGGGATTAAGGTAATGACATCACGATTGTTTGATTCTGCTTTGAACACTGTTACCGAATTATGTGTTCTTGGAGGAATTCAAATATGAAATCATGTAACAAGGTTATTTAATAAAAAGTACCAGTACAACTAAACTAAACTACAAAATAATGACCAGCATTTTCAACAAATCAAAACATTGTTTGAAACATTTCCATCAGTACAAATACACTGGTTCTATAAAAACACACACACACCTCTCATATTCAGATGGCACTGAAACTTTCTATATGTAGTGCTGGGATGTTCTTTCACATAGCTTTATATTCCGTATGCACGTCTGTCTAAGGCAGTGTTGCTGAACTCACATACAAGAGGATGAGATCATCTCTTTTAGGTCCAGGTTATTAGAACATAAATATGAACTTCATTATTATTATAAGAGTTTACTGGCCAGTTTCACTAATAGTATGAACTTACATTTAAAGTATAAAATAAGTATAAAACTTAGGATGCGGTCGAACTAGGGTTTTTAAACCACCAATAGTTTTGTAAAGACTAATTAAATAATTGGCTTTTATAGTCACTAAAGCGAAAATAATATCTAAATAAAATAAAATACCTTGAGAATATTTACTTTGTATTACGCATATCATTTTCAACCCACTATTAGTTAGTTCTGTCAATAGAATATTTTTTTTTTTTAAAAGGCTCAGTCTTTACAAAGCAGACCGTCAAATTGGGTAAATATTAGACTTATAGTTTTACATTTTTTCTCTGAAATGTTCTGTGGGTCTCTAAACGCCAGATTGAAAGCTTCTGGTCTAACCTGTGAAAAGCAAACAGAATTATTGAAAATGTTGTCAGTTTTATACTAATTCCTCGCCTGCAGTACCATAAAAAAAAAGACAACAAGAAAAATAAAGAAAGAAAAAAAATTGTTTTGAAAACAATGTTTGCATTAAATACCTGTAAATGCATGTTTGAACAGATAACAGGGTTGAAGTTACATGCATTACAGTACAAACACAAAAGCACAGTGGTGTCCATAAGTTTGACACTAGTGTAAAATGTACAAAGAGTGTGTGTGTGTGTGTGTGTGTGTGTGTGTGTGTGTGTGTCCCTTCAAGACTAGTAATCCCTGAATGTACTTCCCTTAAATCACAAAAATAAATAAATTAAAAAAACGTTGTTGTATAATCCATAGGGCGAAATATGGGGCAACATGCACCCGTGTACAGGTGTGTTTTGCTAACATTTTATTTGAATTTATTTAACAAATTGCTGAATCCGACCTTGCAATTGATTAAATTAAAACTGACATTCTGAACTGACTCGCAGAAATCAAAAAAATAATTGTTAAAATACCATGAATATTTAATACATCAACCAGCCCTAGCAATTACTGGTAGGATTAAATACTATTGTGATTTTCTTAAAGGTACTGTAGGTAGGAATTTTATAAAACACTTTTTTCCAAATTTGTTTTGTAATATATATATCAATGCATAATTAAAATGTAAGTACTCTGATAAAAAAAAGAGTATAAAAATCGAGTGACTCTAGACCGTTTAATCTGCACTAAACACAGCTCATTATTTCCATTCGGGACGAAACAAAGGATTGGCTTAGGCGACTGTCACTCTCTCGCAACCATGGCAACCACCCTTTTGCCACACAGGACCTGCCCACTTGCGCGCGCGTACCCGTTTGATTCGAGTAATTCAAGAGGCACGGAACCTAGGAATAGCAAAACAATGGCAGAGAAAGACCAATCAAAATTCACATATGCAGTTCTCGACGCAGGTCCTCTTGTCCAAGAAGTGCTCCTTGCCCTGCACTTCGACCACCCCGTCCTCGCCTCTACTTCCTCGGACCCTAGTCGCACGACCTCCTCTGCTTCGCCCTCGAGCTGACGATGCGGTACTTGTCTCTGGAGTGTAGTCCTCATCAGTCAACAATGCTTTCATCATGGAAACTCTTACATGCAGAACACCATATATGTTATGAATCTTACACGAAATTCATCTTCATCACAGTGTAAATGATGGCAATGGAAAAACGTGTATCATGCAACCTGTTGCCTTATAGATAACTAGCTCGTTAGCGAATCAATAAATATATGTTTTAAACTTTACCAATATCAATATGCTAGCTTGATAGTGAGTACTAAAATACATTTTATTTGATTACCTTCATAATGATAAAGTTAGATTTTTTTATTACATGTGATTCTGACATGATGTCACTACATGCACTGCGCGCTCGTCTCAGGTAAATAATGCGTCTTCAGCGCAGCGGTCGGAGTCGCGCGTTCATGTGTTTTGGGGGCGTGGCTTTGGAAGGAGCGCAGAAGGGAGGGGGTGGAGTGAATGGAAATAATGAGCTGACTTTAAAACAGTCGTGAGAGGTCTACAGACACTCGATTTTTATACGTTCTTTATCAAAGTACTTACATTTTAATTATGCATTGATATATACAGAAAGTTTAAACAAATTTGGAAAAAAGTTTTTTATAAAAATCCTACCTACAATACCTTTAATGGAGGAATAATAGAAAAATAATATTTTGGGCTGTCCCTTTAAAGTCACTGTCCAGTTTGTTCCCTTTAGTACAGCATCCCAAGTCTGTAAATATTTTTTTTTAAGCTGCCAAAAAAAAAAATTTTTTTTCAGTGTTGCTTCCATTTTTAAATTATCCACGGTGTGTGAAGAGACTGCCGCACACGCATCAGCGCAGGCGCCCTGACAGCGGATTGGTTTGGGACTGAGTGTGTGGTTGTCAGTCAGACCAGGAGACGCAGAGGGAATGAAAAAGCTGCTCCCAACGACAAACCCAGAGCCAGAAAAAACGTCATTAACGCGCCGGCCGTCTCCGCATCTTTAGGCTCCACAAGCCTCAGAGAAAGAAGGAAAAAACGTCAGCACGTGAGAAGGTGTAGAAACAACAATAGATGTGTTTACATGAACCCTAGTAATAGAAGCACAATCGGAACAAAAAAACAAAACACTTTGTGAAACCACATCAGAATGATTTGGCCAAATCCGATTTATATTTTCTTTTTAGATTATAAGTAGTGGTTTAAACTTTTTCTAATCCATTTGAACGGACATGCAAACACTTGATCGGATTGAAAACTGGAAAGCTCTGCACATGTGCAATGATGTAGAAATGGCATATTGACATATGATGCACAGAACAACCAGCTCTTGTTGTTGAATATAGTGTCTCCTTCCACTCATCGTCTGTGATGTCCTGCAGGACAATGTTTTCTCATGAGTGCTTGCTCTGGACTCATCTGCAGTTCCTTGTTTTGGGTGCTGGAAGGGGGGGGGGGGGGGTTTACTAGTGACGTAGCATATGACACTGAAGCTTCAAACGATTGTATCGAGTACGCAGCACAAACCGCCATGAAGCTCCGTGCCAGAGTATGTATTGTTTTCAGAGAAAAGTGATCAATGAAAAACAAAGCCTCACTTTTTTTTCCACAATCATGTAATTGCTTCACTTTGCGTGTCAGAATGTTTGAACACAGACCACTTCTCTAAAAGAGTTTATGGAAGTTCAAGTCCATTTACCAAGTTTTTTTTATATAAAAGCCTATATATAGTATATTATATTATCATATATTCTGCCACATACAGTATAGAAACCATACAATAATTAGAGCACCATTTACTTGCATTAAACAACTCTTAGAGGGTATGATTATAATTGTTACATTTAATTTAAAATTATTTAATCAGAAAACTGAATATTTAGCGTTGCCAGGTTTTATTGGTGCTTCATGGATAAAACAACAGAGCTGATAAATTTGACCTGCCACAAGATGGCACTGTTTTCAACACTACTGAAGCTTTTCTGATTGTTTCGGGAAAAGATTCGGAGATTTAAGAGGCTTCATTTCTCAATCCCTAGATAAGCGTCACAGCCCAAACCGATTTAAAGCTTGAGACATAAACACGGACATCCACCCAATCACATCATTTACCATTCGTGTAAACACTGACACCTCGAAATGATTTCATGAATCTGAACGTAATGTAAACATGGCTAGTGATTTCTGAAGGATCATGTGACACTTATTCATGTGATGCAAAGCTGCATTTTCAGCATCATTACTCTTCAATTTAAAATATATTAAAACGGGGAAAACAGTTATTTTAAATTGTAATAATATTTCACAATATTAGCCTATTGTATTTTAATGATGCCATTTGTACATATTTGGAGGTACTCACTGTGGCGCGTACGTCATGGACAGACACACGAAGTATCCGCTGGACCCGGAGAAAAGTAGCATTATTGTGAAAAACATGAAGTCGTTTAAGAAAAGCACAGGCAGATTGTGTCTCTCCTGCACGTTACACATCATGAGCAGCGGCACGAAGATCAGACGACACACGACCAGCGCTGGGAACAACCGGCTCTCTTTAGACGGCTGCGGGAGACACAACAGAGAGGAAACTTTCATGTTTTTGCTGTGAAATTATGAAACAATGCTCCACCAAGCAGAGCATTTCACCATAATATAAAACAGATTTTCCTACGGGCTGTGTGAAAATGTCTTGAAAGCAAGTTTATCCTTTTGGTCACATTTAAAAATCAAGAAAAAAAAATTACATTTAAGTGATTGTGAAAATAAAAAAGTGAATGTACAAAGCAAAGTTATTTTTTTCCCAGCCCGTTTTGCTCATGTTTGCCAGCGGTGCCAACCCTAGTGCAGGACAAGTACATCAAAGTATTTATTGATGTATATCATATATTTGAATCAAAGTGCCATTAACTTTCATTCAGGACAGGTATACAAACATTTAACGGAAAACAACACACACTCACATCCGACTGCATGTGTGTAATTTGTATCAGCAGTTCTCTTGGTGTGAATCACCCAAATGTGCTCATGGAGGGATAAAGGGATGGATTAAGGAAAGAATGATCAAATTATTCACTCACCCACTTTAATTTTAAAGTGGAAGTTCTTCCCAAAAAGTCCATCACGTTAAAGGTGAGAAAACAAAAAACAGGAATGAAGAATCGTTCTGAGAGAAAGAGGAAGAGAGACAAAAAAACATCCTTATATGTTTGAATCTGTAATAGTAGATGCAGATATGCAAACAGAATTCAATTCTGCTGAAAAGCAGCTTTAAAACGACAATAGTAAACAGTCATTCATTCATCTACGGAGACCGGGAGGAGACATGTTCAGTTCACTTAGTTTTGTTGTGGCCATGACATATCAACTCATTAAAGGGCATTAAACTCGTGGCCACAAGATAATTTTGTCAAAGTAACAACATTCTTGTGTTAATGTTAAAACAGAGTCAGACAAAGATGGAGAGACTCAAGAAGAAGTGACAACATGTAGAATGCAACAGGACGTCTCTGAATGGTTAGTTGATGAATTTATGTTGCTGATGTGGAGTTAACTATCTTCAATTAGCATATTCTGTCATGATAATCTATAAAGAGCTCGTATAGAAAATGTTGTGAGATACACACAGAGTGACTTTCTATTGCATGTGAAAAGATGGATGCTGAAGTTTGAGCTGACTCACAAATGTACTCTTATACAACAACTCTTCCTCTTCTCAACATGGACTGTGTGTTCCGGGGGCGGGGTTTATGTACATTTATTTTAGGGTTGGTGATGATGTCACTAACCCGGGAGGAATGTCCTGTTGTCCCTATCAGCCGTTTGTTGTAGCCATTTTCTTTAAAAGCAAATATCTTCCTTTACTTTGAACTTTGATCATTGTAACTTTGCAGATGTTGTTTATGCTCAAACAGCAACATTTCACACTAACTAAAGTTAGAAAAGTGACATCATACTTAACCACCCCTTTAAGTTTATCAATTATGGAATGAGTTCAATTAATCTAAAGAAGAGCAGCTCAAATATTAAAGGAATAGTTCACCCAAAAATAAAAAAAGAATGGATGCGCTTTTGAAAGCTTCAAAAACTCGGACACTGTGTCATTACAAAACTGCAATGAGACAGATTATTGTGTTCAGCTGAAAGAAATCAGTAATATACAATTAGTATGTCTTGAGGGTGAGTAAATCATTTTTGGGTGAACTATTCCTTTAAGTGTCCTCAACTAAGCAAACCAAAAGCCAAAAAAGAAAAAAACTTTGGGAGAAACCTAGCTCAGTCAGGGGACATTTTATATAAAGCACATTTAAGTTTTAGCCCTGCACAAAAAAAAAAAAATGTAATAGGCCGGGAAGGCAAATGAAGAAAACTGTGTAGTCTAGACTTAGAAACACTTATTGAAGTAGTACTTTAAATGTTGAATGGCAGAATGTACAAGGTTTTTCCCTGCACTGAAAACGCTGCTGTTTGCAAGTACTTTGAGCGCTATTCTTTATAGATCCACCAGATGGCGCCATTTATCAGGTTTTAAAACGATTAAGCAGAATTAAGTAAAAAATGGTCATGAATTTAATAATGACACTTAATAGAGTTCGACCAACCTCTATATTTGTCCTTTGCCAGATCACATCACATCTGACACCGTCTCAAACATCAATTAGGTTTTGAAATTGAACATGCACTTGCTTTGTTAATTATTAGCATAATGATTTTGAGGAGCAAGATGTAGAAATTGCAGCATGTGACTATCAGCGTTTGGTCAGGCAACAAATACAACATGCACTTGTATCAACATGTTATGCAATTGTGTACACAAGCCAACCTTTGCAATGTTGTGCATTAAATACACTACAAGCAATGCACTGGTCAATTTTAAGAATTTGGGCCATTTGGCTTCCATAATATGACTTATTTCAAACTACTAGCAATAAAACATCAATCATAAACACTTACTGTAAGAGTTTAATGAATTTGCATCCGTCTGTGGATTTCAATTACAATATATACCTTTAAAGCTGCAAGGTTTTTTTCCTCATGAACAGAGTCAGAAATATCTACCTCAGATATGCATTTATTTATTCACCTTGCTTTACAGACATCTAACTTTACAGTTTGTTTGTGTGTGTGTGTGTGTGTGTGTGTGTGTGTGTGTGTGTGTGTGTGTGTGTGTGTGTGTGTGTGTGTGTGTGTGTGTGTGTGTGTGTGTGTGTGTGTGTGTGTGTGTGTGTGTGTGTGTGTGTTTTCCAGGTAAACCCTACGACTTTTTTTTTTGTCCCCATGAGGAAAACATCTTGTACATCAGACAGAAAGTTGTGTGTGATGGGTAGGTTTAGTGTTAGTGTAAGGGTTAGTGTAAGGGGATAGAATATAAAGTTTGTACAGTATAAAAATCATTATGTCTATGGAAGGTCTCCATAAAACATTTAAAAACATGCATTTGTGTGTGTAAGAGCAAGCAAATGTATTCCATACCCCAGTTTCCTCCATAGACAGTTTTCACATCCAAGGTAACAGCTGGAAAAACTGATAGTGTTACTGTGAACACAAACGTCACACAGAACGCCATAACCCAAATCTAGAGAGAGATGATGATGACGACAATAAGCCATGGTTAAAGATTCAAAACAGACCACAAGCTGCGAGACGTTCTGATACTTTGATTGGTGAAATAACACGTCACCTTTTTGAAGACCTGCAGGACAGAGCTCTTCTGGGTGGACGTGTTTTCTGCCTGCAGCGGAAGGAAGGCCTGTTTGCAACCCTCCTCTTCACTCACACAGTTGGCAGCTTTGTTAGGATTCCCGTTGACCACAGAGGCATTAGACAGATCGCTCGTCGTCTCGCAGACTTCCACAGTTTCTGGAGGAACAGAATTCATTTCAATAAAAATATTCCCTTGTGAAAAATAAGTGCACTAGATTTTGAAACACCTTAAAGGTGCAGCTTGGACACATCTTCAGTGAAGGACCCAGGGTCACAGGGTGTTTCGGGTCTTTGATCTTCAGACACCCTCACCTGGGCGACCCAACCGGGGTTGATCAGTCCCCGGTTTGTGTCCAAGCAGCGCGCTACTCCATGCTTCTCCCTCTTAATCCATAACCACCTTGAGGCTTTTTCTGCGGCCTCACTGATGTTTTTAGTGGCTCTTCTTTCACGCAACCCTCTGATGCCAAGGAGCCCGAATGCCCGATGCACCGATTGACTTAGAAAGCCCCTGCAGCCCACTTCTATTGGCTCACAGCGGGCCCTCCATCCTCTCCCTCTGCATGCTTAACCAGCTCAAGATATTTGGCCTTCTTCCTTTCGAAAGCCTCCTCCATTCTGTCCTCCCAGGGGACAGTAAGCTCCACTAGCACAACTTGCTTTGTTGAGTCAGATGTTAAGACCAGATCTGGCCTCATTGACGTCCTTGCTATGTGCTCTGGGAACTTTAACTGCCTCCTAAGGTCCACATGCAACTGCCAGTCACGGGCCATGGCTAGCAGTCCAGTTGAGGCCTTACGTCCTCCCTGGGGTTTCTCCCCTGCCCTAACAAAGGAGATGTTGTGCCTCACTGGGACTTGATGTTTAGACTCCCGGATTGCGGTGAAGATGGTGTCCGCTACTACCTTCAGCACCTGGTTATGGCGCCACGTGTACCTCCCCTCTCCTAGTGCTTTAGGGCAGCAACTTAGGACGTGCTCCAAGGAACCACGAGCCGGGCACAGAGGACATGTTGGTACTTCTGCTAGGCCCCAGATATGAAGGTTAGATGGACTTGGAAGGACATCATACACCGACTGGATCAAGAACTTAAGTCTTGCGGGTTCAGACTTCCATAGTTCTGTCCAGGTGATCTTCCGGGCAACTGCATGATTCCAATTGGCCCAGGCTCCTTGTTGGCGCATTGCCACGGTCCTACTTAGACGTTCCTCCTCCAACTCAGCACGAATCTCTCCCTGCACCATCTGGCGTCTCTCTCGTCTTTGGGCTTTGTCGTAGCGTTGTTTTGTGTGGCTACCTAGACCAGCTCTTCCCACTGCCACAGAGCCAACTAAGACCCTATGTCTCAGTCTTGCTTCTGCTTGGTCGACTGCCTCTTGCGCTCGCCATTTCCTCCCAGTTCTGACTGTGATGCCTGCTAAAGAGACTCTGGTGTCAGCTGAGTCTCTGTAAAGCAACACCTCCCTGGCTCTGGTGACTTTGAACTCCTCGGTCAGGCCAGTAAAAGGAAGCTGCAACTTGTTGTTGTGCCCATAAAGAGCAATGCTGCTCAGGCTCTTCGGCAGGCCCAACCATCTCCGCAGGTATTGGCTGATATTACGTTCAAAGCCCTCCACAAGGGATACTGGGACTTCGTAGATCAGTAGTGGCCACAGGAGTCTTGGCAGGATACCGTGCTGATATATCCATGCCTTGAACTTCCCGGAAGACCGGACTTGTCCACCTCTGATAGCCACGTCTTCAGCTCCATGTGGGCTGCTTCCACCGCTGCCTTGTCCTTTAGGGTGCTGTCGAAGATCTTCCCTAGGCTCTTCACAGGCTTCTCTGACACTGTTGGAATAGTGACTCCATCCACGCAAAAACGGTGTTTGTCCTCCACTCTCCCCTTTCTCAGGACCAAGGATCTGGACTTAGCTGGTTTGAACATCATTCTTGCCCATGCCGTGATCCTTTCCAGACCGCGGAGGAGCCACCTGCACCCTGTCACTGATGTTGATGTGACAGTCAGATCGTCCATGTAGGCTCGAATTGGTGGTTGGCGAATGCCGGATCTAGACGGGGGGCCCCTACATTCCACCTCAGCAGCCTTGACCAGCATGTTCATCGCTAGGGAAAACAATGTTGGCCAGAATCTTGAAAAAGATTTTGCCTTCCACACTGAGCAGAGAGATGGTGCGGAACTGCGTGATGTCACTCGCGTTCTCCTCCTTTGGTATCCAAACACCCTCTGCGTGACGCCATTGCTGGGCCACCTTTCCCCTTCGCCATACTACCCTGATGAGTCTCCACAGCCTCTCCAGGAGTCTCGGACAATATTTATAGACTTTGTATGGCACTCCACTTGGGCCTGGAGCTGCGCTAGTGCGTGCCGCTCGTACGATGTTCCTGACCTCTGCCAAGGTGGGCTCCTTGATGTTGAACTGGAAAGAGGGTTCTGGTGGTGTGGGTAGCTCTCTGCAGGTGGGCAGATTCTCCTCTCTCCTGCTATCACTGTATTTATCACTGAGATGCTGATTGATCTCCTCCTTTGGGAATTGCAGGGTCCCACTCCGCTTCTGCCCCAGCAGCTGCTTAGTAAAGCTAAAGGAATTTGCAACGAAGGCCATTCGCTTGCGAGCTCTCTCTCTGCCTCTCCTCCTGTGCCTCTCAGCCCGCAGTAGAGAGATAAGTTTCTGCCTCAGGACGTCCCGGAGCTCTGTCAGGGCTGGCTTTTCCTCCTCGCTCGCCCTCTTATACTGACGGTTTAGGGCCTTCAGCTCTTTCCTGAGCTGGGAGATCTTGGTCTCACGCCGGTTTGGCCTAGCGATGTTCTGAGCCTTCGGTACTTTGATGCCCAATCTCTCTGCACCGATGCTGATGATTAGAATGCTCATCCACTGCAGTCGCTGATCAACTTCTCCTCTGCATGATGCATCTAGAGTAGCCTCAACATCCTCGTCAAACTGCCGCCACTCGGCCTCCTTGTTTGCAGCAGGCCATAAAACCCGGCGGTGTTCTGATAGTTTGCTAGGAGTAGCATGTCGAGCATGGAGGTTCTGGACACTGTGGGGTGACTCCGGTTCCTGCTCCTCCTCCGTCTCACCAGGATCAGTGCTTACCACTGGCTGTGCGTTGCTCCACTTGCTTCCTCCTTGTGCAGCCCATCTTGGCCTGATGGATCCTCAGGCCTCTGAGGTTCTTACAGCTCTTGCCGCAAACACAGGTTGCTGTCGTCATCGAAAATCCATTGCGTATATCTGGTACCGTGAAATCTGTCCTTTTTGGCGGCGCTCTCGGGCACCCCGGGCACTTAATTATATTGAATGTGCATTTTTAGTGAATGTCATTAATAATATAATATTAATTACATAAAAGGCACCTTAAGTGTAATTAAGAGTCTACTTTTGTGACTCGATTTTAGTACAATTTTAAAAAGTGCACTGTGTAAAAAGTTTTATTTTAAAGTGCATTGTAAATCTTTTTTAATAATTTGTGCTGTGCTTTAAAGTACACTTATTTTGATGTGTTGACTAACATACTAAAGCAGATGCGATTTTAGACTACACATTCGTAATGAAGTTGCAATTTAGTACATTACAAATAATAACATGACATTTTAGTTGAATACTAGTCAGTAAATTCAGCACTATTTCAAAGAAAATAGAATTATAAAATAACAAAGATGTATTTAAGAGGACTTTTACTGACCCACTTCAGTAAGACTATATTAAATACAGGTATAATACATTTTCATTTAATTGTTGGTTCACACCTTAATAGTATGTTACTTCTGTAAAACATAGTCTTTTTAAAAGTATGCTAAAGTGTATTTCTTTTTCCCAAGGGAAATAACAATTGGAATTCATATTATTTTAAAGATACTTGCTTTTTATCTATTAATAATGGTGAAATGGTAATCCAATATGTGCATGTTGCACAACAATTATATACACCAAGTTTACCTGTAGGCAGCAGCTGGCTCGACGGCTCAAGCTCGTAGCTCTTGCTTTTGCTGTCCAGGTAAAATCTAGCAAATGCCTGCACACACACACACACACACACACACACTCCAGAGATCAGTCTCAGAATTAGTTGACTAAAGAACAGCACAGACACACACTCACCAGTTTGGGTAACAGCATGTAACTGATGAGCGTGATGAGGGTCCCGACACACGGAGTGATGAAATAACCCAGAGCTGCCGTTTCACCATCAGCTTCACCTGTTACACACACATACAGTGAACAGATCTATATAGAAATATAGCATGAATGTTCATTTGGTAACAGTGAATCTCTGTGGAGTTAAATAAGCTAAATCTAAAAAGGGAAAGAAATACAATGCTGACCTGACATTGCCAGAGAGATGAAACAATAAGAGAGATGAAACAATGACAAAATTGTCCCACTAGTGAGCTTAATCTCACAAAACCTCATTTGCAAGATTACACTTTATTTTAAGGTGCCCTTGTTGTATTTATACAAGTACTGAGTAATCTGAATTAACAACATGTACTTTGGTTTAGGGCAAGTTGCTTGTAATTATGCATAATTTGCTATAGTAAGTACATGTAAGATGTGTGATATGAACACTGTCAAATAAAGTGTTGGCGATTATTGTTCCTACTTTTATTATATTTTTTCCTATTATTTTCTTCCATTATATTTTATTCTTCTTTTAATTTACTATTGTGAGTTTCGGGTGCACTTGTGAGGGACTTTATTTAAAATTCCCCCACAAATGCACTGAAATTTTGAAATCAATCATCTTACTGAAGTTATTATAATTAAATAAAACCATTCAGTAACTTAAATTAAAATGGTTTAAAATAAAATAAAAATTAGAAACATTTCTAATTTTCCTTTAGTTTAACTTGATGTACTAAAAGAACCGAAACTAAAATTAAATAGAAACGAATAAATACTAATATATATATATATATTTATTATTTTTTATACAAAAAACTGATTTTAAATTAACAAAAATGTAGAAATGAAAACAGAAACATAAAAATGAAAACATACAAAATATGATTTAAAATTATAATGGTATCTCAATGATACGAAAACAACAATGCATCTCACTTGCTATGGCGATGATCATAGCCAGAGCAGCAAATGTCCCTGCGAGTCCCTGTCCGCTCATAAAGACGGCGCTGTACTTCTGCGGCAACAAACCCACCAAACCGAACAGACTTCCCTGTAACACGGCCCCGAACGCTGACGAGAGACAGACAGAACAATCATCAAGAACACACACAAAAACTTTATAGCAAGAGTGGGTGATGCACATAAAAAAAAACTAGGGATGCACCGAAATGAAAATTCTGGATGCACTTAAAAATGATTTATTATTTTAAATTAGACTTTTTTTGTATAATTGTAGTAATATTAGACTTTTAAATGAAATTCAATCATTTTAATGATACTGAATGAAAAAAAATACAAGCCAATAAAATAACCACACTTTTATTAAAAGTAAAAATTGGACAGAAAATATATTAACATTAAATATCAAGCTTATTCTTTATTCAGTTCGTCGCAACAGAATTAGATTTAACAGATTTATTTTTTGACCAATTATCTAAATAATGTATAGTCCTACAAAGCTATTATTATCAGAGCATGTGAGCAGAATAGCGGGGATCGGGTAAGTGAACAGGAGGGTAACGTCATTTTACCACCGTTATCCAGCACGGCTATACCACACCATAATACAGCACAGTAGGGCTGCAAAGTATGGAAACAAGAAACAAGTATGGAAACAAGAAACAAGTATGGGCCTACTACTACATAAAAATTTCATGTCGGCGCGTTATTTGAGCAGACTTTGCTTTTATTTTCAGACGTTTTTCTCTTTCGGCCAAAAACAGATAATTTTCGGCTGCATAAAAACAATAACAGTATTTGATACATCTCAGTATTTATTCATTTACTCTGAAATAGATTTAGGGGGCGTTTACACTGTTTTCAACTAAATAAACTTTTTATTGGTTTTGGACGTTCATTTACATGACGATGGCGTTTTGGGGGCCTGAAAAAGTAAACTTTTGAAAACCGGTTTCAAAGTGCACGTTTTTTTAAAAAAATGATATCATTACCGTCTCTGTGTAAACTACAAAAAATGTGAATGTGAAAAAGGTGATGTCATTTGCCTGTGTATTACGTATTCAGTCTATAGTGTTTCTTTACAAAGCGACATCGCCAACTACTGGCCTGGAATGCAGATTTTAGTCATTTTTCCAGATCCGTGTGAACGGGGATCATTATGACAATGTTGTCGTCCATACGCGAAACTATTCAAAAAAGCAAAGGAAAGACTTTTAGTTTTTAGTACATAATCGTTGTGTAAACATACCGTAAAAGGTTGTTTGTCAGCTAACGTTCGGTTCGAGGGTTCAAGTCTCTTTTCTCACCAGTTACCGGTAATCTTTTTAAATTTTCAGTTGAAATATTAATTTAAAATAACTGTTTTCTATTGTAATACATTTTAAAATGAAATGCATTCCTGATGAAAAGCTGAATTTTCAGTGTCACATGATATTTTAATATGCTGCTCAAAAGTGATGGTGATATATGAGGTTTCAAAATCACTAACAATTGATAAACCAGATAGTAGCCATGGTGACGGAGAAGAACGTGTCCTCCCCCATTGGGACCTTCACCAGGGCAGCAGTGAGGATGAAGAAGATGAGGATGAAGACTAAACTGCCTGCTATCCTTATCCTCTCTGAGATCCTGAAACACAAATGATCTGCTATATATTACTGGTTTCAGTAAATGTTTGGTATATTAAACTACACACATTATTTTAACAACAACATTTCAGCGACTATATATTCTGGCAGAAGAATGTGGGTAATAAAACGTTTTAATTACAATGTGTCCTTAAACATTATGTAGAAGCCATTTGTTTATTATGAAACTATCTTACTAGTTGTTAGTGGATGTGATATAAAAAAAAACCATCTAACAAATTTCAAAAAACTTACAGCTGATAGAGAAAAGAGTTGAGCAAAGTGAACAGCAGCAAAGGCAGCTGGGAAAGCAGAGTCATCCAGTTGTTGAAATAATACTCCGTCCTAGTTGTTATTGTACCGTTGCTCCATTCAGACGTATTGAGTCTGTTGTTGAAATACTGTAAAAAGCAAATCAAATATTTTAGAGACACTAAACAATCACTTTCAACACTGAAATATAAACAAATGTAACACTATGACCTGACAGATTAAGTGGTCGACCAATATGGATTTTTAACGGCCAATGTCGATAACTTGGATATGATAACGAAACGATAAAGATACACAATATTTAACAACATAGTAAATATCACATGCATAACAATTTCTGCGATTAAATTTACATGTATTTTACACAAAAATGAGAATGAATCCTTTGAAAGAGAATCAAGATCAAAAACCCAGCATAAAAAGTAAACACTGTAACCAACAGAAATGTGGAAAAAAGCATCGAACAGGAGTTTTTTTTACATCTTTCAGCCAAATCTGCTGGAACAACACAGTTGTCTGCATTTTAATGGACAGTTCATTAGTCTGAGAGAAATCCCCTCTCTCAGAATATTGATCTTTTTTCGATCTGAATTCCCCAACGAGTGTGATTAGTTGGCTAGTTGGCTAACAGCCAGGATTAAACCTATTAGCCTGATCACTGCTCCAGAGTTTTCTCCTATATTCCTGGAATCACTATAATTGTGATGTTATTACTGTGTAATAGAATCAAAATCATTTTTAATCAAAAATAATTCCTTAAAAGTTAACCATTTTCAAATGAGTAAACTGAGAGACTGATTGGTCGTCTGAGTAAAATGAGTCCGCCCCCTTGTCTCTATGACACTGTGATCCAGAGCTATGTTCAATACAAAATCCCTATGCATTTTAAACAACAATATCTGAGTAACAGACAGACGTCAAAGAAGTAAGAAGTCTTTATTTTTATTGCCAACATTGAAGACACCCATGTTAACAAGCAGAATCACTGAAGGAGAAAACCGTAATTTTGTGTCACCATTATGGAGATTAGTGTTTGTTTTAGCTGGGCTCTTGACCCTTAAACCACTTTATATTTTGCTTATCTGCTGTACCTGAGTCATAACAGCCAGATGAACAAATAGCAAAGGTGATCTGATGGTTTTGGTTGTTATTTAACAATCATTATTTCATAATCATTTGACCTGAATCATTGAATTAATCTAGAGCCCAATGTCTGAGTTAGGTTAACTTTATTAAATATAGCAGCACTGGCCTTGTACAGCATACATTTTTTAGCCTTTTCAATGAAATCCAAATGCTCAAAAAATAAAATGGTGACAAACAGATCACCTCTGATCATAAGCTCATTTTGTATTCATGCAGCAATGGGAGCAATGAATGTGTTTTGATTGGTGGCACCCAGAATGCGCTGCAACATACTTTATAATTGTCACCATTGTTGAGATTGACAGGCTGATTCTTGAAGTAGTAAATTCAACTCAAAATAGTTTAGCTAAGCTTATGAATATAATTAATCTAAAAAATTACTTATAAAATATAAGGACAAACAATTTACAAAATATAAGTACACTCAATTTAAAAAATATATCTGGATTTAGATACATTTATTTCGTGCAACCCCTTGACATAATAAAATTAAGTAAAGTCAACATAAAAAAAAATTCAGTGCATTACCATTGATGCCGTCATAAAGAAGTTCCACGGCAACAGTGTTCCCAGGCCAAGGATGAAGAATATGACCGCGACAAGGCAGCCGCTAAACAGAAGAGTAAACATAACAGCAATTGTCTATTTGCAATACATTCATTTAAAAAGATGAATCCCCAATTAAAAAGAATTTGAGAAATGTTAAGATTTCTTTTTTTTTTACTTCACAGCATGATATTATGAATAATGCAACGCCAAAACCAAGTGTGTGGAGCAAGTTGTTTAAAAAATCATAAGTTTGGGTTTTTTTTATTTCCAAAATAATTTAAATAACGGTCACATGCAAAAACAAACCAACAGGCAAATGTTTCAAAGTGTAAAATCTTTAAGTATTGTATGTAATTTTTAATTGAATAAATCTTAAATTGGCAGTGTGTTCATCTATCATCTATTCATCCATCGTGTTAATGGACTCCTGGCTGTCTGCAAACTTAAGACCAAATGACAATAAAGACATTTTTGCACTATTTAAGCCTTTTTTTTTTTTTCCTGAAAAGTGAACTTGGGACACGTAAAAAAAAACTTGAATGGCCCATGGGAACCCTACCTTCACAAAAAAATATTTTAATGCAAATTATCTCAAGCTGAATTAATTACCAGTTTAATATCAAAAGAAAAATAATGAGAAATGACTTAATTGTCCACTTATATGACCCAGGTAATTGTGGAAAGCTATTAGTTTGATTAGAGTCTGTATCTGTCTGTTCTGTTGACTCACTTGATAGCTTTCAGTACAATTAAACTGAATCCCTGTGCTTTTTTTCTAAATCATATATCATTGAGCTTCTCTGAGATTAAATCAGTCCTTTAGCTTGAGAGAATCTCATGTGTTGAAGGCGTAAAAAAAAAAAAAAAAAATTATTAAATCCAAAATAAACCTACCGGTCTTTCGGGGTGTCCTCGCTTTTGTTCATTTTGTCCAATGTACAGTTGGCAGCTGTTCAAAAACAAAACAAAATCATGAAAATGCAATTGAAACTTTATATTCCATTACAAATGGCATGCTCAGCTGCAACAGCGATTCTGAATGATTCCCGCAGTGCTGGTTGTTTAAATAGTCACAACATCCTTCCGTCACACTAAAACAATCCATATGTTGGTAAAAAAAAAAAACGGATTTTGGCTATCATCAAAGCTACTGCGCACATGCGTTTAAATGGCGTAGAAAAGAATGAGTCAAATATTCATGAGCATTCTTTAGCTTCATTTACACCACATACTGACTTTGAAAAGATTTGGCAACAACAGCAGTCCATCCGCAAAATACTCAGTCCAAAAGAAAGAAGTTTTTACATGACTGCATTAGCTACAGTTTAAGCAAACAAAATAGTTTCAACTAAACATGACTCCACGTGAACAGGCATGGCGTGTTAGTTTGGGGAAGAGAGAGGAGGAGGAGGAGCATTTACGTCACGCTTACACTCCCACGCACAAAACTAAACCATTGTGTTAGAGAATGTGTATGTTGCTGTGGCTTGGAGCTATTGTCAACATAAATTACAATATATTGACAAAAAAGAGATTATGATTAGAGGTGACGTAAAGAAGCATATAAAAGAGAAATAACCATTGCAAAAAAGAAGTGCACATAATTGATTTGAATGAATGTGCAAACACACTGTTAAAAGTATATATTTTTTAATAACTGTACTTGTAGATAATAATGTCATCATTTACTCTCCCTCAAGTTTTTCTAAACCTGTATGAGTTTCGGTCTTCTGATGAACACAAAAGATATTTTGAAGGATGTTGGTAGCCAAACAGTTTTGGTCCCCATTGACTTTCATAATATGCAAAAAAATATAAAAAACTAAGTCAATGGGGACCAAAACGGTTTGGTTACCAACGTGCTTCAAAACGTATTTTTATTTTTAAAATGTATTCAGATGAGCAAACACCAAACTGATTCCTCTTTCGACGCGCTTGTGCTTGACCTGACACATAGACAAAATTATGTCAAAATACCAGTCTCGGCAAGTATTCTCGTAAACACATTCGGTTGTGTCTTAAGAGAACATAAACAGTTGAGAAAGAAATCAGATGTGCATCAGTATATTGGATGGGGGTGAGAATCTCTAGGCACCTCACGATTCGATTACGATTCAGAGGGCTTCTAGCCTGACTATGTCAGACTTCGTACTTCCGCTCAATTGCAAAGCGAAATAGCAGAGTTTGGTATTACCAGGCTAGAGGCCTGCGATGCGACGATACAACGATTATAGATGCATCTTTTTTTCTATACAGATTTTTTTTCCTCACTGTGTGACTACTTGGTCGTTTTTAAAAAAAGTGTTTTGTAATGATCCATAATGAATTCACTTCCAATATATTTTATTAAAGCTACACTGTGTGATTTTTACCCCATCTAGCGGTGAAAAGGTATATGACCATCCAGTGAATATTAGTTTCTGTTCTTCTCAATTCCGATTTCGTTTTAACTCCTACGGTGGCCAATGTAGTCCAAGATTAACATGGCTTCAAGTTCGACCTCGTCCATGAGTGTTCCTTCAAGCGATACGCGAAAGGCGAAGCTTGAATTAACGGGCATGTCCCTTTTTGGCTAATGTACTTTCAAGATGGAGGGGCAACATGGCGACCGACATTAGAACCCCTTACCCGTATGTATTTTCAATGGCATACTATACACTCACGAGAATACTTTATTACTTGAACGAAGTAAATATACATTAATGAGCACATATATTTTTGAAAGAACTAAGAGTTTTTAGCTAAGAATAAACTAAAAAAGTTACGCAGTGTAGCTTTAATTAAACAAATGGAAGTGATTTGGCAATAAATGTTGCGATAGAGTTTGTGGAAGCTTTTATGTTTGTCCTGGTTTCCACGCAAGCGCTGTTTGATCTGACGTGTGGTTTATAACAGAATTCTGTGCCGAATTCGAATGCTTTCAATTAGATCTCGCTTGCGATGTTATTAATTCTGCTGTGAATTCAAACGCTTTCTTACGGGATCTTCCAGCGCCGTGTAATAAGTGTCGTGTGATTGAGATCGGCCCACGAGGAAACCTGAACTCGCGAGGAAACACAAGCGAATAGCTCGGTTTAATAACTTTCGTTTCACTTTCATTTCGATTAATGCTTCTCGTATCGCATCTAGAAGTTGCAGCTCTTATCAATTGCACAACGTGGTGGTTGCACCAGTACGACCTTGTGTCCATTTGGTAGCAGTCTGGAGCCCCTACTTGCATAAAGTGCAGCTCTTGTCCAGGTCCTTTTTCCCTTCAACTTCATAGAAGTCAAAATTACACTAGATTTGAATGCAGAAGGTGCCGTGATCAACAATCATTCGTCTCTGTTATGTGCACAGTTGCACGCCACAGACTGTCCAGGCACCTTTTGCGTTCCCTCAACATTATGTTGTCAATTAACATTTAGAAAATCGATTTTTGACATTTTGATTCAAATCAGAATCGTCCGCATCGCGATGCACCTAACCATTTTTCCCTCCCACTATTGGACCCATGCATTTCAGTCTTAAAGTGACAGCAGCCCATAAAAACCTCTGCTGTCTATGTCATTAATGCTAATAAAACAATAAAATAAAGCATTAACATATTAATCAATATAAAATTTCTACAGGGAACACTAGTGTTATTTTTCATGCATGCCTAATAATTACATTTCTATGCCTGAATACTATAGTTAGACCTTACTTTATTTGTAACTTTGTTTTTATCTATGTAAATTGTGATTAATAGTGTAGGCTATTTAGCGATTTTGTTTTAAAGTAGGCCTATATAATTTCTGTAATATGTAGTACACTTTTTAAAAGTATGCTAAAGGTAAGGATGGTTTTAAGTATGGCTTTTTGAGTAAAGAATTTTTTTTTTTAAAAAATCTTTACCGTCAATTTACTTCAACAATCTCTTTACATTAGAACGTTTTGTAGGTAAAAATCAAACTTTTTTTTTGTTTACTGTATCATAGTACAACATTCTTTTTTCAACCGACAACATTCTTTTTTTCAACCGACTTTTGAACAAATTGAGATTTTACTCCAGATTATACATTTCACAATGACAAAACCTGTTACACAGTATTTTTCTACACATGCAAGTGAAGTGAGTGCATTAGTCCTATTATAGTAACTGGGTTTGGTGCTGTGATCTAAACCGGAAACAACAAGAGTGCCACCCGACACTTCTGACCAGCATCTGCTTCACGTGAACATGACTCACTGCCAAACCCTTCATGAGACAGATCACACAGATATGCAATATTCGATACAATAATGCTTATGTAAAAAACTTAAATTATCTTTAAAACATATTTAAGATTATATATACGTGTTTCACATTCTTTTTGTGACAAGACAAACATCCCTACAATTTCTGAAAGTGAACAGCAGTGTTTTACTGTAAGAAAGTGTTATTTTAACATCAGTGTAAACCACTGGGTTTAGGTTTTCAGGTAAGTCTACGTTAGGTTTATTTAACATCAGAAACTGAATAATCAAATGTAAAGTAAAACATTGCTTAGTTTTCACTGAATGAATTAAATACTGATTCTTATTAAAGCTACAAAAGTTATTTAGCCAAGAGCAGTGAGGGATTTTCCTTTTTGTCTTTTGTTCATGACCCCAGTTATCGCAAGCCACTGCGATATGCATATCGCGATATAGATTTGCCATATTTCCGATCATTTTTTCGATATATTGTGCAGCCCTAATAAAAATAAAAAGTACCATCTCTCACAACAACTCTAACCCAAAAAGAGCACACCTAGCATGTCTGAATGAAGAAAAAGAAGAAGAAAAAGAGACAACTCTACAACTTTAAAAAGCACTGAGCAGGTACTTTTAAAATGAAATGAATGAAGAATGGATTTGATCTTAAAAAGTTGTCCTGTATTTTAAAGAGGATTTAATTACATATCCAACTGACTATATTGAAATATTTTAAATGTACTAAATTACAGCTTCATTATTACAATGTGTTTACAAACATGTAAATATTGACAGAAGATTCAATCATTTCATTACAGTATGTTTTAGCTTCAAGTTCAGCAAGATCATCTAAAAGTTCAGCTAGATCAGCTAAATGCATTTAATATAATTTAAACTAAAATATATTTTCATTAATTGCAATAATATGCAGTGTCAGAAAACACTACTTTCAGGTTGCACTTTAGTATACATTTTATAAGTATATTATTTTTGTAATAAGTTCTCTTTTTAAAAGAATGCCAGAGTGTACTTTTTTCAAAAGGAGGAGCTTGAACAAATAACAGGAAAAAGTACCCTGGAGGGTTTTCTTTTCC
The DNA here is from genome assembly GCA_036326025.1 of Chrosomus eos. Taxonomy (NCBI): domain Eukaryota; kingdom Metazoa; phylum Chordata; class Actinopteri; order Cypriniformes; family Leuciscidae; genus Chrosomus; species Chrosomus eos. The sequence continues at coordinate 52,650,470 of CM070818.1, forward strand.
ATTTAACCCAGTAATGCATGAAAACAAAGACTCAGTGTGAAAGCCAGGCCGTTTATTCCCAACAGCACAGCAGCTCACAAATTATTTTCACTAGAGACAAAGTAAGGATTCACAAATAGTTTATCCAAACCATTACACACACTCAGAGGGTAACATGAGGGAGGTGACGATGGGAATTTAGATGGTAGATTATGCCAAGAATGCATAACCCTTTCGTGACTGGTCTGCTTCCATTCAAAACATCTGTCAGTGTTTCAGTAGTCTCACTGGATATAAAAGTTGTCAGTAAACCAGAGACAGAGTTAAAGAAGGTCATGGGAAGCATGAGTGATACAGCAAATGTTGCAGAAAAATCGAAAGAAAATGTTATGTTACCATCTATAGCAATCTGCACTTTCTCAATGTTTAATACAAGAATGAATAAAAATCTATAGTTAAAAACTAGAAAAATAAAATGCAAATCACATTTCCTGCAATGTTTTTCATGACATTAAACATATGCATAGGATAGGGCTGCACAATTAATCATATTTTAATGGGTCTATTTTTAATTACCACAAAAATAATCCAAATACTTGATTTATCGTCAAAATGATCCACCGGATTAGGCTACTCGATTACCAAAATACTCTTTAGTGACAGTCCTAATCGTGATTCAACTCACCTCAACTTTTATTTATTATAAAGCACTTTCAAATCCGTTAGAATGGACCAAAGTGCTGTCCATAGCAAATAACTCTACAATACAAACATAAAATAACATCAAAACATGACACCAAGAAAATCATACAACCAATCACTCACAGTTCTCAGACCTAATCAAACGCTTGATAAAAGAAATAAGCCTTCAAGTCCTTTTTAAAAACATCCATGCTTGACGAGGATTTTAAAGATAGTGGCAACACATTCCAAAGTGCAGGCATCTTTTTAATTATGATTATTATATGATTATAATTTGAGCAAAATAATCATAATTATCAGTTTAACCGTTAGGCTACCGTGCAGCCCCACATAAGGACGACTGATATTTTCATTTACATACTAACGTAAAAATATGTTGGTAAATTTAGCCTTTTGTGTAGGCTATCTGAAAGATTAATCGTTTTCTTTATTATGGAGACTCTTATTTGGAACTGCCCCATTTATATCCTGTCTGATGCTTTATTCCAGCATAAACAAATCTCTTGGTCTACAGTAAACCTCAAAATAAATTTAACAAACATCTCTCCATCGTCAACCTGTCCACCCCTTCTTCAGAAAAGACCGAGCATTTGATTGCATGTATCTAATCACACCACTTCCTTATTGAAAAGCCTTTCATTTCTTTTTTCAATTGTTTCTTTCAAGGCACCTTCAGTCATAGTAAATAACCTGCTTGCATCATCATCAAGATATGAGACTAGTAATATCGGCCTGGCCAATATTTTACCATTTTGAAATTATTGCCATTTATCAGAAGTCTCAACAACAAAATGCATATTAAACTTTTCATTGTTGAATGGTTATGATTTCAAAGGCAGGTTAATATGACATGATGTCTTAATATGCTTACGCAAGAACACTACAGCTGGAAAACAACAGTAACACCATAACAACAACAGTTAACTGTTACAACAGTATACGCCTGTTTTAATGAGAGAAAAACAAGTATGCCCGAACTTTAACTCTTTGTACGGTCCCCCTTCCCTTTTCTATTAGTTTTATTTCATTTTTAATTTTCAAATGCAGTGTTTCTTCTTTGCACCTGAAAAAGAAAAGACGACGCAATGAATGTCGTCCTACGTAGTGTTAGTTAATGTATTGTAATAGACCTGATCGGTTCGTACTTTCGTATCGTGTGTGAAAGCAGTTTGTGTGACACGTCAGACAAAAGCTTCTCTATTCTCTCCAGTTGGTGAGTGATGACATAAATTAACTCGTTACTAGAACATTCAATTCAATTCACTCTTGCGGGAGTGTGTGAGGGAGTGAGCATCATCATACACGCTTTCAACATGCTTATTTTTCTCCAGAGAAAGAAAGGTCATTTGAAAGTCCGCGTTTCGTTTATCTGCTTACCTGTTTTTACGATGCTTTTGGTTTTCTCATTTTTTCTGTCTATTTCACATTATTTCAACAGAACGCAGCGAAGTACGCATTCATTTAATTAACTGTTAGATCCTCCATGCGTTTATTTTTCTTCTTCTTCTTCTTCTTTTTTTGTCTTATTGGCAACCGCACCGAAGTGCATTACTGCCATCATCAGGTAGGTAGCTTGAAACAGAAACACTTCACATTTCCCCCCCCCCCCCCCCCCCCCCCTCCCCCACCTTGTTGTGAGTTAAAAATAATCACCTAATTATTTAAACCTAAAAATGACCTCTGCACTGGACTAAATATGTATAATATGACTGCCGAGTCACTTTCACCCCAAAATGGCGGAAGCGTAGCGCTGCTGCTGGGCGCTGGTGTTGCAATGGAACGTTCTATTGGCTTTCACTTCTTGTCAATACGTTCTTTGTTTCCGCTTCCAAACACATAACTGGATGGATCCATATGGTTCCTCTTCCTACCCTAAATCCACTTTGATAAGGTGTTAATTTGCCTTCTTTTTTGCAAAAAATATACTAGTCTGTCCATTATCATTCTCTCCATCACTTTCCCTACATGAGATGTGTAAGGGCTATTGGTCTATAGTTAGCCGGCTTACTTGGATCCTTCCCTGGTTTCCTTATTGGCAATATCATGCTTCTTTCCAACTTTGTGGTAGCACACCCATTTCCCAGACTTTATTGTATAATTAGGCTACTCGTCTCAACGATTCCTCACTTAACTGCTTGATCATAATAACTGACTTCATCTTGACCCGGAGTAGTTTCTCTCATCCTCCTCAGCGCTCGTTTTAGTTCCGTCAATCCAAACGGGACATCCATTAATAATAATAATACATTTTATTTGTATTGCACTTTACATTTTAGCAATCTCAAAGTGCTACAGAGCATGTAGTAATATAATTAAAAACTCAAAATCAGTAATAAGTTTAAAGGAGGGGGCTATAAAATACATTTAGTTGAAAGCTTTTTTTAAAAAGATACGTTTTTAGGTTTTGTTTAAAAACATCTGTAGTCTGTGGGGCCCTCAGGTGATCAGGGAGGGCATTCCAGCCTCGGAGCAGCCGATGAATAGGCCCTACCACCCATGCAGCAGAGCTTGGTTCTGGGGACATAAAGGGTTTGTGTTTGCAGAGCGGAGAGTACGTGAGGAGCTCTGGTGTGGGAGGAGTTCCTGTAGGTAAATGTCCATGGATGCACTGGTGGGTGAGGAGGGAGACCTTATATTCAATTCTGAGTGGGACAGGGAGCCATGAAGAGATTTTAGGATGGGCGTGATGTGATCATGCTTGCGCACCCTCATCAGGATCCTGGCAGCACTGTTCTGGATGTATTGTAGTCTCTGGATGCTTTTGCCAGAGATCCCGATGAGGAGTGCATTACATTATACTATCTCTTTCCTCTCTCTTTTCCAATAGATAAGGATGCTCTCTTAATTTCCTCCCTTTCCCTCTTAAATTCTTCTTTTAAATAATGTACTTTTACAAATGTATTACAAAACATTTCCGCTTTATCACAGTTCTCTTACGAGAGTACTCTCGTGTTGCGTAAGCTAGCTTACGCTACGGGAAAACTCCTTTTCTCGAGAATACTGAAGCCAAAAAATTATCCTTTAATTTTCTCATATTTAAAACGCATGCTTGCACAGAGCAGACCTAGAATAGGCAGCTCGTGCGCCTATTGGCTGCTCTGCGGCAAGATGCTGCAACCTATCGGTGGACTGGGAGTGACGTCAGCACCAATAGCAGCGCGGGTGCCCGAGTGCGTCACGTCCCGCCAGAATAGGCGTGGCTTACCTCTATATAAGCCCGGTCCAGATAGGGTGTTCTTTGATTTTTCTCCACTTCAGCGAAGTATTCACATCGCTGACTCTCCAGAGAAGCCGCGCCGTCGAAACAAGCACCTCAGCGGGACGAGCCCTCTGCACTGCAGTTGGAAGCCGCCTTCGCCGCTTCATCGCCGTACCTGCTGCGCTATCCGGCGCCCATATCCTTTTCATATTCCTTCTCTAGTATTGTAAAAGAGCAAGAGGCGTTGTTTCAAATGCCTCGAGTTTCCAAATGCGGCTCGTGTCGAGCCCCTCTCAGCGACAATGTGCGAGTCTCGCCGCGGCCGGACCGCCATTGAAAGCAGCACCATCGCTCTCACAGCTCCCTCGACGGAGGCGGCTGGAGTAGTGTATTTCGCAGCCAACGAGCCCGTTACGTTACCCGCTCGCCTGCACACAAAAGGCGTTTTCACGGCTACCCGAAAAAAAAAAAAAGAAAAAAAAGTGTGCGCTTCCCGCCTGGGACGGAACCGATAGACTGCTGTTCTAACCGCGCGTAGCTTCCTTTACGTTACAAGGAAGCTAGCGCGCCCCTGCAGAAGCAGTCACTCTGCCCCTTGTGGGACCGCGCAGTGATAAGCGCCGTTCCCAAGGGCTGCCGGAGTCTGTAGCCACAGCGACGCGCTCGCCGGAAAGCCTCCCTCGAGCCTCGCTTTTTCACCTTCCGCGCCTCCCTTCACCGACGCGCAGCTGCCGCTCACGAGCCTCACTGCCGTCGCGTCTGAGGTTGAGGGACACGCATCAATGGACTGCTGTTCTAACCGCGGCTAGCTTCCTTTACGTTACAAGGGAGCTACCTAGGCTGCTCGCGCTACTCAAGCTTATGTTGTTTCCCCCGTGGCTCAGTGGCTAAACTCTAAGCTTTCGCGCCAGAGACCCGTGTTCGATCCCGGCTCTCGCAGCAGAAAAAATGTATGCAGCTCTCCTCTCTGAGCTCGCGACCAGCTTTCTTACGTACAGGAAGCGAGCGCGCGAACCGAGACGTCACTGTCGAAAGAAATTGCGGTTTTTTGTCCCGCCGAGGCCTGACAAACTCCCTCTTCTTCTCAAACATTTCCCAGCTCCTCCTAGTACGAGCGGCCGGTAATGTCTATACTGCAGTAGTGTGCCTGTTATACACGCACGCCTGTAAACAGTGCCGACACACACACGAAAACTGTGATGACGCTCTCTCTCTCTCTTATCTGCTCGCGGCAACTACAGCTTACGTTGTTTTCCCTGTGGCTCAGTGGCTAAACCCTAAGCTTTCGCGCCGGAGACTCGTGTTCGATCCCGGCTCCCGCAGCAGATAACATTTATGCAGATCCGGCTCACGCCGATGGTGTTTTAGTGTAGAAAGGTGCCCACATCTCAGTGTTTACCCTTACACGCAAGCACGCTCGTGTTATTCACAGAGCCCACTCCCTTAAAGCGGGCAACCGCTCGAGTGTTGAACGTAGGAAATGTGTCCGCGAGTTCGCGTCCACGCCTATTTTTCTGCCCGCTCTATCACTAAAGACTCACGGCTGGACCACAGTCAAAGTTTATTTCCCTGTCAGTCCCCTTCAAAAAGGCTACTGCAGTGGTCCATTTAGCAGCCAATGAGCCGGTTCATTTACCCTCTCGCCTGCACACATACGCCGTTTTCACGGCGACCCAGAGAAATCTCAAAGGAGTATACTGTCTGGCTCACGCCGTTGGTGTTTAAGTGTAGTGCAAGTGCCCACGCCCCAGTGTTCACCCCTACACACAAGCACATCAAATCTCGTGTCACTCACAGAGCACACTCTCATAAAGCGCAGAGAAGCCGCTCGAGTGTTGAATATAAGAAATGTGTCCACAGGTCCGTGCCCACTATCTGGCCGCTCTGTTACACGTTCAATAAAACAGGTTATGAATGTAAGTCTCGTGCCCGCCGGAGAGCGTTCACGCTTACTAACACACACCTCCCCCCGGGCGCCGCCCGCGCGTTAAAACAAAGCACAGGGCATTGATATGATGCTCCCTATCCGTTATGATCGGGGCGTCACATACACTTGCAAGTCTCGTGCCCGCGCACACGCGCTCACGCTTACAGAAAGCTTTTCCGCCCAAAGCGCTGCTCGCGCGTCAAAAAGTGAGAATAAAATGCTCCCCATCCCTTATGATTGGGACTCCTCACATAAATCAGCCGGTCTCGGCTTTCAGTGAGCAGCCATTGCCCAGAACCGAGAGCGAGCGCGCGCGCCACGCTTTCGGCTCCGGTTCAGTTTCACAAGCCCGCAAACGGCGGCGATCTGAACCCGGAGGCCATTCGCCCCCTAGCGGCTCACATAGCTGCGTGGGAAATTATCCCAGGGATTTCAGAATGGGTTCTCAGCACAATAAAGCAGGGCTATACACTTCAATTCATTCGCCCTCCCCCGCGCTTTCGAGCCCGGTCCGCGATGATAGTGAATGCGGAAGTAGCACACCTACTTCACGCAGAAATAGCAATACTGCTGTGCAAAGGGGCTATAGAAAAAGTACCGCCTTCTCTTAGCGAGTCAGGCTTTTACAGCCGATATTTTCTTGTACCCAAGAAGAACGGAGCTTTCAGGCCCATCCTAGATCTGAGACATTTGAACAAGGTGCTTGCAAAAGACCGTTCAAATGCTTACAACCAGGAAAATCCTCGCGCACGTTCGCCCGAGGGACTGGTTTATTTCTCTAGATCTGGAGGATGCCTATTTTCTGTTTCAGATATCACCCCGTCACAGGCAATTTTTGAGATTCGCCTTCGACGGTCAGGTATATCAATACACCGTCCTGTCGCTCGGCCTGTCTCTAGCACCCCATACATTTACGAAGTGCATGGACGCAGCGCTCGCCCCCCTGAGAACTCAGGGGCTGCGAATAATGAACTATCTGGACGACTGGCTGATATTGGCTGTGTTCGCCACCTAGCCGCGTTTTTCCAGAAGGGCAGCTTTCTCCCTTTGAAAACGTTTCAACGGATGCTGGGCTGTATGGCATCAGCTGCAGCGGTGCTCCAGCTGGGCCTATTGCGTATGCGCCCGCTCCATCACTGGTTGAATGCTTGCGCGTCTCGCCGAGCCTGGGATTCTGGCGGCCAGAAAATCAGAGTGACTCAGACCTGCATAGCGGCTCTGCAGCCCTGGTTAGTAGCCGACTGGTACCAGCAGGGAGTGACGATGGGAACCATCTCTTATTGGAAAGTAGTTTCGACAGATGTGTCCAACTCGAGTTGGGGCGCGCTGTTCGAAGGCAGACCGGCCTTTGGCCAGTGGTCAGACCAAGAGAAGTGTTTTCACATAAACTGTCTTGAGATGATAGCGGTCGAAAACGCGCTGAAGCGCTTCCTCCCGTTCATACAGGACCAACACGTTCTCGTTCGCTCGGACAACATGTCTGTGGTTTCCTATGTAAACCGTCAGGGTGGTGTCAAATCCAGGAACCCCTGCAATCTGACGGAACGCATCCTTGTTTGGTCCCAGATGCACCTGTGCTCGCTGAGGGCGGCGCATGTGCCTGGCCATTCGAATGACGGTCCAGACAAACTGTCCAGGGACAACGTTCCCCTGGGGGAATGGTCCCTGCACCCCCAAACGGTCCAGAAACTGTGGCGCCTATTCGGCAGAGCGGAAGTCGGCCTATTTGCGTCAAAAGACAATGCTCATTGCCCGATGTTCTTTTTGAAGAACCAGGACACCCTGGCCCAGGTCTGGCCCAGCCTCCCTCTGTATGCTTTCCCTCCGGTCTCTCTGTTACCACAGGTAATCAAGAGAGTCAGGGAAACGCGCCACTCGGTGCTCCTCATAGCTCCGCACTGAGAGAATCAGAATTGGTTTCCGGAACTAGCACGGCTGTCACATGCAGCTACGTGGCCTATTCCGGTGAGGGCAGATCTCCTCTCTCAGGCTCGCGGCTCGATCTGGCATCCCCATCCAGAGCGCTGGTCTCTGCACGCATGATTGATCAGCGGGTACTCGTTACCCTGCCAGAAAGAGTGATGAGCACGATCACGCAGTCTAGAGCTCCTTCCACGGGACGGCTCTACGCGTCTAAATGGTCAGTGTTCTCCAAGTGGTGCACCGACAGAGATCTGGACGCACGGTCGTGTGAGGTTGCGCATTTGCTCACTTTCCTACCAGAGCTGATGGATAAGGGGAGGTCCCCATCCGCGCTCAAAGTTTATGTGGTGGCCGTGGCGGCGTTCGCAGAATCGACGCACGGTCAGTCACCGGGAAGACATGAGCTGGTCATCCGCTTCCTTAGGGGAGCTAGAAGGATGAATCCGTCGCGCCCCCCGTCGGTTCGTATGCGGCCTCTGCAGTGCTTCGGTTGGGTCTGCTGCGCATGCACCCCCTCCAGCGCTGGCTGAAAACACGAGTCCCGCGACGAGCTCTCTGTGAGAGCGTCATGTTTGGAATTTGGGCCTAATGATTCTAAAGTTACGCTCAAACCTATACACGGTTATGTCCCCAAAGTGCTCTCTACTCCGTTCAGAGCGCAAGTCATTTCCCTGTCGGCCCTTCCGGGAACCGACAGTGACAGCGATGTAAACTTCCTTTGCCCGGTCAGGGCTTTAAGAGTTTACGTTCAACAAACCGCTGCCTTCAGGCAGTCAGAACAGCTGTTCGTTTCGTTTGGTGGCCGCACGAAGGGGCTAGCTACCTCGAAACAGAGCATTTCCAGATGAATAGTTGATGCTATCGCCTTGGCTTACAAGTCTAAAGGCCTTCAATGCCCTTTAGGTGTTCGAGCCTATTCCACTAGAAGTATGGCCTCATCATGGGCTTGGACTAGTGGTGTTTCACTCCATGATATTTGTAGAGCGGCAGGCTGGGCCTCTCTGTCTACATTTATAAGGTTTTATAACCTGGAGGTCCCTGCTTTGCAGGCCAAAGTGTTATCTGTATGAGATTGTCATACACGCTGACTGTTATACTGTGTTATGCACTCCCTTATACATATGAGGCGTCACCATATGGTCAATATGTGTTAGGGCTCACTTTGTGTCGGCCCACATATCTTCACTATTATGTGTTCCCCGGGCACTGGCCCTTGGACTTAATGTGAATGGTCTCAGCATACACGGCGCTTTAAACTGGGTTCCCGTAGCGTAAGCTAGCTTACGCAACACGAGAGTACTCTCGTAAGAGAACGACACTCGGTTACTAACGTAACCTCGGTTCTCTCTAGAAGAGGGAACGAGTGTTGCGTAACCCGGCCGTGTTAATGCTGCGTTCTTATTTCGCTTCAGTGTGAAAAACCAAAGAACACCCTATCTGGACCGGGCTTATATAGAGGTAAGCCACGCCTATTCTGGCGGGACGTGACGCACTCGGGCACCCGCGCTGCTATTGGTGCTGACGTCACTCCCAGTCCACCGATAGGTTGCAGCATCTTGCCGCAGAGCAGCCAATAGGCGCACGAGCTGCCTATTCTAGGTCTGCTCTGTGCAAGCATGCGTTTTAAATATGAGAAAATTAAAAGATAATTTTTTTGGCTTCAGTATTCTCAAGAAAAGGAGTTTTCCCGTAGCGTAAGCTAGCTTACGCAACACTCGTTCCCTCTTCTAGAGAGAACCGAGGTTACGTTAGTAACCGAGTGTCGTTTTCTATTGCTATAACTTCCCTTTCATTTAAACCAGGATATTTCATCTCCTTCCTTATTCCATTCATCATTCTGATCATATTCCATACTTCTCCTATTAATGTACTTTTCCCTATTCTATCACATAAATCTCTCCAATGTTGCCTTTTTGCCCTTCTAACCACCCTTTTTACTTTTGCTTGTTCTCTCTTATATTCCATTAAATCTGGATAATTATGCATTCTTCTTACCTTCTTATGCTCTCCTTTTCCTTCTAATAGCTTCATCACACTCCTTATTCCACCATGGTACCATTTTTGTCTTTCTTGTTTCTTTACTCTTAGGAACATTACTTACTGCTGCCTTTTTCATGACTCCAATAATTTTCTCACTTATAGGTTCTATGTCATCTACATTTCTTAGTTCATTTATGTCTAAACCCTCCTCCACCATTTTCACATACTCAGTCCAGCCTTCTCATAATTCCATCACCCTTCTCTTCTCTCACTTCTTTCTACATAATTATTCATACACATTTCAATCAAAACAGGAAAGTGATCACTACCTATACATTGGCCTTTTTGCAGTATGCATACATTTTCCAGGCCGAACCGTTCATATCAGCTGAACCGTTCCTGGGTGAAGCCTCCATTCCCCTTGAGGAATCCCGCTCCTCGAGAGCATGTCCGCCCCGCAATTCAGAACGCCGGGGATGTGAGCCGCTCTCACCGAGAGGAAAAACCGGTTCGCCCACAGCAGAAGAGATTCTGCCTGCTTGAATAGGGCTCTGGAATGTACACCGCCCTGGTGATTTATATCAGACCACGGATGTGTTGTCGGTCCGAATCAACACATGCCGCTACTCCAGCTGACCGGAAGGCTTCGAGAGCTAGAGAGACCGCCTTTAGTTCCAAACGATTTATGTGCCACTCTGCCTGCTTCTCTGACCACCGACCCGAAGCGGGCTTGCCTAAGCAGGCCGCTCCCCATCCGCTGGTCGATGCATACGTCAGGACCTCCACACGCAGCGTCACGATGCCCAGACGGACACCCAATCTGAAAAGCTCCGGGTTTTTCCACGGAGCCAGAGCGCGTACGCGCGCACTGAGTGACCATAATTCGCTTGTGGCTGGAATACCACGCACTCTGAGAAGAACTCAGAGCCTCCGCTTGCTCGGGCGAGAGGCGCGCTTTCATTCTGACCGAATCCAAGTGCACTCCCAAGAATGTAGTGGTCTGGCTCGGTGAGAGCACACTTTTCTGAACGTTCACCCTCAAACCGACCGTCTCCAAGTGACGAAGGAGGGCTTCCACATGGCCGATCAGCATCTCTTTCGATTGGGCGAGAACCAGCCAGTCGTCCAGATAGTTCAAGACGCGCATCCCGCTCAACCTGAGGGTTGAAAGCGCTGTGTCCACACATTTCGAAAAAGTTCGGGGCGCGAGGGCTAGTCCGAACGGAAGGACTTGTGTATTGGTACATCGCATTCTCGAACGCGAACCTCAGGAATCGCCTGTGACGCTTTACTATCGCGTCCTTTAAATCCACTGATGCGAACCAATCCCCGGGGCGAATTTGGCCAGGATTTGCTTTAGAGTAGTCATCCTGAAGGCACGCTTGTGGAGCGCTCTGTTGACGGGTCTCAGATAGAGTATGGGGCGGAGACCTCCTCCTTTCTTTGGCACTACAAAGTAACGGCTGTAGAACCCGCTCTCCCGCTCGCTCGGGGGAACCGATTTTATCGCTTTCTTCTCGAGCAAGTTGCACACTTCCTGCCTCAGTACATGAGCTTTTTGGGAAGTTAATGACTGGATTACGCCGCGGAAGCGGGGTGGTCTGCGTTTGAACTGAAGTGTGTACCTGTGCCGAATTACATTTAACAAAGTGACTCAGTGTGGGCTGTTCTAAACTTCCGGTCATCGCCGCTGTTTGTGGGCTGGGAATGAACACCTCGCACCCGCGAGGTGCCCTTATAGTTATTAACTGTGACTCTGCGCTGCTCAAGGGCAGGGCGGGTAACACAGTGTGTGGTGCAAGAGGGGAAAAAAGCTCTGTTTGTGAAATTGTAATTTGCTTTATTGAACATAATGCACATGAAAAAGCATTCACAACACAATTTCACATGTCGCTCGTGGAACGCCGAGAGACTAAGTGCTGTAGAGCACGGCGCTTGGGAGCGGGGCCAGCCTGGCGCTCTCTTCCCCTCTTGCCTGGGCGGTCAGGACGACTTTTTTTACCGGCCTCGCTGGAGACGCGGCGACTTTCCTGCGCGGGCTCCTCTGGGCCGTCCTCTTCTTACCCGCACCCTGCCACTGGCCGCTCCGTCCACTGCGAGCATCCGGCTCCAGGCGAGGTGCTGACTGCCGTCTGGCCGCAGCTTGAGGTTTGCGGCCCGAGGCGGAAGACGAGCGAGAGCAAGGCTGTGGTGGAGGCGGCGGCGCCCTGCGGGGAATGACGTGGCTCATCACCTTAGCCTTCTTTTGGGCCTCAGAGTAGCGCTCGGTGACCTTCTCGACGGCATCTCCGAACAGGCCTGCTGGGAGATCGGTGCGCTCAGCAGCGTATTCCTGTCAGCCTCCTGCACGTCCGAAAGGGTGAGCCACAGGTGTCTGTGGAGGACCACCATGAAACCTATCGAATGGCCTATCGCCTGGGCCGAGCACTTCGTGGCTAAGAGCGCGAGGTTCGTTGCCGAACGAAGATACCGGATGGCGTCAGCGTCGACAGAGGCGGCGCCATCCAGAGACTTCAGCAGCTTCGTCTGCATGATCTGAAGAACGGCCATGGCGTGCAACGCAGACACCGCCTTCCTCCGCCGCTCCGTAGGCCTTGTTCGCCTGGTGGGCCATGAACCTGCAGGCTCTGTCTGGGCGGCAGGCTGCCGACGGCAGACGGCAGTTTGGGGGGGGATTCGAAGGTAGACGTGGTCCCCCGCCTCGTCCACGTGGGCAAACATGACCTGGGTGGAAGTGAGGGTGCGCGCCGATTGCGTGGCCGCCCACGACTTCACGACGTGTTCGTGTACGTCAGGAAAGAACGGGGTTCCTCTTTTCGAAGCGGCCTGGCGGCGCCTCGATTGAAGGAACCACGTGTCGAGTTTGCTCTTGGACTCAGGGCTCAACATTAAGGCTTTTCATGTGCTTGTCCTTCGAACAAGTAAATCGGTCATTCACTTGTCCAAGTAAAAAAAAATAGCTTGTCCAGAAAAAAATAGTATTATTTTTTTGTGTTATTTATTATTGTAAATATAATTTATTCTGAAGCAATATTCTCATCAGTGTTCAGTCAGCTTTTACATATTTAAATCTGCATATTTATAATATTTTAACCTTTATACAGAGTATTTGTCCCTAATCGGTTTAAATATGCTTCATCTTTCATTTTAAATTCTTAAATTTGATCAATAAATTCAATTGAAATAATAAGACACTATTAACAATCAAATTAATTAATTTACTCTGCAAAATTACAATTGCATTAAATAATGTTATGAGATTGTTTTAAATATTTTTTAAATAGCCTATACAAATATGACATTGGAAAGAACGATAGCCAACTTTTAAACACGAAACTAAACCAGCAGGTGACCGTCTTAATGAGTGAGTTATAATTTATTCCAATGATTCGTTCAAACGGCTGAATCGTTCAGGAATGAGGCAGTTGTTTATTGGGTAATTTAATCTTTGACTCAGTAATGCGGTGTGTAGGCCTACTGGTGAGATGCGCTGTTGTTCTGCTGTGATGTTTGTTTGGAACTATTTTCGCTGCTCAAATCCGTATCAAAATCAAATCAAAAACCGTATTGTGTCTAAAATGTAAGTGACTTGATATTAATTACTTTATTGAACTGTCATATGAAATCAATCAGTGTCACATTTTCAATTGTGATGGTATTCAGCACTCGTGGTCGTGTGATTTTTAACTGTATCTCATATGTTATATAAAAACAACACATTCATTTTAACCGCTGTATGTTCATTAAGTTTCTTTCTTTGTGTGATCTGCGCTCATTTGTTTCCATTTCTCCTCATGAGGCGCGAGCCTGCAGCACCGTCGACGGCAGTCCGAATGTCAGCACGACTCGGCAGATATTTTTTAACGATAATAATTAAAACATTTAAATACATTTTAAATGTACAAATATTGTATGTAAACAACAATAGTCCACGTTTAGAAAAAAACTATTTTATTAAGACTTAAAAAAAATCTGCATCTATTTTTAGGTGTGCCTACTGCCACTGTATTCAGTAAATTTGAAGTCACAGAGAGAATTTTTTTAAGAGTTGCAAACTTGTAGACTTTTTTTCTCTTCCACAAACACAAAAGTACACCTTCTCAAATTCATTTCAAAGAGCCAAAACGTTATTTATTGTGTGAATCTCATAAAAATATTGACAGTCAGAATCTGACAGCTGTGGATTTGTTCCATATCTATTTTAACACAAAGATGAGTTTTAAGGGATACAATGATTGACTAGGGGGACTTTAATATCCATGGAATATTTCCATTCCACAAAAGGTTCTTTATAGTGGGGGAAAAAGGTTCCTCAGATTATTAAATGTTCTTCACACTAAGAACTAGAATGTTATTTCAATAACTGTTCACTGAAAGGTTCCAAAATGGTTCTTCTGTGACATCAATGCAAAAGAAAAGAGTGTTTTTAAGAGTGTAGTCATGTTTCACTATACTTCCACTTTCTTATTATTTGTAGATATTAACACTTTTTCTTCTCCTCATAGTATGTTACTGTTTGGCCTTGAAGAGAGGTATTGAATTGGCTGCACCCACCCACTCACATATCTCTCAAACACAGAGAGGAGAGAGAGAGAGAGAGAGAGAGAGAGAGAGAGAGAGAGAGAGAGAGAGAGAGAGAGAGAGAGAGAGAGAGAGAGAGAGAGAAGGGGAGAGGAGGAGGGAGAGGATGAGGAGGAGATGGGGGATGGGCGACTTTGAAAACAGAGGAGGAGAGATGTTGTGAAATACACGGCTGCTATTGGATCGTCTGCATGATTATTATGTATAAGCAGAAGGATACTGTCATGCATCATCTCTATCAGCACTGACTCTGCAAAGCTTTTATTTTGCCATTTCTGCTTTATTTTATTTTTTGTCTCCTGTTGTAGATCGTACAGTGAGGATGCAGGTAAACACATGAACAAGGGCAGAGAGATACAGTGAGAAAAATGCAGCATTCATCAAGGCGTCATCATTATACACTTGACATAACAGTGAATGGAGAATGCTGGAGCTGCATGTGTTGCTGTCATTGAATTTAGTCTAAGCTGACTTCAAATACAGCGGCTCGAATGGCAGGCACTGAAATATGAAGAGAGCTTTGACCAGATGTAAACACAATCCCATGCTGCACTGCTCACAGAATGGACTCAAACGGTGATGGCAAAGAAGAATGGACGGAGGAGCAATGGGAGAAATGGTATGAGCTTATTTTTCTCTATAATATGCAAAATTTGTTGTGCTAGGAAAAAATACTGCTTTGTTAGTAGATGTGTTTTGATGAGCAGCAGATGCAGCACACATAGATTGTTATTTTTGTTGCATAGCAACATTCATCATGTCAGGGATTTTCTATTATTTTTTATGCAATATGTTTTACAGTATTGAAATGGGATTTTTGACCTTTGCCATTTTTTTATTCATAGATTGAAAATTCTATAAATCTGTAAGGGCATCATACTCTTCATTTATTTTTTAAATAGTCGACTTTGCTATGCAGTTTTTTATTTATTTCAGTGTCAGACAAAAGACTTTTATTTTGAAAGAGGCTGAGAATGTGCATGTGCACAGCATGAACTCTTTCATCTAACATAGAGACACAAGCTGCTTCTGTAATCATAATGGTACTCCGTTTGATGAAGAGCTGTTAGTAAAGTATGAATGTTTGTAGTATTAATACAGTGCAAGGATATATCCACCATGGTGACATTGTCATGTGACCTACGACGTGAGCCACGTCACTGTTACTGAAAATATTCACCCCTTTTTTCACATTTATGCTTCACTTCACCCTTATGCTAAAATGCTTAAAATTTGTGCACTTTAATCTACGATCCAAATCCTATCATTACAAAGCAAAAAACAGATTTGTAATAACTGCAAAATTATATTTTAAAAAAAATCACATTGGCATAAGTATTTACACCCTTAAAGGAGTAGTTCACTTTAAAAAAAACTTTTGCTGATAATTTACTCACCGCCATATCATCCAAGATGTCCACGTCTTTCTTTCTTCAGTCGAAAAGAAATTAAGGTTTTTGATGAAAACATTCCAGGATTTTCTCCATATAATGGACTTCATTGGGACCAAACGGTTCAAGGTCCAAAACACAGTTTCAGTGCCGCTTCAAAGGGCTTTAAACGACTCCAGACGATGAATAAGGGTCTTCGGGTCCCTTCGGGTCACAACTCGAAAAAAGATTTGTTAATTTTGATGAACGAGTTCGAACAGGACAGTCACAAACGCTCATCACAGAACAGAGCAAGGCGAGCATTTGTGCTTAAAAAACTTAAACTTTGTTATTTATTTTTGAAATGACGATGGTTTCGCTAGATAAGACCCTTATTCATCGTCTGATATCGTTTAAAGCTCTTTGAAGCTGCACTGATACTGTCTTTTGGACCTTGAACCGTTTGGCTCCCAATGAAGTCCATTATATGGAAAAATCCTGGAATGTTTTCATCAAAAACCTTAATTTCTTTTCGACTGAAGAAAGAAAGACGTGGACATCTTGGATGACATGGGGGTGAGTAAATTATCATCAAAGTTTTTTTTAAAAGTGAACTACTCCTTTAACGCAGTACTTAGTTGATGCACCTTTGGCAGCTACAGCGTTTTTGGGTATAATTCGATTGGGTCATCTTTAAGCCGGTGTGAGTGGCACAAATGCATCAGTTTCTGTACTTTAGGGGCTTCTTTCTTGCAGAGTTTTGTTCTAACCCTAATTAAACACATGAACCAGCTAATCAAAAGGTGTGTTCGACGTTGGCTTGCGGCTGGATTCACTCAGTGAGATTTGCAGCTTGCAGTCGAGGGAGGAGTTGAAAACAGAGGCTGTGTTCGAATTTGCCCCCTATACCCTCGTTCACTAGTCCCTATACTAAAACTAATATAGTCCACTTGAAGGAGTGAATGAAAATGACTGAGTGAATTCGGACACTAATTGCACCTGAAGGGCTGCCACTTTTGCATAGTTTGTGCATACACGTGCCTAAATGTACTGAAAAGCATTTAACTAAATTGTACTTTGTCATTTCTTTTGAAACTTGTATGTCATGCATTTAAATATATTTGAAATTACACATTTGTAATGATGATGCGGCCTTTTAGTACATTTAAAAGATATTAATAATGATTTAAAATTTGGAGTAAAACTTTTTCATTTGAAATAATTTGCACTTTTAAAAAAGTGTGTTTAGTGTGTTAAGTAACAATCATGAAAGAGCACTCTCTTTAAGTAGACTTAAATGGCCTTTTATTTCATTAATATTATATTATATGCAAGTACTTTTTTAAATAGACTAAATAGATTTGAAGTACACTACAAGGGCTATTCAATACAATTATGCACTTCTCTTTCACAAGGGTATATTGTGCAGTACATTTAAAAACAATTAAACAAACTGCCCACTAGTGCCCCTGACCAATAACTTTGGTGGTTCTTTCTATAGGCTGACCCATGACATAGGGTTGGATGAATTTGAAGATGAGGACCTGTCTGAAATCACAGAAATGACTGATGAATTTGAAATCAGGGCCAGGCGTCACAACTCTGACATCAAGGTGAGAACAGGTCTTGCCTAACGTGAAAAATATTACAGAACAATTTCAAACAACCACTGGGAATTACAATGCATCTAGTCTTTGTGTACTTTTGTTCTGATTTTGACTTGTACAGTATCTTGTTCTTTTGTGTTTTTTCTATTGTCATGTGGACTACATCACTAGACTTGTAGGTGGCAGTGATTACTGCCAGGATTATTATCAGTTAGAAATTTCACTTTTTTCAAGTTTCAGTTGTTGTACTTGCTGACACATCCAGTTTTTTCAAATATGTTTTCGGAGTCAGGCACCACAGAGAAAGCAAGCCGGTGTTTAAATATTGCAGCGATCGGAGAAAAAAATAGACTCACTTTACAGTTTTAATGCTTTTTTATTAACGTGAGCACGTCCAGCGAACCTCAAACTTCTGGAACTCCTTTTTCCCTAGTCCTCGCCCACCCATAACTTACGCGGGCTCTTTCTTCAAAAGAACAGCCCACGCCTTAAAGCCATACATAACCAGAACACATAACACAGATCGCACCTGATATTGAACATAGACTTGATACACTGCTCCTCCTTTACAAAGTTCCTAGACCTTGAGGGAACAAACAAAGTCCCTGAACCGTCTTGGCCTGACTCGCTGAGGCCGCAGTTGCCCTTCCTGTGTAACTGAAACTGGGTTATATGAATGTGAGGTTGGCAGCTCAAGAACTGGTGTGGCTGCATGTGGGTCTGCCAAAGGACTTCCTACCCCTCGGAGGCAACTGCACTCAGCAAACAACTTCTCAGATTCGCTCCAGAACACTGCACGGCCCAACCCACTTGATGTCCAGTTTAGGGCACCTGCCCTTCTCTGAGGGCTGTACACCCACACCAGTTCTCCCACTGTGAAATGCCGCCCTTTTGCATTCAGGTCATAATTTCGCTTCTGCCGGGTCTCCACTTTTAACAACTGCTTCCTTGCAAAATCATGAGCGACTTCCAATGATTTATGAAGCTTTCTAGCATACTCAGGGCCAGGGGCACAGCAGGCGCATCAGTTGTCCTCCCGAAAGCCATTTCCCCAGGTGTTCTGATCTCCCGCCCCAACATCAAAAGGGCAGGTGTGCAAGAGGTTGAGTCTTGCACAGCGGATCGGCACACCATTAGGATAACACAGAGAGGTGCGTATCCCAATCTCGCTGATGCTTGGCAGACACAATGGCCAGCAGTTCCGCCAGTATCTTGTTGAACCTCATAACAAGGCCATCACTTTGGGGATGCAAAGGGGTGGTCCTTGTTTTGTGAATCACAATTTTTTTACACATCAGCGAGAAGACGCGCGACTCAAAATTCCGGCCTTGATCGCTGTGTATGACTGAACGTGCCACCCACCAACGCGTTCCCGCTGTCTCGGCTTCTTGGTCAGGCAGTGCGTTAGCTTCTGGCCATTTAGTTAAATAATCCATAGCTATCAGCACAAACCTGTTACCCCTCTCCGAACATGGAAAATGACCCATTACATCCACCCCCACTCTCTCCTTTGGGCCTACCACGGGGAACTTTTGCAAGAGAGCGAGGGACTGGCCAGGCGGGCTCCTGCGGGCAGTGTAACCATCACACCACCGACAAAAATTCTCCACATCTCTCCTCACAAGCCCCCAGTAAAAACTCTGTGTAACATGATTGAGTGTTTTTAAAACTGCAAAGTGTCCAGACCCCACTGTCCCGTGGGCAGCCCTGATAACCCCCTCAAGCCACCTCCGACACCACCACCTGCCACCTCCCCTCCCCAGTGGCAGGATCTTCCCACTCCCTCTCTAACACCCCATCTTCCAGATGCAGGTCTTTGGATTTTGTCCATAAGTTTTTCGTGGACAAAGAGAGAATGAACACTTCCTCCCACAGAGGTTGCTGCTGTGTTTGGACCCACTGGAATACTGGCTGCAGGTCCACATATTCCTCTTGCAGTCGCCTCTACTCCCACTGTCCCCACAATCAAACATGCCGACGTATCACCATGCTTAAAAACCCCGAAGCCCCACTGGCATCCGGGTTCTCCAGCTCTCTTTCCCTGGCTTCTCTTTTATCACAGTACCGACACCCGTTGGCAAAGCATGGCCGACGAGAAAGAGCGTCTGCATTTGTATGGCCCGACCCTGGACAGTGTACTATCTTCTTTAGCAGGCAGAAAAGTGTGTATTTTCTGCCTGGTGGAAAAACCATGCACAAACCTCCTGTAATATGAGACTGTGGCGAGCAGGACGAGGCCGAGGGACGTGAGAGAACGTCGCAAGACTGTGGCGTGAGTGTTAATGAACGTCACCTGTGAGACGCACCGGTCTCGCATCTCTCACGGAGGAGCGGAAGCATAAAAGGAGAGGCGACGACGCTGAAGATCGAGAGAGGAACAGGCCTGTTTTGTTTGTGTTTTATTGTGTGCCAGCAGTCGTCCACGAGGGGCTGCTGGATTTTACTTTAATTTTGTATTTGTTTATTTTATTAATAAAAGTCTTGAATGTTCGCCGGTTCCCGCCTCCTTCTTACCATAACAACGAACCCCGTCACATTGGTGCCGAAACCCGGGAAGAAGGAGGAACGCGCTGTCAAAGAGTCCTCGCTGCTGTGTGGATCCGCTGTGCCATCGAGCATGGTGGGCATGGAGTCCGTCGCCATGGACGCTCGAGGCGGTGTGCTGGAGTGAGTAGCCGGGAGGGGGGGGAGGTCGCTGCCGGTCGGCCGTCTGGGTGCTGGAGGGGCGGCTGCCGTCTGTGAGGGAGCGGAGGAGTCGGCGCCGTTCGCCGTGGGCCGAAGCCTGCTGCCATCCGCCATGAAGGAGAGGAGCAGGGAACGGGGGACGCTCTTTTAAGATGGCGAAACACCACTGGATGTGCCCTCACACCAGCTTGAGAGAAACTCCTTTCAAACAATCTCTTTTAGATTGGAAATTCAGCTCTTTCAATCAGGAATCAAGCTCTTTGTACTGTTCACTGTACGTAACCACTCGGCTGCAAAGCAAAAATGAGTGAGGTGGCCTTATATACCCTTATGTCTTTTTTAAATACAAATGCGATGTAAAAACATATGCACACAATAAGTGCATTGTATCAAATTATTAATTTAAATGTTAGTACATAGTAGTTAAAGACACTTAATATAAAGTGGGACCCTGATAAAAGCTGTATAGTAATGTCTTTGTTGAATGTACACTTTTCATATTTTCACTCTACATGATTTTTTCACAGCAATTACTTTTATAATATCATCTCTAAATCAAAATCTGTACAAATATTGCAAACTTTTGCATATAACTGGAGCTGCAAGCATGTGTCTCATTGTAATGCAGTGAGTAAACACCAACATGAATAGTCTTTGTCCGAAACCCCTCCCCGTCTCTTGTTCTCGTGGCTTAGCCGGCACCAAAAATGCCAAAGTCTGATGTCATTGCTTGCTCTAATGGTTGGGTCAGTGGCCCTCATCTCCCCTCTTACTTTTTCATTCACTCTCTTTCTCTGATTGACAGTCCATCTTTCCAATCCCTGCAGGACCATGTGATTCAAGCACCCAATAGTGGCTTGGACAAGGTGGAGGCAGGCGCAGTGGGTCAGATCCAGGCAGAGACACATCCTTTACATCTTACTGATGCTGTCGATAGGAGCCAAAGAGTGGCTTGTCGATACGACAGCAAAGCATCTATGGATTCTGCTGTTCCTTGCCCCATGGATACCTACCGTCCAAAAAGACCGACCACTCTCAACTTATTCCCGCAGGTGCCCAGGACTCAGGTAATAAACAGTATGTAAAGATATGACTGCAGGTGAATTTTATATGATGAGGCAAGGAAAGCAGCGCCAATTTAAGAAAAGAAAATGATTGACAGTGATAGCATCCAATAGCGACGCCATTCGATAAAGTTTCAGAGGGAGGCAGTGTCTCTTTTTAGCTCATCGTGTTCTACTACAACAAATGAAGCTGATAGAGCGTGGTGTGATAATACACTTTCAAAAAGTCAAGTGAGAGGAGGTTATTCCTGAGTGCATTGCGATATGATTGACTCGTTACACTCTCAATGCAATAGCGCTCGCCTATCAATCTTACAACAGGTCAGCACAAATTGGTCAAAGGTTTGTAAATGGATTGACTAATTTAACGCATCTGCTCTGTCATCATCTCATTCTTTCACATTTAAATCTAAATTAACTTGAAATGACTAGGCTTTTAGTAATTAATCAGTTCAGTTCATTTAAAACTGCACCTCTGTGTCTGATCATCATGACATTTTGCAGAATTTACCAAGGATTTGTTCACTAATGATTAGAACTCAATTTTATAACATGTGTGTGCCCTGGTAAATTATGGGGACAAAATTTCACTGGCAATATCCTAAATTCTTGTTCTTGGTGGGGAAATGTTTTGGTCTCCATGAGCCAAAACAGCTTATAAATCATACTTTAAAAATGTAAAAATTAAGAATGTTTTCTGTGATGGGTAGGTTTAGGTGTAGAGTTAGTGTTACAAGGGGATAGAATATACAGTTTATACAGTATAAAAAATCATGTCAATGCAAAGTCCCCATAAAACATGAAAACACAAGACAACTTTGGGCTTGTTTTTCCATAAATGTCCTCTTTCTAGAATACAGTCATGTGTTTGGGCTTGTTAGTGCTTGGCCCCCATTGAACAAAGTATTACCACTTCATTGTTATTTAGAGGGGTTGATGACGTTCCTTTGTTATTATCTGTTTGAATAAACACTGAGTGAGCGCTCTCACCAGAACACAAGCAGGAATGCTGAAAGAGAAACAGTGTTTGACATTTGTTTATTTTGTTATGTCAGAACCAGTTGGTTATTTTTTTTTAGGAAAATAAGTAGTGAACACAGTTAGAGCAAAACCGGCAAAGTAAAAGTACAACATTTAAAATAAATTCAAAATATAGTACAACTCCTGAGAAGAGCTACTTAATTACCCTCTTAAAAAAGTTCTTAATTGGCTTTAATGGTTCCATGAAGAGCATTTAACATCCATGGAACCTTTTCAATCCACAAAATTTTCTTGTCACGATACCACAAACATATCTTACGATACTACACCAGCTGAAGGATCACGATACCAAGTATTATATTGTGTTAAGTCATAATTCAACTCGACAATATTGTTAAGTCATAATTCAACTCTACAAAATGGACCAAATTTTCATAAACACATAAAACTATTTGACTAGATTTTCCTCTGAAAACTTTATTACTGAGAATGATTAACTGACTGTTGAAATCAGTGTAAACAAAATCCATTTTAACACACTTTTAAACAGGAAACTAAACCTGCCAGTAGGTGGCAGCAAGTCTTGATTGAGTCACTGAATCATTCATTCAAACGCATTCAAAATGGCTGATTCACTCATTAAATCATTGATTTGCACGATTTGCTCAAAAACACGGATGCATTCAGAAACGAAAAACAGTTCTGCTTTGTTTAGAACTTGTCATTGGCGAAATAAATAAGCGAAAACCACAATATTGACAATGTTGTGTCTTAACTGTCATTTAATAATAACTTTTTGCTTCTTTACATTTTACATTTGCAATCGTGTTGATATTCTGGAAAACAGCACTCTGTCATATTTTCAAATAGCACACGTACATCACGGAGATGTCTATTTGACGTATTTTTTTAGTGTTTGCTCATCTGCAATACGTCTGTAGGACATTTCCTGTCAGATGTCAAATAGACATTTAAAAAATGTCTTTAAGATGTTTATGATTTTTTAGAATGTATGTAAAATTGACATCCTAAAGACTTCTATCAGATGTTAGTAATCAGCAGATGCTTTCCAGATGAAGTAATCTTTAACAGACATCTTGCAGATGTACGTGTGCTATATGTTATAAATATATATATATAAAAAAAAAAACAGAACTCACAGGAGCATATTTTTCCCCCATATATTGATATCTTGAAATATCCGACTCTAACTGGAGGAGAGATGGGGTCCGATAGATCCGACTCTATCAATGCATATAAATTCATTGAAAATGTTAAAATTACATTATAAGGACTCAAATGATTGTATAAGAACTTAGTGCAAATGCTGTAATAAATGGAATTAATTGCATTTGTCATTGCAAAAATAATTCTAGAAATAAACCATTACACCTGTTCCAGAAGTGAGCAAATAAGGGATTTAAAAAGAGCAACCTCAGCTCAAACAACATTACTTACGGTACTACCGTGGTACTACCATTTTAAAACTACAGTGGCATTGCCTGTATTTTAATGTTTTAGTATAATGACACTACTGCAGTATATGTATACCGTGCAACCCTACTTTATGGTGGAAAAGTTCTTTTGATTTTTAAAGTGGTTCTCTGAGGAACCAAAATGGTTCTTCTATGGCTTTGCTGCAAAAAAAGAAAAAAAAACAAAACCTTTATTTTTAAGAGTGTATTGTAATGAGTATATGTAATCTGTTACTTTACACCTCTGCTTTTATTAATGGTGGAGAAATGATTTAAAGCCCAAGGTCTGTGTGGGGAATCTTAATATGGGTCCGTATGGACAAAAAGAGTGGGCATTATTGTAAGAATTGTAAGAGGTATTGAGAGTGAGAAAGAATCTGAGAAAGCGAGAGAGGTCTTTTGGAGTCCATCAAAAAGACTTGGTTTTAAATGCAACACATTAACCAACACTCTTGTATTATTTAACTTAATTCAGGTGTTTTATTTAGCTTTAAGTGTTCAGGGTATAGTACCCAGTACATCTGTTTATTCCATGCATACACAAAAGTGTGCATGCTGTTTATATACACTATTGCAAGACCACTATGAAAGTATGCTATAGCTTGTCTTTTGCATCTCATCAACAGGACACTTTAAACAACAACTCATTTGCGAAGAAGTACAGCTGGCAACAGAAAATCTCTCAGACCTTGCCACCGCTTAAAACAGGTGAGTGTAGAGATCTGTGTTTACGCTGTAAGCACTTATTACGTCTTAGTTGGGAAGTTGGCAACAGTTGACAGTTTAGGAAGTTGGCAACACATGACAGTTTAACATTTAAATTTAATTTAATGTTAAGTTGTCATGACAAAGCATTGACAGGTTATGGTGTTTTTGTCAAGTTGTCATATCAAAGACATCTCAAACAATGTCATATTTGCATTAAAAATGTAATAATTGAGTGAATGACACTTAATGACAGTTATCATAAACATGCATAAAAGCTCCTTCATATTTATGGCATATGTCATGTCATGGTCATGTCAGTCTTATGCACACCCCTTCAGGTAAAGTGTTACAGTAATACATTTTAATTTAGTTGGTATTTTACATGCAAATAAGTGTCTAAAACATTAGATTTAGTTTCCACTTAAGTATACTATTTTAAAATATATAATTTCTGTAATAAGTCAATTTTGTGAGTAATTTGACAGATTCAGCTCAATGCCAAACTTCCCTAGCTCTGTTGTCTCAGTGACAAAAGGGCATCAATGTTTTGCTGCCAACTATGGTCATGTGAATTTGATTTAGTCTAGTCATCTACAAAAACATGTTTGCATGTGCAGTCTTGCCAAACAATGGGTCCCACAGGCGTTGGGTCACTAACTTGTTGGGTTTTTGTTTCAAGAACAAAACAAGCCATCCATCAGAATGTTAGTAGCCTCCACTTTTATCACTGACCTCAAATTATATTTTTACTAATTAAAGTGCACTGCCATATATTTGTGTGTGTTCTTGTATGTGGTTTATAAGGACACAAATGTGTATAATGACAAGAAGTGTCCTCGTAAACCAAATGGCTTAAAAGCATACTAAACTGTTTTTTTTTTTAATTAACAGTATAAAAACTGTGTGTGCGCGCATTATATGGAAGCTTGTTGCTGCCTCGGATTAGAAAAAAGGTAATAACTTTTTATTGAACGATTCAGACTTTTCTTCTCACAATAAGTTTATATCTCGCAATTTCAGTTATAAATACGTAATTGCAAACTTGTTTCCCTTTTTTTCTGGGAATTCTGAGTTTATATCTCACAATTCTGTTGTTGCCCTTGTTTTCACCACAGAGCAAAATAAAATCCGCAGAATTCCGAGAAAACAAGTCTGAATTGTGCAGATAAAAATTCACAATTGCCTTTTTTTCTTTCTTTCTTATACCGTGGTAGAAGCAAGCTTCCATAGCATTGACTAATGCATTGGTAATAGCATTGGTAATCTATCAATTCACTTTTTTTTGTGCTTGATCCTGCTGCAACCAGGTGAACTGACGCCATCTCGTGAGCACACGTGTCTAAGCGATGAGGAGAAGCACCAACCAGGCAGCGGTCGCAAAGACTGTGGCACCTCTACTGACAAGCCCAAACACACTCAAGCTCCTTCTGCTGTACTATCTGTCCCATGTAAAGCCAGAGACGTACACAGAGAACCGGGTCACTGCGAGAGGATCCGTTATCATACGGACGTTCGGCTCGAGCCTACAGAGGAGATCTATCTGACACCGATACAGCGTTGCACCGAGGCTCTGCAGAATGAGAAAGCGCAGGTCACCGCTGTCAGCTCTGACAATGAAGCCCCCCCTCCATACCATGAGCAGGATCTGCAACCCCCTTCCTATTTTTCTTGTGTGGACGCTTTGGCCGCTGACAGTAGCGGCGAAGAAGTAACTGGAGCAGAAGATCTGTGTTATAGAGACTGCGGCGCTGGCGAGGATCATGCCCATCGCGAGAGCTTGTCGGGAACGCTGAAAACTTCCATGAGCAACTCGGACGCAAGTGGACTTTCGTACGATTCGGTCAAATACACACTGGTCGTGGATGAGCACGATCAGCTGGAACTCGTCAGTTTAAGAGAGTGTTATCGTGGCTACAGCGATGACAGCGATTCGGCCACCATCTATGATAATTGCGTTTCCTCTCCGTACGAGTCGGCTCTTGAGAAAGAGTACGAGGAGGATGAGAATGAAGACAAAGGAAGAAAACAAAGTGGGATCAAAGCGTCAATGTGTCTGTCAGAGGACTCTACCCCTGAGGCCGACATGCCATTTTCTCGAAAGTTTGTTAATGTTTTCATGAATGGCTGCTCACGCTCC
This sequence comes from Chrosomus eos, assembly GCA_036326025.1. NCBI lineage: Eukaryota > Metazoa > Chordata > Actinopteri > Cypriniformes > Leuciscidae > Chrosomus > Chrosomus eos. The sequence continues at coordinate 52,676,788 of CM070818.1, forward strand.
TCCAGTAAGTGCTTTTATACCGTTTTTATCAGCTGTACACTATTGGTCCAAATTGTTGAATAATTAAAATGCTACAAAATATTTTTATTTTAAATGAATCAAAGATTCCTGAAAAAAATAATAATCATGGTTTCTTTTTTTTTTCAGGAATCTTTGATTTATTTCAAATAAAAATATTTAGAAAAAATATAATAATAATAATGGGAACCCATTATTAATACCTGAGCACTAATAATAGGACCAAAAGTAATGAAAAAGAGTAATGATGCAGAAAAATCAACTTTGCATCACAGGATTACATTTTTAAATATAAAAATAGAAAACAGTTATTTTAAATGGTAATAATATTCCACAATATTATTGTGTTTACTGTATTTTTTTATCAAGTAATGCAGCCTTGGTGAGCATAAGAGACTTCTTTCAAAAACAAAAAATCTTAATTATTCCAAACATTTTACCAGTAGTGTGTATTTTTATATTTTAACACCAAAAACGTATCTTTTCTTATCTACATTTGACAAAATGTTCTGCATGTTTTGCTGATTGAATCATGATGTTAATGTTTTTTCATGTTTGTAACAAATTAACAGTAGACTTCATTGCTCCATGTTGGTCCTATTATTACTCCTAATATTAGTGCTCAGGTATTAATAATGGTTAAAATTGCTGCACATTCATTTAATTCTGAATTTTACACACGCAAGTTGAAAGGCATTTGGTTGTGGATAGTAAAACATATCTGCAAGATTTATCAAGTTCATGGATAATAATGTGCATGATTAACTGAAAATCTGTTTAAGAATATACCAGTACGACCATAGGAATACTTTATTGATTTTGTGAAAGTGTTTGTATCATAGTTGATATATCATAGTTTGCTGATGTCTTTAGGTACAGAATCTTTCGGCTTGTTTTCCTGTATGATTAATGGAGAGGAGAGGGACCAGACACACAGATCCGTCTACAGGTGAAACCGATTGGATACCACTATAAAAAATTTCACATGTGTAACTGATAAATGCATTTGTATTTTTAGATGATCATAAATGCATGGCCAGTGGATACTGGGTCATTCTCAGAAAATGGCTCCATTCGTGACTCATCATTTTCAGTTTTTTTTTTTAAATATCATATAATTTAAAAAAAGGCAATGAACTAATTTTTCAAGAATGTGAATTCCAAAGCTTTGCAAAGTATGAGCAGTTGGTTATGTTTTATTTGGTGGATGATTTCAACCCCATCAGTTTGTTAGTTCATATACAAAAAGAAACAAAACAAAAATTCTATATTTATTTCCACATTTATATTGGAGGAAATTCTGATCATACGATACACTTACATCTGTTTAAAGCACATCTGTTTGTCACTCTTAAATTTGATTTTCAAAAGATAAAACCATTATTTTGACATGTAATCATTAACATGTAAATGGGGAAATTATTCAATAACGCAGTGGGGGCATGCAGATTGGTTGATAGGACAAAATAAAGATCTAGAAATGATAAATATTTGCACTACACCCTAAGCATACAAAGTTAAATATGCAAATATAAAAACAAGACACGCATCTCAGCGTCTGAGAACTGACCAAAGATTCCTCACCTCATGTATGTGTTTTTCCCAGATTTGTCCCTCGTCACGACGATGAGCTGGAGCTGGAGGTCAATGACCCTCTGCTGGTGGAGCTGCAGGATGAGGATTACTGGTATGAGGGATACAACATGAGAACAGGAGAACGGGGGATCTTTCCTGCCTATTACGCCACTGAGGTCTTTAAGGAGCAACAACTTACTTTAAATGGTAAGAGTTGGAGATTAAGATGGCACGTCCTGATTCCATTCCCAATCCATGAAAAGATTTCACTTCATAAAAGGGCTGGAGTTAAGAATACAATATCATATGAAAATTCCAGTTTAAAAATTCCTTCTTTTTTTTCTTTTTTGAACCAAGTCTCATCTGCTCGCCAAGGCTGCATTTATTTGATCAAAAGTACAGTAAAATAGTAATATTGTGAAATATTATTATAATTGATAATTATCATATTTCAATATTCCTGTGATCCAAAAAGCATCATTTCAGCATCATTACTCCAGTCGTCAGTGTCTTCAGTTGATCATCATCATCATCTATTTTGAAAACAGTAAAATAAATAAATAAAAACAGCTTAATATGTTTGTGGAAACTGATATTTTTTTTCAGGATTCTTTGACGAATGGGAAGTTCAGAAATATTTTGTTTAGACATTATAAATGTCTTTAATACCACTTTTAAAAAACAAATCTTGTTTCACAGTTTCCCAAAAAACAAAAACAAATAAACAGCACAACTTTTTAACACTGATAATAATAATAAATGTTTCTTGAGCAACAAATCAGCATAATAAAATCAAGGATCATGTGACACTGAAGACTACAGTAATGATGCTGCAAATGTAGCTTTGCATCACAGGAATAAATTACACTTTAAAAGATATCCCAATAGAAAACAGTTTTTTTAATTGTAATTGTCACGGCGTGGTGCAGGCAGAAGAAGAGAACAAGACGAGAACTCCAATGCAAATACTTTTACTAATAAAGAAACTTCAGGTAGATACAAACAGGCAGGAACTCACGCAACATAAGACTAACAACCGACAAAGGAAGACTGAACTGAAGGAACTAAATACACACACTGATGAACAGAAACAGGTGACACAAATTATGATAATTAACTAGAAACAGGTGAATTAACTGAGGGATGATGAGAAGCGGGAAAACTGAACAAGACTAAACCAAAATACAAGGAAAAAGGGGGAAACAAAGAGTCAAACTGTGACAGTACGCCCCCTCCCAAAAAGGCGCGACTTCGCGCCGTATAACACCCAAAGGGGTGGGAGGGTGGGCGCCCTGGAGGCTGACGAGGGCATGGTGCAGGTCCGGGAAGCCTCCAGGGCGGAGCAGGCTGTGGGCGTGGCCAGGGCGGAGCAGGCTGTGGGCGTGGCCAGGGCGGAGCAGGCTGTGGGCGTGGCCAGGGCGGAGCAGGCTGTGGGCGTGGCCAGGGCGGAGCAGGCTGTGGGCGTGGCCAGGGCGGAGCAGGCTGTGGGCGTGGCCAGGGCGGAGCAGACTGTGGGCGTGGCCAGTGCGGAGCAGACTGTGGGCGTGGCCAGGGCGGAGCAGACTGTGGGCGTGGCCAGGGCGGAGCAGACTGTGGGCGTGGCCAGGGCGGAGCAGACTGTGGGCGTGGCCAGGGCGGAGCAGGCTGTGGGCGTGGCCAGGGCGGAGCAGGCTGTGGGCGTGGCCAGGGCGGAGCAGGCTGTGGGCGTGGCCAGGGCGGAGCAGGCTGTGGGCGTGACCATGGCGGTGAGACCTCTTCGGGTGGCCAGGGCGGTGAGACCCCTTCGGGTGGCCAGGGCGGTGAGACCCCTTCGGGTGGCCACGGCGGTGAGACCCCTTCGGGTGGCCACGGCGGTGAGACCCCTTCGGGTGGCCACGGCGGTGAGACCCCTTCGGGTGGCCACGGCGAGGGCCTATGGCCCCCCCCCCAAAAAATTAATGGGGAGAGTGACTGGATGAGGGACAGGCTCTGGGACAGGCTGGGCAGACGTGACTGACGTGGACCAGCGTTGAGGGCTCGGCAGGGCTGGACGGTCTCTGGCTGGACGGTCTCTGGCTGGACGGTCTCTGGCTGGACGGTCTCTGGCTGGACGGTCTTGGTGCGACGAGACTCAGGCTTGGCAGGTTGTGTTCCAGATCGGGACCCGACGCTCTCCAGACAACGGTTGACGGTTTCCCTCCAGTCTAGTCCTGTGGTATCTGGGAGATCGATGTGCTGGTTGAAAGTGGCCCCGATTCGGAACAACGTGCACAAGCTCACATCGTCCAGGTCACTGACGATGGCAAGGCGGCAAAAACCCACCACGAAGGAGAAAAAGTTCTTGCTCTCCTGAGCCAAGACGATCATTTTTACCCGTTCGTCCATGTCGGGTGGTCGGTTGTTCTGTCACGGCGTGGTGCAGGCAGAAGAAGAGAACTCCAATGCAAATACTTTTACTAATAAAGAAACTTCAGGTAGATACAAACAGGCAGGAACTCACGCAACATAAGACTAACAACCGACAAAGGAAGACTGAACTGAAGGAACTAAATACACACACTGATGAACAGAAACAGGTGACACAAATTATGATAATTAACTAGAAACAGGTGAATTAACTGAGGGATGATGAGAAGCGGGAAAACTGAACAAGACTAAACCAAAATACAAGGAAAAAGGGGGAAACAAAGAGTCAAACTGTGACAGTAATGATATTTCACAATATTATTGTTTTTATAGGATTTTTATTAAATAAATGCAGCCTTTTAAAAACATGAGAAACAAAATCTTAATTGTTATAAACTTTTGACCGGCAGTGTTTGAATCCACTGTGTCCTAATTGCTTAACAATCCTAACTGTTTATATGGTCTTTATATCTCTGTCTTGTTCTCATTAGCAAAAAGTACTGAATGGATGGAAAAATATACAATGAAATTCCTTGGCTCAGTTCAAGTTCTGAATCATAAAGGCAGTGATGTTCTCTGTGCAGCTATGCAAAAGGTTTGTATAAGATTTATATTATATTGAAAAACAAATGAGGTAATGGAATTAGACGGGTTGAGCATATGGTAAAACATCCTCTAAAAGTACGTTTACATGACAACGATGTACTTAGAATGGAAAAGTTTTTCTTTTGCGTTTTTTAACATACAGACGATTATCAAAACGATGTCACATTGTAAGGAAACATTACGCCTATAGACTGAACACGTAATACGCATGCGCATGAAGTCACCATTTTCACAGATTCGCGTTTTTGTAGTTTACACGGAGAAGATAACAGTATAATTTTCAAAAACTTGCACTTTGAAACCTGTTTTTAAAAGTTTGCGTTTTTCAGGCCCCCAATTATGCCCCGTTTACACGAAGAGAAGACACAGATATTTCCCTGCGGTTTGGCCTCTCATTTACACGAAAACCCCGTTTTTATCACAGAAAATGGTTATTTCTAAAAACTCCGGCCAAAGTGGAGATTTCTGAGATTTCGATATGTTGCCGTGTCAACTGGGAGAAACAGGGTTTTAGGTTCTCAAACGTCACATTATGCGCCAGAAAATGCTTAACGTCATGTGAGCGCCCAGTTTGGCATAGTTATGATGGCGCTCAACGGCGTATTTATGCGGGGTGATGTAAATGACAACTTTTTTGAAAACGATGTTGTGTGCACAATGTTATTATTGAAATGGAAGGGGGGAAATATTAGTTTCTCTAAAGACCCGGCTATGTGTAAATGTGGCCTCAGAATGTTGTTTTTAGTTGAAATGGTGTTCTGTAAACGACCCCTCAATCTTCTTTATTAGGGGCCGTTTCCATGACACCATTTTCAACTAAAATATTTTTAAGCGTTTTGGCCTTAAAGGAGCATTGCGTAAGCTCTGAAATTTCTAACCGTTACTGACACCAGTGGCCTTTAGAGAAACTGCAGCCAGTCTCATGCTCGTTCTCGGTGCGCACGCTCGTTGGCCGCACTAGATAGGTTTTTTACTTTTTTTTTAACTTACAAGAAGTTTCCGTGGGTGTCTGGATTGTGCTGGAGGCTGGTCGCTTCTTTCCATCCGCAGAGTCCATTTGAAACAATACTGCTAGCGATCGCCTCTGCTTACTAATGGCTGCTGTACGGATGTAAGCCCAAGTAGACAAAAACGCGCATGACGTCACATTTTGTAAATTTTCGCGCCAATTCGGACCCAAATCCTCCACACACAATTGAGCTACAGGCTGATAGAGGCAACCGTGGTGGACAGTCAAGGTTTCATTCTTTCTATTACATTATGGTTGGCTCATAAATGTACAAATGAAAACTCTTTATCTTAAAGATTTTTTTAAGTAAAAACCTACACATAGCCCTTTAATTTTACACGACAATGTCATTTTAGGAGCCTGAAAACGGGTTTCAAAGTGCAAGTTTCTTAAAATGAATCCTTTATTATTAATTATTTCATGCGTATTATGTGTTCAGTCTATAGGCGCGTAGTGTTTCTTTGCAAAGTGACATCGCCAACTACTGGTCTGGGATGAAGAATACAGTGTTTTTTTCTTTTTTGCAGATCTGTGTTAATGGAGATTTTGACATTTTGACAACGTCGTCTGAACACGAAAAACGCAAATGTTTTTAGTCCATCGTAGTTGTTTAAATGTCCCCTTGCTTCTTCATGATTATTCCAGATTGCGATGAACAGGAGACTGACCGTACATTACAATCCACCGTCATCCTGCATCCTGGAGATAAACGTGAAGGGACTGAAACTCACAGTGCAGGATGATTTCGACATGGTAAAACCACAAGCAAGAACATGTTTTATGATCGCCTTTTGCAGGTTTTTGTAAACATCTTAACATTCTGCTTTTTAAATGTCAAGACTTTCCAAGAAAGTGAGTAATGAAGAGTAATACTGTTTATTTGTTGACTGTTTAGTTAATGAAATGCACAGTAACAGTACCCATGGACTCGTCTCGGATAGAAGAACAGAACCGAATGGATTTGAATTGAAAAAATATTCCACATAATTACATGTATTTAGAAAAGACATGGCAATTCATTGGTAAAAAGGTGTGGGACCCATATAGAACTGAAGCCATTTCAGCATGTGTGGAGGGTTATAGGTTTGTGGACTTGCAATATAATCGTTTTTATAAATTTGTTTCCACAGAGTAGCCAATATAGTCACTTTTTCCATTTGAAAAATGTCTCATTCTGTGGCTACCATCCCAGGAACAAGAAGTAAGTCAATCTTTTTCCTGCATCCTTTGAATTCTCACTGACAATGATGATGGTTTCTTATTAATATATTCCATATACACTACCGTTCAAAAGTTTGGGGTCAGTAAGGTTTTCTTCTTCAATTGGTTAAACATTTAATTGATTAAAAGCAACAGTAAAAACATTGTAATGTGACAAAAGATTTCTATCTCAAATAAATGCTGTTCTTATGAACTTTCTTTTCATCAAAGAATCCAAGATAAAATGTATCGGTTTCTACCAAAAAATGATGGTAAAAAATAATTGAAGCAGCACAACTGTTTTTAACATTGATAATATTCATAAATGTTTCTTGAGCAGTAAATCAGCATATTAGAATGATTTCTGATGAATCATGTGACACTGAAGACTGGAGTAATGATGCTGAAAATTCAGCTTTGATCACAGGAATAAATTACATTATACAATATAATCACATAGAACACAGTTATGTTAAATTGTAATACTATTTAACTGTATTTTTGCAGCCTTGGTGAGCATAAGAGGTTTTTTGAAAAAACTAAAAATCTTACCGAACTCAAACTTTTGAGCAGTAGTTATGCATTTGTTTTGTGTCAGTCTATTATATGGTACGGTATCTCTGCAGGTATTTTGGCTTTATTACAAAACATCCCGCTGATGAGAGATTCGCCTGTCACGTCTTTGTGTCTGAGAACTCCACTAAACCCCTTGCAGAGTCTGTGAGGTCAGTTTTATTTTCCTCTCCTTTATGTTCCTTCTACGAATGGATTTGTTTAATAGTCACAGTATATTTTCTCCGTCTTCATTCACAGGAAAGCATTCCACTTGTACTATAAAGAGTTTGTGGAGGTCTCGTGTCCAACAGAAGACATTTACTTGGAATAATCTCTGATTAAAATGAGCTGCACAGCAATGTATAAAATAGCTATGCTAAATGAATATATGAGAAATAATAATATGTGTATATAAACAAAGACTAATATATCTGACAAAAAGGACCAAATAAGATGAAGAGACTGACGGTTGTAAGGTGATGCACACTACTTGATTTTGTGTTGGAATTCGTCAGACGACGAAAAATTGTACAGCATAAAAGGCTGAAATTTTTTCATGGATGTTGAGGATTTTGGATGCTTTGGATTCCCAGCTAACAGGGAACGTTCTCAGAACTTTGGCTAACGTTCTGGCAAGGTTCTCTCACAGTTATGAACAAACGTTCTTTCAGTAACATTAATAGAATGTTCGTTCAAAGTTATCTGGTCTTTAATAATGTTCTCAAAATGGCAACATAAAAACATTAGCTATACCTCATTCATGAAATAATATTTTTAGTTGGGGCTTCGTTTAAGATTTATTGGTAAAGTTACTGTTCAGGGAACATTCAAAAGTAACGTTATGTTTGCAAAACGGAATGTTCCCTTAACGTTAGCATAACCAAGAAAACTCAGAATGTTCAGAAATAACGTTTTCATAGCTTAATGTGAACGTTAGCAAAACCTGTTAGCCGGGTTTCATCCGTTGCTCTGCTCTTGCTGCTGCGCTGTGGTTCCGTGTTTGCTTCAGGCTAAATAGAGAATATTTTTTCATAGCACAAAATACTGACTATACATTCAAAGCATAACAAATCTTCCATTTCAGCTGTTTGTGATGTCTTGATGTCTGCTGCATTTTACAGGTATACCAGCATTATTCCTTCCTAAAATCTGCCTGTAAAGTGGTTCATAATTTGAAATGGCAAAATAGGGCTCCTTATCCACTTGTTACCTAGTTAGTCACCAAATAAAAGGCATATCTATGAACAGTATATGGCAATTTGATCATATTAACAGAAGTCATTACATGTTTTAGGAGTTTCATTATTCTTTTTTGATCCACTCATAAAGTTAACAAAATAATAATAAACTACAGTGCCATGGGGTTCCTGTTAAAGCCCGAGTGACATTGGAAGATATTTTGGCTTGCCTTCTGTTTGAGGTCGACACGTGCCCTTTATTTGAAAAAACTCCTGAGGTGTTTCTCGTAAAAGCAAACCTTATTACATTAATATGAACAAATTATGTACGAATGATGTGCTCATTAAACACTTGTTCAACAAGACACTTGTATATCACTGGTTTTATTTAAATATATTTACTTTACTAGATTATTTATTTAAGTTGTTCATGGTATATTTAATGAAAACAAAACAATTATTATATATACATTGTTGTTAATATTATCCCCTAATTCTGTTTCTGAGAAAGCCTGACTGATTCAAACACTGTGCTTATTTTTTTTTTAATTATTATTTAAAACAAAAAAGCATGGTGAATTGATCTTTATGTTGGGTTAACAAAAAGATAATTATAAAAAAGAAATAATTTTATTCACAGTAGAAAGATGTCTCAAACACAAAATATTGTTTCAATTTAATAATCTCCAAATATAATTGACAAACAAAAAATAACGACAATAGTGAAACTAATTTCCATCCCTAGGTTTACTGATAAATGACAAAGTCCCCAGTGAATAATAGTGTAAAATTCAATGTGGCATCTACCACATATATCTGTTCATTTTGCCATCACTAGGTAATGATGCCAAGTCTGAACCGCTCAACAGACTCAAGGACCAATGCTATGACACGGAAACATTTATTGTGACATACAATAGATACAACCATAGGCAGCAACTCACTGCTCAAGACAAAATTTGAAAACTTTATTTACATGGTCTTAAGCGTGAAACCTGAACAATCATTCCTGATTCACAGAAATGCATGTTTTTACTCGCAAATGCAACAGGTTAAAACAGTCTTGGTAAAACATCAATGGTGTTGATCCTAAGTACGGTCTGGGGTTGAATAATGACTGTAAAAACAAGAAGAGAAAAGTTAATGTACTGGCGAAAATATAAAAAAATACCCTAAACATCTAATATTTCGCGTTTAAAATCCCACATACTTCTCTTTTTTTGGAATCGATGCCTCTTCCAGAATCTCATGTGAACCATCGGCCAAGACTCAGTCTTCTCAATGACTGTAGCGTGAACTTGAACTAAATCACAGCTGAGGATGAAAAGAAACATTTATGATTATTATCAATGTTAAAAACAGTTGTACTGCTTCATATACTTAGTTTTTCCTCCCATCCCATATTTTTTACACCACTATTTTTCAAAGCTTTTGGGTTCTTGTGTGTTTGGAGAAACACTTCCTATTTAATGTCCCGCTGTGTTTCAGACAGCTCTGTACGTTAACAATGAAGCGGTTCATAGAGTTTTATTTTGAACTTGGACTTAAGAACGCAAAAGCTTTGAAAAATATGTTTTCCACCCCTCCCATATTTTTTCCCACCACCATGTTCCTTTAGGAGCCTCTGTAAAAGCACAAAACAGCAGAGTACAGTAGTTTATAAATACCCAGTGTCCCTGTGTGAAATAATATTATAACAACTATATTAAGCAGGTTTAACAAAGCACTTAAAAAGATCAAAGTCAAAGACCAAACTCTGTCCATTCTACCATATCCACATACACCCACAATCCAAAATGACATCAGACCATTAACAATGTCAAAAATGTGTAATACTCTGAAAACCAGATCACTGTACTTAAAATAAAACGTTATTTCTAGCAAGAATTCAATGATTCCTCAACAGACATTCATGAGTGTATTTCTGCAAACATTTTTTTGTTTGTTTATATGCTGTATACATTTTTATTTTATATCTTACCTAAGAAGTGGCTTTCCAATAAGAGTGAAATCACTTCCTCCAACTAATAACACCTGCAAAAAAGAAGCATTAGCACTATGAAAACATCCGATTACCATAGATATATTGTATTCTGTATTGCACGCAAGTGAAAGTTAACAAAAACAAAATTAAGGAAAGAAATACATTTAGGAGTAATGGCATTTTGTCTTCCATAAAACGAGTGGGCTTCAACTGAGAAATGCTAGTGAAAGAAGTGTCAAAATTTGATTTTAGTAGGAATTTTATAGCTAGGCTACTGTAGATTTAAAGAGGACATTATGCCCTGTCACGAAGTCTTGATTTGGTTTAGAGGGACTACTAGAATAGGTTTTCATCCAAACAATGTCCAACAGAAGACTAATAATAACTGTGCATCTCTAGTTCAATAAGCTGCAGAGAAATCATGTAAATCTGTAAGAACATCTGAGCGGATGAGAAAACGTGAAACCGAGGTCGAACCTTTTCCATTCTGATCCTGTCGCCACATGCTGCGTCGATGTGGTTTTCGATGAGGATCAGGTCTTCATTGGTCACCTTCCACTGATGGCCAGCAAAGTGAACTACAGCAAACAAACGTCCGTACTCCCCCTTCTCAATCAGGCCCTTTACCTTTTCTACAACCACTGTGAAAATAAGGTGACACAGGAAATGAGTCACAGAAACTAGCCCAATTCCATCTTAATGAATAAAACGATTCATTTCATAGATGCTGTAAATTGTTTAAAGGTGTCAGTAAAGACATTCTATTTCAAATGAATGCTGTTCTTTTGAACAGTCTATTCATTAATGATTTCTGGGGGGAAAAAATGATTAATGTTTAATGTATTATGGTATACATATGAATTTAGTGGTTTAGTTAGAATTTTCTGAAGAGACACGATCACTTTCTATGATGAACAAATTTAATTTAGGCTTTTATATATAAACATTCATCAACTCACACATCAGTTATGGTAAACAGAAGCTCAAGCATGTTCGTTTGACGTGCGAGAAACAATGATGTTCATTCTTGTGTTACGCTGCACATTTAAGCTTCTGTAAGAACCAATGAGGTTTGTTCTCGCGTGTCAAGCATGTACGGTTGAGCTTCTGTTAATGTCCGCTGGTCAATGTTTATATGTGAATAAAAGCCTAAATTAAATCTGTTCATTATATAAAGCAATAGTCTCTTCAGAAAATTTGGAATAAACTGATCAATTCATTTGGATTAGATAGATTTACGATCTTAATGAACTTTTTGAAGCGTAAAAGTTTTAGCTGCGTAGTACATTCACAAAGATTGAACGAAAGTCTTACGGGTTTGGAACGACACAAGGGTAAGAAATTAATAACACTTTTTTTTTATTTTTGGGTGAACTTACCCTTTTCCGACATGTTAAAGAGTCAAATTTCAGACTTAAAGCTACACTGTGTGATGTTTACCCCCATCTAGCGGTTAAAAGGTATATGACCATCCAGTGAATATTAGTTTCTGTTCCTCTCAATTCCGATTTCGTTTAAACTCCTACGGTTGCCAATGTAGTCCAAGATTAACATGGCTTCCAGTTCGAGTGTTAGGCAGTTCGAGTGCTAACCCACGTGTGTTAAAACACGAAAGGCGAAGCTTGAATTAACGGGTATGTCCCTCTTTGGCTAATGTACTTTCAAGATGGCGACCGACATTAGAACCCCTTACCCGTATGTATTTTCAATGGCATATTATACACTCACGAGAATACTTTATTACTTGAACGAAGTAAATATACATTAATGAGCACATATATTTTTGAAAGAACTAAGTGTTTTTAGCTAAGAATAAACTAAAAAAGTTACACAGTGTAGCTTTAAGATGCATTAAAAGCATCACTGCACTTCTGAATATAAATGAGAAGAATCCATAATTCTTTGACAATTTAGATCATTTTTTTAAGTTAACAACCAAGTGTTAAGTGCATCAACAATCAACAGATTCAACTTTCACTGTTAAGCTCAGACCAGCACACTTGCCTCGATGCCTTTTCCCCTCTTCTTCAGGATCAAACACAGGTAAATCAGGCCACGGCGGTCTGGATAGTGATGTCGGTGGTACATAACTGAAAGCACAATCCACTCCTGATGTCACTGTAGTGCACATACTGTACAGCAACATTCAAAACACAACCACATAACATGGGCGAGTGCAAAAGATACATAACATGAATTACACTCGAATAAGGTGCATGTCAACCTGAAGAACATTATGCTATTTATCAAAATATCTCGAGTCAGGGCTATTCAACTTCATCAACAAGTCAAGCAAAATGAAAATGTTCTTTGTGTAATACAGACCGAATCAGACTTTGTCAATGAAAAGCTGCCATTAACAGATAACAGGATCATTTAAGGTGATATGCACTGTTTGCTCTAAGATTATAATAAGTAAAAAAAAATATATATGGTTCACATTTGACCAGCCAGTTGAATAGGCCTGTGTTTTATATTTAGGAACTATAAAGACAGACATGCACACTGGAAAATGTTTACCTTGCAGGATAAATGAAGCTTGCCGAGCTTTGAAAGCGGGTCAGTGCAGGAACAAACCACCTGGAAGTTACAGTGACCATTTAGCCAGTTATACAGCTTGAAAACATTGACACAGGATGTAGATACACACTCTAACCTCATATGCTATATACATCTATAGGCCTACATAAAATACACATCTATAGGCCTGCATAAAATACACATCTATAGGCCTACATAATATGCTATACACATCTATAGTATTTTTTTAACTAGAAATGTCTCCTGTTTTCTTCTATGATACCATATTAGTGATATTGATACCTTTTAGTGTAAATATATGTGTGTGTACTGTACATATAACAGTGTGAATTGCATCTGATAATAACAATGTATGCATGGTACCAAGCTTGAAATCTCCTAAAATAATCTCAAGCCTGCATTTATTTGATCAAAAATATAGAAAACAGTAATATTGTGAAATATTCTTACATTTGTAAATGATGGTCTTCTTTTGAATATAGGCTACTTTAAATTTTAACTAATTTCTGTGATGCAAAGCTGAATTTTCATCAGCCATTACTCCAGTCTCACATAATCCGTTGTGTTGCTTAATATTTTTTTGGGAAACTAATACTTTTTTCAGGATCATTGATGAATAAAAAGTTAAAAGAGCAGCATTTATTCAAATACAAATCATAAGACTCTTTCAAAACAATTAAAATACAAATGTTTCCAACTATTGACCAACTATATATACTGGTGTGTGTGTGGTGTTATCAGATGCAAATCATACTGTTGTACTGAAATATTACTGATGTTGACATTTGTCCAAATATTTTTTGAATTACAATAAGCTCTTGAACTCAATTTCAGAAAAAGTCAACATTCGCTTGTAATAAAACACGTTTAGCTATGTTGTTACTCCACACACAAAAAGTTGAAACTGTCAACGAACTGAATAAACAATTCACATGGCACATTGCACGGACATTAATAACAACAAAAAATATGTATGCTGACAATTTATCTTGATGTATAAAAGCATACAGACATTTGCTCGTGGCTCGTGGTAAATGCGCTCCAGCGGTCCTGAGAAGCCGCAGCATCCCGCGATATTCCCTCGATTCAAAGTCATCGCCATGGCGAGAAACTAGGTACCGTGCCGGAAGCACAACGTGAGGGATGGAAATACCTTCCTCCTAACACATAACCAGGACACAAGGTTCCTAGCTACAAACCAAAGAGGAGCGTTTCCGCCACCCACAGACTGGAGTGTGAAGCGCTTGAAGATAAAAACCAGTCCAGGTTCTTTCAAATAAGCCTAATTTAATAACATACATTTTGTGCGTTACCTAAAACAATTACATAAAATAATGTTTAAATACTAAATACTGATTTCAAATGATCTGTGTTATTTGAAATCGTTCCCTTTTTATGCAAAACAGTTTATCCATAGGCTAAAATCGTTTCTGTATATCCGTATTTTCACAGTTGCTTTCCAAGTATGTGCACATAATGGTATAAACATACAGGGCGGAATTATAAGAATTTATATGTATTTAATGGTAACACTTTAACTAATGAACCTATTGTAATGTATTAACTAACATTAACCATGAGTAGGCTAACACATTTGTTACTGATAATCTTTGTTAACGTTAGTTAATAAAAATACAGACGTTCATTGTTTGTTCACAGTGCATTAACTAATGTTAACAAGATTTTAATAAAGCATTAGTAAATGTTGAAATTAACAAAGATTAATAAAGGGTGTATAAGTGCAGTTCATTATTAGTTCATGCTAACTAATGAACCTTATTGTAAAGTGTTACCTATTTAATATTAATAATAGCTGAAGACTAATAATTAAGAACCTTTGCTGATTAAGAGACAAATAATTTTCGCAGATATGTAGCAAATACGTTGAATGAATCCTTGAATAAGGATAAATATCACAACTGCAGAAGCTTGTTTCTGCCACTGAAAAAAAAGGTAATTGTGACTTTTATATCACAACTGAAAAAATATTCAAAACTGTGAGATAAAATCGCAATTAGCTTTTTATTTTTAATTCCGTGGCGGAAATAAGCTGCCATATTACACGGTCATGTAAAAGTAGAAAAAATCATTCTATTTAAACAGGCTGCTTCAAGACAAAGTATCAACCAAGATAAATGTTGTTCATATAGGTGATAAACTGAAACACAGCAGTTTGACAAAAGACAGAGGAAACCACTGTTCTGTAATACATCAATATTTTATTTTTGTGACACAGAAACTCCTGAACTTCAACACCTCTGCAGATTCATTTACTCATCAGTGTTACGTTCCATACGCGCAGAGGTAAGACTGGATAAAGTTAATGCAGTCATAAATAATTGTAATAAATATCAAGTAAATGTACAACACATATTTCACTGCATTCAGCTTTTTGTGCGGATGTCTTTTCATAGACTTCACCTACTCCTCTCCAAAAAGACAGCAAGAAAAATGAAGAGACTACCTTTGATAGCAGCAGTTAACCATTTCAAAATGAAAATAATAATAAAAATAATATACACGCACACCCACAAAACCCTATTATAGTGCTGAAATGCTGATATTTTCAATGAAGTACATCTACAGTAGCATCAAGTGTGTTTGTAATGATGGCTATATATTACAGAACTCAAAACGCAATTAAATGGTTCACTAGAAATGTTACAACTGATTTCCAAGAAAGAATAGGAAATCCTAAAAAGAACATCCAATTTATATTTCAATTTCCAAACAGTATTATCTTTAAATGCACAGAAAAGAGATTTAAAAAAAATTAAAACGGCTTTTTTTAAAAACATTTTTTCTTTGTGAGGGGAGGGGGTAAAATATAGACCTTCAAAAAAACCAAAAAAAAAAAACAAAGAAACCCCCGCCAAACTAAAGCAACTCGACTGTAAATGTTGGGTATCTTCAATAGACATTTTCATGCACTAGAGTATTGGGTGCAAAATCATCCCTCAAAAGCAATAAAACTAGGTAGACTGCAACAGTGCCATTGGGTAATGTCGTTGGCAAACTAAAAGTATGTAAGAAATGAATGTCGTTTTGGCAAACAAGACCATAAACTTAGCACCACTCCAAACCAAAGAGCATGGCAGGTAGGATCTTGCATCCAGTTTACAGCAATCCGCATCGGAAACCACTTGAATATTTAAATGGATACAATTCACTGCTCTTTATATTACTATATAGCTTGTTTCTGAACATGACTTACCTCAGATACAGACCTGAACAGCATATGCACCTTTAATAATATAGGCAGATATTTGTGTCGTAAAGCAATCTTGCCATTTATAGTTCAGATTTTTAAATATGCTCGACCACATGCGTACTTTTAATCCCTGGACAGAGCCTGTAGCATCAATATTTCCACGACATATTTCGGGGGCATAAACCCTTTCAAGCCTCTACTAAATGGGTTAATCTGACAAAATCTGTCAAGAACATATTCTGGCATAAAGAAAATGAAGCATAATTGAAGGTCATTGTTGTTGTCTTTTTTGCCAGTACATTCATGAGGATTGATTCATTGCAACACAAAAGTGTCTGGTGCATTGCCTGGTCAATGCTTTTCATTTAAAACAACAACAAAAAACGAATTTGCTTATGGTAACGGGAATTGGCGAAAAGGAAAAAAAGAGAGGAAAATATTAAAAAGGCACAGGGTAATGACAAAAAATACCACACAAAAAAATTGATAATGAGAATTAAGGGTAAAAGTGGGGAAGAAAATCACAGGTGCATTAGGTTAATGGGAATGCGGGGAGACAATGCGCAAAAACATTTTTTTTATATATATAGATGCATTAGATGGATGAGAATGGGGACAATGAAAAAAAAAAAAAACATTCTCAGGTGCATTAGGTTAATGAGAATTGGGGGTTGATATGGAGTGGGACAAATGCCAAAAAAAAAATCTTTATGCAAATTCTAATTTTGACCTGGATATGTTCTTGACCGTTTTCATGAGACGCACCCAAAATGTTGTTATCGAAAAATGCAAGTATGTTAAAGTCCTTTGCAAGGCTAAAATCAGCATCTCTCTAAATGAATGTGTGTCAACAATCACTGTCACTAACAGAGAAGGCAGTGGTTGAGGCACACAGGGAATGCTAATATGACAGACTGGTTAAATGAGAGGAAGAAAGAGATTAAATGTTTAAAAAGGGAGAAAAACAGTTGCAGTGCCACTTCCTTCAAATTTGTTGATGGACAGCATATGTACATCATTTTATAAAAGTGTGGCTTACTCTCTGCTGTCAAACTCCCTGCCCTCCACGTGAAAGCGCTAGTCTCTGTAAAGGCAAATTGGTCTGGGCTGTTCAAGTTCCTTCATGACTGTTTGTTTTTCCTTTCTTGACAAAGAACTGAGGACTGATGTAATCACTTAAGGTTGCGTGGTGACAGTCTCAGACGTGGCCGACGGGGATTCTGAGAAATCACAGCAGGGTTGACTAGCATGTGAAGTTTAACCGCTGAGGGGATCTTCGCGATAGTGGATGGCATAGCGCAACTTCTCCAGCATGACGTCAAGGGAAGAGTACTGGGGCAGCTTGACCATGAACATGCAGGTCTCCACACGAATGTAACGCAAATCCGGTGAGCCTACGACAGATTGAAAAGCAAACATTACATGACATTTCATACTTTTTTGCATTTCATGGGGAAATACTGTGATATTAATCAGGGTGAGGACCACTGCCTAGAGCAAACACTTCCTTTTCTATCACTGAATATTGAAGCATTTCATAATCCTTTGACCATTTCTTTATTTAAGTAGTCGAGACAATAGCGTTATAAGGGAAGATGTTGTTTTAGAGCAGCTTCTTTATTGCCAGTTTGTCATTTCAAAAATTATACTTTTTGCAATGGTTGATACACTTTTTAGTTATACAAATAGTCAACCATCTACATAACTTTTTTTAAATCTTAAAACAGTAAACAATGTTTTGCGTTAAGTGAACCTCTTTAACACTTTAAGTGCCCCTATTATGCTATTTTAATGGTTCCTAATTTGTTTTGGAGGTCTCCTACAATAAGTTTACAAGCATCCAAGGTCAAAAACACTTTAATTTTCTCATAACATACATTGAACATCACCTCATTTTTCGGAGTCTGAAAACAGTTAATTCGAAGATTCAGTCTTTATAAACTCATCCTTACCACTAGGGTCGGGTATCGAGAACCGGTTCCAATTTGATGTCGCGCACATTTCGATTCCTCTTATTGATTCCTTTGTGCATTTTAATACGAGTTTAAACCATTCAAACGCAAGAAGACCCGCACACCGTTTTCTGTGCTGTACGCACATCCAAAGTGCGAGCACAGAAAAGTGATTTTAATGTAATATAGAAAGCCGCCTTTCATACTGAGTTCTCTTCCGCATTCTCTTTTGCACATGAACTGACAAATACACAGAAAAATAGGTCAAAATGTCCTCGTAAACAGTCGGTTATGTTATGTCTTTAGTTGACAAAGAAAGCGCACGTGTAACAGTATATTGGGATCCGTGCAGATCTTAAAGTGACAGCAGCAAAAATATCCCTGCTGTCGTCTCTATAATAGCATTGATCAAACGACAAAAGACCGAGAAAATTCACTCGCTGCTCTTGACTGAATGTGTAAGTCTTTATTAGCCTGTTGATTTTTGTTCATGGTATTCAGCTACAATGAAATGTTTTGCAATAAGTCTTACAATAAATGTGAATGATATCTACGTTTTTTTAAACCTAATTTTGGAATCGAAGCAGATTTGGAATCCTTAAAATTCAAACGATACCCTCTGTCGGCCCAGTTTGTTCTGATTGGTCTAAGACTAAAAGTGCATATTGGAAACTAAACGACTTGTAGCAAATCTGAATTTCAGCTCCAGAGGCTTCCTCAGTGCTTGATACAGTGATATGAACAATGGCGTCTGTTTTTCTGTATCAATTCCAGCACGAGTCCTCATCCTTTTGAAGTGCATGCACATGACATGTCCACAACACGAACCAAACTCTTCCAGGCCCCAGCTACAAGTGTTTGAGAGCCGGTCAAAGTAGACGCTGTTTCGGGCAGTCAGTGAAGACCGTAGGTGGGCATTATGCAAATCTGTTACATTTTTAGGTACGTAGTTATGTAACAGGAAGCGAAACTGGACTTGCTGACAACTCATTTCGGCAGTTCAGAATCAATTCTTTCTTTTAGGAAACAATAAATGTATTTGTCCTGCACTCTGTTCTTTAAAACTTTGCAGACCTTTTACATTCACAGACAGCTATATTACACACCGCATAAAAAGTAATATTCGAAAAAGCATAACAGGGGCATTTAAAAATTGCAAGTATTGTGCAAACTCCGATTGAACACTTCTAGAGTGCTTTTATTTATTTTGTTGATTTTTGGGTGTGAAACCATATACCTGAACCTGTGCAGCTTACAAGAATATGATGTGCCTTTTCAACAGACTAAACAATTTGAGAACCATTTATGAATTAGAATTGCATCTCATACACCGATCTCATACACGTCTCTGAACAATTAAACTCAGGAGGCATTTCTTGCCCCCGTATCTTGGATTTTGAAGGAAACTTTTGTTCATTATGATACCATTTGTGCGCCAACATGACCTCTCTGCAATCCAAATGATGGACATCCGTCACAGTGATGGAAGACTTTAATCCCTTTTTGGGACACTTACCCACGGCCCCATCTGGAGGGGCAATCTTCATGGGATAGGGGGGTACATGAGCGGTGTCCGGGCCGCCATCTTTACAGGGGCAGGTGAAGGGTATACGCTCCTGGTTGCAAGCAAACTTGATGAACTTGCTGAGCTCCTCCTGCGTGAACATCTCGAGTGCAGACCAGAAGAACTCAATGTGCTGGTCTGTCTCCATCAGTCCAACCTGGTACATAGTGTGAGCCTAGATGATCGTGATGAGGAGAATATAATAAAAATAAACTTTATTTTATATAGTGCCTTTAAAAGTAGCATCTCAAAGCACTTTACATAAAAATAATGAAATTAGAAAGATGCACAACAGTCTAAGCAGTAAAAACTAAACAAGCAATAAAAATAGAAGGCCAATATAATGACAAACACAGTAATCACATGAATCACATAAAAGCCGCCCTAAAAAAGTAAGTTTTAAGGGACGATTTAAAAACTATAAGGGATTCTGCATTCCTAATCTCTGAGGGCAGGGAATTCCACAATTTAGGAGCCAAAGAAGAAAAAGCCCATCACCCATAGTTTTTAGCCGTGTTGTTTGGACAGTTAAAAGACCAGCTTCAGAAGATCGTAAAGCACGTGTAGGAGTGTAGGGGGTTAAGAGCTCACACAAATATTGAGGGGCCAAGTTATTCAAGGCCTTATAGGTGAGCATGAGAATTTTAAAATCAATACGAAAACTAACAGGAAGCCAGTGTAATTTTTCCAGGATGCCAGCAAAGCATTACAATAATCAATACGTGAAAAAACAAAAGTATTGATTAACTTTTCAGCCACAGAGAAGGTCAACATAGAGCGTAATTTGGCAATGTTTCTGAGATGAAAAAATGATGTTTTAACTGTGTTACGAACATGATGGTCAAATGTTAAATTGGCGTCAAATATCACCCTCAGATTTTTTATTTTAGTTTGCAATTTCAAAGCAGAGCCATCCACACTTAAGGTTATGGACTCTGCTTTACGCAACTGATGAGGTGAACCAATAAGCATCACTTCTGTCTTATCACTGTTTAGACAGAGAAAATTTTCAGACATCCATTTCTAAATCTCAGTAAAACATTGAGAGAGAAAAGACACAGGCATATTGGCATCAGGTTTTGAATGTATATAGATTTGAGTGTCATCGGCATAAAAGTGAAAGTTAAGACCAAGTGTTCTTAAAAGTTGGCCAAGTGGAAAAATGTAAATACTAAAAAGTAACGGGCCCAAAACTGATCCCTGGGGAACCCCAGAGTGCACCACACCGACCTGAGACTTGCAATCACCCATCACAACAAACTGCTTCCGACCAGAGAAGTAGGACTTAAACCACTCTAATGCAGAATCAGAAACTCCAAAGATGGTCTCTAAGCGGTTGATTAAAATAGAGTGATCTATAGTGTCAAAAGCGGCACTAAGATCAAGAAGAATCAGTATAGATCAGAAGCCATTAACAAATCATTAGTCACTTTGACCAGTGCTGTCTCAGTGCTGTGCAGTTTCCGAAATCCAGATTGAAGTGGCTCAAAAAGATCATTAGAGGAGAGATGAAAAAGTAGTTGAGAAGCCACTGTTTGTTCTAAAATTTTGGCGAGGAATGGAAGATTAGAGATGGGACGAAAATTATTCAGATTATCAAAGTCCATTTTGTTAGTTTTTGGTACAGGGGTGACCGCAGCAATTTTAAGTGCTGCTGGCACAACTCCAGTGCACAGAGAGTTATTGATAATTCTCAAAACCACAGGAGAGAGGGAATCAAAACATGATTTAAAAAGACAAGATGGTATCGGATCAACTCTAGAAGTTGAGGTTTTTAGTTTCGAAACCGTATTACACAGTGACTGGGAGTCATGAATTGCAAAGTTAGAGAGAGAGACACCAGAAAATGCAAAAGCAATTGAGGAGGAGGCAGAAACGGTATGGGTGGCAACAATGTGGTTACGGATATGGTCAATTTTGGTGCTAAAAAACTCCAAAAACATATTACAAAGGTGAGTTGAAGCAGGAACATTTGAGAGGCTGTGATTTTTAAGCAGCTTGTTGATTGAGTGAAACAGTTTTTTAGGGTTACTCTGATTGCTGACAATTATCTGAGAAAGATAATCAGAATGGGTTTGGTGAGTAAAGTAGTCACAGGTGTTTGTATAAATTACACAGTTGTTTGTAGCATACAAACTGGAATTCTTCAGTCAAATATTTCTGTGTAATGAGTGTAAGTGACCATCCCAAATGATTTTTTTTTATAGCTGAGTTAGTTTTGGCCTATGCACTCTCTCTCTTCTAACGTTTCATTTCTAATAATTATTTGGTGAGCCACCATCTAATTTGCTGGATAAATGTACCGTCAATTGGTCGCAAAATAAACCCCTTCAGGGTGACACAAGACTAGGTTAAATTTCATGATAATTACCACTGAATTGTCTAAAAAAGGGAAACTGACCATAGCAAAATGCTGTTAAGGCTTTTTACGTTTTTTTATTTTATTTTAAGTGTGACTGTCATTTGATCGAATGTTGAACTAGTTTGCAATGTGAAAACAGTTTAAAAGATATGTTAAGGGTGTGAGATGAATATGTCTCTACACATAAGCTACTCTTTCTGAAAGAAAATACACTTTAGCATGTTAGCGAAAGAGTACTTATTATGGAAATAAAATACTTAAAAAGAATATAATTAAGTGTAAATTGAATGTAATGTTTTCTGACTCTTAAATATTAAATGAACTTTAGAGTGCTTTTTGATGCACTTATCTAAAACTTAAGTACATCTTTACATGTAATTTCATAATTACTTTTATTGTCTATTATACACTGCCGAATGTAAAGACAGTAATTTATGATAAACTAAAATAAAGCAACAACGAAGCACTGCTACTTGGGGCGGAGTGATTTGCTCGCAGCACCTGAGAAGCCCGGTGGTGAGGAGCAGAGAGTTCGCTCGGAGTGTTGCGCTAATCACTCCGCCCAAGTAGTGCTTCGCCTTCTGAGAATATAGTTCCCAATATTTATGTATACTGTTAAAAGATGCCCGTGTCTCATATGACCTGGTTATTTGTACACACTGTGACTCTACAAATCACAACATATAATTAGGAAAATGTTGGCGTTATTTTGTCACTTATTGGGAGCAGTATGCTAGCTGAAGCCATTTACTTCCAGTCTTTGTGCTAAGCTAGGCTAGCAGTGGGTGCGTCAGACAGAGTTACAGCACGCACGGAGATGAAAAGGGTATGTGGACTTATCTAACTCTGGGGGATACAGTGAATAAGCTAAAGTCCCAAAAAGTCGGTGTGTTCCTTTAAACTTTTAAGTTTGGAGGAGATTGATCCGAGCATGAGTTCAGTGGTTTACCTTGAGGAACTCCAGGTTGATGTCGGGCAGGCCGCAGGTGCGCAGCTCCACCTCTGCAGGACTCAGTAAGGTCAGAAGCTGTAGGGGTATGATGGAGCCCAGGCCAGCACGCACAGCCGACATGCACTCCACATTCTGCAGCTCTCGCAGGCGTAACTCACGCACCGCTCGCACGTACACCTCTTTATTCTCCCAGCTGAACAAACACGCATATCGTATATGAATGACATATTTTGCTCAATCTGTTAACTTTCCATCACATTCAAGAAGCATTTAACGTTTCTTGATTAGGCAATCCCTACAATAAAACATCCAGTTTTTGGGTCTAATACAATATACATTTAAGCTTCATGAACAGAATTATAGAAATCGGTCAATGGCTCCTACCTGACAGCGATGTCACGACCACCATGGCACAGCTCTACCTCCTCTCCAGTCATAGTGATGTAGGTGAATGTGCAGCAGGGGCGGCTTGGTGAGTCAGGACTCTCACCCATGTGGCTCTGCGACGATACATCAGCACACAGCGCTTCCAGCTCCGCCTCATCAGCCAACTGTGAGGACGAGACAACAAGGCAAAGCGTTCAGTGTTAAAGCGGAAGATGAAAAAGTAGTACTTATTAAAGAAATAATCTTTGAAAGAATAAAGTAAGGTAAAAATTAAATGAAATGTTTTCAGAAAATTAACTGCATGTTAAGTGCAATTGAATGAAAATGTATTATACCGGTAAGCCCTATCCGGGCTATAATTGTTTCTCATAGGGAGAGTATTTTCAACATTAACAGCGGCTAGTCTGTGATTTTTATTGCCATCCGAATTCAGAATGTCAGTGTTTTTCTCCCACCACCCGTGTAAAAATCCTCGGCTGAATTTCCCACAGTTTTTTTTTGTTTTGACAAAAGACTTGGTCGTGTGGTAATTTAATAGGCATCCAAATCCACATCTGAGTTTACAAGTGGAGATCAATTCAAATTCAATACAGTACAATAATTGGTATTATTTCCGCAAATTTCCATATTGTTAAAAATGACATCCATCATTTTGAGATAAAATGCAAGACAGAAAACCATTACAACATTGCATGTCTATCTTCCTATCTTTAAACAGGTGAT
Source organism: Chrosomus eos (assembly GCA_036326025.1). Lineage (NCBI taxonomy): Eukaryota > Metazoa > Chordata > Actinopteri > Cypriniformes > Leuciscidae > Chrosomus > Chrosomus eos. Next base: position 52,700,990 of record CM070818.1, read on the forward strand.
TTAAATAAACACATAATAAATAGGATACTATTTTCCTATTATTAAATCAAATATGAATTTATTCGTATTATTAGCATATGACATTTTATTTACAGCAGACAATCATGCGACCATGTGAACAGCGCATTCCCGGGTTCGTCGAATCACTAAACTCGCTCCTCCACCGTGAATAAATCGCTATCTGAAAGGGCTATAGTTTACATTTATATTTAATGCAAACAGCTGAACTTAAGAGCGTTTTTTTTTTTTTTTGCATGTTAATTGTATTTAAATTAAAACTAATTTTAGTCTAAATGCATATTAAATGCAATTAGCAGAAAATGAAGTGTACTTTTATTTAATTAATATATTATCTGCAAGTAGTTTTTAAACATATACTTTTAATATTTGAAGTGCACTAAAATGCACATACAATTAAGCTCACTTCTTTTTTTAAAGGGTATAGCTATGGATAAATGCAGAAACCATGATATTGGGATAGTAAAACCGATTACATAATTGTGGTCAATGTCCATGTCACATCACACTCGCTCCAGAGACGAAAAAATAAAGAAATCACATTTCATTTAAAGAAATGAAAGGCTATTCATTGTATAATATGAATTATAATTTACATTCTCAAACTTCTTAATGTGGCTGTATGTGAGCAGGTCCGCTTCTCGAAAGTCAGATTCTGGGTCCAGTGCCTCACCGACAAGACCCTTCCAGAAGGAGCCGAGCAGATCCAAAGGCAGAGGAACATCTGCCCGGATAGCAATACCAAGCAGTTGGCCAAAGAAATGCAGTAGCTGCTCTTCAGCATAAGTGATGGGGCACGGTGTCAGAATGTACTTCCCCTGAAACACACCCACAACAAAAGTCCACAGGATGTAGCACAAAGAAAGGTGGAAAAAAATGTCAGATCAAACATGCAAGCAAACCTTATTGCGATTTGCTGCAGCACTGGGGCAAGGGAGGAGCAGCGAGAGCGCTGAACTTTGCAGCTCCTTACAGACTTGCCACAGGAAATGCCTGAATGATCCACCTGAGCAGATATGACATGTAAGAAGCAGATCAATTTTTGTTTTCATAAATGGAAATAAAGCTGAAATAGAATCAAATAGAAATATTAGATAAAAAAACTAACAAAAAAATAGAAGTTGCCTTTGCAACTAACTGATTTGAAATAAGTTAAAGTACAAAAATTATGATTATAAACTAAAACAATAATTGAAATAAAGCTGAAATAAAATAATATTAGATCAAACTTAAACTTGAATGAAAAATTAAAAAATGTACTTTTGCAACTAACTGAAATAAAATAAGTTTAATTACTAAAACTACGACTACTGAAATAAAATTAAAAATAATAAAAATAAAAGTAATAAATGACAAATCATAAAAAGGTCATTTAAGATATTAATAAATACTATAATAGTATATAAATAATACTGAAATAAAATAAGTTTAAGTACTAAAATTATGATTATAAACTAAAACAATAATGTAAATAAATATAATCAGACAAAAAACCTCCACTTAAATGAAAATTGTAACAGTTGCCTTTTCAACTAACTGAAATATAAGTTAAATTACTAAAACTACAACTGAATTAAAATAGACAAATATAAATATTTAAAAAATAAAAGCAAAAAATGACAAAATCACATAATATTATGGAAATAAAAAGGTAATTATAAATTATAAATAGTATTAATAAATACTACAAAAGTATATAAATACTAACATAAGACTCTCCAACACTAGTTATGCCCATGTAAGAAACAAACAAACGAAAAACAGCAAAACTGTACATCACACAAGGAACATTTGTTACGTTGGGACAATGATTCGGATTTAGTGTTTTGCATGAAAGCAGTCTGTAACACTGACTGGTGCCATGGACCTCCTCCCCGGTGAAGCGGATGTTGAAAGCATAGGTGGGGTCTCCTCCACTGGCTATCCGGACACACAGCTGAGACGACGGGACACATGACAGCTGGCGTGCAGCCTGGCAGAAATACGTGTTCTCTGCTGCACGCATCTCACCTGTAATAGACAGGTGTAAGTGTGAAGAACTGATAGCACAAACCATCTTCTGTGTGAGTGATGCGTCGTGCACTTTACCTCCCACTATCTCCAGTGGATCGAGTGTGATCTCAGGGGCAGCGTGGTCCGCAGTCCGCTGTACTGTTGCATTCAGCACACGGTTCATAACAGTCACTTTGGTGTCGTAAAAAATCAGGCCTACAAATGAAATAAAGTGCAAAAAAGAAGCCTTGTGATAAAGAAGTGCGCTCAATCGTTTTGAATGTGCAATTGTAGTGCACTTCAAAGCTTAAAAGTATGCAAGTCTAGTTCATTTCATACCACCAAGAAAATAATATTTATCATAAATATCCAATATATTGAAAATAATTAAAATAGTGTATTCCTCAGCTTGTTAAAAAACATAGTACTTTTTCTATTTAGGTACTAAAGAAACAATCCTGTACAAAAAGGCCTGTGTGATTGTTTATGTGATGACTGACCTTTGGCCTCACACAGAAGGGTTGCTATGCTGTTTTGATAGGTTTGCGTCAGCCTTAACTCCACTAATGGCAGGAAGAAGCTCTCCAATGTGCTGTTGAGTGACTGCAGTAAAGCAAACCGCAGTCGCAAACTCTCGACTGGAACACCTGTGTGATCAGAATTACATTCAATGTATATCCGGGCTAAAAACTTGACAGTATAATCTGCAATTGCATGAAAACATCTCAAAATCCAAATATAACAGCATAACATAATATGGAGATGGACTTGCCTAACAAGCATGCGACTTGGGGATCAACGGAATCCTTGGCGTCGACGTAAACTTCATGTGGATGTAGCCGGGCAGGTGTGATGGCCAGATGTCGGCAGAGACGGTTCACAAACTGGACCAATGCAAAGTCCATCTCGAAGGTCCATTTTCTACTGGCTTTTTGAGCATGACGGGAGTCGATGCATGTGCATCTAAAACAAGAAGTGTTTTTACTTTATAATGACACCACTGAGAACACTGAGAAACTAGAACAAGTGAGACCTGCAGAAACATGTACATAGTAGTATGGAAGCAGTTTTTTTATTTATTTTTTATTATTATTATTTCATATAGTGTACTATAGCTGTTTGTGAATGTAAAAGGTCTGCAAGGTTTCTAATATCAAAGTCCAAAACGAATGTCCTTGTCTCCCAAAAGAAAGAACCGATTCTGAACTGCTTGAAAGAGTCGTCAGTAGTTAGTCTTACTTCCAGCATGAACCTACTTAGGGTTTGTAACAAAATTGCACAATGCCAGTCTATGGTCTACATTGGCTGCCCACGAACAATGTTTACTACGATCCGCCCTCAAACACTGTAGTTGTAGCTGAGGCTTAGAAGAGTTTGGTTTGTGTTGTCGACATGTCGAGAAGACGCTGGCATGTACTTTCAAAGAATGAGGACTGAGTCGCCAGGCTCGCATTGATTTGGTTAAACAGACAGTATTGTTACGGTTCGTATCACTGTCTATACAAGCACTGAGGAAGCTCCAGAGCTGAATTCAGATATGGTAATGGGTTTATCTTATCTTAAGAAATACTTAACTTCTTTCTTAAGAAGATTATCATGAATCTGGCCCATTTTCTATAAAAGAGAAGTTACAAACCTTTCAAAGTGCAGGTCATAACCGCATGCCAGGATTGCACGCCAAACACTGCGAATATCCTGCTTGGCTCTGTCTAGAGTAAACTTGTGGAAACCTTCCAGGGTCAAAAACTTCTCTTCTGGCACTACTGGGGTAGAGGAAAGGTGAAATGTTAAGATACATGAGGGATAATCAAAGAGCTTAAAATATATTAAAGTTTACATTTATATAAAAACAGCTGTTTTTTTACCAACTTGAGTAGGACTTAAGTAGATCTATATATGATATTTTATAATTACCTCTGTTGTCTTTAAAATATGGTTAAAGTGAAATCCTAAAATAAAAAAACTAAAATATACTTTAATGGTATTTCTGTCAGGTCCATTAAGTCAAGAACACACATGACATGAAAAAATAGGAAATTTGTATTGATAAATTGTAATTCAAGTTGATAATTAAAATTTGGCGGTATGGCTCTGTTCAGGGAGTCCTCTGACCTTTCATGAGCACCATGAAATAGCAGAGAGTCAGAGGACAGCAGCAGCATCAGGGAACGCTCACACTTTAGTACTGGGAGAGCAGAACTATTCCCCCATATGAACAGAGCAGCAACGAACACAGAATAGCGCATGCCACGTTATACACAACAAGGAGGAGCTGGGGAGGTGGTGGGTTGCAGAGAGTGAGCACCAAGCAGTTAGGAGCGAACTGAATCTGCTCAAATAGGGCGCCCTTATTTGAGCGTATTCATTAGCAGCAAGGGGAGAGGAACAGCTGATGCGCTGATGCAGCTCAGCTGAGCAGATCGCTGATGAGACCGTGTTGTTGGCCAATAGCGTTATCAGCATCTTGACTACCTGGCCTGCCAGAACTGACGCTGACACTCAATGGGCTCCTTGCACATAGCAACCTGACGTCATATCCGCAACGGGTAAATACGGCTCGCTCTCTTCCTGTTTGAAGGCGTACATACACAACGTAGACATTTTCCGCCTAATACTAGAAAACAGTACAACATTATAACACGCATATTCTGTCAGCCCGGGGTTGTTTATTAGCCTAATGTAAGCTAGCAAACTAACGTAAGCCATACAGTTTGAGATATATAGACTTACCTTCATATCCGTGGATATATGAAGAGGCATACATTTTAAAGCCCTTCTCTCTAATTTGCTGGTAGGTGATTTGGAGGAGGACTTACAAAGGCGATGTACGTCCGTTATTGTAAGTTTCGGCAACTCTTGTAAACATCTCATCTCATAGTGTAGAATAGCGCCGGAAAAGACGAGGCCGCATTTCCGGTAAGGAAGTAGTTACGTGCAAGGAGCCCATTTCTATTGAAACTTGTATTACATATATATTTTAAATTACAAATGGTATAATAATGAAGTCGCAATTTAGCATATTTAAAATGTATTAAGTTTAATAATATTGAATAACACGCAAAAGGAAAATTATAATCAAGTACAGTACATGTGCTTTACATGTTCGTTAGTATGTTAGTCACTACTTCAAAATAAGTGTACTTTAAAGCATGACAAAAAAGTATTAAAACAAAGATTTAAAAGTGCACTAACATGTAAATGTATGTCTTTAAATACACTTAAGTGGCCTTTAATTTCATTAATATTAAATTATCTGCAGGTACAGTTTATTAACAATTTACTTTTAAGATTTGAAGCACACTACAAGTGCACAATTAAGTTCAGTTCTTTTTCCTAAGGTAACCATGTACTAGGTTTATGCTCATTTGTGCAGACACAAACTCAGAAACCAAGAATGTTATAGTAGTAACCTTCATGCTTTTTGGCAGGAGACTTTTCAGGGTCTTTTTCATCAGGCTTGGTCTTCTCTGGAGATTTTGGCTTGAGGACAGTTTTTTTCTCACTTAGCACAGTTCTGGAGAAAAACCATTTTGAAGTTTAATCATAACTTTATTATGCATTTTATGGTAAGGGATGCTTTCATTAAACAAAACATTGACATTTTTAAACAATTTAAATAACTTCCCTATAAAAACTGTTTAGCTTTTAGTGGTTTACTAAGTTAGCGGAAACTGACAGGATGAGCCTAATGTTAGTACTCACCTAACACTGTTAAGCATGGACTTCTCTTTGGCCGAGGGTTTGGTGATGGGTCTTTTTGTGCTGAACACTTTGCCTTGGTGCTGCTCTTTGCCTGCCTTGCTGTGCTTGTTCTTGTTGGGCTTTACTGTGCCATATTTACGGAGAATCTGCTGACACAATTACCCAGGTTTTAATAATGTCTACTTTGGCCCAGTCAAGAATTTTGTCCGTTCAACTGTTTCCTAAAACGGATGTAATAGCATAACACAAAGGTGTGGATAACAAGTGCATGTACCGACTTTTTAATTATTAATAAATATTTTTCATGTGTTCATGCATCGTAAAATGAACAGTACCTATATATAGATACTATGTGTGTAGATTACATCTAGGCAAGTCATTTTTCAGTAATCATAATGACATTAATCAATTTTCATTTAAATTTAGCAAAATGCATGTGGAAAGACTAACCATATGCATTTATCAGACTTTATAATTATAAAAAAACACCTAAATATGTTCATGATAAATGAATAATTTAATATTATTAAATGAATGCCTATTCTGAGGACATCACCTGTGTGAGCTGGTCATCAAGCACCTTCTTGGGAGGCCGTACGTGTGTAAAAAACACATGGAGCAGGTTGCCTGGTGTCTGAGAGTTGATCTGCTCTTTGCTGAGATAAATGTCCGATACTTTCACAGGTTTTGTTGGTATGGGGCTCAGCACCTGCTCTGCATATACGCAGCTCTTAAAGATGTCTGTTAGCACATCACGTGCCCCAGGAACCAGTTTGTCTCCTACAAGCACAAGAACTAATAAAACATCTAACAAACTTGATCAAGTTTAAAGCATCACAGAATGAAAGTGTTATCTAAAATAACACACAATTCTAAGATAAAGAAAGCAACCAACCTCGGATAGATTTATCAAGGAAGTACTCTTCAAGGGCAGAACTCCCTTGAGTGTCAAATAAACTCTGATTTACACTTGAGGCAGTGAGGATCTCCTCATTGGTCATCTCCATTAGCTCGTCCTCCCTTTCAAGATTGGAAAGGCCAATGAGATCACTGCTGTTGAAAAGACTGGCCCGGATTTTCTCAACCTGGGCCCGTGCCCTTACCTGTACAACAAAAGCAAAAGCAGAAATGTTATTGAATATCTAATTTCTTTTTAGAAAGGCTGTAAGCAAGATTTAGCATAACACGGGAAAAGAAGCATTTCCTGTCTTAAAAGTGGCCTCAGAATAATAAGTGCACTAGAGTTGTCAAAAGTACAGACTTCAGTAGCAGCTTTTCGTACGATTTCCCTAGCATTTCTAAGTGCTGTTAAACGGATTCTTAAACACCTCTGATTGGCCATTGTGTTGACGCGCTCAACATACGTCTCTGATTGGCCATTGTGTTGATATTTCAATTTCAGTACCGACTTGGTACCGAAGTCGGTACTTTTTGACAACTCTAAAGTCACACAGTACACTGTGCAAATGGAACAGCCCATGAAATAAACAAATTTTAAACAAACTAATTTAACCCTAACTATGAACAATAGTAATAATGATACTGGCAAGCAACATAGCATCATATTATCGTTGCTAGTGTTTTATAAAAGAAGATTCAGATTCAGATTATTTTATTTCATGCCATGTCAGCAGTCAAAGCTATTTTCATGGCAAAAATTCACTTACAAAAATACAAATATCATATAAATACAATAAAAACAAAACAAATATAAACAAGTCATATTATATTATATTTTTAAATTAACATATGATAAAAAAATCCAAAACCTTTTCATTTTATAAGAGCAAATGTCCCACCCACCTCTATGACAGCATAGCCTTTGATTTGTCGTGTCACGCTGGCATGGATGTCTGGCGAGGCAACAGTGTACATGGAGCTCCCATCTGAGACTGACGTTGCACCGCTATCCAGCTGCTCCCCAAGGCTGCCGAGACTACCTTGACTCCCTGTGCTACAAAGAGACACATCCAGACTCTCCTGACTGGACACCGTGTGGGGATCCAGGGGTGCTTGTGGCAGGGAAGGTGCTGTTTGAGAGGTCACCAACTCTTGGTTTACCAGCAGCTCCCCAGCAGCCCTGGAGGCTCCCTGTAAAGACGCCTGGCTCGCTGAAGCCGAGGCACTCAATGCTGGCATTGTACTGTTGCTATTTGGGCTTCCTGCAGTGCAATCTCTCTTTGCATCTTGGGGAATACATGCTAGAGTTTCAGCTTTGGCTTTTTTAGGGTCTTCCTCCTGAACTGGAATAAAGATCTCGTCCTTGAAGAGACCACCGTGCGCATTGCAAGCCCTTCGGATTGCATTGCGAACCACGGATTCCTCCAAGTGAGTTGGGATTCCTGAGAGCACGAGCAATCGGCTGTGAGCAGTGGAGCCGACCAAGGCTTGGCAAGCATCTGCAACGGCATCTCCAGTGACGCCCAGACCTTGTGGGTCTTTGTTAGCAAGGTGGCGTAAAATCAAGAGTAATGTCAACCCACGGTGAAACCACAACATGTCCTCTGGCTTTCCGCCGGCCATGTTTAGTAAAGCATTATCACATTCTGACGGTCTTGCACCACTTCCGGAACCATGTTTCCCTGAGATGGCAGTTGCTGAAGCAACAGTGACTGCTGCCCGTTCTCGCTTTAGCTTCACTTTTTTGCGCTTCGAAAGCAAATTCGGACTTTGTGGCGTCTGGCCTGGGGAGGATGACGAAGAGGAAGAGGAATCACTACAGTTGGCGGTGCTCGTAGACGAAGGGGCGCCTACTACCGACGTCCCTGCACCCGTACTGAGTGGCAGAGTCACTTCAGCGACTGCCAGGCACACCTCCATCAGAGCATGGAAGTACGTCGAGAAGCGGCTCCGCTCGGCAGAGAGCGCGATTGCTCCACCGCTACCCGTTGCGGAAGTGCAGGAACCGCCACTAACTAAACCCCAACTTTGGGTCTCATGGTCGTAAAGCTTTCGTAGTTCCGTTTGAAGAACCATAAGAACTGTTAGGCAGGGGTTGAGAAGCAGTGTAATGTGGCTGGACAGGCCCGAAGGGGTCTTGCGTCGCTCAAAGGCATGGATCTTGCGGAGAAGCTCTGCAAGCAGGTGGAAGGTCAGCTCCTTGATGCACGGAGCAAGATCAGTGGTCCACAAAAGGCCACCTAAATAAAGATAAAGCAAGTGTGACAAAAGGAATAGCATCAGCAGTTTTTGTAAAAAAAATTTTTTACATAAACCCATTTACATGGGACCCATTTCTCAATACTTAAGTCCCTTTTTTTAAAACTCTTCACACAGTTCTCCTAACCAGCTTTCAGGTTGGCACAGCAGTAAATTTTACATTCCAAATCTCTGTAATAGTATGTTTCCTGGGATCCTCGGAGCAAAATGAACATTTCTCACCCAGCAACTCCACAACCTGCATAAGCACAGAAGTGGGCACAGTGTCCAGCTCATCCTCAGAGCGGTCAATCGTTTCTCCTACGGTGTAGGTTAGCAGCTGTTCAGCAAAGGCCATAGCCAAGGGAAACTCAAGAGGCAACGAGTGCAATACCAGCACTGCACCAGGAGGGGGAGATACACCTGCTGACAGGACAAAATATAAATTAAAGTCGGCATTACAATAAAAATTCACCCTCTATTTTCTAAAAGTGTTTCTGATTGATCTCATCCCATGGTCACAATAGACTTTGTGACCACAATAGACTATGGTGATAGATTAGACTTTTCTGACACTGCAGCGGTTTAAATATTGCGTTACACTCTGAGGCGTGTAGAAGAATAATTAGTGTGAAGAATGACTTTAAAAAAAAACATTGAATATTTTGAAAATTTGGACATTATATCTACATCACTTTACTGCAACACTTCTTTGCAGTATGTGTAATTTCATAATTAGTTCTATTGTCTTTGAAATATGGTTCAAATATACTGCTAAATTTTATGGTAAACTAAAATATACTTCAATGCCATTTCTATTGAAACTTTTATGATATGCATTTATATATATTTGTAATCACACATTTGTAATGATGAAGTTGCAATTTACTACTTAAAATATATTTATGTTAAATGTAATATTGAATGACACTAAAGTTAAAATTATAATCAAGTACTTTACATGTGCTTTAGTATGTTAGTCAACACTTCAAAATAAGTGTACTTACAGTATGACAAATTGTTAATAAAACAATGATTTAAAATTTACTTTAAAGTTAAACTTTAATATGAAATGCACTTTATAAAAGTTCACTTAGGTTAAGCGTTAAGATACACTAAAAGTAAACTTTAATACACTTAAGTATACATTTTTTTCACAAGGAATACCCTAGATGCTGTTTTTTAGTGGCCTCTTTGCTTACTTTTGTACATTAGCAAAGACATTTTTATGTTTATTGAACATACTGAGTACAACCTTATGAGTAGATGAAACCCGAAAATGTACAGTATGTAAGAATGTAACACGTTTTTGACATGCCTAGTTTGACATGCACTTTGTCAGTGGGGATGATGATGCTGGGATACTGGTTGGCTGTGGGTGGAGGGGTGAGTCCTGTGTTAGACGGGGAGGCGTCTAGCGGGTAGCACACTGCTTCCATCAGATTCAGCTGGCCGTTTCGTCGCACCTTGTGACCAAGTCCATACACCATTACACGAGTCCAAGGGGCTTTGTATAGAGAGGAACTAAGAAAAAAAAATACACACATGAGCATATGGAATATTTAACACAAAACTTTAAGTAGTTTTAGACTTTTACAATGCAAAGCTCCCTGCTTAGTGCAACTAGACTAATGAAAGTGAATATTATAACTAGCTAATAGTATAACTCAATATGAACTCACTCTTTGCGGCAGCTGACTTGGCTCTCTTTGCAAGAGACGAGCACAAAGGCAGCACCGGGGAAGTTCACATCCATGCTGACCTTGGACTCAGTGATGGGAAACTCTTCCAGTGTAAACTGTTCAGGTGCACTCTGAATTTTCAGCAAACATTAAAGAATGTAACTAAAATTGTAACAACCAATAATCATTTAACATGTTTGGTTGCACTTTATTTTACAGTATGTGTACTTACAGTGTACTTACCCAATAAAGTACTGGGTAATATAAGGTAACTACATGGATTATAGATAGGTTTAGGGGGAGCTTCAGGGTTAGTACCTAGTTATTACCCAGTTATTGCAATTAATATAATAAGTAGTACATAGTTTGTACATGGGGAACAGGAATGTATAATAAAGTGCAATATTTCTTAACACACTTAAGTACACTTTTAAGTCCACCTAGTAATAATGTCAAATTAAAAGGTTAACACTTTATTTTAAGGTGTCCTTGTTACAGTGTAATTGTACATTTAAGTACTGAGTGTAATTATTTAACAACATGTACTTACTATGGGGTTAGGGTAGGATTAGGGTTAGTTGCATGTAATTATCCATAATTTACAGTTATTTCTACAGTAAGTACATATGTAAAATAATTGTTACCATTAAAAAGTTGAACATAAAAGTAAATTTATTCCTACAGCGCTTTATCGTTTCAAAGTAGCTTCACAGTAATAAACAGGAAAATAACCAAATGTTTTCAAATTCATTAATCCTGAAAAAATCAATTTTATTAAATTAGTTTAATTTTTAATACATTTTTATTTCAGGTTTGGTGCAAGTTATTTTAGTACATCAAGGTAAACAATTTTATTTTGGTTCAGTTAACGTTTATTTTATTTCGCATAACAAAAATTAATTTAATGGTTTTAGTTTTTACTATAATAACCCTATTTCAATGACGGTGTCGATGTTGAAAAGTTAGTGTCATTATCTTATATTAAAGTAAATTTTAAATCATTATATTTTAAAAATGGTCAATAACTAATATTAATTTGAATATTGGATACATTTAGATATCACAGATCATAAAGGGTGGATTTGCAGTGAATAATGTAATTATGGAATGCATTTTGAATCAGGCAGCTAATGTTCTAAATATCACTTTTATCGTATACAAATCATGGTTTTCAGAATAATACACTGCTGTACTGATTTAATGGGCACAAATAAGTTGAGGCACTGGTACCTGAAGGAAACAGCAGATCTGTTTAGTGAGTTCGAGAAGGCTGTCTTCGCCCTGGTGTAGAGCTCTGCTGATGGCCACCGTCAGCCATTCACGGATGGTCTGTGCGTTTCCTTGATAGAAGAGCTCAGTCGGAGAGCAGCTCTTGCCCTGGAGCTCGTGGAGAACAGACTGAGCCAGCAGAATAGAATTAGAACTGATTCTGCCATCTACAGAAGCCAAAGGGAAATGAACAAATACACAAGAGTTTAATGAAAATAGTTTTCCTAGTATATATTAGGTAACACTTTACAATAAGGTTGCATTAGTTAGCATGAGCTAACAATGAAAAATACTTCTAAAGCATGTATTAATCTATTAAGTTGATGTTAATTTCAATATTTACAAATACATTATTAAAATGTTGTATTTATTATGTAAAATGTTGTATCAAAAGTTGTATTTATTAATAATATTTATTGGACCTGAACTGACATGAACTAGCAGTAATCAGTTGTATTTTTATTCACTTTTGTTAAAAAAGATTATTATATACAGACCAAATGTATTGTTCATTGTTAGTTATTGTAAAGTGTTACCATGTATTAAAATATAAAATTGGAATTTGGACTAAACAAGTGACATAAGTTGTCAGAGTTAGGGAAAGTTACTTTTAAAAGTAACGTGTTACATACAATATTACTTAAAAAAGATAATTATATTACTTAGTTACTTTTTATGAAAAGTAATGCGTTACATTACTTTTGCATTACTTTTTCCTCACCTGGCTGAGACTTGACTGAGAATTTATTTTATGAATTAACCCTTTAAAATAATGCATTACTTTACTCATTAAATAAAAAAGTAATCTGATTACATAATGCAAGTTACTTGTAATGCGTTACCCCAACACTGTAAGTAGTTACTTATGCAAGTTCAAATCTAAACCTGTGTTCCTCAAAATATTTGTATGACATCACCTGGTAAAGGTGGAGCCAGCAGCTGATTGGACAAGAGCTGCAGGTGCTCAAGTGTGATGTCTCGTACAGCGGGAATGTGGAAGAGACGTGTGAATGTGTGAGGGCTCTTGGGAGCAAAGATGTTGAGCAATGCCATGCGGCAGTACAGACGCGCGAGAGCACTTTCACAACGCAGCAGCTCCCTGAAACACACAAGCACAGAGTACTGAACAGTAGGCTTTAGTGTTGCCTTTAAAAAAAGGTCGGAATTTAATGAAAGAGTTCACCTTTCAAGCATCATATTTCAATCTACAATAGGATAAGTGTCTTGAAAAAATGCATTACCGATGAATTTGGATGTTGCTGCTGTCCAAAGACACCAGGCCATTTGCTGCAGCCCTGCGGGACCCTGCTGGCGGCCTCTCTAGCATCTCAATGGGGTACCAGTACCGGACTAACACACCCTCACTACGGAGATACGTCTCCACCTGGACCAGTTCATTGGCCTGAATACACACAAATGAAGACATTTCAGTGAAGTTTCAGATTTGTTGCATTTTGAAACAAGTGCATTTAGAAGAGGTTCAAATGCTAGTGTGTATACTGTATACAAATGAATATCACATAGCCTGTCAAAAATATGTATGGGCTATTTTAATTTTACGAACAAAATGCAATACGGGATAAATATTTACATATGTTTAAAATGTAAAGTATTTCACATTATTATCCCTCAATCATGATTAATTTGATTAGGGATTTTTTTTTCTTGGATCCGGATGATTCTCCTTACATTTTATCAAAGTCAAAATGTGCAAAGTAATATAAATACAATATTAAAAATTAAGTAGAATACATCAAGGTGACATCAAGGTGCATAGAGTCAATTGTCATGAACATGCAACAATTATTTAAATAAGGCTAATTTTCTTTATACAAAAAAAAAAAAAAAAAAAAAAAAAAAAGTGGCCTTTTTTGCTGATTTTGATCCCTTTAAACAGAGTGATTTGGAAATTAGACTAATGTGGATACCCACAGAGTCTACATCCAGCACGACACCATGCAAGCCAAAAGTCTTCATCATGCCCCGGATGGCAAACTTTGGTAAGGCTGTTCCACCTGTGCTGCTACACGTGTTGTTTCCCTCTGGGCAGCGGATGCCCACTGTTAAGCCTGTGGGGAAAATGGTAACCAATGAGTGATCTCCACAATAGACCAAACAAAAGTAAGTGCATAGATCCTAGGACAAATATTCATGTTAATGTGCACTTTACACAGACCTTTGCGGACTTTGTCAATGGTGAACTTATTAGCTTCATCTTTGATGTCCTCGATTGTTGGAAGGTAGAGATCACGAGGAATGCCTCCGTTCTCTTCATACAGGAACTCAACAGTCTGACGTGCAATGTCCACCATTCCTGCCAGGAATAACAGCATTATTTATACTAAACTCATGGAGAAAAACTTGTGAAAAAGAAGTACACATAATTGTATTGATATCAATGCTGTACTCAAATTTATACGCTAATAAATATCTAGTTCATTCATCAAGAGCGCACTGATAGTCCTTTACATGCAATCTGCAAGCAATCACATCATCACCGCATGGCACAAGCTGATTGGTCTTGTTGATCTGCAAGCAATGATATTGCTTGCTCAAGTTCTAAGCTATCTCATGGCTGCTACAGTGATTGAGGCGTTTTTTTGCACACAAAAATAAGACTTTATTAAACTACTTATTCAACTTTATTCTCTTCCGTGTCAGTCTCTGACGCTGTTGTTATTTTTATTTTATTTTATTATTTTTTGCACACAAAAAGTATTCTCGTCGCTTCATAACATTAAGGTTGAACCACTGTAGGCACATGGACTATTTTAACGATGTCTTTACTACCTTTCTGGACCTTGAAAGTGGTAATAATGTTGCAGTCTATGGGGGGTCAGAAAGCTCTCAGATTTCATCAAAAATATCTTAATTTGTGTTTCAAAGGCGAAGGAAGGTCTTAAAGATTGGAAATGACACGAGGGTGACTAATGAATGACAGGATTTTATTTTTGGGTAAACTAACCTTTTAAACTATAAAACATCTTCATTCAATTGCAATTAATATGCTATTTAAATGTCCAAAAACATTACATTTATTTCACACTTAAGTATATTCTTTTAAAGTATATGAGTTCTGTAATAAGTACTGTTTTTTATGTAGTATGCTAGGTATGCTTCCTTCAAGTATGCTAAAGTTACTTCTTTTTCACGAGGAAATGTCCACCCATCTGGACATACTAACCACTGATTGAATGAATGAATAGGCTGAGAGGGACTCTTTTAGCCATTGTAAATATATAAAAGAGACATTCACCGAGCTGAAGTGCTCCTTTGATCTGATCCAAACCAGACTTCCTCTCTGCTTCATTCCTGAAACGACGCCGAATGGTTGGAAAAACTTTGGTTTCCCACGCTTTCACTAGCAAAGCATAGTGATCCTCCTTTACAAAGAGACGGCGAGAGAAAAACATACAAGATTTCTTTGAAAAGACAGTTTGCTTACACTATGTTAGGGGTGTAACTTTCAAATTGCTTTAGAGAAAATTAAGGGTCTAGTTATGAGCTCTCCATACCCTAGGAATGTCTTCATCATCTTCATCATCACTTTCATCATCAGCAATTAGTGGCGGGTGGGCGTTTGGCCCTGAGACGACCAGATTCTCATAGCTCAGTTCTACCTTGTAGTGACAAGAGGCATCACTATTGTATTCTGCAAATAAAATCAGACCACAAGAACCAAAGTTGAACCCACATGAAGCTGATATTCGTTACTGATTCAGTCAGATAGCAAGTTTTATTTAGAAGAGGGAGAGACAACATTCAAAAGCAATCTACGTCATGTATAGTACATGCATACAACTATTCAAGCTGAAAGTATTAATATTATTTAATGTTTAAGTCGAGACTCACGTTGCTGTGCTGTGACGACTGCAGCAATGCGACACGGAGGACCATGAGAACCAGAATCAGACGCCACACTAGTGCCGGCATCATTGTCGCTGTCGGAGGCCATGGCAAAGGGCAGAGCCTCAAAGTTGGCACTGATCTCCTCTGAGAGGTCCATGCAAAGGTCGGCAGCGTTTCGGTGAGCCTGTCCCTCTGCGTACGCAAACAACCGGCAGCCAAAGTTTGCGTGGATCTTTGTATTCTGAAATTACACAATTACGAATTATCATTAAAAAATGGGGGTTAAGGGCAAATAAGGAAACCAGTGTACAATAAAAAGACATTTATAACTAACAATTACATAAGCAACAGTCCAGGGGTGCCGCCAGAAATTCTGGGCCCTATGGAAACCAAAATTTCTGGGCCCCCTACATTTTTTACAGATAAAATTTAACCCAATAAACATGCCCAGTATACTTTAAAAGGGATACTTAGCACATTGCATAGTTAAAATGTCTAAAGAGGAGTACTCTTTATAGCCAATGGTTACTACAGACACGTGTTTTATTCAATGTTATATTATTTTTTTCTGGGGCATTTTATTCACATTAAGAACATCAAGTTTGACAACATCGATCGTAGCAGCAGCGTCACTTCACAGAACACACACGGCAAACTGATTTTGTAATTGTTGAAGCGTGTAGATAACTTTTTGTTTTGTAAAGTTTTCATCAAGTGGCGAACACAGTAGATAAGACGTGTTTAGAGGCTTCAATCTTCGTGAAGTTTCGTGCTCAGGCTCACCTTGTTCGGCTGAGACGGGGACGGGGGGAGGAGGACGTGTGTGTGCAGCCAGCAGCCGCTGAATCTGTGTCTACGAGACATGATATCCCCCGAGACAGCAGAGATGTTATTATTGTTGGATGTAAATCATAATTCAGTAATTATTTTACTAAGCTAGCTAGATAAAAGCGGGTCATGTAGCAACAAAAATAAGTAACTCTGGAAGTTTTGGAATACAGGAATAGGGCAAGCTACCTTTCTTTTTGAAAAACTGTGACACATACTGTCGACTTCGGCGTTCTCTATCTTCTTTTTCCTTCATTTCTTTCCGTTTTTGATGCCCTGACCTTTGATGTGACATGCCTGCGTGTGTCACTGTCTGCACTGCATCATAGTGATGTGTCGTTCATGAACGATTCGTTCATTTTGAACGAATCTTTAATATGACTCGGGACTACCGAGTTGTGTCAGAGAGTGATTCGTTCATTTTGTGTTGACCGCGCATGCGCATTGCGCAACATATGGGTTCTAAATCTGTACTGGAAACAGAAATGATTAGTTCATCTCTCGAGTCTTCGGGTTCGGGACGCTCCGAGTCCTTCGTTCTTCCTGTCAGTCCCATAGAGGCTATGCTGTCAGTCCCGGAAAGAGAAATGATTAGTTCATCTTTCGAGTCTCGAGTCTCGGGTTCGGCCGGGTCCGAGTCCTTCGTTCTTCCTGTCAGTCCCATAGAGGCTATGCTGTCAGTCCCGGAAAGAGAAATGATTAGTTCATCTTTCGAGTCTCGGGTTTGAGTCCTTCGTTCTTTTGTCACGTGACTTGTCACCGTATTGAATAGCCTACTAACAACCTTTTTACAAACAAGCACGTAGTTATAATAGTAGTTAATTCATGTATAATATATAATAAAACACATGCACAAGTTCTAAACATTTAGAAAAGAGACGGACAGGGACAATAATAAGATGGAACTTTTATTTTTCAGATAATGTTTATTGCACATATTTAGAAATGTATATTCCTAAATATAAAACAATAGGCTTATACATTCAGACGCAGTCAATAATACGAATCTAATACCAGATACCAGCGGAACGAAGACGAAAGAACGAAGGACTCAAACCCGAAGACTCTGAACTAATCATTTCTCTTTCCGGGAGTGACAGCATCGGCTCTATGGGACTGACAGGAAGAACGAAGGACTCGGACCCGGCCGAACCCGAGACTCGAAAGATGAACTAATCATTTCTCTTTCCGGTCCTGCTGTATCACACACGGCACGGTCGGCCCAGCAGACAGATCAGAGTCAGACACTGACGAGTCGACAACTAACGTCTCGAGACACGAGAGGAGAACTAACCTGATAAATATGAAGTTGCAAAGGAAAGAACGTCTCGGATCAGGAGATGAGGTGAACTAACAGAATCAGACTGCAATACCCTATACAATAACCCAACAACTAATCAATTAATAAAACATTTAGGTTTCCTATAATTTGGCTTTGGCTGCATTACCCTATTGTTTATTTTTATTATTTTTACAAATGTAATCAACATTTTCGTAAGTACTAGATGTGTTGGTATATTTAACATGCCATTTTAATTATATTGTGCTGAAATGAACGAAATGAACGAAATGACTCGAAAAAAGATTCGTTCATTTTGCTGAACGAGACTCAAAGATCCGAGTCAGTAAAATGATCCGAACTTCCCATCACTACTGCATCATAGCAAGTGCAATAAGCGAGACGCTACACTAGCGATCGTAGCTTGGACAGCGCAGGTGGAATGAACCATTGTGAGGGGGAGGGGTGTGACTGAAAACAGTAAATAAATTATTTGTTTTTTAAATATTAAATCTATGGTCAAAATGGACAAAATACACATTTAGTGCACGAGGGGCCCTAGCACATTTAATGTATGTATAAAAAAGAGAAAATAAATAAGAAAAGAAAAAGGGGGTCTGCTCTTCTGGGCCCTAAATCAGCCTGGGCCCTTAGAATCGTCCTAACCTTCCACCCCTTTACGGCGCCCTTGCAACAGTCTCCTCAAAGAAGTTTTTGGATGCTTAAACCATACATAAAAACGTATTTCACTGAATATAACAAAAACAAGGAAAATAGGAGCCCCCTGAGGGCCGGGCCTCCCCCCAATGGGATTTGTTTACAGATGTTTACAAATTAGACCTTATTGTAAAGTGGTACCCAAAATTGCTTTCGTTAATTGAAATAAAACAGAAATAAAATAAAATATAAATATTACAATGTTGGGAAAAAAAAGTCAACTTAAAAAAAAAAGAAAATTACTAAAACTGAAATAAATAGAATAAAACTAAATATATATATATATATATATATATATATATATATATATATATATATATATATATATGAACAAACTTTACTAAATTGTAAACTAAAATTAAAACGAAAACTACAAATATATCTCAACTAATAATAAAAATAAAAAATGTATTCAAAATATTAATGAAGACTATTATTAAAATAATCCTAAAATAACACCATTTCCTTTTCATTAGCATATTACTAGTATGCTTTCTGCAAAACCTTTTGCAGGGATTTGTTTCCCCTCACAAATGCACCATTGGTATCCTTTTTATTTATCATTTGCAAACCTTCTTCTGAATGTGTACTACGGGCCACATCCCTCCAGCCACGTCCTCCAGATAAGGGGCGAGACGTTGACCACAGTAAGTGAAGTAAACCCTTCCTTTAGGAGGCTGACCGGGTGGAGGTGGAGTGCCTTCCAAACGCTCCCAACCAATACCTGCAACATCACCTGTGTCAAAACATACAAAACAAATCATCAATGTGTCATCAAAAGCTTGAGAAATTTTCAACAAACCAAAAAAAATGTCATTAAACTGTGTGAGTGATGACGAATAGTGGCATTTATAATGTTTTAAAATGGTTGCCTACCAGCGTTGGGGAGTAACTAAACATATTAACCCTACTAACTTTACATACACTCCAGAAAAACAGAGCACCAGCATAGCTTTTTTCAGTAACAAGGTAATTTTACCCAACAAGCATTGGTCTGTTGACAAAACACTACATTGTTGGTTTTTACAGTACATTTTTTATCTTATTTTTATAAACATAAAACCATGAAAACAATGTTATTTTGTTTCTCAAGCAAATGCATCTTAATTTATTATATTATATTTTTTATTAATTTATTATTTTTTATATTATATATATTTTTTGTTGATATTTGCATTGGAAAACAAGCTAAACATACAGATTAAGAATCTTTTCTTTTTGCAGAGTATGTGATATTTTATTGTGCAGTGTGCACACAACTTTACAGATGAGGAAGTTGAGTCAATAATCAGTCAATAATAATCATCATGCTCCTACGGTATTAACTCTTTAAACACAAACTTTAGTTTTAAGTTCAACTGCGTTCAATAATAATCAGCCAAAATCAGGAAAATAAAATGACAATGGGAAAATACAAGAGTAATTAGGGAGCGCAATAGGAGCAAACAGAAAGCATTAGTTATAGGAGTTAGGGAATAGCATTGTCAACTCGCATTCATGGGAAAAAAACTGATTGTGAAATATCATATATTTTAATTAAATTGACAAATACATTTTTGTCTTACATTTTAAACCATTGTGTTTTAATAATCTTTTGTTGTGCTTTAAAGGAAGTGCACGTATTATGACATGTTAACATACTAAAGCACATGTAAAGCACATGATTATTCAATAATTTTATGTAACGTGTCATTTGATATTACATTCATATATTTTAGTTCATATATTTTAAAATGTACTAAACTGCAACTTCATCATTCCAGGACAAACAATTCCTACAAGTTTCAACGGAGTATAAAAGGAGTTAAAGTGATTTTAAAGGTGTAGTGTGTAAATATTAGCGGCATTAAGTGGTGAGGTTGTGAACTGCAACCAACAGAAGTTACGGTGGCTGACAGGAAAAGATGTCATCATCTGAGACAGCCAGTAAAGCAATGAGGTTTCTTTACAAAGATAAATTAAGAAATAGGTTTACTTAATTATTCAGTAAAACGATATGGTATTGTCAATATTATTGTTACTACTTTATCATTTTGTCAGTTTTTTATTCGCTGACTTTAGCTAGCTTCTTTGCACGAACAACAACATAGTGATAAAACGCGCTGTGTAGTAGTTTGTCCGTTTAGGGCTACTGTAGAAACATGGTGGCGTAAAATGGCTATTTCAATGTATGTAGATAGAAATGGTTCATTATGTAAGGTCTTTATACACCACCGAAAACATATACACCACCGAAAACATAGTTATGTATATTATATTGCATTTCTGTCAACAGATCCTCCTTAATATTGCACAATGCACCTTTAAAGGGTACCTATTATGGCATTTAAAATGTTCCTAATATTGTTCTGGGAGTCCCCAACAACAGTTTTACAAGCATGCAATGACAAAAAAACACTTTTGTTGTCTTATAATATGCATTTATTTTTACCTGATTTGCTCACCGACTCCCATATGAATCGTTTAGCGAGTCATTTTTCCAAACCCCGCCTTTGCGTGACGCTAATCTGTGGTGAAATGTTAGACACCCAGCCGACGGGGTGTCATTGGTTGTTGCGCTAGATCTTACCCAGATACAACAGTGCTATTTTCTGATTGGCTAACAACACCAGACGAACAACACCAGAGGAGACCAGGGTTGCCAGGTCTGCACAACAAAACCAGCCCAATTGCTCATCAAACTAACCCAATCACGGCCAAAAATATTGAAATAGCGGTCCCGGGTGTTTCCTCAATAACAATCATGTTCCAGTGGATAAAACAATCGCGTCAACCAGCGTGCACTACACAAACAACCCGCGGAAACAGTGCAGGCATACGGACCTGGCAACACTGGAGGAGACGCGCTTGAATCCTGCTGCCGGTTCCACAGTGAGTGAGTTTTGGGCATTGCGGCATATTAAATATATTACAAATAGTTTTTCAGCGTGAGAAATACAATGTGTGGCCGGAGAGCGTGACAAAAGACCGAAATGAGTGACTGTCACGCTCAATGCGTGATGCGTGACACTCGAGAGCCCTGTGACAACTCCATCAACAACGAAAACACTTCACATATTTCAATACAATTGACATTGAAGACCTAAGTTAGCTGCTAGAAGCTGCGCTGTGCCTGTGCGTACACAACACACAAAATAATTATAGAACATGATACAAACATAAAAGCAACAGCCTACTTACAGATTGTGATTCGGAGAAGGAAGCTGATCCAAATAAACTCGGTACTGAACCTCCCTCCTTCAGTATCAGCCGCCTCGCAAATTCATACTTTATAGCATTTAGGTTTGTGAAGCAATCATCTTCAAAATGACGCGAACACAGAACAAGTTCGGGCTATAATACTTCTGTGGTATAGTTATGAACTGTAGCCACGGTCTTCAAATGCTCCTCACTGGGCAGATGAAAAAAGTTTGCTTTTGCGTCGCACTTCAAAACACAGCAGCGTCTCGTCGACATGATGTTTTCCCTGGTGTCTCCTAATGCAATGAGTGGGCGTATCTTATTCAAATAACTTGGACAAGTGACGTACGAAAGTGCATCGTTCGTCTATCGATTCATATCAACGACTCAGAGTCGACTCTTACTTTTGAGAGATAATAACTTTGTATACGGTGAACTTTCATATTTAAAACTTTGCAGGATGTTTTTGTTCACTTAGATCTATGTTACACACTACATGAAAGGTAATTTTCAAAATTCCATGATAGGTACCCTTTAAGTTATAGCAGTACATTTTTAATAATATTTCAAAGACAACAGAAGTAATTACTTTTTTTTTTTTTACTAGATGTACTTACTAAAGTCCTCCTTAAGCAGTCTACAGTTCAATTTTGAACTATAATATATTTTCATTTAATTGCAATAAACATGCAATTAAGTGTCCAAAAACATTACTCAGTTAAGTATATTATTTCAGAAATAAGAACTATTTTTACTAGTAGGCTAAAAGGTAGGGTAGACCATTTGTACACTTTTTTTTGTTATACTGTTTGAAACTCTTCACATCCTAATAGCAATCAATAACACAAGTGGTCTAAATATTAAAACATGTCTTGTACATATAATCTGTGGAAGTCTCAGGACCAATAAATGTCCGGTCAACATATGTATTTCCATACCTCCGCACAGCCTACTTGCACAGACATCACACGTCATCAGCTGTGCAGAGTTGTAGACTGCAAGTCACAGAGAGCCAAAAACAACAGCAGCCACCTTTTACAGTTCCCCCTGAACCAAAACAACGATCTTATGCTGCGTTCACGCGCCATGTTATAACAGCAATTACGAGACGGCAACCCGTGACGTTCATCCCGGAGCTGTTCACGTCCTCAGACATCGACACTATCAATGCCGAAACAAATCTCGAGCAGTCAGGTGAAACAACTCGAGCTCTGTAAGTTGTTTACGTTCATTATAATGGAAATTGAACGGCCTCGCTCATGACACTTTACAGACTCTGTTGTGCTAGAGTTTATGCGTTCATGTGTTTTGGAGGAGGCGTGGCTTTGGAGTTTCCCTGCGCTTGAATACTTAAATATAAGAAAGAATTTGGTATGAAATGAGAGTGAGTAAAAAATGAGAGAATTTTTGAGTTAATTAACTGAGGTTGTAGCTTTGGGAAGCTGCAGTTTCCAAAGTAGCTTCCCCAACACTGTTGCCCATAAAGGCAGTCGGCTTGAACAACATAATGTGCTTGTGGTTAATGTCTGAATGCTCAAATGAATAAAGGCCGCTTGGAACAAGTTCCTGTCTCACCAGGAAGTAGAGCCACGTCTAGTCTCACACTCTTCCACTGCAGCAAACTGGAGCCATTATAGTGTACTGCCCTCCCATTACTGAGCGGGAGAGAAACAAGGACGACATGTAAAAAGAAAGGGGTTAGGATGGGAAGCAGAGAGGAACAGAAAGAACAGGTTGATAGTCAGTACGAGTGAAAGATTATTGAATGAAAGGATCAAAAGACTGGGTCAGTACTTGTGGAATAGACAGGTGCCGACAGGATTCGTCCAGGCACCGTCTCTCTTCTCGGCCTCCGGGGAAAAACCAAACGACACTATAGGACCGCTATCATCCTCCGAATCTCCAAAAGAAACTATCTCTATCTCCCAGTAAAAAGATGGAGCCTGGAAACCAAAAGAGAGAGAAAATAACAAAGAGATACAGACAACACTTATTGACATTACACTACTCTTCAAACATTTGTGATCATGTTTTTGAAAGAAGTCCTTTATGCTGACCAAAGCTGCATTTTTTTAAATCAAAAATACAGTAAAAACAGTAAATTGTATAATTAAAATGATCTCCATATTTCTCTATTGTAATACATGTTAAATTGTAATTTATTCCTGTTGAATTTTCAGCATCATTACTCCAGTCTTCAGTGTCACATGATCTGTCAGAAATCATTCTAATATGCTGCTGTGCTGCTCATTCTTACAATTAACAATGTTGAAAACAGTTCATATTTTTGTGGAAACCGTGTCGTTTTTGCCCCAGGATGAATAGAAAGTTCAAAAGAACAGCATTTATTAAAAATGTTAATATTTTGTAACATTATTAATGCATTTACTGTCACTTTTGATCAATTTAATGCGTCTTTGCGGAATCAAAGTATATATTTTTTAGTTTTTTAAGTTCATGTGCCAGTAACAGGCTGTAGTTACCTGAACAGGCACAGGTGAAGTGGCATAGATGAAAGTTCCTCTGGGAAGGCCTCCACCCGCGCTTGGATCTGCCAGAAAGGTCACAGAGGTCAAGTGTGAAGAAAACATGCAGGCCCGAACCGGAGGGAAGATGCGTGACGGACACCATGTGATTTCTTTAGGCTGTGGAGAAAGAGAGAGAAAAAGTGTTGTGTTTGCTAAGCTATGCATTCACAAATCATAAAAAACTGTCATATTATCCGGTCATCCAATCAGAAAGCTTTGAGGAGCATCATGTCAGCCAATTGTTTTGTGTTTACAGGGCTGCATATATGCAAGCAGGAAGCTGAGAGAATGGTAGTAGATAAATGATAATATCACACTTTAATCAATCATTCTTTAAAAAAAACCCCAAAGGCATCTCTTTATCATGTTAAATCAACACTAATGAGCTCAACTCACCTGTCTTTGATCAGTTTGTACTGGAGGTGGTGGAGGACGAGCACAGTCTCGATAAAGCATCCTAACCCTCTCACACTGCACCTCAACCATCACTAAACGCTCTCCTACAAACACACACAGAATTACACTTCATAACTAAATACAGACTTATTCATTAGGGTGTCAGAAAGGTTGCTCATTTTTTGAAGACAGCTGTCTTGACTCTGATATGGCGAATGGGAACATGGTTTGTGTAACATTAGCAGCACATTCTTGTTTGATAACATAGTCAAGCAAAAGGCTAATCATATTAATTACCGTTATATGTGTCCGATGTTGTAAAGAGCTATACCACTGTGCAGCGTTTACTACAGTAACGAGTCAAGTTGATAGAGTGGATCTCTGAGCTGGTGTGAGTGAGTGGAGGCGGGGCTAATTTACATATTCATGAATCCATGAATACTAAATGAAGCAACGCTGTATAGTTAAATTCAAGCTATTGTAAGGCATGAAGCATTTTTTTTTCACAGGAAAATTTAAACGTTCAAATGTAATTTTGGTGATCAAAGGTAGTTTTAAGGGATACAATTATTGACCACAGGGGGGCTTTAAAATCGCAAATGTATCGTGGCTAAGCGATCATAAAAAAATCATATCGTGGGGCATATATAATATATATATATATATATATATATATTATATAATTATTATAAATTATATATTATGCATATCAGTGAACACCCCTGACCACTTTGTGAGTTTCACGTCTTTGTAAACTAAAGTTTAACGCGTTTTATGAAGGATTGTTTCTGTGCACATATGCAACCATTGTAGAGGTGGGGGGGATGGGGGGTGCGACCACAAAAAACGAAAATTTCGGGACAGCAGCATGTGTCAAAATTTTAATCTTAACCGTTCTATTTCATCAGAAACAATCTTGAAACAGGGCTTTAAGTGTAAAATACCGAACTTGTCCTTTAAGACTCTTTATATCATATGGTGTCCTTTTGGAGTATCCAAGTGTCCTTTTTAAGAAAGACACCTAGGTTTACCTTGAAAAAAAAACTTGCAACAAATACAGTTTTGTGAAAATCGTCCTTCAATCTGATGGTTGACTTTGCTGGACTATAGCCAATGATGAGAAAATGAAAATGTTAAACAATATAAATGGTGTATGCTTAATTTCACGATAAGTGTGGGATTAATAACGATTACAAATTTTCATCTTACATAATTATTTACACTTTTTGGGTGTAGAGGAAGTGTAGCTCTACTGTTGTCAGCACTCACCAGGACTGCACTCCTGAGCTATCAGGTTAAGCACCTCCACTGCTGCTGGACAATGCTGAATAAACTCTTCACAAAATGAGCTGTCCTCAAGCAGCTGCGCCATCACCAAACACGCTCTGACAGAGTCAAAGACACCACAATAAATATCCCATACGGGTTCATAGCACTACTGTACACAATGACACATTTTTCCACATTCTTGTTTTGTTTGTGCTATGTCACAACATAAGATACATTGAGGTTCTGACCTAGTTCTGATCTCGGCCAAAAAGACGCACCACAGCCATCACAGGACTGGCTCCGTCTCCGGACGCAGGGAGGGACGTGTGGATGGACAGACTGCCCTCCTGTGGCAGTAACATGGACTGCACTGCTTGAACAACCTTCTCTGTGATGGACAGCTTATGCAGCGGAAGAGCCTTACAACAAACACACAGAACTCCAAGAATAAGACATGACATCAGATATCTGAGCTGCTTTAGAAATGAGCAAGCTTGAAAAGTCCTGAGAGCAAAGGCAAGACATGGCAAGGGAAGTTTAATCATATCTCAACATGGTATTACAAAGCATCTGTTTTTCTGGCTTTACATTTGTCAGCTCCTTGGCAAGTAAACATTGAGTTGTTACTCTATATATACGAACTGGGGCATGTTTGTTAACTACTGTAGATGCTTATAATCACTGTGGAAAAGTTCTAAGATGATTCCACATAATTAATAGTGACTATTAAAAATGTTTTTTGTTAACTGAAATAAAATTAAACTTAATTTTTTTAAATTAAAATTTCATGTTTATTTATAAGTACTAAAATGAAAAAATAAATAAATAACAAATCTATAAAAAAAAAAAACAATTAAGATGACCCACAAAATTTACACTTAATTGTAATTAACATGCAATGAAGTGTCCGAAAACATTACATTCAGTTAACAATTAAGTATATTATTTCCAAGTACATTATTTATGAAATTATGAGAAGAAATCTGCTAAATTTTTAAAAGGAAATAACAATGAGTAAAAAAAAATGGCCATCTATGGTAGATAATAATGGGCTGTGAATGATACTGTAGGGTGAAAAAATGTCATTGTTCAATACAAAAAAATAAGAGCATTGCTAACTATATGACATCCAAATTACAATTGTGCAGTTGTACAGTTATTTGAGAGGTGCTTACCTCAGAGCGGGGGGTGCAGAGGCGGGATATGGGAACAGTGAGGATATCAGACGCCTTGCTTGTGCGGCTGTAATCGCAGGAAGGAAACTTGACAGTGGCGATGCCCTCTTGTTCATTAATGGATATAACCACACCAACACTATCCGATACACCTTTCCCCACCACCTGACACAGAGAACAAAGGCAAATACTTCAGCTTGCAATGTAAGCCATTGAGATTATTCATCTGCTAAATTGTGTGTGTACAACTGTCAGTTTTGTGGTAGCATGACACCTGGCACTTTTTAATGTCTAATTTTAAGAGAAACAACTTTAAAATGAAAAAAAGATTTTAGGCATATTACTAAATGCTGAAATTAACAATGAAAAATACTTTTATTAACCTAGTTAATGTTACTAATGGACTCTAATTGTAAAGTGTTACCATTTCATATAAATGCAAACAGTCATGCATAAAGGGTTATTCGCCAAAAATGAAAATTAGCCCATGATTTACTCACCCTGAAGCCATCCTAGGTGTATATGACATTCTTCTTACAGACGAATACAATCGGAGTTATATTAAAAAATGTCCTGGCTCTTCTAAGCTTTATAGTGAGAGTCAATGGATATATTTTTTCAATGGATATACTGTTTCGAGAACTTTTATCACGAATGGATGCAATTTGATGGACTTCCAAAAAAAAAAAAACCCATTGACTCTCACTATAAAGCTTGGAAGAGCCAGGACATTTTTTAATATAACTCTGATTGTATTCGTCTTAAAGAAGAATGTCCTATACACCTAGGATAGCTTCAGGGTGAGTAAATCATGGGCTAATTTTCATTTTTGGCTGAACTATCACTTTAAAGATGTCTATCTTTAAATATCTACACATAGCATTGAAATTAGACATATGTCTATTGTGTTTCCTTTGATACATTTGCTATTTTAGAACACTTGATTATCTTATCCAAATAACACATGTATTACAGTGAAAAGAAAAAAGAACAGAAATCGGATGCATTTCAGATGTGTTTATGTTTCTGTCGGCTGCATGACGATAGTTTGCTTTCTCGTCTCACTAGCTTTAAATATGCAACTTTGCTGCAAAACGAATGCATAAAAGTGTACGAAATTGATATAAACTAATTCAAATAGATGGTAACAATCCTGACATTAAAGGGGGGGTGAAATGCTGTTTCATGCATAGTGAGTTTTTTACACTGTTAAAGAGTTGGATTACCATGGTAAACATGGACATAGTTTCAAAAATGAAGTTGTAAGTTTGATGGAGTATTTCTGTTCCAAAAATACTCCTTCCGGTTTGTCACAAGTTTCGGAAAGTTTTTTTCGAATACGTAACTACGTGACGTCAGAGTGTGCGGAATTTCCTTATACGGGTCTTAAGGGCACTTCTCCCGGAAGTGCGCGCGCGCAGCTGTAGCCTAGAGCGTACGAGAGCGTCCATCAGACCGCTGTGCTCTGCTGCGTTGCAATCAAAACAATGGCACCAAAAAGTGTGTTTTTGGTTGCCAGGGCAAGACAACACTGCACAAATGTCCAAAGAACCCAGAGTTAAGGGACCTGTGGATGGATTTTGTTTTTCCAGAGCAGCAACGGAGTTGCGCAATTGTGTTCTTGTTTGTTCCCTTCATTTCGGCGGTGGCTGCTAATAGTTTTATAAACAAGGCACAGTTCGACGATTTGCAGATCGCCTAATACTTAAAGATGGAGCAGTCCCAACGATAAAGGTTCACGGAACCGCAGGCGGTGAGTAAAACTGCTTCAAATGTCTGTGTGTTGTTAACTATCGGCGTGTAAGTTAAGCACAGCAAGTAAACAACATGATCACGTACAGTTAATGTATCGATGGAGCATGCGATGTATGGTGTGTGTTTGTGTGTTTAAATACAGTTGTTTAGCTGGCCACTGTAGGTGTCAGTTTGTTTATTGTAAAACTAAATCATGTCCTCATAAACCACGAGTCTGTCTGTTTACAACACACGCAAAAGCTTTGCGCGCTCCCGCCCACACGGCACGCCTCCACCCGCTCTGGTTTTTCCGGAAAGACTCGGTATAGCCTATTTTTCTTTTATAAATATAATAAAACTAAATACTTTTTGGAGATATGAAGGATGCAATAATACTCTATAGGTACTCAAGATTAACATGAGATCCCCTTTAAACATTTGGGTCGGACTTCCGTGTGTTTTTGTCACATGGGGGGGGGTGGCAGTTAACAGGTTAACAGGTAGGTCACCTGGACTTCAGAACCAATCTTGATGGTCTCCTTGAATCCACCTAGAGCACAGAGAGCCGCCACAGCCTGACGGCCAATCGCCTGCAGCTTGGCTAACTTCCTGCCACTGCTGTTACCGCTCTCCAGAATACTCTCAGCATATTTGCCTAACTGAGGGATGTACATCAAGGCCCTGGACAACACCTGAGGAGAGGATGAAAGATTTCAACACTGTTGTGCGTTTCACTGAGCACTTAAAAAACTCAAGTATAATTTGAATAGGCCAGTTGTAGTTGTACCCTTGCTAGAGCAGGTTAGGGCAAGAATCAAGAAGGGCAGCTCACCTTTTCTGCTGTGCTGGTCCATATTTGAGCCGTGTTGGACTCGGGTGCAGTCAGAAGACTGTGGAGCAGAGCGATAACCTCAGCAGCCATGCTGTTAGCCACGTGACCGCTTATGAAGGGCCTCACTGGATCTGATCTGGGTTTCGGAAAATTCTGATATTAGAAAAGAACTACAGTGATGGTCCAAAAAAAAAGAAAAAAGTTTGGAATAATGAAGATGTTTTATTGTATTTGAAAGAAGTCTCTTCTGCTCACCAAAAGACTCAAAAATAATGTAAAATAACTGTTTCCTATTGTAAAATATTTTAAAATGTCATTTATTTTAATATGTCCTTGCTGGATAAAAGCAATACATTATTCATTTAAATCTTACTAACCCCAAAGTTTTGGATGGTAGTGGATCACACAGCAAAATCAACACTGATAATAATGGGACATTTTTCTTGAGTAGCAAATCCGCATATTAGAATGATTTCTGAAGGATCATGTGACACTGAAGACTGGAGTAATAGTGCTGAAAATTCAGCTTTGCAACACAGGCATTTTAAACTTTTAAAAAAGAGATTCAAATAGAAAACAGTTCTTTTAAATTGGAATAATATTTCACATTATTACTGTTTTAACTGTATTTTTGAACAAATAAATGCAGACTTGAGCAGAAGAGATGTTTTTCAAAAGTTTAAAAAAACAAAACAATTCCACACTTTTGAATGGTAGTGTTGTTTAGGGAGCAACGTTTTTTTAAACAACATCAATGTCTATTGTAATGTTCAGTAAAATGAGTGTAAAAACTATTATTTAAATATACTATATAAATAAATATATAAATAATACATATAATACATATAATATATAAATAATACATAAATACAGCGGTTACCCCTGAACAAAAAGCAGCTGCACTTATAAACACTGGCACGTGTTTACTTTATTATTACTTTTTTTACTTTATACATACTTTATTATGTATCCTACACAGGTAGGATGAATAGAAAATTCCACACAGTCAGTTCCCTTTCAGATATTCAAAAGGTAGCAAAGTATAATTTTCTTACCGAGCCAATTCAGCGTTCCTCTCTCGGCAGACAGTAGACTGGACAGTTTTCTTCTTGTCACCTGTATTGGATACCCCAGAGTTCTCCTGGCCAGTGTTCTCTATTGGTGGCCCCACACTAACAATAAGCCCAGATTGAGCCCACTTATTGGCTTTCCGCAAAGCAGAGGATGCCTCTTCTGTGATCACCTCACAGCAGCCACTCTGCAAAAAGGTGAACAGATTTTACACATTCAGCATGACTGAGTTTTGCTCTCCAAAAGAGTGAAGTCACTAAACCAGAGCTGACCTTTGTCATATCTCGATCCATCTTTACCACCTTCTCCATGTTCGCTCCAGTGCCGAGACGGAAAGGACGACCCTCTGAGCTGCTGCAAGGTGCAAATACTGACAATCAATCATAACTTTTATAAAATGGGTATTTATTAACTTTTTGAAAAGTGTGTTTCTTTTCTTCTTTTTTTCCAGAATCAAAGAATACAATGAGGTTGATGTGTTTTTTAGTGTGGCCGCCCAGTGTTATTACCTGAGTAATGGCTGAAGCACCTCATGTGATGACTGGTCTTCTCTCTTATGGATGAAAATGGACAGCTTGCCATCCACTGCTTCACCCTCCTCACTAGCGTCTTTATCAGTCTTAGCACTGCTCTTTGGACAGGCCCGTGTCAGACTAGTGTCAGGCTCAGAAGCGCTTGGGGAGAGCAAAGTCTGGCAACCTAAGCGAGGAGATCAAATAAAATTAAACTTGCTGATAAAGCATGAAAGACAGAAACAGATTAAAAAATTGTCCTTTTATAATTACTTATTATATTATAATCAAAACTGAAGGATGTGACAGCAAAGACTGGAGTAATGATGCTGAAAATGCAGCTTTGCATCACACTAATAAAAGACATTTTAAACTACATTAAAGAAGAAAACAAGTTGTTTTAAATCATAATATTATTTTACAATACTGTCAATTGATTTAAAAAAAACTAGATTCATAAATTTTTTTCAGTGATTAATCGCGGTTTATCGGAATTAAAAACACTTACGTTTTTTTATACATTTTATAAATGTAATAATTTCATCATTAATCTCCAAATTAATGTAGAGACAACATAAAATACAGTATATTTAAATACTTGTTAAAGGCCAGTATCACTACAGCTACTGATGTCTCATGATTTTTTTTTTTTTACATTCATTAGTCTTCAAAAAATATAACAACTTTTAATTTAAGTAAACAATTCTCACATAAACCCAAAATAAATGTCATATTTACCTGTGCCCTTCCTTCCTGTCTAACAGGGAGGGCATATATAGACATTGAATTAAGTTGTAGGGTATTTGGATGAATCATATTCTGGATAACTAAAATCCTAAGAGCCTTCAAAGGCCTGGAACTTGCTTCCAAACCAGCGTCCTCCCCAGGACTCAAGATTAACACACACACACACACACACATTCCACCACACACACATCCCCAGGAATGTGGAATGTGCCACAGGAAGTGAATGCTACAGAGAAAGAAACTTCTCTTTTTAAAAGACATTTTAAACAGAAATATTCAATGTGTTTTATGTGTTTGTTTGTTCATGTTACATTGAAATAACTGAGTTTACCATTATGTATTTTTACATGTAACTGCGTATTCCTAGAATTCTAACGAAGGAGAAATGAATTCTGCATTCATATATGTGACCCTGGACCACAAAACCAGTCTTATGGGTCATTTTCCTTAAATTGAGATTTATACATCACATGAACGCTGAATAAATAAGCTTTCCATTGATATATGGTTTGTTAGGATATGTCAATATTTGGCCGAGATACAACCTTTTGAAAATCTGCAATCTGATGGGGCAAAAAATCTAAATATTGAGAAAATCGCCTTTTAAAGTTGTCCAAATGAAGTCCAGCTACGCATATTACTAATGAAGGGAAATAAATAAAATTTACACCATTGATTTACCACAACTAAACCTTTATTCACATAAAAAATCTCATTAAAATAGCATTATTTGTAATGCGATCTGGTCAAACCCATCGGCTGTCGCGCTGCACGGTTTCAGTATAAGGTCTAAAAATAGATCGAATGTCAGTTTTTTGTCAAAATTGGGTTTTCATAAAATTATTATTCTATAACATCTTGTCTATCCTCTTTGAATATATCTTGGGGAAATTTACAAGTTTAGTGCAGAAAAATTGCGATTTATAGTGGCAAGCTGAAAAGACTGTCTTACTTTCTCTTTAAGAACACGCACAGAGAGAGAGAAAAAATCGACATTTTAATCAATGAAAGAAATAAAAACAGATTTGGGAAACAGATTATCAAAACCTGTAATAGGCTATGTCAAATTTCACCATGTGGTGGCTTTTCCCAGATCGCATCACATTTCACCAGGAACATATAAAATTGAAGAGATCCACACAACACACATTGATCGAATTCGTCGTCTTCCAGGGCATATTATTTGCCAAGCCGGTCTCTGGACATTCTGTATCATCTTCCCAATCATTTGCGAAAAAATAATTTACTATGTTCGTTACATTAATGCTGTCATTAAAGTTTAAATTGAGCAAACGCGCTATCTCAGAATCCATGGCTTGCACCGTAACCATTGCGGATTGTGTACACTGTGCACGCGAAGAAGTCGCCAGCCAATGAGAGGCGCTGTAGCAGGCCGTTGCTAGGAAGAAAACGTTTTTTTTTTACACGAGAAAGTTTTGTTTTAACGCTCTCTATTGGCTTACTGCTCTAATGACGTTGTGGAGAGTTATGAAACCGAAAGCTGGAAATCTAAGCTTGACAACGATACCAAACTTAGCAGCGAGCGAGTTTTTTTAGGCGTGTTTTCTGACTTTTTTTGCGCGATTTTGCTGCATCCACTCACAAAAATATTTTTTATATATATTTACGGTAGGAAATTTACAAAATATCTTAATGGAACATGATCTTTACTGAATATACTAATGATTTTGGCATAAAAGAAAAATCGATCATTTTGACCCATACAATGTATTGTTGGCTGTTGCTAAAAATATACCCGTGCGACTTACGACTGGTTTTGTGGTCCAGGGTCACATATATTCTATTATACTTCCCCTTTAGAATTGTACGAACAATGTATCTAATCTCATCTTACGATTTGTCTTTTAGGGGTTTGATCTATGTGTTGGGAAACTAATGGTATAAGGTCTTAAACTTTGCAAACTATGTTTAACCAAATCCATTATTGGCAAGTTTGGTCTTGATAAACTCCAATCTTCGTTCCCCATTTGTTAATTGACATTACATTTTGCTAAACTTGGTGACACACTAGTATTATAAAAATTGTGAAGATTCTTCCCTTAAACACCCAATGAAATTAGGGAGTCAAATGCCTGGTTAGAACACAATGGGCCATAAAACCTCCCTCCAAAGAGAAAGCTCCTGATTGGACCCTCTTCCAAAAGAAGGCGGAAAAGTCAGGGCTTCAAAAGGACTGAACACCAGTTTAAACACTCTCTGTCTTCCTGATCCTAGTCGTCATCATGTAACGTCGCGCCTCCGGCGAGCTCTTCACCGTTCTTTTATTTTGTTTCTAGTTAGTTTTGTGTTTTTTCAGTCTAGATAAGCCCCAGTGTTTAATTCCAATCGTCGAAATCCCTGCACAGGAGAAGCAAGCGCCGTAACCATGAGACGCGCCGGACCCAGAGACGCACAAGCGTTTCTTCACCAGCCATGACGTAACTCCGCATGATTTCCCCTTTGGGATCTTTATTTCTTTTCTTTAAGTTAGTTTTGTTTTCATATTCGACGCTGTTTACTTCCACGAAGTGAAAAGAACACCGCGTGACATATCTCTTCAGCAAAGCCAGCTAAGGGAGATTCAAACGAACGCGCGCTCTCTCTGAAGCAGAGGCGCGCGCACGTGACGCGCGGGCTGCGAGACACACACACACGCTTCTTCACAAGCCATGCAAAGAGTACCAAACCTCTGCAAGTATCCGTGTTTGATCACGTTTTTAAGATTTGTTGAAGTCTTGTTGTCTCTCAAAGTTCCGTTTGTCTATGTGAATTTGCTAACTTATTTAGAAAGATCATCTCTCTTCCTAATCTCACTGCAACCATGCAACTCTCTAAACTCTCACCTCTCTCTCTCTCTCCCTCTCTTACACACTTTCGCGTGTAAGTTATCCATTGCCCAAACTTTACGCATTTCTCGTTCATTGATGTCTTATTGTTTTGTGTACTTCTATGTGTTTGTAAATACATATATATCCAGTGTGAACGTAGTAAATATATAAGTAGACATTTATTAAATACACTATATTGACTGATGGATTCATTCTCTTTGCTCATTCTCAAGTTTCTTAAGTGCCAAAGATCTAAACTTATGCTACACGCTTTACAAATGAAACATACTTTAATTAGTATGTGTTTATAGGGCAGGAAGCCCAATTCTTCTGGCCAGGAATTGCGTTTCCTGAAATCCTATAAAGTAAGACAATATTGGGGAACCCCCACAATATTATTCTGACAATTGAGCTAATTAATTTTGCCTGCTTTGTAAGACGTGATCTGTGTAATTAACTGCAATCAACTTGTCATTAAAATGAAAAGATGCACATGTATACATTCAGGTAAAATGACATTCTCCCTTAGAGGGAGATTTATTAACATGTAAGACTGATCTAATCCAAACATGTATGAATAATTATTAATTACCAATTATTAATTATGATATGCAAATTCCCCAAGGATTAGACCCGCCCAAGAGTCTTTACAAAGTTATCAAACAGTCTGCACTGCTTAAATTATAAATTAAATATAGACTAATCCTTATTAAAGCTAAAAAATGTATTTAGTCAGGAGCAGTGAGTGCCTTTCACGGTTTCCTTAGTTCTTTGATGAACTTTACTCACAGGCAGCCTTATTGGCTGCTGTCCCTTTAAGAGCAGCCGCTACTGACAGAGACGCAGATCTCACACGAACCTTATTCTCTCACAACTCTTCATGCTTATTTAAGACTTTAACTAATTTAAGATGCTCGAAAAAACAGACATTTTTGCATAATTGTGTGTCACTGTTCATTCAAGCGCGAAAGAGACCAAGATTCTGGCACGCTGTCTGTGCGCACGATACTGGCGCGCTTCTTTCTGTGCGCCCTATGTGTGTGTCTGTGTTAGGACATTCACAGGCAGCGTGTTCTCTTTTGTCTTGCCACGCTTGAATGGTTAGCATTTGCATGAAGAAGAACGTGATCATATAATGTAACGCTAGCCAAAGGATGACAGAACAAAATGGATGCTGCATTAATTGCATTAAATATTAACATTGACAGCCCTAACATATATATATATATATATAAATAAATAAAAAAACACTCTCTCATACCTGGCACCACATAGTCTGCCAGCTTGGCCAGCAGCAGTGATGCGATGCGGAAGGCAGGATCATTGGCGTCTTGCTGCTCTGCATCCAGTGCATTTGTTGAGTAGCTCCAGGAAGGAAGTGCTACATTCCCACAGTCCTCCACACTCATAAGTGGAAGCGCAGCACGGCATAACTGCAGGATGATCAGCACCAGTTTGGGCGAGGGCCGCTGGTCCAGGAGCAGTGACAGAAGCTTGGACACACAGGCAGGCTGGCTCAGGATGGTCTTGCCTATGTGGCTCCTTGGAAGAGGAGAAAGGGCCATGCAACAGTTAAAATCAACTAAATCAATTTACACTTATCCATAATGTGTAACTATAGTTGAAGTTAGGCACAGTTAATTTAAGGACTGCGCTATCGATTTTTTAGAAATCGAGTATTCCAATGATATTCTACGATTAACGATAAAAAATTTTGCTACTAAAAATAAATCCAAGTGAAAACGAGCATTTAAAAATGACTTAAAATACAAATTATAATTAAAAAGCAATAATAATTGGTTCAAATAAAGTATTAAATTAAGTAATCAAATGGGTTTTATTAACAACACTGTTAAAATACACCATTAAAATATATATGATATAACTAATACAATATATACTTAAGTACAATGCATATTATGCACACAGTGCCAACAGATGGCGCCAACGCCTGGTGTAGGCTGTTGTTACACTACGACACGATCAAATCCAAATCAACATTTATTCAAATGTCCACTTAATGCTTTGGTCAGTTCAGTCTGATAGTAAATTTCAACACCTGTAATTTCTTGACAAGAACATGTGCACATCAAAAATGCAACTCATGATCGAGGGTTTAACTTTTATTTTAAATCGCGTGAACAACAATTCGCATATTTAGAAACATATATTATGTATTTTCCTGTGTTCGTGTAAGATTACAAATGAGTTTAACGTTTACAAATCTTGTGGAAATGCGCACACTGAGTGTGTTCCCATGTAGAAATTATAAGCAAAAGGCAACCCAAACTCACGCATGCAGAGATGGAGTTTGAGAAACCCGAGACGCTCCACGAATATAAACAACAGTGCAACTATGAAACACAAACCTCGACCCAATTTGTGTTCCCAAATGCACGTTATTGGAAACCAAAAAAAACATCACATGCAGAGACCGTTGACTGTGAACGGAACGTAAAATAAAGCGTCGTGCTTCTCTAAAAAAAAAAATAATAAAATACAGCGCAAATATTTATTTAACATGAATAGCAGCTTTTGTGATTTCACAATAACTCTATGCTATATTATGATTTTAATATTGCGTAGCCTTAGAAAACGGTGCAATAAATGCAGTTCATGGATTCTCCATGGAAAGCTCTACTTCCGGTATTTTGCCGGTTACTCGACAACACAAATTGCAATCAAGGATTTTTTTTAAATCGAGCACTCAACATTAATCGAGGAATTGTGACAGCCCTAATTGAAATACAAAATATTTACAAACAAACAAACCGAACTGACATCCGAGTAGTCTAAGCTTTTATTTATGTCAGACTCAAACTGAACAGATAACAGTTACCATGTTCATGTGTCAATTGTCATATTAAAGCACACGTACTATAATTTTAACTGTAGTGTATTATGCGATATTACATTTTAAGGTAATATACAAATAAGTGAAGTTTAATGAGAGAAAACCGGGAATTACCTGGACAGATCATTGAGCAAACTGAGCACATCCTGCAGAGCATCATTCCCTGCCGCTTGGTTACCGCAGCAGTCTGTCGCCCGAGCCAGGTGATTGGTTAATAAGCTAGACACCTGTCGTGCCAGTCCAGAATGCACTGCGTCTGTGGAGCCTCCTATCAGACAACAGTGTCAGCGTCTGTTATAATTAAACAGGTTTGTACTGGTACTTTTTGAACGGTAAACTTTCCTCACCTTCGACTTTTTCCCACTCAATGCAGCGGTTGGCCAGCACCTGAAAAGCAGCCCAGGCCATCGTGGCTACTTTCTGTTTTTTGGTTTGTTTCTCATTCGAGCTGCAGTCCCTCTGACTGCTCAGGCTACACAGCCTGTCCATAAGCTGAACCAAACCACTGCGAACGAGACACTGCTCCTCACTCCTGTGGACACCATCAGATAAAGGTTTCTTATTTTAGATCGACTTCAAGACTCCAAGTCATCTGTTATTATTATGTTTCTAGCATGTTATATGTTTGGGAACAGATCATCTAACCCTAATTAATGGAGTGTGTAGCTTTTCATTTCTTAAACAACCATGTAGGAAGACACATCACGGTCATATTCCAGGATGAATAAGATGTCAAGATTCATCAGGCTCGATTTGTGAAAGAAATGAGTTTCAGCTGAAGTACTAAAATTATTAAAACAAAAACTGAAAAATAAAATAAATAAATAAATAAAAAATAGCTAGATAGAAATACTGAAAGAAATATAAAAATGACAAAAGACATAAAATTAAAAATCTGAATAAATAAATATAAAAAAAGTAATTCAAATAATACTATATAAATAATACTAATAACACTGCTACTGTAACAGTAGTTTGTAGTTTTAATTATGACTAATGGTGACATCATTTTTAAGTGATGTATTACTGTTGTTTGGTATGCAGTCAATTTAATAGAAACTTGTACTACTGGGGGTTTAGCGTGAGGGCAAAAGATTTCCACACGCAGATTTTGTACCACCACAATAGACCCTTTTTGCCCTCAAAATTTCAAGAAAAAAGATATACCTCTGAAACAACCTTTCATTTGGGGTCACCTAGGTGAAATAACATGGTCTGCAAACCACAAAAAACATTTGATGTCATGAGGCTGAGGATGCTTGCCTGGTGTAAGGGATGGTGCACAGCAGGCCGATGCTGTTGGCACAGGCTATGGGGTAACGGGCACAGAGAGACACCACTGATGTCATGGTCTCTCCAAAGGCCTCCTGGACATGCTCCATCATGCCTCCGCAGGTCAGTTCCTCGACTCTACACACACGCACATTCATATGGACAACTTAAGCTTCATTGGGAGAGATGCAATCCATCTACAATATTAAATTAAAGGCTGCATTTATTTGATAAAGCAAAAACAGTAATATTAGACATATTATTGCCATTTAAAATAACTTATATTTTAAAATGTAATTCTGTGATGCAAAGCTGAATTTTCAGCACTTTACTCCAGTTTTCAGTAGCCGCGTTTCCACTGCCAGGCCAGGGCCGAGCCGTGCTGGTGTGTGCCAGGGCCAGTCGCGTTTCCACTGTCACTTCCGGGGCTTGAGCGGGGCTTCCTCGGGGCCAACGGCCAGGATTTCTGGCCCGTCGAATACCTTGGGCCAAAGCGGGCCAGCTCGGGCTAGAGGCGTGCTCAAGGTAAAAGGCGGAATTTATCGGTGTTATGGAACATTATGATCTGAAACAAGATGCACATTTCACTGTTTTATATCGCGAAAAATAATCGCTGCTCGAAATGGAGAATCGCCTGTACTGGTCTGTGGAAGATACCAAAGCTCTTCTGAGCATTTGGGCAGAAGAATGATGGCGTGTGAAGAAACGAGGACGTTATAAAATGCATCGATGCTGAACTTTCTAAGCTAAGCATTCAGCGAGCAACGCTTCAAGTTCAGGAAAAAATAAAAAAGTCGCGGGCGCAGTATTGTACAAGGCGATTAAAATGCACAATGGACAAAGCGGAGCTCAGATAAGGAACTTTCCATGGTTCGACTTGATGGACGGTGTGCTGGGTCACCGTCCATTCGCGGGACAATCGCGAGACAATCGGGACAGTATTGCAGCCACTTCCGGTGAGTTAATATACATGCTATCTTCCTATTATAAATAAATTCATAATACCCGCTGAAATGGGTTGGGTTGTATTGTATGACGTTTGATCCAGAAAGGCGTGTTGGGGCGGGGTTTAGGGCAGGTCTGTGGGGCTACTGGCCCGGCAGTGGAAACGCGAGCCCACTGCTTTAGGCCCGAGGCCACTGGCTCGGCTCGGCTCGCTGTTAGCTCTGGCCCGGCCCTAGCCCGGCAGTGGAAACGCGGCTAGTGTCACATGATCCTTCAGAAACCATTCTAACATGCTGATTTGCTACTCAGTTGCAATCAATTGTTATTGTGCTCAATTATGTTTTTCTTATCATCAATGATAGAAATTGTTTTTGTAGCTTAATATATCTGTGGTAGGTATGTAACGATTCATTCGCAACCGGTTGAAAATCGATACAAATGTGTGACGATTCAAATCGGTTGCAATGTTAAACGAATCGCGATACACATTTTAAACAACAGGGGCGTTTACTGTAGCCTATTGTGAAGTTGTGAACCTCGCTTGCGCGAAACTAGCGAGTGTTTTCACTTCATTCATGGAACTTGAGCTTGTTTGAGCCAAGCTCAACCTCCATAGGAATGAACTGAAAACGCTCGGTTTGCTCCGCTCGCGCCGCGCCAGTGTGCGCCATAATAGACTGTTGTGCACGCGCCGTCAAACACACGGCGACGGCAAGCGTAGATGTTGACGTTGACTCATTCAAATCGGAGGTGTGGCGGCATTTTGACTTTCCGTAGACTAATAATAATCACCACCGTGAGAAGCACAAGTCACCTCCGTTTTCATGTAAAAGGCATTAATACGACAAGTGCGAGAGCCACGGAGATCACAAGGTGCATCAGTGTTTCCGTGGCAACCAGGTGTTGTATTTATTTTACTATCTCTTTCTCTAAATGTGTACATGGATATATATTTTTTATATGTATAATTTGTTGATGGTTATGGCATATTTTTCTAAATGTGTGTTTTTTTTTTTTTTACTCTTGCTAGTGATACAAATTATAACAAAATTAAAACCCCTCTAAATGTGGTACTAATTTTACATAGTCTTTTACTGAGTGTGTGAAGGTACCAGTGTCCACCCTCTTGACCAGACAGACACAAAGACTGAGTTGAAACAACCTTGAAGGGATTTTTTTTAATTTCAGTGTAGTTTTTTTATTTGACAAATATATTTCAAAATTAAAAAGAAATGTGCAGCATTTTGTCTGAGAAATAATAAAAGGGACACTTTTTCATTTATAATTTCTTAAATTAATCACTTGTTAAAAAAAATCGTGAGAAAATCGTATCGTGAAACCAGTATCGTGAATCGTATCGCATCGTGAGTTGAGTGAATCGTTACATCCCTAATCTGTGGTAAAAAAAAAAAAAAAAATCAGGATTCTGTGATTCATAAAAAGTTCAAAAGAACATTTTCTTTAAACTGAAGAATATAAATGTCTTCACTGTTGGTCGTGATTAATTTTAATGCGTCATTGCTAAATAAAAGCATTCATTTCTAAACATTATTACCCCAATTTTCTTAATGCCAGTGTATCACAGTTTCCACAAAAATATGAAGCAACACAACTGTTTTCAACATTGATAATAAGAAGAAATTATTCTTGAGCAGCAATTCAGCATATTGGAATGATTTCTGATGGATCATGTAACACTAAAGACTGGAGTTATGTAATTTTGCATATTTTTTTGTGGAGACTGTGATGCAATTATTTCAGGATGTTTTTTTTTTGGATGTTCAAAAGAACAGCATTTATTTAACTAAAAATCTTTTATCACAGTATTTACAATTTAATGCATCCTTGCTGAATAAGTACTTATTTCTCAGAAAATTTTTACTGACCCCAAAGTTTGAACAGTAGTTTGACAGCAACCTGAGGTTAAACCAGTTTAAAATGTACCTTGGTCCACCCTGCAGCACCATGGTGACTGGGCCGACCAGATGTGTGACCCCTCCCACCCGAACAGCAGCGGTGAGCAGCTCTCTCATGTGAACCAGAGCCTGCTTCCTCGTGCGACCTCTCCTCCAGCGGGTCTGAGCTGCTGACAGGAAGCTGGTGCTGGACACCTGCAGGCATACGACTCCAATTAGAAACATTGCAAGTGAGAGTACTGAATGGCTACAGTTGATGTTTGACAAGTGTCCTGCTGCAAGTGTCTGATCTTACAGTTTGATCAGGTGTTGTTCCTATGAAGGCAAACAGCTGTCCCAGGAGCACGCTGTACGTGGGCTTGTCCTTGCTGTCTTCTATGGCCAATGACTGTAGTAGAGTAAAAGAGCTGCTCCGGTGACTGGATGGGTTGATGCGCCTCCTAGACAGACAATTAGTTACTACAATTTGTAAAACTTTCACCATATACATATATATATATATATATTATATATATATATATATATATATATATATATATACACACACACACACACACACACTTCTCAAATTTGATGAACAATCTCACTCTTTGTAAACTTTTTATTCAATTCAGGTGTTGATAGCGAACAAGCGCAAGCAAGACCTGAACAGCATATGTTGCTATCTAGGTTTAAATAAACTCATTTAAGCCTTGCCAATTTAAACATTAAAGTAACAAACACGAAAGTGAACTCGCAGTGAAAAGTGATTTTACAATTTATTACTTTATTCAATTTCTGTACCTGAAAACTTATATTAGACCTACTTGAAAAACCTGAAAGCACTGTTTATTTTATTTGTATCTTTGCTCTCTTGTATTTATTTGT
Source organism: Chrosomus eos (assembly GCA_036326025.1). Lineage (NCBI taxonomy): Eukaryota > Metazoa > Chordata > Actinopteri > Cypriniformes > Leuciscidae > Chrosomus > Chrosomus eos. Next base: position 52,743,590 of record CM070818.1, read on the forward strand.
GTGGTTGCTGGTAGTTAGATAATTTGTTCCTTTTTTCTTTATTTTTATTTGACAGTGGTCCTTTTTTCCCTGTTCATAGCACATACCGAACCGTAACGAACCACTAAAACCATGATACAAACCGAGCAATTTGAACCATTCCACCCCTTATATATATATATATATATATATTTTTTTATATATATATTTTTTCTGACCAAGAAAACATCACCCAATTATTGATTTGCTGAACACACCTTCATCTGAACAAAAGAGCCATGCTTTTAAACTTTTTGAGAAATCTAATTTTGAATGACATTTAAAGGACAAATTAAGCTGGCATAGGAGAAAGTATTTTAACATAAATAATGTATGCATAAATAAATATTTGGAAATAAATGAATAAATAAATGTATAAATAAATAAATAAATGCAGATAAAAATAAATAAATGCATTAATAAATAAATGTCAGCTTTAATAATAAACAACTGTAATGTAGTTTATTATTCAGAATGTAGGATGTCTGTGGTTGTCAAATATTCAAACATTTATATTTATATTCAACTAATATCTGCTTACAGGTGTGTACATATTGGCAATTTTACAAATCAGAGAGTTGAACCTATTCGTTTTATAACTATGATTTGATGCTTCTGTTGTCACAGATGTACCTTTGTGCTCCATGTGTAAACTCCACATCACTGTTGGCAATCATTTCCAAATCTGAGGGAGCGGACATACTGCGCAGGAACACAGGCTGCTTCACTATAGGAACCATCGATTTAGCGTCCGATACCGACTTACAGGCTGTAAGAACAAGTTAAAAGGGCTGTTAAGCACATTTGTAAGCTTATGCAAGTGTGTGCATGTGTAAATGCGTGCAGAAATAACCTGGTGTGCATGTTGGTGTTGTAGACAGACTCTTGCATTGTGGTGCTATTGTAACATGTAGCAGCAGTTCAGAGCGGTTTATCAAGCTCTTCACAAGCGCTTTGGTTTTAGCCAGTGGAACGGAGCTTCTCTGCTGCTGCACGGCATTAACCTCATGGAAAAACTTCTCTCTGTCCAAAACAAAACACAGGCAATAGTTTCATACATACACTATTGTTCAAAAGTTTGGGGTTGGGAAGCTGGTTTAATTTGTTGTTTACAAATTTATTTCTATTTTAAAATGTCATTTAATACTGTGATTTTCGTTACTCTAATCTTTAGTGTCACATGATCCTTCAGAAATCACTATAATTTGCTGCTCAAGAAACATTTCTTATTATTATCAATGTTAAAAACAGTTGTGCTGCTTCATGTTTTTTGTGGGAACAGGACTCTATGATGAATGGGTGTAACCGACAGCTTTGAGAACAATTTAGATTCACTACAGGGAGTCAGAATTAGATTAATGTCATACCTCAAAGCCATCACTGCATTTTCTGGATCTGTGCAGTCCAGAGGAACCTCCTTGAGTGAACACAGAAGTTCCAGCTCCTTCATTTTGTTCTGTGAGCCACAAGACACACCAAAATAATCAATTTTCTACTTAATCCTAACTACAATATAAGCGGAAATAAACCACGGCATACAGTTTGTCAATGCCTACACTTCCTGCATCTGTTCCAGTACAAATTATTGCATTATTCTTTAAACAAACTAGCGATTTTGGAAGATTACAATTAATAATCATGATCAGAATTGGTGATGATCAGATAAAATAAAAACAAAATGCAGTGGAACCAAGAACTTTAAGCACACACTACAACCAGAAGCTTTCTTATTTGTCATGAAAAAGAATACCTTTTATTTCAGAAATGTTCTTCTAGAAAGGTTGCTCTTGTAATGGTGAATTTTTAGCTAATTACAGGATACCAATTTAACATTTTGTCAAAATATCATGGTATTCTCTGAAGTACCCTGGTGTAAATACAGCAGTGGCTAAAAGTGATGTCCGACCTAGGAAAATTTGCTTCTCCTCACTTTATATTAAATATTTATTACATATTTTGTATGCATGTTGTGCCTGAAGTGCAAAACTAATGTACATAATTTGGGTACCACTGTACACAAAGCACTGGTGTGCTTGCTTATTAGCTAATTTATACGGAGGTAAGTGGAAAAGAAAATTACATTAAAAGTTCAGTTCCCTTCAGAGATACATTTATACAAACCCCCACCCACCCACAATGCAATATTTATATTTTTCTTCCAATATTTCGAGTATCGTGAGGATTCTGCGCCTGGTACAGTATTTTCTGATGCATCTCTGTTCTCTTCTTTGTATACGAGAGCTACTTGCCCTGTCTCTGTGTGGCCTGTGTTAACACCCTGTTCACAGACTTGACATTTTGGGAAAATATTGCAATGCAGTTTGTGTGCAAGTCTGGAATAGACTTAAAACAAAATAAAACAAAAAATTGGTTGCCGATCGTGTGTTTGGAGCAAAAACCGCCCTGTTCCGATTTATGGCCAGTCGAACGGTGCATCTCTAGACCACACTTTCACTTTTATGTAAGGTAAAGTACAAATTGTGCTCATAACATTTTTTTGATAATGCACAACCATATTTCAGACAAATAGAGAAATTATGAAATGGCATAATAAAGAAGTACTAAAGAAGTGAAAATGATTTAAAAAAACATTGTAAAGTTAATTTAATAAAAATTTCATATAAACTATAAAAATAGCAATTTAGTCTGAAAACATTACATACATTTCACACTACATCTCACATTACTTACCTCAAAGAAGTGATAGTCGTGGAAAAAGGGCGAGTTGTTCTCAAGTTTGCCCTGTTGAGCTTCGTCTACTTCATTCTGCCACTTCTGCTCCAATTCAGCGACACTCTGAAACAAACAGAGACACAGAATATAGTGTTACTCTTCAGCATCACACAATATGTTCATGAAAAGCCCTACATCTGTGGCTACTTGTCACACATACTTGTAACTGTCGTTCCATTGCATTGATCTTCTTGAACGTCTCGGCCATGATTTTGCAGAGCAGATTGTGTTCCTCTCTGTGCACTTCTCTGTACTGGAAGTTCACCAGCGACTGCAGCGCATCTACCAGACCCAAGTGCTTTATTACACACGACACGATCACTTCCTCCATCACATCAGGACGGATCACCTCTCTGAGAACAGAATAAACAATAATTAACTATTATTCTATATTTCTGTTGCAAGAACTCATCATGTTGTGATTTACTGCCAAAAAGGTCAAACCTTTATGGGAGTGTGAATAAATAAATATCATAAAATAAAATACTACTTATTTGAAACCAAAAAATGCAAATAAATCATGACACAAATAGACTTTATAAGGTTTGATTTGTTAACTTTATCTAACTATATAAATTAACCTAAACTAATATAGAAATAATTGTACAGCACTTCTTAATTTTAAGTAATGTTAATTTCAACAATTACTAATATTTTTTTTAATTAAAAGTTACATCTCATAACATTAGTGAAACACTGACGTGCACAAACAATGAACAATTGTATTTTTTATCTAGCATTAATCAATGCTGTAAAAATATATATTGGTCACTGTTAGTTCATTTTAGCTTAAAGCATTAACTAATCTTAGCAAATGGAACAAATGTAGCAAGACATTTAAAATACACATACATATATACACACACACTTTGTAGTTGATCATATGGGAGCAACACATTGAGTATATATTTTTTAATAGTATAAGTATATTTTTAAACAAAATAAAAATTATCTTTTAAATATGCCCATGTATTAGTCAATTTGTAAAGTGTTTTGTTTATATTTTTATGCATTTATGATTAAGGTTTTAAGGTTAAATGTTTTTCTAATGTAATTGCATTCCACTGATAGGTAGACTCCCTATCATGTGCTTACTTGATGCTGGGGCGAAACTGAGGCCGGGCTCTTCCAGACAGCTCCCTCAGGCGGCCCATAATGCCCGGAGGTAAGTGGATGCGGGGCAGCTCACAGCAAGCCCCAGGCATCGGGCCTGGAGGGGAGCGAGGATGTCTGAAGGATAGGTGAACTCTCTCTCCTCATCAATGGTCAAAGGCAGGGGAGACGGAGACGGCGTGAGAGCAGGAGATATCGCACCATTAGCCTCCACTTGCCACTGACACCTTATAGAGAACAGGAACAAGCAGCAAAAAAGATAAGAACCAAATACTATTATCATTATCGCTATTACATTGCTTTAACTCATCAAAATAAGTTTTCAATTTTCAACGTTTTTTATACAAGTTATAAAATATTCAATACATTTTTTTTAATCAGTTAAATGTGATTTAAGTTGAAATTATTTAAACATTCAAGTTGGTTGTACTTAAGTTGGTTGCAACTTTTTTGTGTATAAGGAGGCCTTTTAAAAAGAAATTAATACTTTTATTCAGCAATGACATTCATTTGATCAAAAGTGACAGTAAAGACATTAATAATTAATGTTACAGAAGATTTATATTTCAAATACATGCTGTTCTTTTGAATTTTCTATTCATCAAAGAATCCTGATTTTTTTTTTTTAATGCATTCAAATAGGAAAATTAGTTATTTTACACTGTGCTTTTTATTTGATTTTCTATGTAAATAAAGATTGCTGAAGTGCATCTCTGTGTTTGGGTCCTCACTTCCTGCACCAAACCTGACATAATCAGCACACCTCTGCAGTAGTTTGGAGCAGAGAAGGTCATGGCAGGCCTCCTCCTCTCGTGTGATATCAGGGCCATTATAGAGGATGCGTAGCATAGCGCAGGCCAGCACTGATAAACCCAGAGCTAGATCAGCCAGGAAGGGCAGCCCGCCGGACACATCCTCGGACGACTCCTGAAATGAACATAATTTGAAGTACAGCCAAGAAAGGCAATTCAAGTTTTGCCATTTCAGTGTCTTTATTTAAAATTTTCCTTTAGACTTCAGGTTAGCATTAGTTGGAGTCTGCAATTAGTTGGTGTCTGCAATGCTTTTGCTCCACAGTGTGTCTTTGATGTTGTATTGTATGTCTTTGTTGTCCACCAAGGTGGAAAATTGTCTTTGACTCACCAGCACATAAAATAATTATACAGGCAATGGTACAAACACAAAACAAAAACATGGACTGATTCACATTACATAGATAAAAATACAGGTCATGCCACTGTCATTTTATATCAAAATTTTATAAAAATTATGCGAATGTCCACAAAATTAACTCTGCAAGTCTCAATATCAATAACACTTTTGTTGAGTATTTAATGCGTTTATTAAATATGTTTGTTTTTCTAACACATTTCAACAGTATTTTCGTAAGAATTTCGTAAACGTAACAAAATGTTTAGAGCAATGTCAATTATACGTTTGCAGCTTTTTAAATAAATGTTTGTGCGTTTTTTTATGGATATGGACCTGTGTCTGAAATAATGTATAAAGTAAATAGTTTTAATCTACGTTTTAGTATACAACTATAACCCTGCAAGCAAGACATTTGTAGAAAAACACGTTTGATGAGCAAAGTCAATGAACGTCTAATGAGCATTTAAAAAAATTTATGATTTTATGATTGGGATCTATTTAAAGGCTCATATAAAATCTTAAGTTAGTACCTGTGCTCGGACAGTGCATGAGAAACCCCACATGGCTTTATCTGGGGTATTGTGCTCACGTCCACTTCTCATCTCAAAAGAGAATGTCACAGTATCTCCTTCCACCTGAAAAACATATGGTTAAAAGTGTATTAAAGGAATATACAGATATGTAAAATCAGTAGATTGTTTGCAAATGTTGCTCTGGTGTCTTAATATATTTAAGCACAACATTTTATCTGTCTATTGGACCTTTAGACACTTTTTTTTTTTAATAAAGTATGTACCACATTTGATGCATCATGCTTTTATAGTCATATACACATTAAATTGTTTTTCTGGAGAAAAAAAACACCTTTTCATTGCATTTACTATTGTTGAAGCATTTCAAATCTTAAAAGTGTTACAAATCTTAAAATCCTCAAAGTGTATAATATAATATAAAAGCAATGCTCACCAATACTTTATCAAAATCATTTTAGCAAACAGATGTGTGTATGGAGAGGCTTGAAAATTGACAACATTAAAACTCCATTTCCTTCATCAAGAGCACAGATAATCACACATGAATTAGATTATATACCAGTTTTGCCATGTGAATTATTTTTTTAAATATGTTATTACAAGTTAACACATTATTTTATGTTATTTTCCAGCTCATCTTTATTCTTGAACACAGTAAGTGTGCTATCTGATGTTATGGAGAGTGCTTTTACTCACCTTGACAAGATCTTTGGGCCATCCAGTTCCCAAGACACTACGGCTCCCATAACCCATGGTGTTGCCTCCATACTCACTCACTTTTCGACTATTTGTGTTGGGCCCGGCATAAATCACCAGCTGAAAAACGAGAGTTTATGAGCATGCATATTCACTTTCATCCCACTATGAATGAGAACAGAATCGAAAGTTCAAACCTTGTCATAGTCATATTGAGAGGAGCAGCGAGGGTCAAAACGGAGGTAGAGACATCGCGCACCAGGTATGTGCACTGTATCTTTAAATTTGTAGTTGTCCCGCACTGGATGAACAGTTTCCACTGTTTTCCCAGCGGCCCATGGGGCAGGGATCTTCAGGCCGGTCAAAAAACCTGGCTCCTCTCTCTCTTCCAGAATCTGGAAACTGAATTAAATACAACATCATTTTGTGTTTGAGTAATATAAAGGTTTTTGTCCAATAGTTTCACGGATAGAAAGAAAAAAGCATTTTTACCCATCACTTAATGAGGGTGGATTGGGGCCTTGATTTAGTGAGGAATCTTCAGAAAATAATGGTGAATGTGTCTTCAGCAGCAAAGCGGTCTGTTGGATAGACAGATTCAGAGGAGTCAATGTTAACAATACGAATGGTTTATGATTTATTATTTTGATCTACAAATGGACTTAACACACACATTAATGGAAAAGCTGACATTTTTCATTCTAAATTTTAATAAAAAAAATCTCAATGTACACTACCTTTGGGGTCAGTACGATTTTTTTTTTTGTGAAAGAAATTAATACTTTTATTCAACAAGGATGCATTTAATTTATCAAAATTGAGTCAAGACAATAATAATGTTACAAAAATGTCAAATAATGCTGTTTTTTTTACTTTCTATTCATCAAAGAATCCTGAATATTTCCACAAAAATATGAAGCAGCTGTTTTCAACAGTGATAATAATAAGAAATGTTTCTTGGGCAGCAAATCCGCATATTAGAATGATTTCTGAAAAATCATGTAAAAGTAAAGACTGGGGTAATGATGCTGAAAATTCATCTTTGCAGTACAGGAACAAATTACATTTTAATATATATATATAAGAAATAGAAAACGATTTCACAATATTACTGCATTTTGATCAATAAATGCAACCTTGGTGGTAGTGTAAAATATTGACATCTGTGTGTGCATCGATTAGAGCTGGTTAATATATTCACAAAATATTCACTATTATTTGTCAGGCGTTATTACATTAACCATCTCAGCTATTTTTTTTATTATTAGCTTTTTATTTTACCATTACATTATCTTAAAGCCTGTATGAGAATGCTAAAATATTTAGCAATAGAGTGTTTAGATTTCTATGCTATTTGAGAGCAAATACATAAATACTGAGACGCTATGTATATCAAATATTGTCCAAATGATGAAAAATTTGTTTTTAGCCATATCACCTTGCTCTTCCATCCAACAATCACATATACACACCTGACTAGTATAGAGGACCAGTTGCACTAGCTGTGGCATGAGAGCATCAGCTAGTGTGAGGGTTTGTAGGTTTGGGTGCATCAGTGAGGTCAACAGAACCGGCAGCAAGTGACCCAACATTGTGGCCTTGGTAACCTGTTCCAGTCCTCTCAGTCTTCACATTAAAAAACGGAAAAGATAAGTAAAAGAAAGTGTTTAATTAAATATACAACATAGAAATAAAACATCATCAAAAATATATAATACTGTAATTCACCTGGTCTCTCGATCACTGATGTTGCTGTTGATAAGGGAGCTGGTGACTTGCTGAAGGGTCTCCAGAACCTCATCACACCCAACCAGGATCTTCGAGGCAAGTGATAAGATGCTCGTCTGCAACTCCTGAGGGGAACACGCACATTCAACACACACATTTCTTTGAGAACATCTAAAGCTGGTACAGAACCCTTGTGAAAAAGTAGTATACTTTAGCATACCTTTACATATTACAGAAATAATATACTTAAAAAGAATATACGTTCACACTGAACACGTTTTTTCCATTCCAATGCGCTATTTTTCCATTGTTTTTCTATGTAATTTAAAAACCCCTTCTGTGTTTTTTCCTCATTCGACTGCCCACGCCTTGCAAAAGCAAAAACGTGTTCTGTGTGAACGTGCCTTAAGTGTTAATTGAATGTAATTAAAATACATTTATACAACTTAATTAAAATTAAATAAAAAAGTATTATAGATTAAAGTTCAGCTAATTGCATTTATTATACATTTAGAGTGCTTTAGTAATTTCATATTTACTTATATTGACTTTTAAATATATTCTGCTGAAACTTATCATGAAATTGAAATATATCTGTAATTACACATTTGCACTTTTTAAAAGTGTACTTAAGTGTGTTAAAGGGATAGTTCACCCTTATACCATGATTTACTCACCCTTAAGCCATCCTAGGTGTATATGACTTTCTTCTTTCAGACGAACACAATCAGAGAATACACCTTAAAATATCCTGGCTGCATTTTGAAGCCCAAAAAAAATGCATCCATCCATCATAAAAGTAATCCATACGTCTCAATGGGGTTAATTAAGGCCTTCTGAAGCGAAGCAAAAAAAAATCCATTCGTGACCGGTGTTTTGCTTTGCTTTATCCTCTGCGCTTCCATGTTCGTCATTGCATCACGCGTCGGGTCAGAGGTCACTCTTTCACCACAAAACGCTGCATATGGCCGTCTATCGGACGCAAGTTATTATAGCTCTAAAAGTTTTAAATATGGATTTAAAAATATTATTTAAAAATAACTCCAATTGTGTTTGTCTGAATGCAGATAGTTATATACACCTTGGATGGCTTGAGGGTGAGTAAATCATGGTATAATTTTCATTTTTGGGTGAACTACCCCTTTAAGAAACTTAGGGCCAGATTTACTAAACACGGCATATTAGCGTGAGCGCAATTCCATAAAAGCACAGATGGGAGTGGAAAGTTCAGCGCGTGATCTACTGACGACGTGGAAATGAAAAGTTACACACACCATCAATTAGGGTTAGAAGAACTGTTGCCAAACATATAACATACTAGAAACATAATAATCACTGCAATAATGATGTTTTTTATGGGGTTAGTCAAATTTACAACTGTACTTCAGTTTCTTTGCGGGGACACCGCCTTCACCTGCCATCATGTCTATCGGCTTGCTTTCAGGTTAAACTTTCCGCGACTGCGCAACTGGGTTATAGGTTGCCAGGTTGAGGTGACAAATGGGTTGAAATTGTAAATGGTCTGTGGATTGAGTGAATATAATGCATTTAATACAATCTGGCAACTGGTCAACATTAAACAAACATATTGGTCCGATTATTCATAAAAGAGTTTGGGCAATGCAAATTACGGAGTTTCCCGGGACAAATAACAAACCGGGAGGGGTCCGGGAGATAGGGCTAAAAAACGGGAGAAACCCGGGAAAAACAGGAGTGTTGACAGGTATGTAATATATATATAATATATATATAATATAATATATAAAAACTTTGAGCTACAGAACTGAGCACAGTGTATTGAACTGTTTTAATTCCTTTTGGTTTCATCTTTCATGATTGCAGCAGCTGTCGTCATCAGTCCACACAAACCAATAAGAGACCATAGGGTTTTTAAAGGGGATGTTTACCTGTACCTTCATTGTTTCCCCTTGTAGGGAGCTGTCACTATCATCAATGTCATCAGGGTGGAGCAGGATGGTGTTGCTGAGCAAATGGTTCTGCACAGCCATTAAGTAACGCAAGCTTGGTGACACTACCTGTTGATGTGGAAGTGCTGTGGGTTAATTAGTGATTACAGGGTGCAAAATAACACTCGGCAAACCAAACATGTAAAATTGGCTTTGCAAGAAAATTATCCTGTTACAGGCAAGATGGCTTTTTTAAGAACTTCAAATGTAAACATACAACAGAATAGTAAGAAAAACATTGTTGGTGCAGTGTGAATTTGCCTTAAAACATACAAACACTGACACCACCAATGCACAATGAACAAGTCACCAGATTACATTACCTCACTTCTCAGACATTCCATGACCTGACTAATTCTGATTCAACATGTTCAATCAGCAAAAACAAGTGCAGACCAATGCCAACAGACACTGACAGAGGGAATACACTGATCCAACAAAACACAACAAAGTGTCTGTTGCCATTGGTGGCGTCTGTCAGTTCAGTGTGAATTGGCAGAAGGGAAAATGTTAAATAATTTGTTCGTTATGGTAAAATTCTTTAAATTAGTCATGTTTCATAGCAAGAAAAAAAAATCTGTCATTCTAAAGTTATCCCAAGAAAATTAACGAACAGCACTCAAGATAATTGATCTCATCTTTTTCATGAATTCATTTAGTTTGATTTCCCTTGTAAAAAGAAGTGCACTTGAATGCATTGAATGTGCACTTGTACTTCAAAAAAACCAACAACAGTACTTTCAGATAATGTAATATTAATTAAATAAAAGGCCACTTAAAGAGAGTGGACTTTCATGACTGTTTCTTAACACACTTAAATAGACTTTTAAAAAGTGCACTTTGTAATGACAAATTAAAAGTTTTACTTTAAAGTACATTTTAAATCATTATACTTTATAACTCGTTGTAATGCTATAAAAAGTCAAATTATTTTGATGTGTTGACTACACATAAGCACATAGTACTTGATTATAATATAAATTGCAGTGTATCAAATTTAATCTTTTTTAAATATATTTTAGTTTACCATAAATGCTTGTCACTACATTCAGCAGTACACTTTAACCATTTCAAAAACAATATTAGTAATTAAGTTACTTACAAAGATAATTAAAAAAAATCACTCTAAAGTTCAGCTAATTGCATTTACTATAATTGCAATTAAATGTATGAAAACATTACATTCAGTTTGCACTTAATTATAATGTATATTTCTGTAATAATTGCTCTTTTTAAAAGTATGCTAAAGTGTACTTCTTTTTCACAAGGGATATGACGACCAATGGCTTGTAGAGCTCTTTTAAGATTAATTCAGTTAAAAAACACATTTACAAAGAAATGTTTAAATGCATTTATGTGGAAGTCACATACAGGTACAGTGGAGAGAAGCTTCTGAAGGTCTTCCTTGGAAACGGTTTGACATTTGGTGATGAGGAGACATGACTCTCGCACTACAGTCTTCAAGATACACTGCAACAGTTCATCTTTCAGTCTGCAGGAGACGATGGGAGAAAGTGTAAATGACAGATATAAACCAAAAATCATCTACAGATATTTACATATCTATCATCAAGGTAAATAACATTGCTTTATTTAGGAACATATTATTTAATAATAATTGTAATACATTTTTGTTGAGATAAGGGAGAAACTTGTATGTTGCGATCAATAAATAATGATGTAGATTTGTTGTGTTATGCATGATTAGTAGAGAATACACAGTATTGAACAGATCTAAAGAGCCGTGAAACTTGTTACCTGTAGTGGTCATCCTCCTCACTACCAAAGCGGTTCTTCTGTAACTGGTTAGCAAGGTTGTTTAATATAACATCACGTAATTGAGACAAACCACTGTTCTTCTCCCCTGCAGAGAGTTTTTTTTTTTTTTTTTAAAAACAAGTTATTACTTATCAATATGCAATTACAGTGAGCCAGAGATAACTCAACTTATAGTTAAACTTGATTTCTGTACGATGTGTATTTATTTGTAATTCTTACCCTCAGTGAAAACAAATTTTAGCAGGTTGTTCAACTCAGATTCGCTCGGGTACAAGGTGTTTAAACCTGAGCTAATAAGAATAAAGAAAGAATAGAAAAATGGTTTGTAGTTATTACAGATATTGAGGCCAGTTGCATAAATTAGACCATTTTTTCAGACTAAGAGAATTATTTTTTGACTGAAACCATTAAGAATTGTGTTTTTAAATTTGGAAGAGAAATTAAGATATCTTTTTTTAAAGAATATTAAAAAAAATACTTAAGTACCTTTGCAGTGAAAAATGATATACCTTAAATCCCATTTTTGATAATTAATATGACATATTTAAATGTTTTGTACCGTGAAAGTAAAAATAGCTTAAATGTAACTTGAATGTACACCTTTGCTTCATTTAGTATATGTGAATGCATGAATACGCAAATTAGTCCCAGCCACCATATTATAAACACAACATTTTTTTTTAAGAGATTCACCTGATGGCAAGACACACTTCTCTTTGTATTTCCGGTTCTATCTGATCAGAAGGAGCCATAAGTAACTGCCACAGCAACAGTCCAGAACGCTTAACACAGTCCCGGTTCTGCTCGGAATTTGGATTAAAAAACTGGAACACCACCTGGAAAAAACACGAGAGATGGGTGCGTGTCAACCTATTCTCTGCTAATGAACAAACTCAATCTCCAATTGCAAAAAGTCCATCACTTACATTGTTTTAGTTAAGTCATATATATTACATACAAATTTGGTATGACACTTTTCACAATACACATTATTTCAAAGCAGCTTTGCAGGAAGTTATATTGTAACAAAGTCATACTCTAGTGTTTATAATGTAATTCAAATGTAAATCTTAAATATTCTAGCAAAACCCCACCAATTATATCCACACCTGAAAGACGACCAGAATGCATCGGATGATGCACGTGTCACCATTGACCATGGCCTTCTCCATGACGTCACATATAGAACTAAAGTGGCAAGCCTCCATGGGTTGTTTTGCTATGAAGGTTCCTAGGTGTAAACTACTGCTGGCTGCTAGCAGGTTGAGCTGGTGGATGCACATAGCGCCAACATGATGGAGCAGCTGGTTTATCACTTTGCCTGTGTCTATCATTTCTTCTGTAATAAAGAGTCAAACGCATGATGGGGAAAACAATACAGAACATTTCTGTATATGAGCACATCTAAAAAACAACTTTGCATAGTAAGTGTCCTATACATCATGTACTTGGAAAAATAATTGCACATGTATAGCTAATGCCGAGTTCAGACTGCACGATTTTCAAAATAATCGGGTCACTGTTGTTTTCACACTGCATGACTATCTGGGGTAACATTCAGTTGCTGCTGTGTTCATACTGCACGATGGATCGGCGACAGGAGGTTTCACACTGCATGACTTTACAAAAGAAAGAATCGCCGACAACTTCTGCCTGGTCCGCAAACTACGTTTCACAACCAAACAAACGCGAGAAGTGATACGGAAAAAACGGAAGATCACGCGTGCGTGAGACCGGAGTTCTCGCGCGACACTGACTTTGTTATTAAAAATGACTTTGTTATTAAAAATGATAGCCTACAAGAAGATTGCGATCCAAATTGTCTGTGCACTGATTTGTAGCGAAAATGAAACAAATAAATATTCAGTTTATGCAGGAGGAAATGGTTGGGAAGACGAGGGGAGCAAGGACTGTGTTTTGCAAAGAGAGTTGAGGGTAAATAAATAATTTTCCAAACGTCCTGCTGTTGCTGCTGGTCATGCAAATGTTTGTGCTTTGTTTCTGTTTGATATAATTGTAAATATAGGCCTATCTACCTATTAAAATACTGATATTCTGGTCTATAACTCCTCCCCGAACAGCCTGCTGTCCTGTATCTTGCTCTCTCGTTGGCTGTCGGTCATCGCCGATTTAGTTTTCAGTCATAACACATTCACACAGCAGGATTGTGAGTCGCCGACAGGTCCAGATATTTAGCATGCCAAATATCTCACGGGCGTCGGCGACTCGTCGGCGATTCTCTCAGATGGCGTCTTTGCTCATTCACACTGCGTGATTGTCACTCGCGTGAACGAGCACCGATTTGCCTGTGATTTCGGGCATTTGTCGGCGATTTCTCAAAACCTGTCGGCGAGCCAAAATCGTGGCTAAAATCGTGCAGTCTGAACTCGGCATAAGAAAAGTGATCACACACACAAAAAAAGTGTGCTTTATTGTAATGAATGTGTACTTCAAATCATAAAAGTATAGTTTTTAAAAACTGTGCCTGCCTTGCATAATATGTTAACAAAATAAAGGCCACTTAAGTGTACTTAAAGAGAGAACATATTCATGACTATTTTGTAATAATGTCAAATTCAAAGTTTTACTATACATCATTGTTTTAAAATGTTTTTTTGTGCTTTAAAAAAGTACACTTATTTTGATGTGTTGACTAACACACTAAAGAACATGTGCTTGATTATAATTTTAACTGTAGTGTTATTTAATAATACATTTAAACTTAATATATTTTATATTTAATTATTTTATGTATTAAATTGCAACCTCATCAGTAAAACTGTGCAATTATAAATATATTTAAGTACACAACATACAAGTTTCAATAGAAATGACATTAAAGGATATTTTAGTTTACCATAAATGCTTTAACTTTAACCATATTTCAATAGACAATAGAAGTAATTACAAAATGATATATAAAGATGTACTTAAGTCTAACTTAAGTGGGTCAAAAAGCACTCTAAAGGTCAGCTAATTCCATTTAATATCAATTGTAATTACATTTAATTTTCATTTAATTGCAATTAACATGAAAATATTGTATTCAGTTGACAAGTATATTCATTTAAAAGTATATTATTTCTTAAGAACTCTTTTTAAAGGTATGCTAAAGTCCACTTTACACAAGGGAAATTTAAGCAAAACCAGCTATTGTCACTATAATAGCTAAAGACTGTGCCTGGTTGAGTCGTGGTGTAATGAATGCAATGCCTCGAAATTGTTTTGCTGTGCAATATCAAAAAATCAACTTTTTGTTGCATATGTTAGAGCTCCAGTTTCAATACCTTTAGGCTGACTGATGACGTGACTGACGCCAAGTCGTTGGCACACATGATGGAAGGCCTGGTTTCCAGGGTTACACCACTGGTCCATGTAGTCACTGGAGCACGTCCAGATTAAGTTGTTAAGTACATCATAGCAGGCCCCTAGAACAGTTATTATACAAACATATGTGACAGTGTTTATTGTTAATAGTTATATATATATATCGAACTCGTTCATCAAAATGAACAAATCTTTTTTCGAGTCATTTCGTTCGTTGAATGAATAAAATGACTCGAAAAAAGATTTGTTCATTTTGATGAACGAGTTCGAACAGGTGAATCACGAACGTGCATCTCAGGACAGAACAAGGCGAGCATTTGTGCTAATAATACTTCAACTGTTTTATTTATTTTCGAAATGGCGCATCGTTTCGCTAGATAAGACCCCTATTCATCGTCTGATATCGTTTAAAGTCATTTGAAGCTGCACTGAAACTCATTTGGACCTTGAACTGTTTTGGCTCCTATTGAAGTCCATTATATGGAGAAAAATCCTGGAATGTTTTCATCAAAATCATTAATTTATTTTCGACTGAAGAAAGAAAGACATGGACATCTTGGATGACATGGGGGTGAGTAAATTATCAGCAAAAGTTTTTTTAAAAAGTGAACTAATCCTTTAATAAAGCTGCTAGAAATCATTTGGATGGTTAAACAACCTGTTCTGGTGATATTGGTGACTTTCCTAGCTCCCCCCAGTGTTCCCAGGTGGAAAACCAACCTTGCAACATGGGGACTACCGTCCCGGCAATATGAAAATTGGAAGTCTCGTGAGAAGCGAGACGAGAACGAGAACGAGCGAGAAACACAAACTTCTTTACTGGTTGATAACAGAATAGAAAATATACATGTCAATGTTCTATGATAATGTGTATGATGTATTACCCACCTCGGTAGACATAGCTCCGCAAGTAAAGTTGGCCGGCTCCGATAATAACAAATGCACATGAGCAGCGGTAGAACGGGGGGAGAAGGGTGCCGCCGCAAGTGAGTTTTTTTTACGATAGTGTTGTGAAATATACGCCCCACAGCTGTAGGGGGAGCTCGTGGGGAAAACATACGACAACAAAAGTGAAAATCAGCGAAGAAGAGTTCTGCTTTAAAGGGTACCTATCATGGAATTTTGAGAATTACCTTTCATGTAGTGTGTAACATAGATCTAAGTGAACAAAAACATCCTGCAAAGTTTTAAATATGAAAGTTCACCGTATACAAAGTTATTGTCTCTCAAAAGTAAGAGTCGACTCTGAGTCGCTGATATGAATCGATAGACGAACGATGCACTTTCGTACGTCACTTGTACAAGTTATTTGAACTCGACACGCCCACTCAGTGCGCGCGCCGAGCAGACAGAGAAACCTGACAACAACATGTCGACGAGACTCTGTTCTGAAGTGTGAATCAAAAGCAAACTTTTTTTTTCACTGCCCAGGGACAAGCATGTGAAGACTCAGTGGCTAGAGTTTATATTTACAACTATACCACACAAGTATAGCCACCTTGAGCTGTGTTCGCGTTATTTTAATGACGATCGCTTCACAAACACAAATGCTTTCAAGTGTGGATTCGCGAGTCGCCTGATACTGAAGGAACGTTCAATACCAAGTTTATTTGGATCAGCTTCCTCCTCCGAATCACAACCTGTAAGTACTATTAATAATTGTTGCTTTTATGTGTGTGCGCGTGCGTGCGTGCGTGCGTGCGTGCGTGGTGCGTGTGTGTGTGAGAGAGTGAGAGTTACGCTCAGCAGCTTCTAGGTCTCCAATGTCATTTTTTTTGTTTTTTGAAATATGTGAAATTATGTGAAGCGTATTGTAGTACTGCAGTGCTTTATTAATATGTTTAAGCTTTGGGCTAACGCAAAATATAACTGACTGCGTCATCTGACCAATCACCGTCGATTAGCGTCACGCAAAGGAGGGGTTTGGACAAATGAGTCGTCAAACGAATCATTAGGGAGTCGGTGAGCAAATCAGGTAAAAATAAATGCATATTATAAGACAACAAAAGTGTTTTTTGTCATTGCATGCATGTAAAACTGTTGTTGGGGACTCCCAGAACAACATTAGGAACATTTTAAATGCCATAATAGGTACCCTTTAATGCCCACCACCTTTTAGTTAGCTACAAAAAAGAACTTTAGAGAAGAGCATATCACTAAAATTGTAAATATATTGTTAAATATCTTTATTATTTATTTAACCTGTTATTGGTGTCTTAATTATTTAATGTATGTTTGAATAAATCTGTTCATTTTGTTTTAAATAAGCTGAAAATTGTATAGAATCCTTTTTTACAATGTTTTTTTTTTTTACATCTACTATTTAAAGGGGTACTTTATCGCTGGCAAAATGGGCTTTCAATAAAACTTGGCTGGCTATAAACTAGAAAGCTAAAAATAAATAGGTTCTACCTTACTAGAGAAAACAGAGTTTGGCTGTTGACTTCCCTTTTGCCAAATAGGTAGGAAAACTTCAACACCCATAATGCACTGGGCATGTTGCCATCCAAGGCCACTCCCACCATTCTGCTATGGAAACGCTTGACCAGAGTCAAATTCCGCCTTGCTTTAGTAGGAAACACTTCTTAGCAGACTTTTAGTCATAATGGTGTGGACTTGTATTGTTCTCAGGTGCAGGATTTTATAGAGTAAACGTTTAGCGGGAGTGGGTTACTTTCAGTTTTCAGTGAAGGAACTAGCGTGTGGCTAAAGGCTGCAAAGAATCATAAATACAGAGACAAAGCTGTTCTGCATCATCCGGCGGACTTTTGCTCACAAATAAACTTACATTTCTCGGACCAGGTTACACGGAGAACGAGTAAACATTGTTCATTTACATATACTACAATACAAAGCGGGTTGAAAATCTGTTAAGTTGAACAACGGCTCCATTGGTCCATTTTCCAAAAGGGAAAAACTGAACATTTTAAATGTGCGTATGTGCTAGGTTTCATTTTATTTAAGGAGTAAGAAAATAGTCAACAACAATGTATTAAAATTCCTTAAGCCCAATGCATATTCATTTCCCTCTTGGTGAATACAGAGCATTCTGTCTGAGATTTGTTTTGATTTATGCATGGAGTTTAGTGTGAAAGGGGCTTGATGTATGGAAATGTCAGATTCTTACCCAGTCCTGCAACCTGAGCCCCACGACCCAGAGAACTTCCTGGAGCATCTACGAGATCTGCACGATTGCTAAACTGACCATCAGCCAGGTTAAACACCAAACTAGATGCCAAGACTAGGAAAAAACACAAGGGATTGACTAAAAAAAATGTTTTTTTAAGACTTTGAGAATGTCAAATAAAAGTACTTTTTCGCTGACACTCTTGGTTGCTTTTTTAACAAGAGTTTACTAAATGATTTTCATATTTGTTTCACAGAAGTAAGAAAGTCATATGGGTTTGGAACAACATGAGGGTGAAATAGATGAAACTTTTCATTTTAGGGTGAACTATCCCTTTAATTGTTATATGTTTGATTTTAGGCAACAGTGCATAAATGAGGCGGCAAAAATGGATAACGTTAAATGATAAATCACTATTTGGACACTATCCATGATAGTGATTATATGTTAAAATGTTTGATAAGCGTATATAGATCTTTCCCCTCAGAATAAGAGATGATAACTTACTCTTAAGGGAAGAAAGGCCACTGGCACCACCAAACAGCGAGCGGGTGGCAGAGCTCCCAGCTACACCTGGAGTGGGTGCCAGCATCACTAGGTACGTTCCACACACGTACATCGGCGTCTTCCTCAGTGTTTTTATAGACAAGCCACAACTTGTGTTGACTACTGGGACAAGAAAAAACAAATCAAAACAAGAGACCAAGATCATCACTGCAAGTAATATTATATTGAAGAAATACGACAAGTATTATCATTTGTTTATCCAATATATATCTTTCTAGCATTAGTTCTGCTTTTGCGGGACTGCTTTCATCAGAATTATCCACACACACACACATTAGATTTGGCACAGGTTTTACGCCGGATACCCTTCCGACTCACACACACACTCTGACAGCCAATATGTCAATATGTCCAATCCATCTAATCTAAACCAAAGCACCCAGAGGACACCCATGCTACTGACACGAGGAGAACATGCAAACTCCACACAGAAAGGACTCCTGGCTCATCCGGGGCTGGAACCGGGCACCTTCTTGCGGTGAGGTGACAGGCAACCGTGCCGCCCCATTTGTTTATCCAAAATTATCAATTTAACATATATTCTATTATACAGCTATTTGTGAAACAAATTTCAATTACTTTTTCAAAACTTTCCCAGCCTGGAAATGGCCATTTTTAATACAGCACCAGGTATGCTTTCCAAACATCTTGAAGTTGTTAAAATTATAATCAAGTACTTTACTGTGCTTTAGTATGTTAGTCAACACATCGAAATTAGTGTACTTCTTTAAAGCACAACAAAATATTATTAAAACATAATGGTTTAAAATGTACTTTAAAGTAAAACTTTTAATTTGACATTATTACTAAGTGCACTTTTAATTAGTGTACTTAAGCATGGTAAAGGGTTAGTTCACCCAAAAATGAAAATTCTGTCATCATTAGCTCACCCTGATGTCGCTCCAAACCCGTAAGACTTCCATTCATCTTCAGAACATAAATGAAGACATTTTTAATGAAATTTGAGAGATTTCTGTCCCTCCATTGACAATCTACACAACTACCACTTTACAGCTTCATTTTTTTAATAAAAAGATCCTTATGAATAGAGCGGTTCAGTCCTAATCTTATGACGAGACTTGATCGCTTTATAAGATGAACAGATTTATTTTAGGCTTATATTCACATATTAAAGGGTACCTATCATGGAATTTTGAAAATTACCTTTCATGTAGTGTGTAACATAGATCTAAGTGAACGAAAACATCCTGCAAAGTTTTAAATATGAAAGTTCACCGTATACAAAGTTATTATCTCTCAAAAGTAAGAGTCGACTCTGAGTCGTTGATATGAATCGATAGACGAACGATGCACTTTCGTACGTCACTTGTCCAAGTTATTTGAATAAGATACGCCCACTCATTGCATTAGGAGACACCAGGGAAAACATCATGTCGACGAGACGCTGCTGTGTTTTGAAGTGCGACGCAAAAGCAAACTTTTTTCATCTGCCCAGTGAGGAGCATTTGAAGACAGTGGCTACAGTTCATAACTATACCACAGAAGTATTTTAGCCCGAACTTGTTCTGTGTTCGCGTCATTTTGAAGATGATTGCTTCACAAACCTAAATGCTATAAAGTATGAATTTGCGAGCCGGCTGATACTGAAGGAGGGAGGTTCAGTACCGAGTTTATTTGGATCAGCTTCCTTCTCCGAATCACAATCTGTAAGTAGGCTGTTGCTTTTATGTTTGTATCATGTTCTATAATTATTTTGTGTGTTGTGTACGCACAGGCACAGCGCAGCTTCTAGCAGCTAACTTAGGTCTTCAATGTCAATTGTATTGAAATATGTGAAGTGTTTGTCGTTGTTAATGGAGTTGTCACAGGGCTCTCGAGTGTCACGCATCACGCATTGAGCGTGACAGTCACTCATTTCGTTCTTTTGTCACGCTCTCCGGCCACTAGGGGTGTAACGATTCATTCGTTTTCTCGATGCATCGATTACAAATCCTGACGATGCATATGCATCGATCTTGAAACGTGTATTTTGAATCGTGAATCGTTTATTTCGGTAAAAAATCGATTTAAAATGCTAAGAATCGAATAATTTGCGATTCAGTTCTTTAAAACATATAAACATTAAATGACTACATGCGCGAATTAATGAGGCGTTGTGCGCTGTCATTTCGCGTCCTCACAGCTCTCCTTCACTCGCTGCACTCTTACCATCTTTCACTGGATTTCGCTCGCGCTCGGTCCCATATAGCTCTCATCTACAGATTTTTGAGCAGTCCATGTTTGAGCTCTGATGCATGATGATGAACTAACAATACTTAAAGCCTTTTTAAATCTTGGTTTACATTTCTACAAATGCCAGTGTTGTGCCTGAACGCGTTCAATGAACGATATGAACTCGTTCATATTTTGGGCGAACGTGAACTGAACGTACTGAATTAGGCTACTGCCTGATGAACCATACTGTGAACGCGTTCATTCTGGTGTCTGTGAACGCACGCTCTCTCACGTTCAATAGGGTGCCAGATTTCTATAGAGCCTTCCAGTCGAAAACCCGGCTAAAACACACCGTAAACAGGCCTTAATATGTAGCGAAAAAAACACCCAATCTGGCAACATCAGCCACCTGTGTCGCACGCACCGCCGCATGCGTCATCAAAACAAAAAGCAGCATGTAGCCTATGTAGTCGACAAAGCAGCGAGCGAGGAGGCGTCGTATGATCATTTAAACGAGTTTTATGACAAGGTCGGTGAGGATGGGAAAAATCTTACATTTCTGTGCAAACTTTGCCAGTCGATAAAATAATTGGTGTCTGTGGTTGTATATGGGCTGTGGCAATAATTAAAAAAAGAAGCAGCACGCAGCAACATAAGGGAAAAAAGAGCTACGAACTAGTTCATTTTTTGAAGTATGAACTATGAACTGAACTAGTTCATTTTAAAATTTGTGAACTGAACTTTGAACTAGTTCATGTAGAAAATGAACTTTCCCAACACTGACAAATGCTAATTTATAGGCTTTGGATTTTTTTTTATAATAATAGATTAATTAAAAACTAACATGAACTAACGTTAACAATAGACAAAATGTCGTTGTTTTTTTTGTTTTGTTTTTCACTCTCTGACCCCCGAAGGCCGCTGTATAATTCACACCCTGACTTAGACCCATTGGGGGAAGCATTTAAATAATCCTATGAATGCATATAAAAAATGAAGAATTGAATCGAATTAATCGAATCGCATCGAATTTTAATGTGAATCGCATCGAATCGAATCTTTCTGAATTTGCAAAAATCGTCCTTGAATCGAATCGAAAACCTATGAATCGTGAATCGAATCGATTCGCTGCCTACCCAAAGATTCACAGCCCTACCGGCCACACATTGTATTTCTCACGCTGATAAACTATTTGTAATATATTTAATATGCCGCAGTGCCCAAAACTCACTCACTGTGGAACCGGCAGGATTCAAGCGCGTCTCCTCCAGTGTTGCCAGGTCCGTATGCCTGCACTGTTTCCGCGGGTTGTTTGTGTAGTGCACGCTGGTTGACGCGATTGTTTTATCCACTGGAACATGATTGTTATTGAGGAAACACCCGGGAACGCTATTTGAATATTTTTGGCCGTGATTGGGTTAGTTTGATGAGCAATTGGGCTGGTTTTGTTGTGCAGACCTGGCAACCCTGGTCTCCTCTGGTGTTGTTCGTCTGGTGTTGTTAGCCAATCAGAAAATAGCACTGTTGTATCTGGGTAAGATCTAGCGCAACAACCAATGACACCCCGTCGGCTGGGTGTCTAACATATCACCACAGATTAGCGTCACGCAAAGGCGGGGTTTGGAAAAATGACTCGCTAAATGATTCATATGGGAGTCGGTGAGCAAATCAGGTAAAAATAAATGCATATTATAAGACAACAAAAGTGTTTTTTGTCATTGCATGCTTGTAAAACTGTTGTTGGGGACTCCCAGAACAATATTAGGAACATTTTAAATGCCATAATAGGTACCCTTTAACATTCATCAACTCACACATCAGTTATGGTAAAGGGAAGCTCAAGTATGTTTGCTTGACGTGCGAGAACCAATGAGGTTCATTCTCATGCGTTAAGCAGCACGTTTCAGCTTCTGCAAGAGGTTTGTTATCGCACGTCAAGCATGTACGGTTGAGCTTCTGTTTATGTCCACTGGTCAATCTTTATGTGAATAAAAGCCTAAATTAAATCTGTTCATCATATAAATCGATCAAGTCTCTTCAGAAAATTTGGACTAAACCGCTCAATTCATATGAATTCGTTTTACAATCTCTTTATGAACGCGTTGAAGCGTCAAGGTGGTAGTTGTGTGGACTGTCAATGGAGGGACAGAAATCTTTCAGATTTCATAAAATAATATCTTCATTTGAATTCCGAAGATGAACGAAAGTATTACAGATTTGGAACAACATGAGGGCGAGTAAATGATGACAGAATTTTCACTTTTGGGTGAACTAACCCTTTAAGAAAGAGCCAAAAGAGTGTACTCTCGTTTATTTAATTAATATTATATTATCTGCAAGAAGTACAGTTTTGTAATATTATACTTTTAAGACTTGAAATGCACTACAAGTGCACACTTAATACAATGAAGTGCACTTCTTTTTCATAAAGGCACCCATTAAAATAGGAACCAAGCCAAAAACGTTGTCGCTTGGGAACAGCCGAGGCACAAACAACATACAGCAGTATTACCCGACTGCTCCTCTTTGACGGGGTTGGTGATGGCAGAGCCGGTGAGGGCAGCCAGTGTGGAGGAGTGGGAAGCACGGAAGCGAGACATGCGGCTCAGGAGCAGCTCATTCAAACACTTAGATGACTCGCCTTCCTTTCGCGACAGGATTACCCGATCTTGTATAGGGCTGGCCACACACAGACCAGACTCAGTCTGCAAAAAAACAAACAAAAAAACAGATAATGGGAGCTTGTGAAGTGAGGGTTCAGGGAAGACTTCTTATCTGCGACATTTATAATAATTCCCTTGTGAAAAAGAAGTGTACTTAATTTTATTGAAGAGCACTAGTAGTATAATTAATATAACTGTGCTTGCAGAAAATATAATATTAAAAACATTAAGGGCCACTTAAGTGTACTTTACACTTTCATGACTATTTTTTTAAATTATTTTTAACACACATTAATGTAAAACTTTTAATTTGACATTCTTACAAAGTGCACTTTAAGTACATTTTAAATCATTTTTTTTTACAAGAGCACAAGTACTTGATTATAATTCTAACTAATGCATTTTTTCTATATTACATTTAAAAGTTAATATATTTTATATGAAAATGTAAAAAAAAGCAATGTAAAGTTTGACTAATTGATTTAAACAAATTCAAATGAATTGATTTTCATGTAATTGCAATTAACATTCAATTCTTGAAAGTATGGAGTTTTTACTTTGTTGTTCTTTTTGTTTTTCTATTATTAGCTTCTTTGATTGATTTTAATTTTATTTACATGTTCAAATAAATAAATAAACATGTTATTAAGTGTCCAAAAACATTAAAAGAATACACTTAAGTGTGAACTGAATGTAAAGTATATTTTTTCCATAAGTGCTTTTTAAAAGTCTGCTAAGATATACTTCTTTTTCACAAGGGTTGCCAGTCAATGCATGCACTAAAATAACTTTTGTAAATGCAACAAATGCAAAACTCTACTGAGAACATAATGAAATGAACAAGTCTGATATTACAAAAGTATTCACATAGGCAGGGATTTTTTCTTGCAATGAAAATATTTTGGTGGCCACCAAAATTAATCTTTGTCTTGCCATTCATTCACCGTTACCTGCAGTTTTACAGTACAGATACCCACTGAGAGCTGGCTGCTTTAAAAGCTTCCGTGTTGGTGTAAGCGTGTAAGCTCTGTGAAGAGCGTCAAGGGTTTCCATGTACAATGTGTTTTTACAGCATTGAACTTTGTAGCCAATCACAGACATATCTGTTGAGCGTGTGAATGCAATGGCCAATCAGATGCGTTTAAGTTCAACATCGCTCAAAATGGCAGAGTTTTTGTTCAGCGCGAGTTCACGAATCCTTTCATTATAACCAACAAAGTATAAACACGATGTTAATAAGGGATTCATTGCACAGTGTAGACAGCTTCATTGATTATAAGGGGAGTTCTTACAAGAGTGTAGCTTTGTGTATGCGTTACCTCACGTTGTGATTGACAGCTCCATTATGGTCATGATGGCAGCGATCTTTGCTGGCTTTCTGTATATAATATATATTTTTCATGCTGCACATTGCAAAGTTTCTGGATTGACAATCATATTTGAATGCATGATTGAATCCGATTGACAGTGATAACCATAGGAATGGACAGAACAAAACAATCGATACTCTATGTCAAATGATCTCGGAGTATAAATGCAAAATAATAGACCTAACACTTTTTCTGCGCAATGTGTTACTTTGCTGTTCATTTTATTACTAACTTTTCAGTCACACTTTAGTTTAAGGTCCAATTCTCACTATTAACTCAGACTTTTGCCTCAATAAACTCCTAATTACTGCTTGGTATTAGCAAGGTAGTTGTTAAGGTATGGGTTAGGATTAAGGGTGAATCCAAATTCTCTGTTTTACCCCTTACCCTTAGTTTTTGCACGTTCATGAGAGTAAGGGCTATACCAATTCTCATTTTGATCGAAGTGTCGTCACATTGATCGAAGTCACTTACAGTATTTTAAATTTATAAAATAGTTCGAGGCACTTTGTTTTAATATTATTTTTGTATATTTGTATATTAATATTATAAAATGTTTCTTTGCATTTATTTTGGATTTGTTGTCAGTACTTGGCTCACAGTTTACACTGGCAGGGTACTTTGTCCTGTGTGTGAATGGCCGTGTTTGCCCGTCACCAAGAAAGACCATTTTTAACCCAGGAAAAATCCTGACACATTTTCAAGTTTATACCGTTAGCTGGAAGACATCCATGAAGACAGAGTGGCCTTTTTGTGTTTTCTCATTGATGCTGACAGGTGACCAAACCCAGTAGAGGTAGGTACCATCAGAACACAGACGCAGGGTGGTCAGGCAGCTGCCCACTGGGAAATGATGATGGGGCATTGCTAATACTTGAGAAACCTTTAATAGAGAAAGGAGAATTAGAAGCATCCACAAATAAACTGAATTAATAATCTGAAAGGGTGAAGTTAATATACAAGTACTTATCATAGATTTATTAAAAATATTACACATTTGATATGATTCAATAAGGTAACCAGAACATGTCATATCTAAATATAATTATATATTTAAAAAAAATTATATAAAAAAGTGTGTATGTGTATGCCATTAATTCTGACCATGACTGTGTATGTATGTATGTATATATATATATATATATATATATATATATATATATATATATATATATATATATATATATATATATATATATATATATATATATACACACAGTCATGGTCAGAATTAATGGCACCCCTGGTAAATATGATCAAAACTGTCTGTAAAAAACGTGTTTTGGAGAAAAACATTTATTTCATAATAATTATTTAATAATTATTTCAATTATTTTACTTCAATGAAAGGTTAGAATTTTGCACATTTTTTGAATGAAAGATCAAAAGATAAACAATGCAGATTTATTTTTTACAGAGAGTTTTGTTCATATTTACCAGGGGTGCCATTAATTCTGACCATGACTGTATATATTACAATAATAATAATAATTTTTTTTTTCTACTTCTTTACTAAGATGCCAATGACATTTTTGGGGGATAATTGACAACTAAATGTTACAAAACGTGCTACATATACGGAATGTAAGCCAAATTTCCACCATTTGGAACTCCAAAACTGCTCAGCCATAACAAGCCTCCAAACAAAAGGCAAAATAATTTTAATTTGTCAAAATGTTTTGTTGATGTATACACCCATGTAATTTCCAGGCATAACCTATAATAACGAATTGACGTATGTTGTGAAAGTCCAAAATTAACAAACTTACAGTTGACATTCAGCATTTTCTTTTGCCAAAATGATGAAAATCAAGAGAAGTTATATTCCAAAATTCATATTGCATCAGTAATATGACAATCATGTCCACAGCTGACACAACTCTTTCATTTTACAACATACTTAGAAATTAGATGCATATTAACAATTCTGATTAGAAATATCAATATCATTCTCAAAACACTTATACTTGTAATACTTGTAACCAGGGCCTAAAATAATAACTTGCCAAGTGCCAAAAGCGAGTAAAAATTGTTTTGGCGAATGTATGAAACGGTGCAGTCGCCAGTTGGCCAGTAACAATTTGTTTAATTTTAACAATGCAATGTTGGGACAACATGAACGTGAACAAATGTGATCAACGCTCTGTATACGGTAGTTGACGGGTCAGTGCTTCATCATCATGAAAGTACCAGCCTTTCCAAACAATATTCAAGCGCTGAAACACAGGAAAGGGAATTTGTAACTCACGCGCTGTGTGGGAAGTTTAACACCTGAAGTTGAGCTACTTTCATGCCTTCCTACGCTTCAATAGACAAAATTCACTCAAAATTATGTAAAAAAAAGCATGTTCTCGACGAGTATCCTAAACGTAAACATTGCTTATGTCTTAAGTGAACGCAAACACAAAACACATGATCGGTGCGTGCATTCGTTCTTAAAGGGACAGCATCCTAATTATCCTGCTACTGTCTGTGTTTTTAATGTTAACTAGACAACAAAGGACAAAGAAAAAAACATCACTGCTCTTGAACTTTAAAAAAAGGATATGAAGACTATTAGACCTGCCCAGACGATTTGGGCCTGTTATCAAATTGAAATAGAGGAATGTGAATTTTCACTGGTATCTAAAATGTTGGCGCCATAACTGCCTGCTTTTTGTGTCATGGCTAGTAAAAATATATTTTTGGCTGGTAAATTTCGACCATTGGCAGGTGTCAAAACAAAACAAAATGTTTTAGGCCCTGCTTGTAACACTTGCGATGTAAATTTTAGGTGCAATGTGAAGGATGATCATTTGCGATGGAGAGGTTGTACCTGCAGTGTGAAGGGGTCGATGACCTGGAACAGCTGATGAGGTTTTGTGTCAAATGAGGCAGGACGGTGGAGCAAAAAGCCACTACTGTGTGCCACCCACCCTGCTTCCATTTCCTCATTCCGACAATAAACAAAACCCCTGTGAGGAAGGCCAAAAAAAAAGGTTTAGCTTTTAAAGTCTTGAATGTAACTCTACACCCTTGCTTCAATTAGTAAACATGGAACCATGAATATGCAAATTAGCCCCACCTCCACTCAATCACACCAGCTCAGAGGTCTCATTTAAAAAACTGTACGTGGGATCCTTACTAAAAGTGTGCGCGCCCGAAAGCCAAAAAAAATGGCTTTCGAACCTGCGCAGAATTCCCTTTATAAATCCGTCAGCAGAAGATTGTGCGCACATGCGTCTCCTCCCCGAAATAACCATATATGGAGCTTACAACAGCTAGTTGTACTAATGTATACCCTTATCTGCATATTATTTGCATATGCATATTCATCCACATGATACCATGTTTAACGGTACAAGACATTAGGAAAATATGAGATACGAGTGTGCCATCACATTAAATTGCTAAAAACAATTTAGTAGCCTATCCTTGCCTTGTTTTTGAATAAATAAATCAAATAGTAAAAAATACATTTCAGAGAAAGTTTTTCTCAATCTTTTCCGCTGGCCAAAAATTATTTTTAATTCATTTATATTTTTAATGGAAACAGATAGGCCTTATTGTGCATTTTTTGCACGAAAATATTTTCTCAGACAATCTGCTATTCTCATGATAAGCAATCCTCGCTGTATAAAACATTAAAACACAGCATGCCAGAGGAAAAGTGTTCAAAAGCATTGAATCCACAACAAATATTTCTATTTATTAGAATAAATTATTTTTGTAACTTCTCAGTAATGATTTCATGTAATTAAGTGCTTAACTCCATTAATGAGAATGACATTTAATCTAAATGTGTATATCAGATGTAAAACATAGTTTAAATCATTATTTTATTTATTTAAACTGGTATTGTGGACATGCACTGTATTTATGATTAGGACTGAATCATGAATTAGGACCGAAGATTTACAGTTTTCCTTCATATGCCGCTATGGCGCTTTTCCACTGCAATGGTACAGCTCGGTATATATGCTACGGCAGTGCAGTCACCTTCACTAAACGGCCCAACGCACTCACTAGCCCGGACCTTTAAGGAGGGATGGATGTTTGCTTCAAATGATAGGCTAGAGTGAAATTATATTTGTATTATCTTGCTGTTGTTACGACCCTATGGTTTGTATTTTGTTATCTCTCTGTTGTTTTGTGAGTCTCTCAGTGTGTCTGTCTAGGAACGTCATTTGATTGGTTCCTGCAGGATGATTGGAATGCCAGCTGATTGGTTCCTGCCCAATGATTGCTGCTGGATCCTGATTGGTGCAGCATGTTTTAAAAAGAGACATCATCACTTCCTTTACAGAAAGTAAGGAGATCTCGTGTTTTGAGCAGAGAGAGTTTGTGATTTGAGTGCAGTGTTTCCCACAGAATTAGATTCTATGTGTGGTGGTGTGTTTTTTTTTTTTTGGGGGGGGGGGGGGGGGGGGGGTGGGGGGGGTTGACACACATTATAAATAACCAGCTTTTCAAAACAACATTTGCAATGTGCAATTCTAACAAACTATACAAATATTTTAAAATATTTGTGCTAAAAAGTGCAAAACATAACAACTGAAACAACAACTGAATTTTAACAAACACTATACAACTATAAAACAAGGAAGTGCAAAATAAAGTGCAAAACAACATTGTCAAAATGCAGAGGTGCGAATTTACGAACAACTGTTAATTTAACATAAAAGCATAGGCTACTTTTGCCATGGTATGGTTTGCCATGACTGAATGTTAATAATCTCTAAAAAGCTGACATCATCGCGATCTCAGACATCTCTATTATTATCAATGATTGCACAATGAATATTTCACAATATCTACACTTTGTTTGTTATAAACAGAGGATTTGCCAGCATGCAGAATTCACCACTGAACAAAAAGTCAGTTTTGAGCGGTGATGGGAGTCTATCTTAAATGCTTCTGATTGGCCGTTGTGTTTAAGAAATCAACACATATGTCTGTGATTGGCTACATCGCTCACGCTGGAAACCTGTTACAAATAGAAACTCTGGCCAGTAAATCGTTTCAATTTTGTTTAGTTGTTCTTTTCTGCAACAGATTAATAACAATTTATTAGTTATGTTTTATTCATTGATATTCATAATTTGCGGGAGTCCTGTGAATCGTTTTATTCTCCCACAGCCCGCACACACACACAGAGTGAGTCCATAACCACCCGCGCCTGCGCTCGCACTCGGCCATCAAATCTAGTCCCGCGCCGCACGTCTCTAGATCAAGGGCCCGGCTCGAGGATGGCGGCGGGAAATATCGGCCCAAGTTCTGCCCCCGGCAGAGAATTTAAGCTATAAACAGGACAGAGTAACAAGACAGGCTTCGCTCATACATTTTTTTGACGACGTGCGTGTTGCTTAGGCGGCCGCCTTAGTGATGTCTATGGAGAAAATAAGCTCCGCAATGACCGCAACAATCCGTCCTCCAACACATGCTCATGTTTTGAGACTGTGCTCGAAGAGGAGGCGGGGCTATTCGCGCGCGCCTCCGTTGTCAGTTTGTGTGAGAGAGAGGGGGGGAGCAAGCTGCGCGCAGCTCTACAATAAAATACAATTTTACCCATATTAAATAGTTTAAAAATCTGAAAATCAATCCGTGGCGGTCAGCGTTGATATTGTGGCGGCCCGCCACAAATTAATGAATGTATGGGAAACCCTGGAGTGTTAAGAGTTTTGAGACTGTGAGTAGCCTTTTTGTTTGTTTGATTTGAAAGAGAGAGTTTGTGATTTGAGACTGTTAAGAGTATTTGAGTGTTAAGAGTTGAGTATGTGTACCGTTTGTTTTGAAAGCTGTTTATCCAAATATCTTGTCATATTGGTATAGTTGACCCTTTGCCTGTTTACCGACACTGATTTGGACTGCCCTTTTCAGTTTGTTTGCCCGATTGTAAATATATTGTAAATATTGATTTTTGGGAAAGTAGGGAGCTTGACGCCATTCTTTTGTTTTATGGTAAACTGTTTGAACTCTGTTTTTGGTTACGGAGTTAGGTTTACAGATTGTATTCTCATTTTCTTTTCTTTTTTGGTAAGGGTTTAGGAAAGAGGTTTAAAGACAAGGTTGTTTTTGTTTGTTATTTTGGCTTGGTCAGCTCCTGAATCCCAAATCCCAAGTCTGAAGTCCCAAATTAAGAAAAATAAATAACTTTTTGTTCTAAATCCTTGCAAATCTCTGTCTCTTTCATGTTGCCCCCTTTCCCCCTAGACGGGGTGTAACATGAAATTGGGGGCTCGTCCGGGATTTGAACCCGGGACCTCTCGCACCCCAAGCGAGAATCATACCCCTATATGTGTAATTTTATTTAAATTTTCAGTCTAAAGTTACCAAAAGCCATTTAACTCCAGCTCACCATCGGTGTCGCCAAACTGCTCCTTCTCACAAAACCTTCGTGCGTATGGGTCAGAGTTTGCGTGCAGGTGCACAACATTTCCCGGCAAGTTTGTTTTGAGAAATCCCAACTTATGCATCGGAAGTGGCGTACGCCTCTTTCAGGGCCTGTTTTGTGCGTACGCAATGGTTATAAATAATGCCCCAGAATACCTGATCCATATTAAACACCACATAGACTTAAAAACTTGATTTCCACCACAGGTGAAATATATGCTTTTAAAGTAACACCAGGTAAAATTTAACTTTTGCTCTCAGGGTCCCCCCTACAGTTGGGAAACAGTATTGTCCTCTACTTATTGTCGTAAACCGTCATGAATGTAGCACATGCATTTGTTGACATGATAGCAGTAGGAGGAGGTCACATGCAGGTGTTCTGCTAGCTTGCGTCGCGTGTGAAATGTCTTCATCCCAGGTACAGTGGCATATATTTCAGCATGTCATATGAATATAATTTCATGGGTTTTATTTATTTTTTTCTAACGACAAATGATCGCGATGCTCACATTTACAAGCCAGCGTCATTATAGTAGCCTAGTCTAGCCTATTGGTTACCGTTTTACTGAATCTATACTTCAATGCAATGTTTGAGTGGTAGATAATAACCATATATCGTCAATATTATAATATCAAGCTATATTATTATATCAATAATGCGCGTGCGTGCGTATTAATGCGTAGGCTACTCTAGCACACACACGCAAGGTCTCTCGCTCTCTCTCCCTCTCTGTCCTGCGCGTATTCAATTTAATAAGTCGGGACACTAAAATTAGAGTTGAAATACGGGACTGTCCTGGGAAAAACGGGACGTCTGGTAAGGTCACCCTAGCTAGTATGCAAGCAATATACTTACTTACTAGTACAAAAGCATGACAGCCCGCATCGGTCAGGCACCCCTCCTCCTCCTTCAGCTCACGCCAGCGAGAAAACGCTGGCCCAATTTTGATCCTTGTTCTGCCTTTAACGCGATCACTTTCTCTTTTGCTTTGCTCCGATAAAACCTTTGCTTTCTTGTTTTTCTGTGCTGCTTCAGCCATGACTATAACATTTGGCTCGCACGTCCGACTTGAAGGAAGTGGGGGTGGTGGTGGAAGTGACGTAAATGCCGTAAAGCAGTCAAATTTTGTAGTTCTCTTTGTTCGCCGGTTAAGGCCATTGCACACTGAGTCCGATTTTTTCGTATGCGTTTTTTCGTGTTCATCAGCCTAAAAATTCATCACGCACAGAAACCTTGCACACTGAGTCCGATGCGTATTTATTAAACTTTGCGGAAAAAAAAGCAAAAAATACAAAATTGATTCGTCAAGCAGTGAGGATGATTGTGTAGCCCTAGAAGAGAAAAAGAAGAAAAAGAGGGTCCATCCAATCTTGTGCCGAGAGGAAGGAGAGTTTCAGCTCATCAGTAGTTGCGCAATTATCCCGAGCGATTCAAAATTTACCTCAGAATGTCAATGGAACAGTTTGATGCTTTGCTAGCGATACTGGAGCCACATATTAAAAAGAAGACCACCAAAAAAGACACACACACACACACACACACACACACACACGGCCGGCAGAAACGCTGGGCATACAGAACAGTGTATGGTTTGTTTATCATACAGTACTTTGTGCTGCGAGACGAAGTGTATCAACTTATCAGATGCCATTCTGGATTGTGTCGTTCGCTTGTACGGTGGGTCTGAATAGTCAAAAACCTCTCAAAATGCTGGCTGTGGATGCGAAAAACGCAGAAAATCGAACCTGATCCGAATTTTTTTTTGACGAACGAAAGTTTCGGAGGCAGTGTGCAAGCGTGATTGACATAACGTGAGGTCGATTTTTTTTTTAACGTGCGAAAATTTCGGATGCGAATTTCGGACTCAGTGTGCAATGGCCTTTACTACCCGAAACCCGAAGTTTAAAAGTACGATTAAAAACGCTACAGACCCCGTCAGGCTATGGCAGACGTGTCATTCAACCTATTGTAAGTCGATGTACCATCACAAGAGACATGGAAATATATTATGAAGGTTGAAAAGTTACCCGGTGCTGCTTTAAATGAAGAGTTTGTAGAAAGTTTGCATACTTTAAAGCCCAATTTATACTTCTGCGTCAAACTCACGCCGTAGCTACATTTAGGCTGTGTGTAGCACGCGTACCCTGACGTGCACCTCTCCAAAAATGTAACAACGCGTTAATTCTACGCAAACCGCAAGCACTGTGATTGGTCTGCTAGATCCCGGGTTACACATGCTCCCTCTGCATGTGTAATTGCACATGAACGTGGACAACGTTAATATATAAATGAAAACCAACGCGTAGTCAACAGCGTAGAGCAGGGGTCGGCAACAAGCAATATTTTCTGGCCCGCCGGATTATTTTGGAATTCCGTTTTTTTTTTTTTTTTTTTTATCAGCCTATTTGTATTTTACAATAACGGTTTACAAACAGGCGCCATGGTCCGTGTACGTTGCGTTCATTCGTTTTTCAATTTAATATTGAAAGTAGAAAAATGAGAAAACAGCTAATTTATTCATTTTTCTTTTTTCTCAAAAAAATTACAAAATGAGAATTCGGCTTGATTTTTATATTTTTATGTTCAGGGATAGAAAATGGAAAAATGGCTTGAATATTCGATTTCCACGTGTGGGCGCGCATGAAACGCCCCTTTCCACTGATTGGTCAACCAAAGATCAACGCTTTCAGTTCTTCCACAGTTTAACATTTTCCACAGAATAACAGTCCTCCGCTGCTGGATGGATTCTTTGACACAAAACGCGCTGGGCAGGGACTAGAAAGGGTTTTCTTCTCCAAAGAAATACTCGGCTGACTCGCTCGAACCCGATACTTTGAACAAATCGGTTGAGTGAATGATTCAATGTCCCATATACAGCCAATTGGTTCATGAATGAATCAGCGTTTTGAATGAATCGGTTGAATGAATCATGACTCACTGACTGACTATTAAGAGAGTTACGTGCTGCCACCTACTGGGGGTCTTACTCTCATACAAGTATTGTTTCATTTTGTCATTAATTTCATATTTAAAAGGCTATTCAAAATATATTATATTTAAAACATTAATATCATAATACTATGTAATTGTAATTACTGTGTAAATCCTCTGAGCAGCATTAAACAGTTAATAGTAGGCTAATAGGTCTACATGCCAGTTAAGAATTCAGATGCAGCCTCTTTGGTTGATACCATAGACTGTAA
Organism: Chrosomus eos; assembly: GCA_036326025.1. NCBI lineage: Eukaryota > Metazoa > Chordata > Actinopteri > Cypriniformes > Leuciscidae > Chrosomus > Chrosomus eos. Next base: position 52,778,114 of record CM070818.1, read on the forward strand.
AAAAAGATGCTAATTTAATTTGATTGGTAACAGCTTATTGTCTTATTATTCGAATTGAATTTGTCGATTAAATTTCCAATTTTTTATTTATAAAAGATGACAAATAGCCTATATTTAAAAAATATTAGAATATAAGTAAACATGATTATAAGCTATGAAAGCTATAAGCTATAAAAAACAAACAAACAACAACAACAAAACGAATAGAATAACAACCAAAATAGATGCGCTGTGACACTAAATAATGCAATTTATATATTTTCATATCTATCATATTTCAGCTTCATCCCTTGTCCGAACCTCAATGTGCAGTCTAAAATAATAGTTATGACTGCTGCATATTTACACTTAAATGGATACTGGTCTGCGCGCTGTCAGTGGGTCACCCAGCTGTGAAGTAGGCTAATGATGTGTCACATGGGTGCAGATGCGAGATAATCTACATAATATTTCTGAAATAATCAGCTAATATTTCTCTAGTGTGGATTGTCGAATCTATGCCTATAGAGAAGAAAACCCTTTCTAGGCCCTGCCCAGTGCGATTTGTGTCAAGCATTAGTCCGGTTGTTGGATGAGAGAGAGTTTATTTGTAATAAACACTTTAAGAATCCGTCCAGCAGCGGAGGACTGTGGAAGAACCGAAAGCGTTGATCTTTGGTTGACCAATCAGCGGAAAGGGGCGTTTTCATGCACGCCCACACGTGGAAATTGAATATTCAAGCCATTTTTCCATTTGACTTGATTTTTGATGACTTTTGTCGACAACTTTACAATCCCCACTAGCTATTCTTTTCTTCAACTCCTCAGCATCCATCTTAACAACAGATCGCGGCATCGCGCGCGCGGTTATCAGAAATTTTTAAAAGTGAAAGTAGTAACGTCCTGGGTGGGCGTGGCGCGTGGGCACAAATAAACTGATGTGGATTTTTAATTATTTTATCAACTTAAAATACAGCCATATTTTGTAGATGTGTTCCTAAAATTATGCATATTTTACGTTTGCATGTGATTGTTTTAAACCCGTGTTACACGTGTGTATGTTGCTTGAGTGATTTGAGTGATAGGCTTTGCCCTATTTAATTTGTTATTTATATTTCATTTTTTTTTTTTCTGTGACATTTTTTTCTCTGCTGACAGTAATAAATAATATTTATATTGACACAAACACAATTTTTGTAGAGCATTTATAAATGTTATAGGCTACTTAATCTCTCTCTTTCCGTTAGAGACATTTGAACGAGAGATTCTGGAAATGAGATTTAAATTTTGCGGACCCGTCAGGTCGGGATATAAAAAGCGGGTGAACACCAAGGGTATTTTAAGCGGTTTAATTTGTATCCATAGGCCTACTCCGTGTAGCTGGCCCGCCATCTACTGGCTAAAAAAAATATTGGTCCGCGGCCAAAGTTACTTGCCGACCCCTGGCGTAGAGGCTCTGGCGTTTAAGTCTAAGGACCTTAAGTCTAGCGTTTCATACCATGCCATTCATCATGAATTAATCTCATCACAAATCAAATTATAATATACATTAGAATATTTTTGTCCTCTAAATCCTAATAAACTGTATCTTTACACAGAAACTAATAACTTCCACTGTGACTTCAGAAGGATGGTGTTCATGTATGATAGTGATTTTAACCCTGCAAATAAAATAAGTGGTTAAACTGGTGTTACAATTACAAACATCCCCAGTGTTTGCTATTATGTTAGAAATTCTTTATGCAAAATGGGATTTCTTATTTTTTACATTTTGGTTGACGTGTCCGAGACGTTTCTTCATGAGACTGAGGAAGTGAAGTAGTTGACATTTATGAGAGGAATGAAACAAAGTTCATTGACACAGCAACATTTCATAGGGTTCTAAAGTCCAACAAATATAGTTGCTCACAGAGCAGAAATGAGAAAGACAGCAGGACAAAGCAAGAGCTGTAGAAAGAGCACAATAGTAGCCTAGAGGTTACTGGTACAAACAGAAAAGCAGGGTAGGAGGTTAAGTGGTAGTTATGTAGTTTTAGAGTTACCTCAGCGTCCCATGCTGCCCTGACCCAAGCTTGCTTAAGCCCTTTCCAAAAGAGTTTGTTGTGTAGAGATATAAACCATCTGTAGCCAGGCTGCGTCCCAGGTCTGTGTCTGAGAGAAAAAGATGTTTTAGGGCCTGATGAAATTCATTTTAATTGCTCACAAATTCAATTTTATAGTTTCCTAAATTCTGTGTTTTCAATTTGAATATTGACGGATTCCATTTTAATAGTTTGATCGATTTTTAATATTTCAAAATCAGTTGAATTAATAAAACTTTAACAATTTTAAAATTCCCTATGAAAAAAGGTTTAAATCAAATCAATATAACTTTAAAATGTAAATTAAATTTTTAAAATGTTATCAAAATGTAATTTAAAAAATTCCTTTAATTTTTGGTCAAACAAAGTGCTGCACAAATTGAGATGTAAAGTAAAATGTAGAAAAAAAACATTGAGATATTCTTTAAAAACAATTGTTTTACTAAACTGTATTTTTATTATTATTATTGATTAGAGAAGCACATTCTACTATACATTTTTGCCATATCTTTAAACAAAGGGTTGTAGTGAAGACTATAGAGTATCTGTGTTTATCTGATGATAGTTCTCAAATGGAATGGTAAAATGCTGAAGTGACTCTCAGAGCATCTCTGGAGATGAAGATCATGTGTTCATTTCCTCAAACAGTGAGACAAGCAGATGCTGAAGACACCATGAGAGTCACACGTGCTTGATTTTGTGTAGTAGGCCAAACTGAAGGGACAAGCAGACCTCAGATTTCAATAGCAGTCTGTAATATTCACAGACACTAATGTTGCTATTTGATTAAGGGTGCTTTCACACTGGCAATTTAGTTCGAAATGTGGCACAGTTCGCATGGAAATTTTTATTTTTCACAAAGCAACACGGACAACATAGCGAGTGTAATCAGGGCAGCAAATGGATGGCAATCCACGGTCTGCTCTTTTTACAAAGAATCAGTTTGCAAGCAGCAGAAATCCACCTTCATGCGACACACATACAGTAAACATACAGTGTTGTTAACTCTGCTGCGCATAATAGCACCAAATTAATAAAAAAAAACAATTTATTGACCGCGCTCTGTGTTCTATCATGCGGCGTGCTCGTTTGTGATGATGTAATATGCGCAAATGCACCTGGGGTCGAGAGAATCAAGTTGAGTGTGAAACCAGACCAACGCTGCGGGGAGCACCGGGAACAATCGCGCTCGGACCGCAGCAAAAGTGCCCAGTGTAAAAGCACCCGAAGTATACAACTCTACTTTTGATTTATTCATCAAAAAATTTGCCAAATTCCATTATATAGTCAATTACATTTTTATCAGCACCAATGTAAATCATAGGGCACTAGTTATGAAAAGGCGAAAAGACAGCACCGCTGAGTTGCAGGGATTAGTGTGTTGTACTGATATACTGCATGTTGGTGCATTTTTAAACTGAAAAAAAAAATCTCTTAAATGCTGTGTTTTGTGTCAGTTGTGTTCAAAGTGTTGAGATTGACAGACCTATAAAAAATATTTGATAATTCCCAAGCAGAATTGTACGCTTTCAACTTTGTAACACAAATCTTTCTTTATGCACATAGAAACATTTGCCAGCCATCATTACGCACCTTTACTCTCTGGACCAGTGACGCTGCTCTCTGGAGTGGGCAACATGTCCTCGAAGCCCCATGACACACTGTGTTTCCCCCCTAGCAAACAGGAGGGTGAGCCAGGACCTCCCTCAAGAAGCAGCAGTCTGCAATTGAACATCTTAAAGTTTAAAACTCATTTAAATCTTATACGGGTTACATTTGTGAAGAGTCTAAGAGAGTTGTTCTAATATAATGAATTGGTGCATTAATTGGTGAATAATAATTCCCACCACATTGAATATGAAATTTGATGCACAATATATCACCACCATAATGATATTAGCTGATATATGTTCATTTTTAATGTTATCGCCCTAATAAGAAAATTTGGCCGACATATTAAAGCCAATAAATAATGGATTATTTCCTGCAACTGAGACACTTCAGATGCCATGAGGGTTTTGAATCGCTTGAAATATGATTGGAATCACTTCAAAAAAGGATATTACAGTTAACATGCAACATGTGCAGCGTAAGTCTGTCATATAGGTTACATCAAATTATAATGAGAACATTATAATTGTGTGCTTTTAACGGTGAGACGTTTGTTTTTCATAATCAGGATCTCAAAAATTATATAAACATTTTAATTTAGATTTATCGGCTAATATTTCATTCATCAGCTTTCAAATATAAAGAGCTATAGGTAATCGGTATCGGCCAAAATGTTCGTATTGATGCGTCCCTATGTGATCAGAAGTTCACAGAAATAGTTCAATGCTGTATCAGGGCTTGAATTTTGGCGTGGGATTGCGGATATTGCGCATAATTTTAATCTAGCGCTTATAATGCGGGAAATTCCTGCAAACATTTATTCACTTTAACATGTAGGTTGTATGAGTAAATGAATCTTCATTAAAAAAAAATTATTTTTAACATAATTGTATGTCTTCAAAAATGAATTGTATGACACATCTCACCTATAGAGAACATCAGCCACTGGAAGTTGACCCAAGTCTGTCTGTTTCTGCAGCAGGTGGACAGTATGAATGAACGTTTTGAGGGAGCCCCTGCAAGCAGACACAATAGAAATTGTTTTGAGTTTCCTTCTTATTTTTTCTTTATTTTTTGACTGACAGAGATGCATGATGAAATCAAGAGAGACTCTCCTCTAGACATATCAGATGAAAAATGGTCAAAGGAGATGCACTAAGACACTTTAGTATGAATTGTAAAGAGCAATGTGTCTCAGCTTACAACTCGTGACTGATTCAGGGACAGGGACAGAAATACATTGCGAGAACCATACTTAGCAATTGGGGCAATTGTGCTGAGACAAAAAAATGTAACTAACGTAAATCACCATAATGTGCCCAGTTGATTAATCACAGTACATAAAGACAATTGTTTTGTATTACAAGTATTCAGAAATATTAAAAAGTTTCAATATGCAAATGATGCATGTGCATTTATTTCCAGAACAGAAACCTGAACACAGGTTCATAAAGCCAGGTTCATAATCTAGTTTAATTTTGTTCACATACTAGAGTTGAAGATTTTACAGAGGGTATTTTGGACATCTCTTTTTATCACTCCATAAATCAGAATATATCATCAACAGCCAGAGGGGAAAAAAAAGAGTCACCACGTCACCAACAAACCCCTCTGATAAAACCTTTGAAACATAGATAGGAATAAAACTGTAATGTCTGTTGTATGTTAAGTGCTGCTGAAGTGTTGATTTCTGATGCATTGCATGAGAAAAAAAAAAGAAAAGAAAAAATCTCAGCCTTTAAAGATCTGTATTGTAACTGAAATCTACAGACGCAAATAGAAAGAGTGTAATAAACACTTAAATGTTTTATTTCCATTAGTCTGAAATAAGACATGTTATGGAAGTAAAATAGCCCAAAAAGTGCATGAAAAAAAACATTGATTGTGCCTATAGTGTCTTGCCTTACCTTTAAAAGGATAGTTTGACCAAAAATGAACATTTTGTCATCATTTGCTCACCTCATGTCGTTCCTTTGTTATGTGGAACATAAAAGAAGATTATTTAAATAGCAACCAAACAGTTGTGGGGCAGGGGCACCATTGACTTCCAATGTATATATTTTTTTTCATCCTATGGAAGTCAATGATCCCCCACAACTGTTTGGTTACCGACATTCTTCAAAATATCTTCTTTTGAGTTCGGCAGGGGAAAGAAATTCTTACAGGTTTGGGGCGAGTAAATGATGACAGAATGTTCATATTTGGGTGATCTAACCCTTTAATCCACTCCATCTTTTGACTCTTCGCCAATTACATTTACCTTATCAAACAACAACAAAGGCTAAAAAAGGAATAGCCATTGTGCTGCGCTCACCTTGCACACGACAGAGCCACTAGTGCAGCAGCTGCGTTCTGTCTCTGCTGTTGGGTAAGTAGTAGCCTTGCCTGTGCCAGACCTTCTGGCTCATTCCTCTCCTCCAGCCAGGAGCAAAGCAACCTCTCCAGGCCATTTAGGCAGTCCGCAGGCTCCTTGCCTAGGCTCAGCGGCTGGCAGTCACGCAGACACGCGAGCAAGACTTCGGCGGTGACACCACAGAGCGCAGGGTCGTGCCGTGTTTGTGACTGCAGTAGCGGAAAGACCAACAGGAGGCCGACCCGTGAGGTAAACGGTGCCTGATCAGAGCCGCTGGGCATCGGAGGGTGGTGAGGATGGTGGTGATGTTGAGATTGCAAGAAGCCCTGTCGCTTAAGCAGGGCCAGCGCCTCCTCGTCGGCCCCTCCGCCGGTCCCCGGGATGACTCCTTCATGCTCCTGCTGCTCCTCCAGGGCCAGCTGTCGCTGTGCTCCCCACAGACCGCGCAGTGCATTGAGACGGTACTCCAAAAGTCTTGCGTAAGCGTTGCTTTGGTTTCCACAGACTGCTCGCAGGCGCTCGGCCAGCTCCACTGGGTTCTTGGTCTCAAACGTCAAGATCTGAAAGAACAAATAATTTGATACTGGGTGAAGCTTATTTTGGCCAAAGATAAATGAAAATTAGTTTGCTTCACTACTGTCTAATTGGACCCCAGGTACACAATGAACCCAAATACTGCATCTAACTTTTTGTGAATTTTTTTGGGAAAAACTTGGTTAAAACCCCAAAATGCTGTCATCACTTACTCACCCAAGTTGTTACAAACCTGTATAAATTTCTTTCTTCTGCTGAGCATAAAAGAAGATATTTTGAAGAATATAGTTAACCAAACAGTTGATGGGCCCAATTGATTCTTCTTTTGTGTTCAGCAGAAGAAAGAAATTCATGCAGTTAGTTTGGAACAAATTGAGGGTGAGTAAATGACGACAGAATTTTCATTTTTGGGTGAACTATCTCTTTAAGCCCATTAAAAATCTATATTCTGAAGCATCTCAGTCTGTGGATAACCTTCCATGGCATACTGAAAATCTTTCTGGCAACTATATATAATTATTCAATATAAATGTGTAATTAATCCAGATATTACACTATAAATCTAAGTAAATTTGCTCAGTGTGTTTGACAGGTACGAGTAGTAAAATGTGACGCTTAGTGGTTCCATCATTTAGTAAAGACACTGGCTTAAGTTTCAAGAACCTTGAGTACACACCATTTTCTTTATTTCAAGATGGACATCACTGAAAGTAATGAGTCAGATGTTTATGCTGTTACTGGATAAACATCTGACTCATTACTTTCAGTAATGTGCACCACAAAACTGAGCTGCATAATTAATAGCGATCACGATTTATGCTTCTCCCAATTTATTAAAGGAAAATGTATTAATGTATAATACTATTTCATGCATTCTGACTTATTTACACTGTTAACGAGTTGGATTCTTATGCTAAACATGGCCAAAGTTTAAAAAAAAAACTAGTTGGACGTATGATGGAGTATTTCTGTGCCAAATACACTCCCTAAGGATTCATATAAGTTTCTGAACGTTTTTTTTTCCCGAGTATGGCCCTGTATGTCGTCATAAAGGGCAAAATTCCTTGTATGGGCACTTCACCTGGAAGAACACGTACACATAAACCAGAGCGAGACAAGAGTATCGCTCATCAACGTGTAACACAAGTTCGGGTTAAGGAGGCCGTTAGAAGCCCTGTCATTTTGTCTTTCGACGACAAGATCAATGTCACCAAAGTGTGTTTTTGGTTGTGAGGGAAATATAACCTTGTTCAGCTTCCAAAAGAACCCACCGTTAGGGGAATAGTGGATGCAGTTTGTTTTTCTGGGGCAGCAACGGAGTTGTGCAAGTGTGTTCGTTTCTTCCTGGCATTTCGGTGACAAATGTTTTATAAACAAGGCCCAGTTCGACTCTGGATTTGCGAATCGTTTGTAGCTGAAAGATGGAGTAACATCAAATGTCTGTTTTGTTGGCAATCAGCATGTAAGTGCATATAATGTAAACAACACAAACGTATAGTAAATCAAAAGTTATCCTGGGATAATGTGATGATGTATTGTGTTTGACTCTTTAGCTCCGCCCACAGCACACCTCCAGGAGCTCGGCTGTTTTCGAAAAGAATCGGTACAGCGTATGTCTATTGAAAATCTGATAAAACTAAAGACTTTGACGGATGCAATACTACTCTATAGGTAGGTACTCAAGATTAACATGAGCTTGGCAGAAACTGTATGTGTTACGTGCCCTTTAAAAATAATTGATACATTGTGAAGACATTTTTCAGTAACACGTTTTCTTTGTGTGTGTTCTGCTGACATCTTAATGTTAATGCTGCATATAGGGAAATTGCACATTTTATCACCCATTCTAATCTTGTAATTTGCATTGTTTTCATACATCAAACTTCAAACTCATCAATGCCACTTTTGGCCATATGCTGATTAGATTCACTATAGCTACAGTGTGTTGTCCTACCTGTAGAATTTCACTTGTAGAATTAGCTAACAGACAGAGTGACAGACATTTTGAAAATGTTTGAAATTGGCATTCAGCAAGCTGGATGTGATCAAAATAAAGGCATACAGCAGATTGGAAGTGCACAATGGCAATTGTATGGCAAACACTGAAACAGCAAGATGGCAACAAACAAGAGGCAAAACAAGCAGATGGATCTAAAGGAATAGAAAGGGGGTTCTGGAGATGTTTCTCAGATGGGTACGGTCTGTATTGGAGTGCTTTTTTTTCTTGCTATTCAGTGCCACAAAAAGCAAACAAACACAAAAAATGTAGCTGGTAAAAAGCAGGAAAATACCCTTCTAAATTACAAATGTTGATAAGTTGCCGAGTTGTACGGTGGAAGGGCATTTGACCCATTGCAGAAACACTGATTTATAATGTCATACAGGCCTGATATATCATCTATAAATAGTGAGCAGAAAGAACGTTTTTTTCACATTGTGATACCATAAAAAAGTTTTTAAAAATTTATATTTGTAGTTATTTTGTCTGTTTACATGGGGGACTACTGAACAGCAGTCTACAAGTTTTATTTTTAAAGTGCAAACTAAAGTATTGAAAATCATTTAAATTGTGAAAATCATAACCTCTACTTTCATTACAACAGTATAAGGGCCAGTTCACACAGAATGCTTTTTTTGCTGTTAAAGTCCCATGAAATCAAAATTGACCATACTTACTTGTTTGCCTAAATTGATCGTTTGTGGTGAATAATTCATCCATGCAAGTCAATCCACACAAAAAAAATTTTTGGCTTCGTAATCTTTAATCAAATTCTGAAATGCCCCTCCCCTCTGCACTGGAGGACCTTGCCCGATGACGTAGACTTGACGTTTAGGTGTCTGCTTAACATCCGTAATCACGCCCTCCAACTGACAGTAGACAGGCACGCGGCGTGTGAAAGGAGAATGGCGAGAGGTGCATTTTTCAGATCCAATCAGGTGCTATTTGAAAAAAAAGCCACGCTCACTATTTTGCCTCATTTAGTATTCCGTTTCTCGAAATACGTCACAGCACTGGAGAAAAGTCGTTTGCAACTTCCGGTTCACGGGACTTTAAAAACATAATGACGCAGGTTAGCAGAACGAAAAAAAGTGATCGGTCTACAGATGCAGTTTTTAAAAGTTGGATGTCTTTTAACTTGAGCGCCGCATTTTTGGTCAAATGGTCACAATGGTCAAACATACCCAACTAAAGCGTGTTTACAAAAGTAGCGCAGTGGAATGAAAAAAACGTGTTCAGTGAACAACCCCTAAGTGTGTTGCGGTAATCAAAAGGACAGTGAGAGTAAATGCATCCCAATTTGCGTTCTATTCTACGTTGGTGATGCCGACCATAAAATCGAAGAAGACCGACACGGAAGAGATACAACATTAGTCCCTTCATAACATTAAGGTTGAACCACTGTAGTTACATAAGACTATTTTAACTAGGGGATGCACAAAATATCCATTATAAGCCATAATATTGGTAGGCCTATCTGCCGATATATTTTCATTTTTAATGTTATCGTTACCCGACCGATAAGAAAATTTGACAGATATATTAAAGCAGATAAATAAATGATTATTTCCTTCAGCTGAGACACTTCAGATACGCGTTTGCCTGTCATGATGGTTTTAATTTGCTTGAAATTTGATTGTAATCTCTTAAAAAAAAGGAAAATACAGTTAAGCGCAACATGCAAAGTCATATTAGTTACATAACATTATAATGAGAACATTATAATTGTGTGCTTGGGACATGGATTTTAATGGTGAGACTTTTTGTTTTTGAGGATTTAGATTTATCGGCCAATAAATTGGTATCAGCTTTCAAACATAAAGAATTAGGCTATTGGCCAAATTTTTCATATTATTGCATCCCTAATTTTAATGATGTCGTTACTCGTTACTACCTTTCTGGGCTTTGAAAGTGGGTAACAGTCTATGATGGGGGTGGGGGGTCAGAAAGCTCTCAGATTTCATCAAAAATATCTTCATTTGTGTTCCAAAGATGAAGCAAGGTCTTACGGGTTTGGAACAACATGAGGGTGAGAAATTAAGGGAGGGTTGAGAAAAATAGTGTAATAATTTATAAATAAATAATAAAATTAAGATAAATATACAACAATTTCATTACAATAAAAAGGTTAATAAATTAGTGAATAAATGAATAAACAATACATCTAACAGTACAGTGCATTACAGAAAACCGTAATAATATAACTTTCCGAATTAGATTTTAAACATATTTTTACTATTTTATTTTCAAAGTATAAATTGGATCTTTTTCCGGTAAACTGTATAGCTGCCTTTTAAATTATTATGATGGGTTCCTTACATGAGGGTGATCATATTTGGGGGTCCTAGGCATCTAAAAGATTTAAAACCCCTGCGGTACAGTGCATAGTGTAAGTGCAGAGAGTAAGTGCATAGTGAACAGTGCGTCATTTGAGACACTATAGTGACTCAAATTACAATTGCACCTAAGATATATGATATATAATACACAAAATATGATGCAGACGCATAAGTTTCCTTTAATATAATAACCTTTGCCCACACAAATCCACAATAAATAGCAAACCATTCTGGCCTACTATTTGGGACACACTAATTCTAATCTCGGATACTACTTAGGGTGGATAGTATGCGAATTGCAAACAACGCCCTTTAGCCGTGACTATACGACATAGCAATTTAACACGGCTATTCGTATTTTTATATGATTACTTTAATAAATTACTTATGGATGAAATGACATTGGTTAGGACAACATTTGCGTTAAGTACTATGGCTATAACAGTGAGCAACATTACATATGTGGGGGAAACCCCTATCGTAGAGCTAAATGCTACTATTATAAACTATAGGTTGTATTTAACAAGTATTTTTGATGTCCTGTGTTAGAATTGTAACCGATTGTAACATGAATCCTACGGACAGGTCAATAGCTGCCTGCCACACGCCAGTGAGAGATTCAACTCCTCCTACTAGCCTGTCGAAGCTATGCTAACGCGTCAAACATCAGAGACAAGCAAGAACTGTGTACCTGTCATTATATACGGCACAGAAATGTGCAATAACAACCTCAAGACAGGGTTAATAAGCTTCATTAACATCAACGTAAAACGTTTGGCCGCTAACATCTATGTTTAGCAATAATATATGATATTTCACTCATAACGGACTTGACAACAGCCCGAGCATGTTTACACGAACTAACATCAACAGAATGACACGATAAATAATTCAACACGTGTTAAAACAATTACGTGCTTCATTTACTTGAAAAAATACAACAACAACCTCTTATTATTAGCATGCTGCTACCTGACAAGCCTATTTTGGCCGAACATTACCTAAACGAGTTAGTTAACGTTAACTTTAGTGTTAAGCTAATCAAGTTCACATCTAACAATATAGAGGTACCTCTGAATGAAACAAATGTTATAAATGCACACCTCCTGCTCGGATTCCCCTTGTTCAGACACTCCGATTTCACTGGGCAGCTCTGCCAGGTCCGTGACCCGAATTAGTCCATCGTGAAGGAAAATAGTCTCTTCCTTCACTGACAGCCACTGGGAAGAATCCACAGCACCTGATCCCATCTCTTTCTCCTCCGAGGCAAAATGCAAAGTGGTCAAACATCAAATTGGACGTACGACGGGATCAGATTCAGCTTGAGCCGGCGACAGATATCCTGCATCATCACTGAGCGCGCGGCGCGATCACGGTGCACGACGCCCATGCGAGGCCTCGCTTGAACGCTGCAGATCGATTCGCTCCAGTGTAATCGGAAAGGTGGGCGTGACACAGGCACAAATTTAGCTGGGTTTCCAAACTTGAGACAATTGCGCAGTTCCTGAATTGATAGTCGCGTAGTCTATAACTAACTCGAGACTGAGCGCTGACTCAAACGGAATTAACGGCGCTTCAGTCGCATTTAAACCTTCTCCAACTGTCAGTCAGACACCACCAGTTCGGTTTGAGTACCGGTAGCCTATAAAATATCCTACATTGGATTTCATGAAGTGCCTTCAATTATGTATAATTGATTTTATATTATTTTTATAAAATCCAACAATGGATCTATCATCCAAATGTTGGAGTCTTGGATGTTTGGATGGGTGCTCCCCTCTCTTAAAGTCACCACCATGGAATCAAAATTGACCAATCTTTTTTTATGGAATATTGTGTAACACAGGGAAGGGAATAGAATTAAAATTGTTTATATTATATATATATATAGGGGCTTATAGGTTTTTAAGGGCGACCTTTATTTTGGGTCAATGATGTGATGCCTACATTTTCTGTCCGATTGCATTTTTTCAGGTAAAAATGAGTTTAAATGCATAAAAAGATAGCCTACTGTATATCTGTAGTACCCCTCTCATGTATGTACTCACTTGAACTTTTCAAAAACCTTTAGTTACTTGTAATTGTTTTGTTATTTAAAGTGTCAAAATATCACGTGGTGCAACCGGTAACAACCTGCCATAACGCACTCGGTTACTAACGTAACCTTGGTTCCCTGAGAGTAGGGAATGGGTATTGCGTATCTATATGCAGTAGGAAAAGTCCTTGTCTCGAGAATATTGAACCCATTATTTTAAAACACAGTGCAGTTGCACAGCGAGCCCAGAGCAGAGCGTCTAGCTCGCTCATTGGCTGTGCTGCAGCAACTACACAAACAAAATGGCGAGGCGGCTGAGACGTGCTAACCAATCGGGTCGCTTCGTGCTCAGGGCGTGTCAGAACCCGCCAGAATGGGCATAGCTTATGCCTATATAAGGAGACTATTTTGCCATAGAATACAGATTAAATCGACTGAAGTGACAACACCTGAGCCAAGCGTAATAACGGCAGGCTACGCAATACTCGTTCTCTACTCTCAGTGAATGTTAGTAACCGAGTACATTCCTGTTGCGAGCAGGACGAGGTCAAGGGACGTGAGAGAATGGCACGAGGCCAGTGACGTGATTTATGATAAAAAACACCTGTGAGACGCACTGGTCTCATATCTCTCACGGAGGAGCGGAAGCATAAAAGGAAGAGCGATGACTGTGAAGAGCGAGAGAGGCCAGGCCTGGATTTTATTTTGTTTTATTATGTGTGGCGTCTCTCAGTCCCTCACAGTCCTAGAGGCACTTCACAAACGTGTGGGTCTACGTTTTGTACAGCACACCAGCTTGCGAACGCTGACCACTTGAGAGCATAGAGGCATCTGGTAGACGGTGCTCTAGCTTCAATCATGGTATTTCGGACTCTTTCTGGGAGGTCCCTGGGTACCCATTGAGGAGCCATCCACATAGGGCCCACAGGTCTGGGCGTGGGTGCCAGATATCGGTATGAGCGAGGGAGCTGCCTTCAGTAGTTCCGCCAGGTCTGGGAACCAAGTTTTGGATCTCCAGAGGGGTGCTATGAGGAAGGCGTTGTAGCCCTTCCCCTCAGCACCGGTGATAGTTGAGAGCATTGCGGAGGCTGAAGTCTTTAAGGGCGCAGAGCAAGGTGCGCGCCATGATTTGGTCAGCTCGTTATGCATCTCGGGGAAGCAGGATGCTGGTCTTTGACAGGGGGTCTGCTGACGTGGGGACTGGGCCGGCGTGGGCTCGCTCGGTTCAGGCATCCTTTGAGCGGGAGCCTGAGGGGCGGGGTCGCCATCCAAGAGGAGAGCTAGCCGCGATGAAGGATGCAGGATGAAGATTGGCAGGCTCTAGCAGTGCGGGCAGCCGCCCTTGTTGAGTGCAGGAGAAGGTGTTCGCTGAAGGAGATTAAATCTGATTCTATGGCAAAATGGTCTGCTTATAGGCATAAACCACACCCATTCTTGCGGGTTCTGACTCGCCTTGGGCACGAAGCAACCCGATTGGTTCGCGCGTCTCAGCCGCCTCCCCATAGGTTCTTGCAGTTGCTGCAGCACAGCTAATTAGCGCGCTGATTAGCTCGCTTTGCTTTTGCTCGCTGTGCAGCTGCACTGCATTTTAAAATAATGGCTTCAATATTCTCGCAATATATAGCTACGCAATACAAATTGAACGTTCTCGAAGGGGATCTTCTGTTTAGGAAATGTCTGTGAAATTATTCTAAATGTATTCACATTTTTTTTTCTGTGCTATTTGGCATGATTTCCAAAGTATTTTGTAATCCTGTAAAAAAAATTCAAACCATTTGTATTTATATTTCCACCATAATATAACAAACTTTGTCCTATGATGTCCATTTTTTGAAATATCATGTGGTGCGACCATCAATGAACTACCATTTTGGGACTTTTATGTTGAAAACTATTCAAACACAGGAAGTTACATCATATACCAATTTACCAAGCTCCCATGGAAGCAGCAAGCGGTTTGTAATTCTCTCAAATAAAAAATAAATATAAATAAACTTTTTAATGGTTGGTATGTAGTTACCACATTTGGATGTCATGTGGTATGACCTAAAAAAAAAGTATAACAAAATTATTTCTACAAATATATATATATTTATTATAAATTTCTTTTGTGGGAAGCCATAGAAATGAACACTAGATGTCGCCTTGGCTACGGCAGTTCATTGGAACGAATGCGTCAATAGAGGGGGATCATGGAACAATGGAGCCCATCCTCTTTAATGCATCAGCATTAATGTACGAAAAGGTCTAACGGAAATAAAATCACCATAAATAGTCATGAATGCGATTTTCTCGTTTTTTTGGTTCGTTCCAACGGTCAGACATGTATTTATCATTGAGGCCAGAGAAATAAAATAAAAAAACGTACAAAATTTCACATTCTTCTGAAATGTAATCCCTTGCTGTCTGGTTTTTAAATTTCGTTCGTGTGAACATCCATACGCAGCACAAAAGTCCGGCATCATCCATGAATGGCGGACATAGCTAGCTACTTCCTATAACAAGACACCTGTTCCAAGATGGCGGAGGTTTTGACTCATCCTTAGAACCACAAGGCGAAATCTAGTGTATATATCTATGGTGGGAAGCTAGCTTGTTTTGTTTAGGTGGCCAATAGGCTATATGCACGCATAAGTTCCGCATTTGACGCAAGGATGCTCTTCATTTCCGGTTGGGGAGATTAAAGCCGAGGAAAACCGAGGAAAACGGGATTATGGCAGAGTCTTCAAAATTTACTGTCCTCCCGTCTTTGAAACGAAACTGTCATATGTTTAGATGTAATTTTATATATAGTTATGTTTATTTAATATAATTTTAAAAATAAGCATAAACACAACGAGGGGTGTCTGTTTTGTCTGTTTTTGTGACTAACGTTTCTTTAGTATAACCATGGAGTATAAAATTCAATATAAATTCTCAGTATTGCATTGGACTCTACGATCGGCGGAAGTTATCGAGCATCCTCAGACTTTCACCGGAAATAACGCCGTGCATAGAGCCCATTCTGTGCCTGTAAATTTTGACTGAATTTGAAAATATTATGTGGTGCAACCACTGCAGACTATTTTCTATGATAGATATATGCCCTAGATTGGCAGTGTTTGTGTTTTTTATATTCAATTGACGGTTTATATATAAAAAGTACTTTAATTTAGTATCATTTGGAATAGATTTTTATGCAATTTGGGATATTTAAAAAAAGTATTTTAGACAGTTTATCTTTACTCTTTGTACAATATGAGAAAAATGTAACAAAAAATGTTTAGAGCATGTAATTTCAGTTTAGTAATTATGCATTTATTAATAATGTATTTATTTTTGCCTATTTATTTATTTAAAACTATTTTAATCTAAACCAGATGCCACTGCCAAGCTAAGTAGAAATTCTGACCCTGCAGCAAATGCGGAGTACCTTGCTAGGAGAAGAGTGAAATATTATTAGTTTAAAATAGCTGTTTCTATGTGAATATATAGTCAACTGTAATTTGTTCCTGAGATCAAAGATGAATTTTCAGCATCGTTACTCCAGTCTTACATGTCACATTATTCTTCAGAAATCTTTCTAATATAATGATTTTATGCTCAAGAAACATTATCAATGTTCATATTTTTGTGGAAACTGTGATAGATTTAATGTCAGGATTATTTGATGAATAGAAATAGTCCTTTGTTTGAATTTGAAATAGAATCTTTTGTAACATTATAACCTAAATATCTTTACTGTCACTTTTTATCAATTGAATGTGTCCTTGATTAATAAAAGTATTTATACTTAAAAAAAAACTATTGACCCCCAAATGTTACCTGTATACAAAACTTGTATTTATATCTATAACATTATTATTTGTTAGAATATTTTTTAAAAAATAAAATCTTTTTAAGTCATTTTTAAATCTATTTTTTGTATAAAATGTATTGTTCATTGATCTCTTTAAATATATTTTTAACAATATCTAGGTCTTCGTGTCATTTGGAGCAACCACTCATCAGGTGTGACCAATAAAAGCAATCACTGTATTCAATTTAAATCTTATTTATGTGGCTTAAACATTAATCACTTATACAGTATGCTGATATACAGATATATCATACAGTGAATAATATTTTTAAAACATTTTTATCAGTTTTATGTGATTTACAGGAAAACGTCTCGGGTTACGACTGTAACCCTTGTTCCTCGAGAAGGGAACGAGACACTGCGTCGACGTCGGACGACACTAAGGGGAATGCCCCCAGCGTAGCGCATCTGAAGCAAGAATGAAATCTGTCCAATCTTGATGGGTGCTGCGTCATGACGTAGTAGATGACGGCATAACCGGAAGATACAAAGGGACGCCCAGCACACACACACATCAGCTTTTTTGTGATGAAGCAAGCGCTCTGACCGTGATAGGTGTGGCGACGAGACGCAGTGTCTCGCTCCCTTCTCGGGGAACAAGGGTTACAGCCGTAACCTGAGACGTTCCCCTTCGAGGGAACTTGCACTGCATCGTCGTCGGACGACACTAAGGGGAACGAAATGCCCACTATGCCACACCGTAATCACGCCCGCCCTAGTGTGAAGCTGGAAGACCAGGCACACTTAGGATGCGAACACTCTGGCGCCAGGTGTCACGGGGAGTTGCAGACTGTAGACACGTATGAAGGTGTGCGGGGTGGCCCACCCGGCCGCCTCGCAGATCTCCTGAACCGAGACGCCAGAAAGGAGGGCCACCGAGGAGGCCATGCTCCTGGTGGAATGTGCCCTCACGGCCATATGTAACCCATGTTAAGTTTGGTACTAAAAAATAAATAATTGGATAATATAATTGTATATTCTAATAGCTAAACTTTTAATAAAAAAAGTTGAAACGATCTATTCATATACATTGTGAATTAAATAAGTATAAATTAAAATAATATGCATTGTAATCTAACACCGAACATGTGATATATTACACGTACACGAGTTGCGTATGACGTCAGCGCATGACACACGGAAGTGCGAGAGACGCGCTGAACACGAGATGGGAGTGATGCAGAAAGGATTAATAAGGTTTATATTGTTAAAATTCATTTAATAAGGTTATAAACAACTTTATAATACTTTGTGGTTGATGATGATTAATCATTTTAGAATGGTGATTGCTGATTTAAGTGCGGATTCTAGCCGATTGTGAAGCTCCGATCTTGAATCTGAGTCGGGTGTTTTAAAAAAAAAAAAAAAAACTGAAACTCGGGATTTGGTGAGTTTATTTGTGTTTTATTTTCTATTAAGGATGTATTTTATGTTATTATGCATATTATGCACACTGTGAAGTCTATTTGCATATTTTCTGAATGTTAATATGATTTTTGAAATGTTGAGTAATATATTTTTGCTTAGCTATGAATGAATATTAATTTGCACATTGTCAATATGTCTGTGAGATATCACACGTTCGTCATGAAAGTGAAAATGTATGTTTAAACACTGTTTAAAGAGCAGAAAAGTTATAAAGAAATAATATAGAATATTAATGACACTGTTTTGATAAAACAGGTCAGGTTTACTGCTTCATTGGAAACATTCTCTCATGGATTTGAGATGGCGAGCCACCAAAATTGAATGCTGATTTCTGAGCCTGGGGAAAAGACACTTTTACTGTATCACAAGGTTTTCGTTGCGCCAGAGACCATCAACTTCTTCAATTAGGAGGACTTTTCTCTTTTCTGTTTGGAGCACTTCTTCGAATGGGTAGGATTTGAACTAATTGTGCATTTACCCACTGGATCTCTTAAAGGATTTTTCTGGACAATATTCAAGAGACAATTCAAACAAAGAGTGACTACAAGTGCGTTGTTTATTGAATGTTATTGAATATTCACATGTAAATATTGAATTTCCTTTTATCATTTCAGTGTGACAAGAAGTTTCAGTTGGTCAAATTATGGTTATATACCATTTTATTTTGTTTAAGAGATTATTTGGTTTGTCTAACACGGTATAGGAAATTATAACACTAAAAGCAAAAATAGAAAAGAACCCTAAACTCTAAAATTAAAAAGAAAGACAGGGAGCTGTCCAAAAAAAAAAAAAATACAGAACAATCTAATAAAAGCCTTACTAAAGATATATGTAAACAGAGATAAAATAGATAACATTGATTATATTGTTTTAAGAGAAAAGAAAAGGGATTTAAATCTTAAAGGAATAAGATAAGAAAACCCAAAGACAACAGAGAATTCATAATTTGTGTAATCATTTTATTGTTTTGTTATCATTATTGTTTAAAATTCTGTTTCATTTTATGTATGTGACCGTTCAATTTACAATTACAAATACTTACCTTACTTGATGTCTGTGATTCATTTACTGCCAATATTCTGTTCTCCACTGACCTAGAAACTGGTCCATTGCTCTAACCTATGTTGAGGGCACTTGTTACATAAATCTTGGCGAGCCAGCCAGGAGAACAGTGGTAGTAAATATATCTTGAACGGGTTCCTAAAAAAAAAAAAAGAAATCAGATTATACAAACTTGAGATCACGTCAGTCCTTAGAAACATGGATATCGTTGAAACTGAGAATGTTAAAGTTGCAAACTCCGTGATAGTTCGTGGGTTGACTGACACAGAGTGTGACGAAGACTTAGTTGAATTTCTAAATAAGCACGGACACGTTAGTAGACATCTGAGAGTAGATGACCCAAAGTCGCCTTTTCACAGAGACGTTATTGTAGAATATGAAAGCTGTTCTGCCCTTGTAACTCTTGAGCCAGTGTTACCTTACACTTTCAGAAGCTCTCATAATGTCTCTTATGTCATATCCCTCTTGTCAAGTGCCTACTTGCCAGCAGCAACCAAGCAAGCTACCGCCTGTTACTTTGCTGAGCTGCAGAAATTAGCTACAATTAGTGGAAAGACTTTTGAGGAACTTCTGCAAGAGCAGTTATCTCAAGCCACTACGTCATGTGCTGAAATCGCAACAGATGAAAACGAACTAAAGCTTTCCTTGGGGACTGGCACTCCCACACATGATCCTCTTACCTCATTCAAGGAAGGGAGAAGTGCAGAAGGGTGTCAAAGCCCGGAGACCGTACGTTCAGTGGTCTATGAAAAGAAAATGGCAGCTTTCGATGTGGCTGATGTAAATCCACCTGAGATCCAGCGTGTGATAGTCGAACATCTAATAAAGAATGAGGGAACTTCCCACATGCATGCACCTTTCAGACTCAGAGTGTTCTCTGGGAAAAGTCCACGTCCAACCACTGAAGTTGATTATGATGCCTGGAGAGGGAGTGTTGAACTGATTCTCCAAGATCCTTCTCTTTCCGATTTGCACCGATCCAGGAAAATATTAGACAGTTTATTACCTCCAGCATCGGAAATTGTGAGGCATCTGGGTGCCACAGCTCTACCTAATGCATACCTTGATATTCTGGATTCCGCTTTTGATGCAGTTGAGGACGGAGATGATCTTTTTGCTAGGTTCTTGAACACATTGCAAAATACAGGTGAAAAGCCTTCCTTGTACCTACAGCGTTTACAAGCAGCTCTCTTAAAAGCAATAAAAAGAGGTGCCGTTTCCAATGCTGAGGCTAATAAACAGCTCTTGAAACAATTCTGTCGAGGCTGTTGGAATGACACGTTGATAACAAACCTCCAGCTCGAGGCTAAACGAGAGAGTCCACCTTCATTTTCTGAACTGCTTCTGCAGTTGCGCAGTGAAGAAAATCGACATTCTGCCAAAGAGAGCCGTATGCGTCAGCATCTGAATGTGCATCGACATAAAGTCAGCTCAAATGTTGTATCCACAAGCTCTTTTGACTTGGATAATGGTGCGGCATCAGAGGGGAGAGAGATTGCAGAACTAAGACGGCAAGTTACAAAACTTCAAAATCAGCTCAGTAAGCAGAAAGCCAAACATACGGAGAGTGATGATGTGCTCTACTTGAAGAAACAGATTGCAGAACTTCAGAGTCAGTTCACAAAGCTTGGATCCCAAAAGCCTCAAAAGCAAAAAGACCGTGAGACCAAACAGGCTTACTTTAAGCCCACTGTTTCAGCTGTTGTCCCAAAGTCCCTAGATAGACCTAAGCCAGGTTATTGTTTCCGCTGTGGCGAAGATGGACATATTGTGTCTGGTTGCGAGAACGATCCAAACCCATCTTTAGTGAATGAGAAACGGAAGCAGCTAAGGGAACGGCAGAGTCTGTGGGACCGCCAACAGTGCCAAGGGACCTCAGAGTCTTTAAACTGGAATTAGCCCCTGTAGCGAGACGTACAAGGGCTACCATATGCAAAACTAGTCTCAAAAGATCCACAGGAAGAAAGGGTAGTTCAGAGTTTTCCGACAGCAGAGGTCCGTTGACCAGCCTCCCAAAGGGGCTGATAGGGGCCAAGTGTACAGCTCAAGTGTACATAGAAGAAGAAGAAGTACATGTTCCTGCCTCCTGGACACAGGGTCGCAAGTGACTACAATCTCAAAATCCTATCATGAGCAAACTCTGCCTGAGCTAACTATAATCCCTTTGGAGAATCTGCTGGAAGTGGAGGCTGCAAATGGACAGGTAGTACCCTATTTGGGGTATGTAGAAATGAGGGTCAAGTTCCCTGAGGATTTTCTTGGGAGTACTGTAGAAGTGTCAACACTTGCACTGGTTATTCCTGATACAAGTAGTACTGCTCAGCCAAAAGTGCTCATAGGTACCAATACTTTAGACTTGGCATATGGGAAGCATCTTGAAGCCAATAACACTGTCTGCAAATTCATTCCATTTGGTTATAAGGCAGTAGTGAGAACGATTGAATTTCGATGGAATCAGAGAGTAAACAGTAATGTAGGAGTTGTCAGACTCCCCACCGCTGATGCCACTACCGTACCTGCAGGGCAGAATCTTGTCATGGAGGGAGTTGTGAGTGTAAAAGGACAAGTGACGGATAGGTGGGTAGTCATGGAACCCCCCTCTCATTCCTCTGTTCCTGGAGGACATTTAGTTGCAAGCTGTCTTCTTGACTTACCTAAGCATCCATCTCGTAAAGTCTCTGTAGTGCTTAAAAATGAGACTGAGCATGATATCACCATTCCTGGAAAGAGTGTAATTGCGGAAGTCCATGCCATACAGAGAGTAATTTCAAGTAAGAGCACTCCGAAGGGTGACGTGTCCTCCAATGGAGAAGAGAGATCTACTAAGGAACTCTGCTTTGATTTCGGCGACTCTCCACTAACCAAAGAATGGAAGGAGAGGATTTCCCAGAAGTTAAGTGACATGTCAGAAGTTTTTGCTATGCATGATTTCGATGTTGGGCGAACTGACAAGGTGAAGCACAGCATCAAGCTACATGACAATACTCCTTTTAAGCACAGGGCCCGACCCATACATCCTGATGACTTCGAAGCAGTTCGTCGACATCTGGAAGAGTTGCTTGAGGCTGGAATCATCCGGGAATCGGAATCATCCTTTTCGTCACCCATTGTGGTTGTCAAAAAGAAGAACGGCGATGTGAGGCTGTGTATCGACTACCGTAAATTGAACACCCAGACCATAAAGGATGCTTATGCACTGCCGAATCTTGAAGAAGCCTTTTCGGCACTCCGTGGATCTAAGTGGTTTTCAGTGCTCGATCTTAAGTCTGGCTATTACCAGATTGAAGTTGAGGAAAAGGATAAGCCCAAAACCGCTTTTGTTTGTCCTCTTGGGTTCTGGGAGTTCAATCGAATGCCTCAGGGGATAACGAATGCTCCCAGTACATTTCAGCGCCTTATGGAGAAGTGTATGGGCGATATTAACCTCACTGAAGTTCTGGTATTCCTGGATGATTTAATCATATTTTCTGAGACACTAGAAGAACATGAAATACGCCTTTTGCATGTCCTAAATCGCTTGAAAAATTATGGATTGAAGCTTTCAGTAGAGAAGTGTAAATTTCTCCAGACATCTGTTAGGTATTTAGGACATATTGTGTCACAGAATGGCGTGGAAACCGATCCTCAAAAAATAGAGACTATCAAAACCTGGCCAAGTCCTAAAACTCTTAAAGAATTACGTTCCTTCTTGGGGTTTTCTGGCTATTATCGCCGTTTCATCCGAGATTACTCCAAGATCGCAAAGCCACTAAATGACTTGACTGTCGGATATCCACCGCTCCGCAAGAACTGTAAAGGCAAGAGCAAGATAACATCCTACCTGAGTCCTAAAGTACCTTTTGGAGGAAGATGGACAGAAAGTTGTCAACAGGCTTTTGACACACTCATAGAGAAACTCACCACAGCACCCGTATTGGGATTTGCTGACCCCACACTGCCATACGAGTTGCACACCGATGCTAGCACCACCGGGCTAGGTGTCGCACTTTACCAGCAGCAAGGGGGAGAACTGCGAGCAATTGCTTTCGCCAGCCGTGGGCTTTCAAGGAGTGAGGCTCGTTACCCTGCTCATAAGCTCGAGTTCTTGGCCCTGAAATGGGGAGTCACGGAGAAGTTTTCTGATTACCTGTATGGAAGCAATTTCAAAGTGGTCACAGATAGCAATCCGTTAACTTATGTGTTGACATCTGCAAAACTGGACGCGACAAGTTACAGATGGCTTTCTGCCTTGTCCACATTCTCTTTCACTCTTCAATATCGGCCAGGAAAGAGTTACCTAGATGCAGATGGATTGTCAAGACGGCCTCATGGAATGCTTACCAACGACAGGATATCACAGAAGGAGCAGGAACGCATACGTCAGTTCACTTTGCACCACTTACCTGAGGAGGGGAATTCAGTCTTGGTCCCCACTGATGTAGTCCAAGCTATCAACGATAAACATCTGGTACGCACAGCTGAGGACGGTGATTACATTCCTCTGATTGAGTCCCTTTCTGTGAGTTCAGAGGCGATTCCTGAGACTTATGAATGCTTTGAAGGGTTTCCAGTGGTTCCTCAGATTACAGAGAAAGAGCTGAAAGATAAACAAAGAGCTGATCCAGCAATACAGGAAGTCGTCTTACAACTGGAATCAGGGAAACCGTCTTTGCCTGTACTGAGGAAAGAATTACCAGAACTCCCATTTTTTCTGCGAGAATGGAAAAAGTTAGAGCTGAAGGACGGTATTCTTTATAGGAAAAGAGTGGTTGGTGAACATACAACTTACCAGCTTGTTCTCCCAAAGAATCTGAGGCCTATTGTCATGGAGCAACTGCATGACAATATGGGCCATATGGGTATGGAAAGAACCCTTGATCTTGCTCGAGCCCGGTTTTATTGGCCAAGGATGGCTACAGATGTGGAGGTGAAGATCAAGACATGCAACCGGTGCGTGTGCAGAAAGACTCCACCTGAGAGAGCAGCGCCATTAGTGAATATTCAAGTATCTAGGCCACTTGAGTTGGTATGTATGGATTTCCTATCTTTGGAACCAGATCGTAACAATACAAAGGACATCTTGGTGATAACTGATTATTTCACGAAGTACGCTGTAGCGGTCCCCACATCAAATCAGAAGGCCAAGACAGTCGCAAAAAGCCTTTGGGAAAACTTCATTGTGCACTATGGCATACCTGAAAGGCTTCATAGTGATCAAGGGCCTGATTTTGAGAGCAAGACCATTAAAGAGTTGTGTGAGATTGCCGGTATTCGGAAAGTCCGAACCACACCGTATCATCCCAGGGGAAACCCGGTTGAACGGTTCAACCGAACGCTGTTGAGTATGCTGGGTACTCTGAGAAACAAAGACAAAACCCATTGGAGAGACTTTGTGAAGCCTGTTGTGCATGCATATAATTGCACTAAACATGAAACTACAGGGTTCACTCCATATGAGTTGATGTTTGGCCGGCAGCCTAGGTTGCCAATAGATCTCGCTTTTAGAGTACCTGTGAGTAACAGCCATAATGAGTTCCATTCCCAGTATGTGAAAACTTTGAAAACACATTTGCAGGAGAGTTATGAGCTTGCCAGAAAGAATGCAGCAAAGGTTGCAGCAAGGAACAAGACACGGTATGACAAAAGAGTGACAGAATCTTCACTTGATGAGGGTGATCGAATTCTTGTCAGAAATGTGCGTCTCAGAGGGAAGCACAAATTGGCTGATAAATGGGACTCTGAAGTATACATTGTGGTGAACCGTGCTAGTGAGCTTCCTGTTTACACCGTGAAACCAGAAGGAAAGGAAGGACCTTTGCGGACGCTCCATAGGGACTTATTATTGCCTTGTGGTTTCTTGTCACCCTCTGTGGAGGAAGAGAAAATGGTACTTAAGTCACAAAGAGGGAGAACAGTTCCGAGAGAGGTAAATGAAGAAGAACCAGAGAGTTCAGAGCAATGTCTGGATTATGAGGGAGAGGACGATGATTATCTGGTGCAAGAAATTGAGCCCAATTCCAAAACCACTCCAGTGAGATTCGTTAAGGAGTTTGATGTTGTGAGAACATCAAGAAAAATTCCTTTCAGAAATGTTGAACCTGTTACCCAGATGCAACCTGATTCAAACCTTGCCAGTGCCAACATCATTGAAGGTACACATGAAAAATACTTACCTGAACCAGCATACTTACCTGAAACTCAGTCTTTTTCTGGACCAGCCTCCGTGCACAGTGATGTGATACCTGAAAGGGAAATGTTGGAAGAGAGAATATGTCTATCTGAAACAGAGCAACAAAGTCTGAATGCTCCTGTAAATTCCAGAATGGAGAATGAAACTAACACTAACACAGAACAAAATCAAAAATCCATACCTCATATTCCAGTGGAAGGAGACAGACTGGATCCAGTTGAATCTGCAACCCCTGAAGAAGACACAGAGTCAGATGAATGTGAAGCTGAAAGTAGATTAAGGAAGTCCAAAAGAGTGAGACAAAGATCCAAAAGATTGACTTACCCTGAGTTGGGAAATCCCATGGTATCTATTATTCAATCTCTTCTGCAAGGGTTGAACACAGCTTTCATTGAAACATTAACAGAGCAACCCAGATCGGTTAAACACCCTAAGAAATAGGCCTTAACACAGATTAGAAGGCATCATCACAACGCAAAGAGACTTGCGTGGATTTAAACATAGGTGAAGGCAAATTGCGCACCTGATAAGCCGTGGCTATAGCCTGGACAATCCAATTGCTGATTGTCTGTTTAGATGGAAGCAGCCCTTTCTTGGGTGAACCAAAGCACACCAACAACTGGTCTGACTTCCTCCACTGAGAAGACTTCTCCAAGTAAACCCTTAGGGCTCTGACTGGGCAGAGCAGGTGAAGTCTCCCCTCTTCCGCCGTCCAGTGTGGTGGAGGATGGAAGGCCTGAAGAACCACTGACCGTGGCGCAATACAGGGCCGTCGCCAGAACATATAGAATGGGGGGGCATTTCATTTTCATGGGGGGGCACACTTTTTATGATCTACAAAACAGACAGTCACAAAAACAATAACATCCCCTATTTAGTCTAATATAACTGAAATAGACCAAATTCTATATTTAAACAACACCAAAACACAAAATATTAAGTTTCTGATCATAGGCGGAGGGTGAAACAAAACCATGAGGATATGCGCTTCCCCTTTAAAAACATTTACTAGCTATATGCAGGATTTGGCATGGCAGCAAGCGCCTATTTTATCATCTTTAAAAAGCGATTATACAACTTCATCGCGATCTCAAAAAGTTCCTAGGCTATCAGTAAAGCTGATACACAATAATGCCTTATTTACATAGCCTAACTGCTTATTATAACGGGA
Source organism: Chrosomus eos (assembly GCA_036326025.1). Classification (NCBI taxonomy): domain Eukaryota; kingdom Metazoa; phylum Chordata; class Actinopteri; order Cypriniformes; family Leuciscidae; genus Chrosomus; species Chrosomus eos. Next base: position 52,804,713 of record CM070818.1, read on the forward strand.
GGATTTGCACGCGCGTAATCCACTCACCGCTCAAAACACCGGAGTTTAGCCAATATTCTTTTATTACGGAGAAAACTGATCCTTGACCAGCATTTCGACAGTTTTTACCTCTAAAAGCAATCGGAAGTATATGGAAGCTTGTTTTCGCCACGGAATTAAAAAAATTAAAAGATAATTGCGACTTTTTATCTCACAATTCTCACATGGATTTCTCTCAATTTCAGAGTTTATAACACGCAAATGTGACTGTATCACTCAACTCTGACTTTATAACTTGCCATTTTGATTATATATCACGCAATTCTGAGAAAAATTACCTTTTTTTACGTGGAAACAGTAGGCTGTTTTTAGCAGGCAAATGCATCAGAAAATTCGACAAGCCCGCTTGGCCAGGGGAAGGTAAGCCTTGCGCAGAGCCACACGCTCCGACTAATTTTCATATTTCTGAAGACAATGTGTTATTTAAAGTTACAGAGATTAGTGCACCTGTGTGCTAAATGCTGCTGACGACATTTCGTTATGGAATGTGTGGATACGTTTTCTTGCTCTCAATAGTAAGTTTGCTCAATGACCATATGATTAGGGGGGCACGTTGTGTCATCTGGGGGGGCACGGCCCCCTAATGCCCCCCCTTGGCGACGGCCCTGGCGCAATAGATGGCACCTTGGGCACATAGCCCGGTCTAGGATGTAAGATGGCCTTAACACCGCCAAGGGGCAAACTCCAGGCAAGTTGGCATTATAGCCAAGGCCTGGAGATCCCCCACTCTCCTCAGAGAGGTGATGGCAAGGAGAAAGGCCACCTTGAAGGTCAGGTTCTTTGCCTCAGCCGTCTCCAGTGGTTCAAAGGGGGCCTCAGCCAACCCTTCAAGAACCACCGCCAGGTCCCAAGTTGGGACTCTGGAGTGAGCCGCAGGTCTCATCCCCCGAGCCCCACATAGGAAACGTACAACCATATGGTGCTTTCCCAAAGACCCAACACCTATAGGCGAGTGGAAAGCCGCAATGGCAGCCACATACACCTTAAGTGTGGACAGGGAAAGACCGGCGGAGAAACAATCTTGGAGGAACTCCAGAACTGAAGCCAGTTAACTGGGTCCACCTCACGCTCTCTACACCAAGTGGAAAACACATTCCACTTTAGGCTGCACGGTCTCCTGGTGGAAGGAGCCCTGGAGCTGAGTAGGGTCTCGACAACATCTGCTGACAAGCCAGCCTCTAGGTACTGAGCCCCCTCAGGGGCCAGACCCGGAGGTTCCGCAGCTCTGGTCGGGGGTGAAATATTGTACCCCCTGCCTGAGATAGCAGATCCCTCCTCAGAGGGACCTGCCACGGGAGGCCGTCTAGCAGTGCTACAATGTCGGAGAACCATATCCAGGTCGGCCAGCGGGGTGCTACTAAAAGTAGGCTGATCCCTTCCCAGCGGACCCGCTCCAAGACTCCCGGGAGCAAAGCGATCGGGAGAAATGCGTACAGACGCAGCCTCGGCCACGTCTGCGTCATAGCGTCCAGCCCCAGCGGAGCTGGATACCCGAGAGAGAACCACAGTGGACAGTGGGGCGTCTCTTGAGACGCGAACAGATCCACTTCCACTGGGCCGAATCACACGCACATGGCCTCCACCACCTGAGGGTGGAGTCGCCACTCCCCGGGCCTCAGCCCCTGCCTCGACAGAAGGTCTGCTCCCTGATTTTGGTCCCCGGGGACATACATCGCTCTGAGAGACGACAGTTTCCCCTGGGACCACAGAAGGATCTGGTGTGCCAATCTGCATAGAGGTGTTGCTGAGGTGGCTTTCCTCAGCTCCAGGATGTCATTAGGAGAGGAACCCTCACCCTCATCCAGCTCCTTAAGGAGGTCAGCCTGATAGGCCTGCAAGACCGCCATAGTGTGCAAGCAACTACCAGCCCTCCCAGCCTTCATAAGCTCTGCCCACCAGCGAGGAGGATGTATCGCGGCATGGCTTGGTGGGCAGTACCGGGGCCTTAAGGGAAGATGCAGCCTCGGGGGAAAGATAGCTCGCGAGAGCCTCCTCCACCCGAGGCATTTTCCCATAGCCACGCTCAGCGGCCCCCAGCACATTAGAGAAATAGAGCACTGGGGGGTTGGAAAGCCTGGCTGAAAATGTGCAAGTCGTGGGAAAAAACAACTCATTGTGCACAACTTGCACAACTCACTGTGCAAGTCAGGGAAAAACGGAAGGCCCCGGCGTGGAGGTTGAGACCGGCGCCTATAAAACCGTTCATCCAGCTTACTAGGCGGCTGCATTTCTGGTTCTTCCTGTGGCCAGTCTAATTTTAATTTGGTCACAGCGCGGGTCAAAACCTCCACCAGCTCCTCTTGAGTGGGTGCGTGAAGCGGTGAATTAAGCTCCACATCACCCACCCCGATGCTTAACATACAGTATCTGATTCCTCAGAACCGGATAAATGAAGCATCTGTTCATCCACCTCGCGGGAAGAAACCGCATCGCGGGCTTCCACACGGGGCGGGAGAACATCAGAATCTTCAGCCGAGGATCGGGAAGATGCCGAAGCAGTCCCGTGTCCCGCTGATAGATCCATCTGTGAGCCCCACGATCTGCGGCGCCGCACTGCCTCGGCAACTGCGGGCCCAGAACACGGCCAGCCGCGAGCTCAAACATCTGAGCGGCAGCTTATCACACTCGCTACAAGCGGCTCCCTCGAGAGCCGCTCTAGCGTGCTGCACGCCCAGACAACGCACACACAGCTGGTGTGTGTCCATGCCCGTAATATAGCACGGACACGGATGCACACATTGTCTAAACTGCTCGCTAGACATGCTTTTTAATATATATAGGGACAGACAACAGTAAATAGGACAAACAGTTCACTGAGCGCTTTAGCTGAAGAGCAAAAAAGCTGATGTGTGTGTGTGCTGGGCGTCCCTTTGTATCTTCCGGTAATGCTGTCATCTACTACGTCTTGACGAAGCACCAATCAGGATTGGACAGATTTCATTCTTGCTTCAGATGCGCTACGCTGGGGGCATTCCCCTTAGTGTCGTCCGACGACGACTCAGTGCGAGTTCCCTTGAGTAGCATCCATAGACAGTAAAAGAAATGGACACAGCGACCCCATTGATTTCAACGGAGAAGACTGAAGCCCGATTATTGCACTTCCTGTCTGATGGCTGAGCAACTGCGCAGGCTCAAACTGAGCGTGACGACAGTCTGACAGTTGTAAATCTTCTAGTAGCGGTGGCAAGAAAAATCTGAATCACCTAATTCCTCAAAAACGTTGTTGAAATATTTTGCCCCATTGCTTTTATGGACTCTCTATCTATGGGCTTCTACCTTGACTTTATGCCTCTATGTCCCCCCGATTGCCTCATAGACAGTAAAAGATTGCATGCGAGCTTCTCCTCCTGTCTATACGGTAATGTCTCTATTGTGCGCCAGAAAGTCGCGTGGTTATGATGCAATCGTTAGCCTATTTTTTACAAAAACGACTTCTACGGGGCCATAACGTAAGATACAAAGTAATGGAGCCTTTTATACATTGTCGTGTTTCTTTAGAAATAAATAATGGACAAATGAAGTATTTGGAAACCTCAGATGTAAAGTTATTCGCTGTCAAAGTGACGCCAAAATGAATGGGAGACAATGGAATGCTAACAGCAGGTAAAGTTCTGCTACAATGGTGGCTCCCGTGACGCTTTAACTTCCGGTTGATGGATTACCCCCTTGGTAGCATCTGCCTGCAAAAACGGAGGCTGCATTTTCAGGACCTCACTTCTAGGACCGCATTTCTAGGACCCTAGGTTTTTAGTGACAACGCCACCTACCGAATTAGAGGACCAGCGAAGATGGATGACATTCAGAGTGTGAGTATCAAATGCGAATCAATTTTTATTTGTTTAACTCTAAAAACAATTATGATGCATTATTGGAAAGTTAACGTTGCCAACGTGCTGGTGATTTGCTAAACAGTCTTGAATGCATAGCCATCATATATTAGCCTCTAATGCTGGAAAATGAATTGTTAGCACGTTCATTTAACGGAACTGTTGCATGATAAACCTGTGTTGACTTACAGCACAATAAACATTATCATTATCATTACTCTGTGGTAACTGAGATCTTTTAAATATGAAATTTAAAATTAGGAATTAGAACATGTTCAACTAAATGTTCCTTATTTAATTCACTTCTCTTTCTCTCTCTTAGGAGTCAGTGATGATGTTGTCCATGTGTTTGTCCATCTATTGAAGTTCTGTCTATGTGGTTCATGTCATGATCAAATTTGTTTTTGTGTGTGTTCAAGTTCAGTTATTATATATTATTTTGTAAAATATTTTGTGTGTTCAATTTCAGTTGTTATGTATTATTTTGTAAAATATTTTGTGTGTTCAAGTTCAGGTGTTATATATTATTTTGTAAAATACACAATCTTAAATCTACCCCCAGAGTCATCCTTGTCTTCCCTCTGTACTTGAAAAAGTGGTCCATCTAGTGACTGAAAAGACTATAATATGATTCCTTGTTTATCTTACTTGAGTTATTATAGTATCCTACTTAGACCCAATAATTTCTCAACATTCCTAGGAACCTGGTGTAATTGCAATAAAGAAAGTAGTATTTGGGTAATAAAACTTGAATAAAAAAACTCTAATGTAGTTAAAACTGGGTGGAAATACTGCCTTGGTGGCACTTTTTTCGGTCCTCCAAAACTAGGGTCCTGGAAATGCGTACCTGGGACTGCGGTTCTCCGACTCGGTAGGTGGCGTTGTCACAAAAAACTAGGGTCCTAGAAATGCGGTCCTAGAAGTGGGGTCCTGAAAATGCAGCCTCCGGGACTGCAGACAGATAATATTGGTTCCCTCAAAGGGAAACTAAGTCTGATAGCTTGATTTAAGGCAACTCTGAAATTCTAAAAAAAAATAGAACAAAAAAACTCACTTGCAAATACTTTGTTTCTAAACACTTTAATTACTAAAAAAAATGTTAAGCATGTTAAGGAAATTAATTAATTTTAAGATAAATTACGGTCATGCAGCCACGTGACATATGTATATCGTGTTTATTTTGTTTTTCCTTTTTTATATAAAAAAAAATTATAATAATAACTATATATATATATATATATATATATGCCTGATGTGGCTGTCTGATCGAAATTAGGAGTATGTGGTCTCTGCAAAACAAAAGTGGGCATTTCTAAATTTGTGGGTGGTTTCAAACTGGTTGGTGTTTATAAATCACTCAGTAAAAATGATGCCTTTCACCAGACTCCACCCCTAAACCTTACCCTCACTGTGAGTGGGCAAATCAGGTAACACGGTTGAAAACGCCCCTCTGTTTATGGCCTCGCCCACTGATCTGGTAACTGCTATAACTGTCCTGCAGAGGTGCATACTGTAAAAAGGTGTGTCATGATTCCTGTCTTGTGTTCCTTTTGTCTTGTGTGGACTTTTGTTGTTTCCTGTTCTGTGCCATGATTTGTAGTCCTTTGTAGTTTTTCTTGTTTATTATTTTTTAGAAAAGAGTAAATTGTATGAGATTTTTAGGAATGCATTTTGATTCCAAGCTTACCTGGCATAATCATATTGAAAAGGTAGTTGACAAATGTAAATGTCACGTTTCTGTGTGTTTAAGTTATGTTTTGAGATCTTGTTTCCCCCTGTCTTTGTGGTTTTTGGTTTAGTCCTGTTAAGTTTTCCCGCTCCTCGTTTGTGTTCAGTTTTATCACCTGTGTTCAGTTAATTATTCAATCATTCCATGTGTATTTAAGCCCTGTGTTTTCCCTCAGTGTTTGTCGATCGTCGTCTATGTATGGTTGTGTGTGAACCTTGAAGTCCTGGAGTTTTGTTCTTGTTTCAGTTTGGAAAGTTTCATTTTTGTTTATTAAAACTATTATCTTTGAAATTCCGTGTCCTCGTCTTCAGCCACCTGCACCCAACCCTGACAGAACGATCGACCTTAAACAAAAATGAGCCGAAGGAGGAAGAACAAAGAGGTGAGCCCATTCGAAAACCCAATCCTCTTTCAAGGCGAACGCTCCCTCGAAGAGTATGCGGGGCTCTATTTAGACATTTATGATGATGTGTCGATGGAGGAAGAGGAAATAACAAAGAGTTTCTGGGGTGGTCTGAAGGACCCATTGGCCCAGATAATTCTTGTCAAGGACCTCCATCTATCCTTCCTGGAGTTTGTGGATCACACGCTGTGGGCGTGTGGATCCAGCTACCTGGTAGAAGATCTACCACTCCAGCCAGCTCCAAGCCCGCCAACGCTTGAGCCCATCACCTGCACGCCAACGCCTGAGCCCATCACCTGCACGCCAACGCCTGAGCCCATCACCTGCACGCCGGCCCCTGAGCCCATCGCCTGCCCGCCAGAGCCTGCACACCGCATCAGCCCTGCCGCCAGATCGGTCCATGGACTCCCCGGCTGATGTCCTGTATGACTGATCCCCCACTGATGTCAGTGCGATTAGCCAGGAGGATGGCTGCCGAGGCTGGGGTTCACGTCAACCACATCCAGCCAGAGCCTGAGCCCGTCGCCTGCCCGCCAGAGCCGAGCCCGTCACCTGCCCGCCAGAGCCTGAGCCCGTCGCCTGCCCGCCAGAGCCTGAGCCCGTCGCCTGCCCGCCAGAGCCTGAGCCCAGCCCCAAGCTCCCTGAAGTTCCGTCCAGTTCCGAGTCCCCTGATGTGCTGGTCCCGTCCAGTTCCGAGTCCCCTGATGTGCTGGCCCCGTCCAGTTCCGAGTCCCATGAAGCGCCAGAGCCAGAGCCCGTTGACCCAGCGCCAGAGCCAGAGCCCGTTGACCCAGAGCCAGAGCCCGTTGACCCAGCGCCAGAGCCAGAGCCCGTTGACCCAGCGCCAGAGCCCGTTGACCCAGCGCCAGAGCCCGTTGACCCAGCGCCAGAGCCCGTTGACCCAGCGCCAGAGCCCGTTGACCCAGACCCAGAGCCCGTTGACCCAGAGCCCGTTGACCCAGACCCCGTTGACCCAGCGCCCGTTGATGTCAAGTCTGTTCCCGTTCCTGAACCTGTCCTTCTCCCCAAGAAAATTTTGGGGGGGGCTATACGCCTTCGCCGTGGCCGGCCAAAGATCCACGGAGGCCGGCCAAAGATCCACGGAGGCCCGGGAAAATAACACCGCCATGGCCACCCGAAGGGTCCTCACCGCCATGGCCACCCGAAGGGTCCTCACCGCCATGGCCACCCGAAGGGTCCTCACCGCCATGGCCCACCCGAAGGGTCCTCACCGCCATGGCCACCCGAAGGGTCCTCACCGCCACGGCCACCTGAAGGGTCTTCACCGCCGTGGCCACCTGAAGAGCCAGCACCGCCCTGGACGCCCGAGGGTCCCACAGCTCCGCCCTGGACGCCCGAGGGTCCCACAGCTCCGCCCTGGACGCCCGAGGGTCCCCAGGGATTAAAGTGAAAAAAATTCTTCTGACTGAAATTTTTTTCAGGCCAAGTCATATTCCTGTAACTTTATTTAAATAGTCGAGACCAATAGCGTTTTAAGGGGAGATGTTTTAAACCGCTTTAATATTGCCAGTTTGCGTATTTTAAAAGCTATTTTAATCTATGAAAAACAATTACTTATCTTGACAAATAAACACATCTACATAACTTTTCAGTGCATGTTTTTATTTATCTTATAAGACCAAACAATGCTAAACTATATAATATATAGTTTGTTCTATAGTTTGTCAAATCGTTTTGGCTGAGAGCAAAGTGAAGTTTCATAACTTTATATATTTATATACCGTATGTAACTTTAACTTTGTAGCCTATTAGAGAGCTGACTTATGTTTGACTGAATTGTTTGCTTTATTTCTCATTGTATAGCTTATTATAGCCTACCTATTAGGCTACTTATACTTTTGAACGGGATATTATTGATCATTAAAACTGACATTTAACAAAAAGAGACAGGGTTGTGTAATTTTATATATTCTAAAATATGTAAAATATTCTTTATATATATTTACTATGCATTCTCTTGTACATGCACAATACAATAAAAAGATATAAAAAGATACAACCCTGTCTGTTTGTTAAATGTCAGATCAATAATTTCATATTTTTAAAATGAAAACAAAAAGCAGGGTTGTGTTTTATATTTCGTGTTGTTATAAATGAAGTGAAGATAATCAATGTACGCGTTGCCTGCACTGGACATTAATATGTTTATGATAATATGTTCATTTATAAATGAAAAGAGGCAGAGTTGTATTTTATACCATATTTCGTTTTATTGTGTTGCCTAAACTATACATAAAGAGATAACCGGAGTAGCCAGAGCGAGCTGAGTGACGCGATCAAGAACGCGCTGTTCCATTAGCAGAATAACCGGACTCGCGTCCTCGGGAGTTCGTTCTCCTGAGCCGAACTTGGCAACTCCGAACTACCAGGACGCAAGTCCGAAGTTTGCGTACTTGGTAGGCTATTGAGAAACGGCCAATATTGACCCGCGTTCTGTTTTCTATCATGCACGACGCTCGGGCTCGGACCGCAGCAAACGAGCTGTAGCCTGACATGCACTATTGAGTGAACACGGAGCAGTTTTTCCGTGAGCGGGAATTGAAAACCCGGAGTGGACCATAAGCGAAGTGATTACAGAGCGCTTAGAGTGGAGAGAGGAACGTGCTTTCGCTCCACTCCAGGCTTTATCACAACCCCTCAGCAGGGTGAATACACCTCGTGTTTCCTTAATTTAAGACGTATTCAAACTAAAATTAAGACATTTATCACACTATTTGAGTAATGAAAGCCTATTTACAGCCTTAAAATTATGAAAAGTTAATTTAAGACATAAGGACAGACGGGAACCCTGCAATTGACGGAAATCCGTCATAGACTCGGTGCAATTAACGGAAATCCGTCGTAGCGACGGAGAACTTTAATCCCTGGGTCCCACAGCACCGCCCTGGACGCCCGAGGGTCCCACAGCTCCGCTCTGGACGCCCGAGGGTCCCACAGCGCCGCCCTGGACGCCCGAGGGTCCCACAGCTCCGCCCTGGACGCCCGAGGGTCCCACAGCTCCGCCCTGGACGCCCGAGGGTCCCACAGCTCCGCCCTGGATGCCCGAGGGTCCCACAGCTCCGCCCTGGACGCCCGAGGGTCCGACAGCTCCGCCATGGCCACGCCCGCAGCCTGCTCCGCCATTGCCACGCCCTCAGCCTGCTCCGCCCTGGCCACGCCCACAGCCTGCACCGTCGTGGTCACGCCCACAGCCTACACCATCGTGGCCACGCCCACAGCCTGCTCCGCCCTGGAGGCTTCCCGGACCTGCACCATGCCCTCGTCAGCCTCCAGGGCGCCCACCCTCCCACCCCTTTGGATGTTAAACGGCGCGAGGACGTGCATTCGGGGAGGGGGGAGGTAGTGTCACGTTTCTGTGTGTTTAAGTTATGTTTTGAGATCTTGTTTCCCCCTGTCTTTGTGGTTTTTGGTTTAGTCCTGTTAAGTTTTCCCGCTCCTCGTTTGTGTTCAGTTTTATCACCTGTGTTCAGTTAATTATTCAATCATTCCATGTGTATTTAAGCCCTGTGTTTTCCCTCAGTGTTTGTCGATCGTCGTCTATGTATGGTTGTGTGTGAACCTTGAAGTCCTGGAGTTTTGTTCTTGTTTCATTTTTGTTTATTAAAACTATTATCTTTGAAATTCCGTGTCCTCGTCTTCAGCCACCTGCACCCAACCCTGACAGTAAAGAAGTCATTAACATAATAATTTGCTTGTGCAAGAAGGAGTGGGGAGCAGATATGACTTCAATGAAAAGATTATATGTTGGATTAATTAGGTCTATTGTTGACTTCGGGTGCATGGCTTATGGGTCTGCTACAAAGTCTGAATTAAAGAAGCTTGATGTTATTCAGGGTTTGGCCCTCAGGATATGTTCAGGAGCAATGAGAACCTCCCCTACATCAGCGCTTCAGGTTATGATAAACAATGCAGATTTATTTTTACAGGCATTTTTTTGACATATTTACCAGGGGTGCCATTAATTCTGAGCACCACTGTATACCAACGTAGGTGTACATTGCACACACAGTGCATGTGAAGCCCAAAGTGTACTGTTTTTTTTTGCGTAAGCCAGGGTATGCGCATACAGTTTAGCGTGTGCACCAGCGTATGTGTTTGGTGCGCGAGATGAGTTCAGGGGTCGGGATCCTTTTTTGGCAGAAGAGACATTTTTTTTTTTCATTTTTGGTTAATGCATTTTTCCAAAATAACCAGAGCAAAAAGTAATTATTATAAAAAATACTTTTTTTTTTAATAATAGTAACTTTATTAGGCCCATCGGCAACTAAAAACAAACAAATATGCAACAAACAATAAATACGGAACAGTGTTTTATTACAATCTCTATAGGATCCATTTCTTAATCCTTGGGTCACTTTTTCAAAACTCTTTACACGATAACCACAACAGCAGGATATGTGGGCTAAACTGTGGATCATTTATCACTGCTTTGGCACAAAATACATTCGATGACTATATTTTCCAAATTACATGAATACATTTCTCACAAAACACTGACCGTTCCAGGATGGCGTGTGCGCCCGACGTGTCTGGAGCGGTCGAATGTGGCGTCTACATATACATATCTATGGTTAGCATGCCTGCTGATAGATGCTATAAAGATAAGTAGAAGACACATTCGACGGCTCCAGACATGGCGGTGCGCCCGCCATCTTGGAACGGTAAGTGTGTCGTCAGTCACAGTAAGAATTAATAATGCCTCAACATTGCGCAGATTCTGGTTGTGAAACCCCCGAGATTTCAATTCCCAAAGAAATGGTATAACCTTTCACAAGTAACTGTGTGTTAACTCAATATTACGTTTTAAGTAACTATGGTACTTTTTGAATGTTTTTACTTTTACTATGGTAAATTTTAATGTTGTGTTAGCTGATGAGTTGTATTGTGTTAGTTTACCAAAATCACCTGCTGAAGTCTATTACAGATATGGATATTCATACATGTGTCTTACTACGGTTGCAGATGCTCAGTCAACTTGCTATTATATGTTCACGGACACACAGACTTTGACCATTCCAAAATGGTGTACGATCTTATAGCAGCCCATGGAAACAGCCACAAATGAGGCATCTATGTCTATGGTTATAACTAGACCATATGGCTGCAAAGTGCATCTTTCTTAAAGGTGCAGTAAGCAATTTCTGAGAAACACTGTAAACCAGTTGACACAAACAAACACACTCCTCCCTTCATTGCTCCACCCTCTAAATGCACGAACATGCATTGCGAGAGTTTTCTTTATCATAGCTGAAGCGAAGCAAAATAATGCTTCATGGAAAATTAAGAGATGACGAACAAACAAAGAGGAAGAATACAATTAACATACAAGAGTATATACAAGCATGAGTATTTTGTTAGTTGCCAGCAGCAGCACATCAGCTCCAGACAAACAATGACACTCAAAATTGTCCTGTTACTATAGCTAACATTAAAACAACAGCATATGTTGGTTCTGTGAAACATAGCGAAACCAATGTTACTCAAGTTTGGAGCAGAAACAACACAACCTCAGCATCTGTTTTTAGGCCTTCCCCATTAGGTCTTAAATCCCAGATTAGATTGTTTTTTTAAAAAAAAAAACACTGTTCACAGAAAGCTCTGTCTTTGAGAGGTAGAATATTTCTCACCTATAGACATTTTTCTAATGAAAGCAAGGCTGTGAGGGACATCTCTTCAGTGGACTCCACTTGGGCCATCAAATAGACAGTCAGAAAAATTTAGGAGTCGAACAGCTGTCACTGAGACTTAACACTCAAGGGAACATCTCTCTGTACCTTACTTACCCTAAAGGGTACATATTAGTACCTAGATGGTGCACATGAGTACCTAAATAGCAATATAATGTTCAGTGGATTAAATTAAAATGTCACCCCAAATTTCCAATATGGAGTCGATGTATAACATCTGTAAGGTAAAATCAAGTTAAATTAATGTTACTTACATTTCTAATATTTCTTTTACGTGATGATTCTCTTAAAGGTGCTCTAAGCGATGTCGGGTGACGTCACTTCTTGATGACGTTAAAAGTAGGGATGTGCATCTCCATAGCTGAGGCCGATGCGATACGCATCTCGATGCATAGCCAACGATTCGATACATTAAAGATACATATACCGTAATTCCTCAAATAAAGATCGGGGCCTTTATTTACCTGAACTGCAGATGGTAGCCGGCTTTTATTTGAAGCAGGCTTTTATTAGAGGCAGGCCTTTATTTCTAATTCGCGATCCCCGCCCGCCCGTCAGCCAAGTTTCCATGGTGACGCGTCATGCTTGGCACGTGTTCACCACAGTCAAAATAGTGCTGTATGACAGATGTAGCGCTTTTATTTCTAAATATTAACAAACTTGCTTACCATGTCATCAACTATCTTCTATTCTGACTCTCAATTCAGTGTAAGTGAGTTTGTTTTGTCGTTTAAAACCCTTTATAATTGATCCTGATCTGTAACGTGAGATGGGCACCGCAGTTCAGAGATTCCTGTCTGTTGGATTTGTACGTTACACAGCGCGTGAATTCTTCAGTTTCTCCCGAAATGCATGAAAGTAAGTGGCCGGTGAACTGGGAGAAGAATAGAGTAAACTTTATACTTACACTGTGTATCTGATATGAATAAAACACGTCGCCAAATATATTTGAATGGATTATTGCTGCGTCCATAGACACCATTGTGTATTTTACAAACTATAAATGTAAGTTATTGTTTTGCTATAAATCTTATCTATTTAAATGTCTGAAACCTAAAATAAACGTGGTTAAAAACACTGAATAGTAGTTGTGATATATGACAAGCGCTGAGCGTCCGTCTTTGAGTGTACACTAATTTTTCCCCGGCCTTAATTTGAGACCGGCCTTTATTTGTCCGCGTTGACCACGCACCCGGCCACTATCAGAGGCCCGGCGTTTATTTGAATACCGGTTTTTATTTGAGGAATTACGGTAAGCAGCTACCGATGCGATGCGATACGATTCACTACTATTACGATGCGGTGCGATCCGATTTCGATTCGATTCAATGTAATGCGATGCAATGGAGAAAAATATGATGCTATGCAATTCAATATTGTATAGATAGTTAACTTTTATTTATTCAGACATACAGCAAATCATAGCAAAGTAGCTTAAGTGTCATCTGACTTTTAACGCATGACTTTCACAAACAAAATATTTGGTTTTCACAAAACCACAAGATTAGGCTAAATAAAAACAGACATTCTTTTCCTGTCCTGTCTCCAGTTACATTTTTAACAGCTCACACATTTAACAGTGAAACAATCTAAGGAGGCTCAGGGATAAACAATAAAGAAATGTTCAGTAACTTGCCAGAAGGCTAATGTGATTTCAGCAGGTAGGCTAACAGGACCAGAAAGCAGGAGCTGTTTTAACATAAACAATAATACAAATAAAAAACCTTTCACAAACAGGTCTTTCACTGTATTCAAATGTATATATATATATATATATATATATATATATATATATATATATATATATATATATATATATATATATATATATATATATATATATATATATATATATGAAAAACTATTATTTGCAGTCACAGGCTTATATAAACCAGATTCATTTAAATGTCCTACTTTAAGGTTTAAACGTGACGCTCAGGACACGCCTCGCACTCCGTAGTGTTGTGATACGTCATATTCACGTAGCAGCGTCAGCAGTGGTGATGAGAGAACGCGCTCGAGCAACAACAGTTCAGAAAGGAGAAATCAATCGCGCGAATGAGGCGAAATCGCGCCACAGGACCTCGTCAATGCGTCTTTACATTGACTCAACATGGAAATCACCCGCTACAGACGCTCTATCCGCGTTCGGTGTGAACGCAGCAGTTACATAATACATAATACGCAGGTATCACTTTCTAAAAGTAGGCTATAACGCATTTACTAATAATTATATATGAATAAATCGGTTTTTACCAATGCAGATATGTTAGAAACGACGCATCGCGATACAAATGCCAACTTGTATCCGATGCACACTTATTTAAATCGATGCATCGCATCGTTAGCTTTTATGCCGATGCACCGATGCGAACCGGTGAATCTTACCATCCTTAGTTAAAAGTATTGTCTAACAAAACGGAGGCTAGCTAAACCCTCCCTCCTCCTCATGCGTGCACTAACCCCCCAAACCCCACCCCCAAATCCTTCTTGTCGGTTATTGGCTGGAACAGTGTGTTATGTTTTGTGGTGCGGGTTGCCCCAGCCTGGGGTGTCTGCAGAGACTGCGTCTTTTTACAGTGTGTTCAGGGGACTGTAAAAAGTGTGGCAAGCAGATAGTGAGGAGATGTTTGCTGTATGTGACAAAAAATGTTTTGGCCTAAAAAATGCGTGACCTCGCTTAGAGCTCCTTTAATTCACTTGACTGTGAAACGTGTTGAGTCTGATTTGCAATCTTTACAGTTTAAATCATATTTTGGAATAACATATTGTAGAATATTTTTATGGTTTTATAGCTATAGGCTACATTTCGTAAGCTGCTTCTATAATGCGTCTATAGGAAAAGTCTAGGGAGTCAGATAAAATATTTCCAATTAAAAAATATTTACGAACAGTACGCCAGGTGAGCATATAATGGGATGTTGAGGAAGACCAATGTGGATGAAGATGAACTGGAAAGTGTACATATTAAAAGGGGAGTTGGAGGCCTTATGAAAATCTGTTCATTTGCTTATCCAATTAACTTTGAAAGTCTTTGTTCAATGATAAATTAATATGTATGATTTTACTGAATAAATACTCTGTTTTGATTGGAGCTCATTTTGTAGCTCTCTGAGATATGTTTCGGTTGTAGAGACACCCTGGATCGCGATTTCAGACAAATACATTTTATTTATTTTTTAAACTATACTTGACTATCATTTTATTGGTGAATTTCCACCACAAAAACAGTAAATGAATGAAGTTTATCACTGAATCCAATACTGTGGTGTTTTCTGCTGTCCATGAGAATATCTACCTGGCAAACACTTCAAATGAACAAAATGTGTAGCCTGCTCTATGAGTAATGCAAGCATACCACAGTCAATTGCAGCAACACTTATTTCTTGACACTTCAGGCGAGGATTATGTTTAGTATTCCCGTTTAGGCCAAGTTTCTGTCAGACAGCATATCAAAAGTATCAAATTCTATTGCAGAAGAAAATTGCTTCACGGTGTAAAATGTTTCCTTGACTGGAACTTTTTGGAGAAGTGACAGCAAAATTAGTGTCTTGGATGTTTCATAGTGGTGTCCCTGTGTTAATAGTTAATACAAATTATATTTGCTTCAACCACATATACAACAATGGTCTGTAATAATTTAATTAAAAACACAAAAGACAACTGAAAATATATGTAATGCTATTGTCAAAGAAAAAAAAACCCTAACAGATTTCCCTCGTTATATACTTTATGTATATTATGTTCCCTTATTTACACAAGACTCATAACAAAAAATATAATAATATTGAAAATTTAAGAGTTTAGGATTTTATTTAGGATTATGTGCCTCTGTGTTTGAAACTGACAAACAAAACCATTGCTAGAAAAAACAAGCATTTATGAAATTGGAATTAAGACAAAGCCTTTTTGGTCTTAAAATATAACATTATTGGACTACACAATTACGTAACTCCAACCTTTTAACACACAAAAAATGCTACAAAACCTCACAAAATTACTTTATAGAGAATTTAAGTAGAATTAATTATAGTGATCTAACACATCATTATGGACAGTGTTACCTGCGATTGCAATGCACAGCATTTTATGTTCCACCTTAACTAAGATTAATTACATGTATTTTGTTGGCACCTGCTGGTTGAATCCCCAAACTGCCAATGCAAAACTTTTATAGACTTTGTGGCAACAATAGATGTGGTTCTCAGACGTGAAGCACAATTAACTTTTTTTTTTCTCATAGGAAAATTAATAATAATAAATTATTTAAACATACCAAGATTAAGTTCCCCTTCAGTCGCTCACGTTCGAAGTGACGTCGACGTGACGACGTTAGGGGATCACTTCAGGGAGCCCTATCAACTTCGAGTGTCTACAGAACAAAACAATGAATGTGAACAATGGTGTGACGGCGCGATCAGCGGTGGCCGCGAGCATTACAGCTCACAACTGCTGTTTTCACAGCATTGCTTGTGTGTGTGTGTGTCTGTATGTGTCGGTCTCGGTGGGCGTTCCTCTCGTGAGTGTGTACCCCGATTACACCGCGGCTATCCCTGGGTGCTTCAGCACTGAGAGAGTTATTTTTCTCTTTATATTTTTTGTTTTCAACTAAAAGAGCAACACAAGCGTGACGCTGCGTCCTTTTCAGGACGACATTCCGCATGTGCGTTTCTGGGTGCGGTCGTTCCCTGGCGCCAGCAGACGGCCACAATTGTTGCCTCTCGTGTTTGGGCATTCAGCACGCTGAAGCAGCTTTTGTGAATAGTTCATGTTCTCATTGCGGGAATATGACTATGGCAGCGCTTAGATCAAGACTCGCTTACCTCAAGGGAGGTGCAGTCCCCTCGCCTATGCCCAGATCTAGTGTTTATTCTGGACCTCAGAATAGACCTACTTTTGCGCATGGTCAGGGTGATTTGAGGATTACCGTGAGGGCTTCCCCGCCGAGGCAATCTCTGTGGGCCCCTCACGCCTCTCAAGCGCTGCCGCCGTTGGAGCCCCCAAACGAACGCGCTGGCCCCTCTCGTGGTCGGCCAGCAGTGTCCTTTGGGGCCCCACCTGACGATCAGATGTCGATCGCAGCATCGGAGGGGGAGCTTCAGTCCTCTGGAGATGAGGATTCGGCTGCGTTTCCCCTCTCTGGGAGTGTGGCGTTGCCTGAGTCAGATCCAGAATGGGCGGCTATGCTTTCCCGGGCCGCGGAGAAGGTCGGGCTTGTGTGGAACCCTCCACCACGTCCCGAGCCTTCTCGTTTGGACGATTGGTATCTCGGGGCGGGCCGTGCTGGTTCTCAGCGCTCCGCCCCAGTGCCATTCTTCCCGGAAGTGCATTAGGAGCTTACTAGGACGTGGAAGGCGCCGTATAGTGCCAGAAGCTGTCCTAGTGGCTCCTCCCTCCTCACCACCCTCGACGGCTAAGGGGTATGTGGATGTTCCCCCGGTGGAGCGTGCCGTCTCGATGCAATTGTGTCCGGCGTCCGCTTCCTCCTGGCGGGGCAATCCACGCCTCCCGTCCAAGGCTGCAGAACCTGTGGACAGGCTGCTTCCGCCCTCCATGCCATAACGCTTCTACAGGTCCATCAGGCCCAGGCGCTCATGGACATGAACGAGGGTGGTTCTGACCCAGAGCTCCTCCGGGAGCTCCGTGTGGCAACCGACCTCGCTCTCCGAGCGACGAAGGAAACTGCACGTTCAGTCGGTCAGGCGATGTCCACCTTGGTGGTCCAGGAGCGCCACCTCTGGCTCAACCTCGCGGATATGAGGGACACCGATAAATGTCGGTTCCTGGATGCCCCTCTTCCCAGGTTGGGTTATTCGGTGATGCGGTCGAGAGCTTCGCCCAACAGTTCTCGGCCGCCCAGAAGCAGACGGAGGCCATCCGACACATCCTGCCCTTGGCGGACCGCTGCTGCTCCCACCGTCCGCCGGCCGCAGCTCCTCCGTCCGCTGGTCGCCGAGGTCGACCTCCTGCGGCGTCCTCCGCTCCCGCTAAGCCTTAGCAGCAGCAGCCACCATCCAGGCCTCGGCGTGGGGCAGGCCGCAGGAAGTTGACCATGCCCGTCCAGCCCGCTGCCAAACCATGAGGCAAGCACAGGTACTAACGACCCTGAGACGGGCGACCCAGAGTGGATCAAGTTGCTCTTCAGGAGGTGGTGAAGGCACCGCTCCTTCCCCCGGTGGAGGGCCGGGTGGAGAATCTTTGTTTCCTTTTCTGTTCCGCCACTGACCCACGGGCCAGTGGTACCCTCATTTTCAACTAAAGAGCATTTCTGAAACCTCTGGGTCCCAAGAGGGCGCGCTTGGCGGTCGACGACGCTATGCCTTGTCACCCTCGAGCCCCTCTTCTTCGCCAGCGAGCAGCAGTGGCTGTGTTCTGGACGCACTGACGCTTCCGCACACTCACTCTGCCATTCGACGGAAGCAGGTACATGTTGCACCACACACTCAGACCCCACTCCGGGCCGCTATGCCGTCGGAGTCGGGTCCCTGCATTCCGCTGCGCTGCCCCACCCCGGGTACGTCTGTGGTGCCGTTGGTTCCGCTTGCGCGGTGTCTGGGAGCCTGGCTAGTGCTTCCCAGCCCGTCTCGCTGGCTCATCCGTACTGTCAGACTCGGCTATGCGATTCAGTTCGCCCGGCGTCCCCCTGTATTCAGGGGCATTCTGTTCACCCGTGTTCTGGCGGACAGTGCCCCTGTGCTCAGGGCAGAGATCACAGTCCTACTGGCGAAGGACGCGATCGAGCCGGTCCCTCCAGCCGATATGAAGACCGGCCTCTACAGCCCGTACTTCATTGTACCCAAGAAAGGCGGTGGGTTACGGCCAATATTGGACCTGCGTGTCTTGAACCGGTCCCTTCAACAGACTGCCCGTTCAAGATACTTACGCAGAAACGCATTTACAAATGCATCCGTCCCCAAGATTGGTTTGCAGCGATCGACCTGAAGGACGCGTACTTTCATGTCTTGATTCTCCCTTGACACAGACCGTTTCTTCGCTTTGCGTTCGAGGGACGGGCATATCAGTACAAAGTCTTACCCTTCGGGCTGGCCCTGTCACAACTGGCTTATTCTCGCCCAGTCGAGAGAGCAGTTGTGCGAACACAGGGACATGGTGCTCAGTCACCTCAGCCATAGGGCTTCGGGTCAACTGGGAAAAGAGCAAACTCACCCCCGGGCAGAGGATCTCTTTTCCCAGTATGGAGTTGGACTCGATCAACATGACAGCGCGCCTCACCAAGGCCCGCGTCCAGTCAGTGTTGAACTGCGTGAGCACGCTCAGACGCAGAACAGCGGGTCCACTGAAACTGATTCAGAGACTCCTGGGGCATATGGCATCTGCAGCCGCGGTACGCCGCTCGGATTGCTTCATATGAGGCCGCTCCAACACTGGCTCCACGATCGAGTCCCGAGATGGGCGTGGCAGAGCGGCTCGTGCTGGGTCCAAGTGACTCTGCACTGTCGCCAAACTCTCAGCTTGTGTCGGACCCTTTGTTCCTGCGTGCAGATGTTCCCCTAGAACAAGTGTCCAGGCATTCTGTGGTCTCCACGGATGCCTCTGCCACCGGCTGGGGGGCCACGTACAACGGGCATGCAGCTTCAGGTCTGTGGATGGGGCCTCAACTGCATTGGCACATCAACTGCCTCGAGTTGTTAGCAGTACATCTTGCTTTCAGCCGCTTCAAAACGCCGCTACAGCGCAAGCATGTGCTGGTCCGTACGGACAGCACTGCGACCGTTGCGTACATCAACCGTCAGGGTGGTTTACGCTCCCGCCGCATGTCACAACTCGCCCGCCATCTCCTCCTTTGGAGTCAGAAGCATCTGAGGTCGCTTCGTGCCATTTATATTCCTGGCCTGCTCAACCGTGCAGCCGACGAGTTCTCACGGCAGCAGGTGCTACCGGGAGAGTGGCGACTCCATCCCCAGGTGGTCCAGCTGATTCAGGCGCTTCGGGACCGCACAAGTAGATCTGTTTGCCGCCCTGGACACGTCTCACTGTCAGTTGTTCTATTCCCTGACCGAGGGGACCCTCGGCACGGATGCTCTGGCACACAGCTGGCCCCCGGGCCTACGCAAGTATGTGTTTTCCCCAGTGAGCCTTCTTGCACAGACCTTGTGCAAAGTCAGGGAGGACGAGGAGCAGGTCTTGTTAGTTGCACCGTATTGGCCCAACCGGACCTGGTTCCCCGAACTAGTGCTCCTCGCGACAGCCCCTCCCTGGCCCATTCCTCTGAGAGAGGACCTGCTCTCTCAGAGATGGGTCACCCTGTGGCACCCGCGTCCAGACCTCTGGAAACTCCATGTCTGGTCCCTGGACGGGACGCGGAGGTTCTAGGTGACCTACACCCAGTGGTAGTTGACACCATCACTTCCACTAGAGCCCCCTCTGCGAGGCGCCTCTATGCTCTGAAGTGGAACCTATTCGTTGACTGGTGTTCTTCTCACGAGGAGAACCCCCGAACTTGCTCGATCCGAGCCGTGCTTTCCTTCCTGCAAGATGGGTTGGAGCGAAGGCTGTCTCCCTCCACCCTTAAAGTGTATGTTGCCGCCATTGCCGCACATCACCATGCAGTTGAAGGTAAGTCGTTGGGAAAGCACGACCTGATCGTGACCTGAGGGGAGCAAGGAGACTAAATCCTCCTCGCCTACTCTCTATACCCTCTTGGGATTTGTCTCTGGGTAAAACAGTACTCCTGGTTGCATTGGCCTCTATCAAGAGGGTAGGGGACCTGCATGCATTTTCGGTCGACGAATCGTGCCTAGAATTCGGCCCGGCTAACTCTCACGTGATCCTGAGACCCCGGCCCGGATACGTGCCCAAGGTTCCTACCACTCCCTTCGGGGACCAGGTGGTGAACCTACAAGCGCTGCCTTCGGAGGAGGCAGACCCAGCCCTGGCTTTTCTCTGTCCCGTCTGCGCTCTGCGCCTGTACGTGGACAGAACACAAAGCCTCAGGACCTCAGATCAGCTCTTCGTCTGTTACGGAGGCCAGCAGAAGGGAAAGGCTGTCTCCAAGCAGAGGATGGCCCACTGGTTAGTGGATGCCATCGCCTTAGCTTACGAAGCCCAAGGCGTGCCTTGCCCGCCTGGGTTGAGAGCCCACTCCACCAGGAGTGTCGCTTCTTCTTGGGCGCTGGCACACGGCGCCTCGCTGACAGATATCTGTAGAGCTGCGGGCTGGGCGACACCTAACACGTTCGCTAGGTTTTATAGCCTACGTGTTGAGCCGGTTTCTTCCTGTGTGCTCGCTTCAACCAGCCGGTAACACAGAAGTTTCCACTCTTGTGTCGGCTTGCTGCGCCACTCCCCACCACATGGAGCGGATACGTGCGCTTTTTGCTCCAGTCGAGTTCCCCACTCAGGCGAACCCTGTGAGTTCCTCCGCACCCCTTCGGCAGTCGGACGTTGCGGAGCGTCCGACGCCAGGCCTAGTGCTCGTATGCTTGTGTAACTTGTGCTAGGCTGGGTTCCATATGTGGTGATCCCTGCGGCGATCCCATATGAGTATTCTTCCACGACCAGCTCCCTGCGGTGAGCCCGTGTCTTTCCCTTGGCAGAGTCCGCTCTGCCGTCACTGTCTGGTGTAGCCTCCCCCTTCTCAGGCTGGAGCCACCCCAGTGACATTCCATATGTTGCACTGCCCCTCTGGCCAGTCCATATGAGTATTCTCCACATGTTACCTCCCTTCGGGCAGGATGTGGCTTCCGCAGCGTCCCTCTCCCCTGGAAAGGCACGCTTTCCCAGTGTTATCCAAG
The DNA here is from genome assembly GCA_036326025.1 of Chrosomus eos. Classification (NCBI taxonomy): domain Eukaryota; kingdom Metazoa; phylum Chordata; class Actinopteri; order Cypriniformes; family Leuciscidae; genus Chrosomus; species Chrosomus eos. Next base: position 52,826,174 of record CM070818.1, read on the forward strand.
AGTTCATGGTGTGGGTATATGGAATAGCAGTTGAACTCCCTCTACGCAGATCTTCCGCCCCAGCAGTTGGGGGTCTGAGAGTCTTGCGTAGGGCGCTGGATGTGGCAGCAACCGATGGCGTTTTCCATGGGATCCCCTAACGTCGTCACGTCGACGTCACGTCGAACGTGAGCGACTGAAGGGGAACGTCTCGGTTACTGATGTAACCCTCGTTCCCCGAAGGAGGGAACGGGAGACATGACGTCCCGCCGCCACAGTTGCTGACCATCGCTGTACGGCCGTCACTATCTCGGCTCCTCAGCGAAAAACAATGAGTGCGTGCGTCCGCTTCCTGTTTATACCCGCGCTGCGGGGCGGGGCGCGTGACGCGTTTCACACACGCCAACGTTCATTGGCTTGTTCTGTAGACACTCGAAGTTGATAGGGCTCCCTGAAGTGATCCCCTAACGTCGTCACGTCGACGTCACGTCTCCCGTTCCCTCCTTCGGGGAACGAGCGTTACATCAGTAACCGAGACGTTTTCTGTTATCAAGGACCTTCCATATCTGTTTATAATCTGACCACACATTACATATTTAATATATTGCCACATTTGTTTTACATTTTTTCCTCATTATTACAACAAAGCATAGTGTTTTAATATGCAAAATAAAAACATATTTTCTCCTATTCATGTTAATTGTAAGTCATTTTAATAATCTATTTTCAGTTATTTTCAAGTTAATTTGATTAATACGTTTAGCTAATTAGTATTTTCAGCTGTAAATTGCTGTGTGTTATTTATTGTTAATATCTTAAACTCTGAGAGAACATTTGCTGAGTCCCTTGCAGAATGCTTAATTTAACTGGGATGACAGTACATCATGTAAGGGGTTTACAGTCAAAGACCCAGAACCAGATATGAAGAATGAAGACCCGGAGTCAGAAATATAAAAAATTAAAGAACAGTTTTACTGAAGATAGTTTGCAGTTTCATCAGCAGAAGTCAGCTTCAATACTCACACAGGAGTTCGTAGGCCGCCCCGCTTACAATTACAAAGATCACAGCAGTTATACCATTTTCAAGGTCTAAGCTACGTCATTGCTTACAGGTTGAATGGTTCTCATTGGCTAAGAAATAGATAAACACAGTAATTTTCCACACGTATACAGACAGACGGAAGCATATCTCCATCGATTATGCAGCGGACACATTCGGACACACGTCATGACCTTCCAGGTCGCAGATTTGGGTTGTTGAGCGCCAGCATGTCTCGAACAACAATTCACTCAATCTCCAATAATGCCAGTGATTCCTTAACCAAGAAGACTAACACACACACCGACACACAGCTTTTCCAAGGTTGGATTTAGCCAGGCTCAAACTATAAACATGAGAGTCATCTCAAAACATCAAGATAATGCGTTCTTTCTCTTAACTTTAGTATAACTGGAAAGTAAGGCTTTAACAAAGAAATGGTCTATTAAACTATAGGTTTTAACACGTTGAAGATCTTTCTCAAACACAAAACAAGTCCCTATTTCATTTCTGGAAGCTGGGATAAATAAGCAAGCACTTTTACTGCATTCAGATATCAAATACATACATTAAAGAATACATGAAAAGAATATTTCAGTAATTATACTGGTAACTTCTATAACAAAGTGAAATCTCAGAAGCCTAGAGAAATCATTCAACTCATTTAATATTTAGAAAGAAAAATATTGATTAATAATTTGATTATAATTACTCATCATTACATATACATGGAAGCAGCAGTGGATTTCAATCCACCCCCATCAATCACATGCCAAGTTTGTATTCATTGAATTTGCAACACAATTACAGAGCTACAGTACATTACATTAAAGTATTATGCACTGCACTATTTACCTGAAAGCCTTTTATTGTAGCAACTTATAGATTATTGGTCAAATTTCTATGCCAATATATATTCTGGGCATAACTTAAACACCTAATACAAAAATACTGTATTCCAGTGACACCCAAAGTCTGTGGTTCAAATCTAGCCTACCGCAATCTGAACAATTTTTTGTTTTAGGAATGTTTGAATTATCCAGATACAATAAAACTTACATTTAACTGTAACATTATATTTAATTGGTAAAAATACAGTTGTATCACAATTTATTGAGTCATATTTGCTTTTTATTCATCACAGAACATGCAAACAGGTGCACAGTATGTATAAGTTTTTGGGAATATTATATTTAAAAACAAATGAAATGTTTACTTATGGGGGGGGGGGGGGGGGGTCGGGGGTTGATCAGCAGAAAAAAAAAACAGCCATTGCAATGCCATTCAAGTGAGTAAATAGCGGTTAGCGATGTGCCTAATAGCGGCATCGAACGGCAATTACACTGAACCGTTCTTCTTAAGACCGTTGATTTGTCACTGTTTGAACAAGCCCAACACAGAATGTGCTTGCCACTTAAAAGAACCTCTTCAGCAGAACGAATCACAAGCTGCTATTGTGATAGCGCCACTCTGCTTTGCGTGTTCCGGTGAGAAGACGAACAAGAAGCTGAGCTTGTGAGGAGCTGTCAAGCTGTCAAAAGATGCTATATATTGGCACTTTTATATATTGTTCATCCAAAGCATCACTGAAATATTTAAATGTTTTTGTTTATTTAAATTGTATTAAGTTCTGATCTATTATTCTCTCCTACTGTTATAGGATTCATTAAGTGAATGTAATTTTTCACTGTAAAAAATTACATTCCGTTTTTCCGGAATGTAAAAATTCCGGAAAATTTTCATTTAATATTTTTTTTGTGAAATTATTTGGTAGTCAGAGGTGTGTGTGTGTGGCTGGGGTGAGATTTGTTGAAGGGGGGAGGGGCGGACCACTGCGTTAGGGGAACTTCTTCAGCGTGCGTCAGTGTCTGAATCACGTGTACACATGCGCCAATACCATTCAGGTCAGGTGACGCTATGTAGTTTGTGACCATAGACATAATAAATACATAGACACCCTATTGGCTGCTGGAGCGTACGTCAATGGCGCCGCCATATCAAGGAGGGCAACTTTCCCATACCTCTAATTATGGGAATTGAGAAAAATGCCTGTTTCGTGCGCTGCGTGGGGCTGTACAAGTCGCCACACAAATTAATTGAAAACAGGTCTCGGGGAATTACCTTTCACAAACAAGACTGAAATTTTTTTTTTGGTTGTATTTGGTCATTATATAATTAGTAATAGAAACGTACACCAAGTACAAACCACTGAAATCGGCTGATAAATGTAAACGTTATTATTGTGTTTATCCAGGAAAACCGCAGCTCACCCGTTTACTTGCATTTGTTTACAGCGCAGTCTTGCCCTCCGCAAAATGGCGGACACGTTGACGTATTGCAGCAACGTTCCAAAGCAGCCAATAGGGCATCTATGTATTTATTATGTCTATGATTTGTGACTACATCTATAAAATGGCACCTGAACACGGCATCACTAGCTTCTTTGTCTTCAGAAGCCGCTTGTCTGTATTGTTTGTCAAAAGTCTCTGTGTGATGTAGAGCAGAAGATTAAAAAATAAACAAGTTCAGGAGATTTTTCGTTATGCACCGCTATGTTTCAGGGTTTTCAGCATCTCCCGCCTTGCTCTCTTTAAGGATGAAGGGAGCTTGGCTTTTACGCACAGAGGTTTGGGTCCTGCGTCTGCTGAGGCAGCGTGGCTACTTAAGCTTTTCACACATAAGTTTAAAATAATTCTGGCTGACCCCCAAGCTTGAGTTTTTCAAGGCGTTATTTAGAACGTAGCACTTTATTGTTTCCATGGTGATGCGTCATCGCTTGTCACGTGACACAGCACAGCCACAATAGCGCTGAATGACTGATGATCTGCATTTTTCCTTTTTTATTCAAAATATTCACAAATTTGTTAGCTATAGCATGAAATATAAAAGAATAGAGTAAACTTTAAAGTTACTTACACAGTATGTATCTGATATAATTAAAACGCGTTGTCTAATTATAATGGAAAGGATTATTATTGCCGCTTCCATAGACATCAGTGTGTATTTTACAAACTCTAATTGTATTGTTTTTTTAGTACTTATGTGAATTTAAATGTCTGAACCCTAAAATAAACATTATGTGGTTGAAAATACTAAATAGTTGTGATGTATGACAAGCGCTGAGTGCGTCCGTGCCAACGCGCTAAAGCACATTTGAATTTAGCAGTTGATCATGTGATGCACTGACCGTTCTAATCACACCGGTGTGATTGTACGCTTCAGGGACCAGCCAAGACTGATCACACTGGTGAGATCATACGTGCGAAAGGGTTAAACTGTGGGGTTCACAGATGGAGCTCTGGACGAGCCTGAGACGGAATAGCTTCGGAGAGGCACCTGTTGCTAAATTTGTCAGGGATCAAGGAGAGAGAGAAAACGGTGGATGCCCCTGTATCTGGTGGATGCCCCTGTCACGCGAAGAAGCAATCTAAAGCATTCCAGCATCTCCCGTCGGGTCCAGCAGCCTACAGCCTCAACCTCCCATCCTGAGCAAAGCTCTAGGAGGAGGAACAGAAGGTCAGTTTGGTGGCTTGTGTCCCCTCTGGCAAGGATTGGGGGCCCGGATGCAGCACACAGTCCCAGTCAACTGGGACAAAATCAAATTTCAGGACTGTCATTGGTGCACATGTGGCATTCATATAAGCAATTACAATTACAACTGGATACTATATGCTCAGTCGGAGGAGTTAGTGGTTCAGAATTGAGACAGCATTGTACTTGCTTATCTAAGCTGCTTAGGTTTAAGATTAAACCACAAAAAAAGAAAAGTGTGTTGTCCAGGTAGAGGGGCACATGTCTCTGCATAGTTTAGGATTTGACTACGAGTATGGTTCGTGAATTTAGCATCTCTCCTGGAAGTCTCTTCTGGAAGGCTCTCCTTGGGAGATTCTGACCAGGAGGGACCTTCTGTCCCAGGTCAGGGGGACAATGTTTCACCCCAGACCAGAGGTTTGGATCTGGGTCTGGCCCCTGAGGGGTACCAGAGGTCAGCCACAGAAAAGCTTCTGACTCTAGCTCTGCTAATAGCTATAACTTCTCTTAAAAGGGTAGGAGATTTGCAGACCCTGTCAGTTGCCTCCTGTCTTGATTTTGCCCCTGGACTGGTCAAGGTGATATTGCACCTTGGATGGACTATGTTCCAAAGGTGCCTTCATCACCATTTCATCCTGTTGTTCTTCAAGCCTTCTCCCCTCCACCGTTTGAACTTTGGAGCAGGAAAGGTTGAATACATTATGTCTGGTCCAGGCCCTAAGGATTTACAGTATGGCCAGTGGCCTAAGCGTTTGGTTCTACCAAACAGACTATATGACATTGGGTTTCAGATGCGGTTTCTCTCACCTACGAGATACACTGTATCTCTTCACCTCTAGGTGTCATTTTACTCGGACTGTGGCTGCCTCAAAGGTGTTGGCAAAAGGCACAGCTTTGCGAGATGTTTGGCTGAGGCAGGCTGGTCCTCTCTACACACATTAGATTTTTCAGTGTTGATGAGAATTCAACCCCAGGATCTCAAGTCCTTTTGGCTTCTTCAGATGAATAAATCTGGTGACGCCGTGTTCATGCACCATTTTATAGATGTAGTCACGTTCTATGTAGGGTCACCTGATTTTGTCTGTGGTCAATGGTAATAGCGCATGTGTACACGTGATTCAGACACCATACCTTCCCATAGCGCCAATGCAATGACGCAGTGTCTCGTTCAAATCTTCTGTTTACATAATGACTTTAGCACTACACATCCTCATATTGCATGTTGCCGACTGTACTATCGAGTTTATACCGAATGGAGTCTTCAGACTATAAAGGTAAGAATGAAACTTCTTCAATTGTCGTGTTTTCTGTCACCATTTGACGTTTCACTTCAAACAGGGAAGTGAAACATGGGCTGTTATACGTAAGCCGCCTGCCATATTGGAACGGTCGAATCCGGTCCATGACCACTCAAAAGCAAGTTATTTATAAAAAAGCAAGTTATTAACAACCTAATTATTCACATGTATGAATATCTATAGATAAATATTGAATTTCACCGCATTTAATTTATCATTAATGTGATAATTCTGGTTATGGATATTGCATATTGAGTTATACTTAAAAAAACATTTTCATATACATTTTCACCTCTGTACGGTTATCCCAGGGATAAAAGGGGGGTTTAGAAAGACAGTAACCCAGTGTAAAGCGTGGTGTGAAAAGCCCTTCTCATGTCACACATAATTTAATCTAATACCTGATTAAAGATCTCTTATCTTTTGAAAAATAAGAACCTTTGCATTTCTGATGATTGAAAGTGAGCATCATTGCTTTTGGGTTTGAAATAGTTTTTTCTTCTGGCTCTTTCTGGATTTCTGTGTTTTGTTTTTACCTCTTTTTCTCTTATTTTGAAGTGTCCTTGCTCCTGATTTAGTTGCAGATATTTGTTTGGACTGATTGACCATCGTCTTTTGAACCAAGAGTAATTTAGTTTCAGATGAGGTTGAAGGTGAGTGAGTGACACTTGCTTTTGATGTCCTGGGGATGCTTTGAAGAACAGTTCCCATTTTGAACTTTTGAGTTATCATTTGCTTCTCTTTAGATGGTTTCCTTTGGGGAGTGAGGGTAAAAGTCAACAATGAGTTTGGCTGCACAGTTTTTCTTCCTTTTCGATGTCCAGCTGTTTGTAGATTCTTCCGTTTTTTTGGGTTCGCCAACTTTTGACTTAGCTGAAATGTTCCTCCTTTTGCATACTCAACTGGAGAGCAGTTTTTTTGGTCCTTTGTCAGTCTAATTCGTTTAGATTTAGAGGTTCTTTTTTTGCCACTATGCGACAATATGATTGGCACTTCATTGCATGGAAGGTCAACGGTGCCACTTTTCTCATTACTTAGATTGGTGGAATTGTATGGTGTTGAATCTTTCAATACTGCCACAGGTGCGAGCTGAACAATTGAGGTTGAAGGTGAATGAGTGACACTTGCTTTTGATGTCCTGGGGATGCTTCGAAGAACAGCTCCCATTTTGAACTTTTGAGTTATCATTTGCTTCTCTTTAGATGCCTTCCTTTGGGGAGTGAGGGTAAATGTCAACAGTGAGTTTGGCTGCACAGTTTTTCTTCCTTTTCGATGTCCAGCTGTTTGTAGATTCTTCCGTTTTTTTGGGTTCGCCAACTGTTGACTTAGCTGAAATGTTCCTCCTTTTGCATAATCAACTGGAGAGCAGTTTCTTTGGTCCTGTGTCAGTCTAATTCGTTTAGATTTAGAGGTTCTTTTTTTGCCACTATGTGACAATTTGATTGGCACTTCATTGCATGGAAGGTCAACGGTGCCACTTTTCTCATTACTTAGATTGGTGGAATTGTATGGTGTTGAATCTTTCAATACTGCCACAGGTGCGAGCTGAACATTTGTGCACCTGCAGTGAGAGATCAGTTGCCAAGTTAAAAATCAGTTACACCAGCATAATGTTACTCTGGGCTAGAGGACAATACTAAACATACTGCTGTCAACATTTTTGTCAAAAGTGATTCACTACAAAAAGTTAGTAAATGGAAAATGACTGAGGAAACAAGACCTGGATTTCCATAGACAAAATAACTGCTTTCACACATTAAACTTGGTACATTACTCTAAAATTGTAGAGAGATATTATTCTGATCTCAGATCAGATCATTCTCAGATCTGTATTATTCAGGGAGTTCATAACTGCTTGGGAAAAGTAAATTCTGCATGGTACTTTGAGATTGACTTTCTTCGCAGGACTCAACATGACTTGCTTGAGGTGAGCTATAGCCTTGACTTGTTTTATTTTGTGCACTGCAAATAGAGACTTGACTCAACGACTTCTTTTCTTATGACTTCAATGTGGGTAACTTGCTCCCACCTCTGGCACATTGTTATTACAGAGAAAATCATCCTAGAATGTAAAACCATGATTATAAAGGAATTTCCAAACAAATATAAGTATACTTATACGAGTAAACCTTGTTAATTCTTACAGGATTCACATTTAACACAGAAACTGGAATAACAGGCTGAAAATCTGTCACTCTTAACACTATGACTATGAATGAACATACTATAATGATGCCATACAAATTATTCTATGGAAGTAATTTGGTTATTTCAATGTAGACAGCTGTGTGAATTATATAATGATATATAAAATTACAGTGTTTTTATCCATTCTACATTTTTGCTTGCAAACAGAAGCATGAAGCAACATTTTATTGCATTATTTAATTTATTGCACTCACATTCCAAACCAGTTGTACTGTGTGCATTGCCTCCTTTGAATCAGCTCAAAGCAGCGGAGTTTTAGGACGTTGAAAAAACTGTAGCCCACCATGTTGGAGATGGTGTCATTACCATTGAGAAGGCATTGTTTAAATCTAAGACAGGAAGATACAATACAGAAATAAATATGATTTGCATGAAGTCGCAATGTCAGCTTACCCTTCCATTAAACACATGCTCAATGTATTTACATTTAAGGATTTAGGATTTTGGTTTGATTTAAAGCAACATTCAGTGCATACATTTTATCAGTATTTGCGTTCCCTGGGAATTGAACCAACGACTAAACTGGTAAACTAATTCACTCTAAAAAAAGTTTTTAAAAATTAAAAAAAATCTAATTTATTAATTTAACTAAAATGTAATTTGATTGAGTTGATTTAAGTTGCAAAAATAATTTAGATGAGTTCTGTTGATTACTACATCAATTTAATATTGTTTTTTAATTTAAACGGCAAACAATGCAATTCAACTTAATGCAACTTAAAGGAATTGTCAGTGGATTTTCAGTTCCCAGCGTGCTTAGCATATGACAAGTAGAATACATGAATTGGAACAACTTTTATTTAACTTAAAATGTGTGTTGCAGTTTGGTTAGAAGTTGTCATACCTCAAAAAGATTGGTGTGTTAATTTTTTAGAGTGTTGCACATCAAAAGAAATGCCTTTCTACATAAATTACAGGCTGTCCTGCTGAAGATATATATTCTTTATCTATTAAAGCATGCAGTGTCCTAAAAAACTCATACAAGCCATATAAGGATAACATACATGAGATGAACAAACAGAAAGGATGAGTTATGACTCTAAAGAGTCTCCCCTGAGGATCTAAAAATGCCTCTCAACTGTGGAATGTGAAAGACCCCAGAGCTGATGTGCTCACCTGTGGTCACAGTCACAGTGGGAGACCGTGAAGAGGGTGGGATTGAAGACACTATAGTTCACAGAGAAGGAGCGTATGATGTGCTCACAGTGATCATGTTCTCGACAGCATCTATCTGCATGCACAAACATACCTGATAAGAGAAGAAAAATGTAGTCTAAATAATCAAATATCAAATACAGATTATTCACAATATTGTAAAATAATACTGTTCTCATTATGTCCTGGTTACACAACTTGTAACATCTCAATAAAATAAAATGCGCAGGGCACATTTCTGTTTTGTGTTGTGTTGCACAAACTCTTCCGTTCCATGTATAACTCTATGACACCCTCTGTAATTATATTGATTTACTGACACACAATATTAGTATTAACTGTAATAACCAGGTTATGTTGCAGGGACCTCCCATGTCTTTTCGAGGACATGCCATACATTCACAGATAGTCAGCCACAACCACCCATGACCCTGGCATGAAAACTGCACTTTGATTTATCGCTCTAAGAAAAGAAAAAAAGCTTAATATGTAGCAAATAACGAAAATAGAGCTTTTTTTTCATGCCGATAACATTCTCATTTGTAAAAAAATAAATAAAAGACTCGACAGCCCATCGGCTAATATTCAACATGTTTGTTCCTAAACATTCATTTAGGATTGATCTATTTTTACATCGGAAAACATATTTCTGCGACATGTATGACTTAGTTTATGGCATTTCTCATTCATTTCTATGGTATCAGCAAACAGTGATTGGGAGTTTCTCAAACGGAAGATACATCCTACGAAGGCTGAATATCTCGGCTGCCACGTCATCAAATGTCGCTGAAGGCCATCTCCATTTGAAGGATCCTTGGAAGGCAGCCTTCGTTTCACTTCCTTCGTTCGGCCTGTTTTGAAAGATGCATCGGATGTATCCTTTCGTGGCCTTAAATCACCCACAATCCTTTGCACACATTTAAATGAACGAAAATAAACGGACGGAAAACGATTCGGTACTGAGCTTGTCTGAGTTTATTATGAAATGAAACATGAAAGGACATGAAAGCATAGATGTTATCTTTTGTTTTGCTGTAAATTAATAACTAACATTAAACTGACAATAATGTAAGCCAATAAGAGACCGCAGATGGTAGTCATGGCTGCATTAATAGAAAGCCAGTTAATATAAAGATTTGTAATACAAAGTATTTTTCCAAAATTAAGTTTTAATAGTATTTTCGTGCAGTGACCTTGGAAGTGGGAACATGTGTGACATCGCCATGCACACTTACTAGACCGTCTCATTCTAATGTTTAATTGCTGAGGAGGAGTCTAGCCTACAAGCCTCAGAAGAACTGGACTAGGATGTAGCCTTCCGTTTGAGAAACACCCATAGGCAGCCGCACAACTCTGAACAAAATGCAATGACATCAAGGCTGTAATGTGATTGGTCATCAAGGCAGACATGATACAGTTAGCTGTTGCTTTTTCTCCAATGGTAGAGCCATTGCTGGGACCCAATTTGCCTACTTATACTACACCCTAAAAGTATGTACACTTTTAGTGAATAAAAAGTAAATACTTTTGAGTGTGTAGCAGAAGAGTATACAAACTTTGGGACGTACTACTTTGTCATCTTTAACAGACCGCTCTGTTGCTTTGTTACATGCATCCTGTCAGCGTTTAAACTGCCCTGTCAATCAAAACTTGTCGCAGTTAAAATCTTCCACATTCAATTTAATTAAATTTCCTACCGTATCGGAGAGAAATGTAGTATGTTGATCTGCCAATCGTGGGTCTTACATGCGGGAGACTCTCCTCGAGTGTTTTCAATTTAAATATAATGATGCATTTAAAGTTAATGGCCAAACGTATCATTACAGAAGTTTACAATGCTGTTGCAGATGAAACATAATGTGGATAACATTGAATAAATATCTTTTCATCAGGTTAGATACTGATAATTTTTCACTCAAACCCCTTTATCTAAACCTCTCTACTTAACCGTTGGACCCTCACATCCATCATGTTTGAAGTTTTTTTAACCCTTTTTATTAGTTTGTAGTTCTAATCGAATCCTCGTTAAACTCGAAATGGGTTGAGGGCAATATTAGCCTTTAGAGTGTGCATCGATGCGCACTTCGAATTCTAACCAGAAATAGTAGACCATCCGGGTATCTTTGGAATACTAATTTCAACATACTATGATTTGGGATGCACTAATTCTATTTTCGAATAATGTTTAGGATGGATATTACTAGAATTGGGACACACCGCATCTCTGGTTTCTAGTAATCCTGAAGACCCTGATTAGCTGGTTCAGGTAGGGTTGGATCTGAACTCTGAAGAACAGTGTCCCTCCAGGAACTGAGTTTGACACCCCTGCCTTTGTAACATCTTTGCATAGTGTTACAGAATATTTGATATGCTCCAGCAGCATTATCATAAATTATTTCAATTAAATCAAATATTTTGTGATTAAAAGACTGATGGATGCTTAATTTTGTACCGGTATGAACAACAAAATCAGTTCAATAGTATGGGGAGACCAGGAAGTGTTGTAACACAGTGTCAATTTAACACTGTCAGTTTAACAGGTCAGAAAACAGCTGACACTCCCATGTCCTTTTTGAGTTCACAGGAGATGTGGTATGATGAGTGAACATCGTAGATTTTATGACCAAAAATAAATTCAGGAAAGAAAGTATCTTTTTTTATCAAGACATTGATACAATTATTTTCATAACCTACAGTATCTATTTTCTAGTTTAATTTGATGCTTTGTATTCATGCTAACTTCAAACCCACATGTTAAAACAGTTAAATCACATTTTATGGCTGTTTGGGCAAGTTCATGAAAAATTCCTGTTATCAATCAAATCCTCTGTTGAGTTTTTTGTTGCGCGTCAAGGGATGTATGTGGTAAATGTGTTTCCGTTGTAGATTTCAAACATTTTCTGTCTCAATTGAGCTCATAGGTTTTTTGTGCACATTTTTAGAATTTATGCACATTTTGGTGTTTCCATCCAGGGTTTTTTGTGTGATATTTCAGTTTACATAAAAATAGAAAATGGAAAGCTAGTTACTACTGCACCCGTATGTGACAGGAATACAGTAGCCTACACACAAACAGCAATAGTTTTCGTGCTAAATTAAGTCCTAAAAGAAATATGTTTTTTTCGTCTGTTTAAATTGTTCACTTTATTCAAAACTAAGTATTCTTTTTTCCTCAATAAATTTATTGCATAAACTGGAAATTAGCCTATGGATATTATTTCAGCAAATTACCAGTTTTTGTTACATCTATCCCAAGCTAGTGTTACAACTCAACCCAGTAGTTGGGTAGGTTGTAACAACACAACTCTTTGTATTTGATATTAACTCACATAATCTGTGATTGTGCACATGTCTATGCGTTTTATTTGTTGTAGACGAATGTGGCTACCGCCTATTAAAGTTTGAGAGACAAACTTTTTATAAGTGAACTGAAATCACTTAAAATATAGCCTAACAAACAAAAAATAACTTTTTTTCTTAGTGTGTTTATAATTCACTATAACCTTTTATGCAGTGGTAAGGTTACATGGACGTTAAAGGTTATGGAACGATCAATGACAATACATAACCTTTATTTTTGAGAGTAAAGGCATAGGAACTTATGGATGCAGACCTACCCAACTGGTCATAGTCATCGGCGCTTGTGCCTCGTCCACACCAAAGTGTTCCGGTAAAACCCATGCGCGTTTATAGCGACTTTTTGCTCTTGATTCCATCGGCTGGCCTTGGTTGACGTCTTCTTTGAGCAAAGTGAAATTGAAATATGAGTTCATTTCACACAGCCTGGAATCTTCCACTAGCGCACTTATGTTGAAGCGTAAAGGTACATTTTCTGGATTGTCATAAGCGCGCTCTTCACGGCAGAGTGACAAATAACGCGTAACAAGTGTCCTGTCGCTGCTCATGATACAATCTTCAACGCGTTTCTCTGATGTCCACTTGCTCCAATAAAAGAGCGGAGGAGCTAAAGCGTCCAGTGAGTGAGTGAGAAAACTAACTTGATAACTCCCGTGTTCAGATTTGATTAGTAGGCAAAATGGTGCACGTTTCTGTGGTGTTACAGCACTGCAACAGCAAACCACTACTAAAAGATTAACAGCAAGAAATAAACTTCCGTTACGCGCATCTTGCAGATGTAATGACATTATGATTTAGCCTATAGCTCTACGCTTTGCTTAGGGCTAGAAACAGTCATAGCATGTAGCTAATTTTTCACTTGGTTTAATTGACGTTGATACCAGGAAAAATATGCAAAATGAAAATCAGTTAAACGCAGATAATCACCATCAGTCTGTTTTAGTCCACAATGAGGACGTCGCATGAAGAAGAATTTGCTCTGTGAATGATCTGTCAAATGAAAATGAATTGGCCGGTTCTTGACTGTCTGTTCACAGATGTCGTACTGAAATTTGAGTTATCTACAGGTTAAAACTTGTAACTGGAGCTGAAATGACACTAGTCACATGACTCGAAAATCAACAGAACTCCGTTTACTGAGGATTTGCTGTCGAATACTCGAATGACCCGAGTTGAATTCAAGCAATAGAACAATAATTGTAAGATTCCTAATTGAGAATTATTGGCTGTTACATTGCGATGCAGCAGAAATCTCTTTTGATACAAATCAGATTTTTGTTCTGTCACTTAAAGTCACAATAAAATCAAAATGTTCAATACAATTTGTAATGGAATACTAAATAAACTTTAACTTGAGTAAATATATTTTAATAAAACTTAACTTTTTTTTTATTAATCTAATACAATCGAATTAATTTTTATTAATCTTTGTATTATTTATTAAAAATACAAAAACTTAACTAAAATTAAAACAAAAACAGAAAATATGAAAACAAACTTCTCAGTGTTAGTCTACTGTAACGTGTGAGTGGGGACGAGGCAAAGAGAGAGAATCCAGATTCAAGTTTATTACAAACACAAATGCAGAATAATCCAAGAACAAGAGTATAATCCACAAAGAGAAGGCAGGGGAGAAATGACAGGAGCACTCATACAGGAGCCACGACCGAAAATCAACATCTGAGGCCCGATTCATGAAAGTAGATTAAAGGTGCCCTATAATGTGAAATTGAATTTATGTTGGCATAGTTAAATAACAAGAGTTCAGTTCATGGACATGACATACAGTGAGTTTCAAACACCATTGTTTTCTCCTTCTTATTTAAATCTCGTTTTTAAAAAACACCCCTGAAAAACAGGCGAATCTCCACATAATACCGACTGTGACGCAACAGTCGGGGATCACGCCTCCAAAGATTTGCATATCCCAGCCCTCAATGACAAGCACTGCACAGCCGAGTCATCAGAGCAAGCGAGGATCAGAGAGAAAATGGCAGATCATGGAAATAAATGCTGTGTTCCAGGCTGTGCAGGGGATGTGAGGACTTTTCATATCCTTCCCACAGAAAAGAAATGTCAACAGGCGTGGATGATGTTTATATATAATCGGATACCGCAACAGTTTAATTCGAAGTTGTTAGTTTGCTCTGCCCATTTCACCACGGACAATATCAAGCTTCTCTCAGCGTCTCAAACTGAAGAAGGGGGTAATTCCAACTATATTCCCGCAACCGGTAAGTAGTGATTTTATTAACGATAATTTACACTGTGTTAGACCCAGCGCAAGATCCTAGTACAGTAATAGCAAACTCCAAGTAACGAGCATAGCTGCTACATAACTAACGTTAAATAGGCTAATTCTCAGTGAATAAACTATACAGAAAGCGATCAAAGAACAATCCACACAGCGCGAGTTTATCTCTCGCCAAACTCGTTATGAAATCAATGACGCTGTTACACTGCACAACGAAGCTCTTACTGTATGTCATCATTTGCATTAGTGAAAGCATGAGAGAGAGAAACTGCGTTGTCTCGCGATCAACAAACTGTCATCTGCTTTTGCTCAATGCTCATCACAGCAACATTTTATGTGATGGGAATAGATCTAAATACTTTAAAAACATCTCACGATTCGTTAATCTCGATAGCTGTAATAGTTAAAACGTATTTAACAGCAGTAGTGAAAGTATTCGAGAGAGTTTCACGTGTCTCATTTCATATGCAAGCAGGTCAGCCAATCACAGCAGTGGCCTGTTCTCACAGCAGACACGCCCCTTCAAACAGAGTGTTCAAATCAGAGACTAAAATCAGGCTAGGAAAAATGCCTTTTATTTCTAAAGTATGACTATTTTTGATCTAAAAAACATACTAACATTATAAGGGCAACCCAGAAAACATTATTAAATAATTAAAAAAACCATTATAGGGCACCTTTAAGTGAAATCGAATCGGTTACCTAACGTAACCTCGGTTCTCTCTAGATGAGGGAACGAGTATTGCGTAAGCTAGCTTACGCTACGGGAAAGATTCCATCTTTCTGAGAAATTGAAGCCAAAAAATTATCCTATAATTTTGTATCCATTGTCAACGCAGTTCAGCTGCAGCAGACCATGAGAGGGCTAGCTAGCCGCTCATTGGTTCGCTCACGGAGAACTGCTTAAGCCTATGAGGGAGCGCGAGTGAACCCGCGACCAATGAGAGTCTGACTCGCTCTCAAAACGTCACCGCCCGCCGAAACGGGTGTGGACAAGACTATAAATATCCCGAAATAGGCTGAATAATCTGGTTTTTCATAACTGAAGCGAAAATCGCCAGTAGCACAAGCACGGCCAGGAACGCAATACTCGTTCCCTCATCTAGAGAGAACCAAGGTTACGTTAGGTAACCGATTCGTTCTCTTACGAGAGGTTCTCTCGTATTGCGTAAGCTAGCTTACGCTACGGGAACACCTGGTCAACGCCGTGCGTGCTAAGCATCCACTATTAGTCCCAGGGGGGGACCCCGGGGAACTCTGTAAGTGGGAATGAATATATGTACCTGTGACAAAAGGCCAGCGGAGCGGGCCGGTGATTGTGAAGTACATAAGCACATTATGGAGAGGGAACAGAGCGAGCTCGGTCTGCGTAATTAACCCCCTATAGTGCAGCTCAACCAGAAGAGCTGAAAACATACTAGACTGCTAGTAGTTTAGCCTGCAAGGCGGGTACTTCCAGATTGTAAAATCTGACAAAGGTGGAGGGGGAAGCCCATCCCGCTGCCACGCAAATGTCGTGAATGGAAATTCCGCTGGACCATGCCCACGATGAGGCCATGCCTCTAGTAGAATGAGCCCTGATGCCCAGAGGGCATGGCAGGTCTTTAGATGCGTATGCTGCTGCAATGGCATCGACAATCCATCTGGATAGAGACTGTTTCGAGGCGGCCAACCCCTTGGTGCGCCCACCGAACGAAACAAAAAGCTGCTCGGATCAGTGCGAGTAACATATAATCTCAGGGCCCTGACCGGACATAGGAGATTAGAATCAGATTCGCTATCGGATGCAGGCAGAGCCGATAGGGATATAACTTGTGCCCTGAACGGGGGTACCGATCGCTTTGGGGACATAGCCATGCCTAGGTTTGAGAACGACTAAGGAGTCATTAGGACCAAACTCAAGACAGGACGCGCTGGTGGACAGCGCGTGTAGGTCTCCCACCCGTTTTACTGACGCGAGCGCGAGTAGAAAAACGGTCTTAAGCGACAGGTGCTTTAGGTCCACGGTGCTTAACGGTTCGAATGGGGGAGCTTTCATAGCATCAAGAACTATGGAAAGGTCCCAAATCGGCACCGAAGGGGGGCGAGGGGGGTTCATCCTTCTAGCTCCCCTGAGGAAGCGGACTACCAACCCATCTTTGCCCAGTGACTGGCCGCGCCGGGGTTCAGCAAACGCCGCGACGGCTGCCACATACACCTTAAGAGTGGACGGGGATCTCCCCCTGTCCAGCATCTCTTGGAGAAAATTTAGCAAGGAGGGAACCTCACATAACCGTGGGTCCAGACCCTTTTCGGTGCACCACTTTGAGAACACAGACCATTTTGACGCATAGAGCCTTCTGGTAGAAGCCGCTCTAGCCTGTATGATCGTGTTTAACACTCCCTCTGGCAAAGCAACGGGTAGTCGTTGATCACCCACGCGTGTAGCGCCCAGCGCTCTGGGTGGGGATGCCAGATCGTGCCGCGAGCTTGGGGGAGGAGATCTGCTCTGACTGGAATGGGCCACGGCACTGTCTGTGACAGCTGCGTGAGCTCCGGAAACCAAGTCTGACCCTCCCAGCGCGGGGCTATGAGGAGCACCGAGTGCTGCGCTTCTCTGATTCTCTGGAGCACCTGCGGTAGCAGAGAGACCGGAGGGAAAGCATAAAGCGGGCGGCTGGGCCAGGTTTGGGCTAGCGCGTCCTCGCTCTTTGAGAAAAATATTGGGCAGTGGGTGTTCTCCGCCGAGGCGAAGAGGTCCACCTCTGCTCTGCCGAATAGACGCCACAGTTTCTGAACTGTAAGAGGATGCAGGGACCATTCCCCGGGGGGAATGGGGTTCCTGGACAGGCTGTCTGGACCGTCGTTCAGATGTCCCGGCACGTGCGTCGCTCTGAGCGAGAGCAGGTGACACTGAGACCAAACCAAGATGCGTTCTGTCAGCTGGAAAAGATTCCTGGATCTGACTCCGCCCTGACGGTTTAGATAAGAGACCATGGCTATATTGTCCGAACGGATCAGCACGTGGTGGCCCTGAATGCGCGGGAGAAAACGCATGAGCGCGTTCTCGACCGCCAACATCTCCAAACAGTTTATGTGAAGGAGGCTCTCTTGAGCTGACCAGGGGCCGAAGGCCGGTGAGCCCTCGCAGACCGCCCCCCAACCCGTGTTGGAGGCGTCTGTCGAGATGACTTTTCGGCGTGAAACTGTCCCCATGGAAACGCCCCGCTGAAACCATTCTGCCACTGACCATGGCTGCAGAGCTGTGATACAGGTCTGCGTTACTTTTATCAGCTGGTGGCCCGTGGACCACGCTCGGTGAGACACACGGCTCTTCAACCAGAGCTGAAGCGGGCGCATGCGCAGTAACCCCAGCTGGAGTACCGCGGAGGCTGAGGCCATACAACCCAACGCTCTCTGAAAAGTTTTCAAAGGCGTGAGTCTGTTCATCTGAAAGGATGCGGCGAGACGCTGCACACGGTGCGCGCGCTGCGTCGACAGACGCGCCGTCATCATAACCGAGTCCAGCTCTATACTCAAGAAGGAGATAGTCTGACTGGTTGTTGTAGTACGCTCTTTGTCCAGTTGACAGAGAGGCCCAAAGCTTTCAGATGGTCGAGGAGAACTGTACGATGAGACAGTAACTCTCTCTGAGATTGTGCCAAAATCAGCCAGTCGTCCAAGTAGTTCAGTATTCGTAGCCCCTGACTCCGCAGGGGGCGAGCGCCGTATCCATGCACTTCGTGAACGTACGGGGTGCCAGGGATAGGCCGAACGGTAGGACGGTGTATTGATAAACCTGGCCTTCGAAGGCGAAACGTAAGAATGGCCTGTGAAGGGGATTTATCTGGATCTGGAAGTATGCATCTTTCAGATCTAGAGATATGAACCAGTCCCCCTGGCGCACATGCGCGAGGAGTTTCCTGATAGTGAGCATTTTGAACGGTCTCTTTACGAGAGCTTTGTTCAGAGATCTGAGGTCTAATATTGGTCTGAGACCGCCGTCTTTCTTGGGGACAAGAAAATAACGGCCGTAAAACCCCGACTCGCTCATAGCCAGAGGCACCCTCTCTATAGCCCTCTTGCACAACAGACTTGCTATCTCTGAACGGAGCAGTGACACTGCTTCTGGGTTCACAGTAGTTTCTAGCCGCGCTCGGAAGCGAGGAGGGCGGCGGCGAAACTGTAAGCGATAGCCTAGCTTTATTGTGTTCAACACCCACTGGGAGATTCCCGGAATAGCTTCCCACGTTTTGAAGCGTGACGCTAGGGGGTGAATGGCTACATGGTCCCCATTGCTGCACTTCGCGGGCTGCGCGAGCGTGCTGATAGTGTTTATAACAGCGGGACTTACACTTGGAGAGGAGTTTGAGGGCCCTGTAACAGAGTGAACAGAGGTGGGACGCGCACACTGGCTTGTGGGCGCGCTTACGCACTCTGAGACTCGAGCGGGTTGTCCCGCTTTATGAGAGTGGACTCTGTGTGAGACAGGGGAACTGAAGTGCTTTTGTGTATGAGTGAACACAGTGTTGTGGGCACATTTCATACACAAGAGGCTTTTATGCTCTTTTTGAGATTTCTCTGGGTCGCTGTGAAAACGGCGTTTGTGCTCATGCAAGCGGGAAGGGAAACCGGCTTGGTTATGGCTGAAAACACTGCTGTAGCGAACCTACATAATAATAATATACATAAATGTATTTAAGGGGGCCGGAAGGCCAATTTAGCTCAAAGGGAATGATTCATCGATTTGCAATGAATCATTGACCGAATCACTATGGAACCGAGCAAATGACTCGTTTAGAGTTAATTTGAACGGGCCGTAATTTAAACCTTGGCAACAGATATAAATATCCAATCTATAGTGAAACACTATGTATTAGCAAGGTAACTAGATCGGCAGTACAAGACATTAAATGTGTAAGCACACAACACAAGACATATCTTTTCAAATATATGGACGACTTTATTGATTATTCTAAACACATAAAACTAAGGTCTAAACACAATCACACACACACATTCATACGAGGCGCAGAGGAAGAGAGAGAAAGAGAGAGAAAGAGTGAGTTTTCAGAGTGAGAGGCACTTGTAAGACATAAACCTGAACGAACCACCAAGCATTAATTTAAACCTTCGTTTCTTAGACAGGTTATTACATGTACATTAAAAAGCACCAGGTCAGTTACAGTCTGGAGTACTTGCTTGTCTTTGCGTTGCTTAGGCCAGGGAATTCCCTATTTGAGGTGCTTCGTCAAAGGGGTTTCCCGGCTGCGTGGCTGGTTGTCTTTGGAGTGCCTGGCTGGAGTTTCTGAACCGCCGGTCACGTGGTGTGTTGGCGCGGATGAATGAAAGTCTTTGAGTTGGAAGCGGGTTTTGCAGTTGAAACGTTAAAACGAGACTTTACAGCAAAACTTAACTTAGAACGAGACTTTCAACGAGAAAATAAAATACAACTAAGAAAAAGAAAGAAAAGTGAGACGAAAAGTTTGATGGCTTGAATGAAGCTGTTTAAACTCCGATCTTGATGGGTTTGTCTGCTGGTCTAATTTGGGTCTGGTCGATGTAGAAGCGTACGAACATGAACACTCTCTTGCTGTTTGTCGAGAGAGGCACAAACTTAATTCAACACCGAACCGAACTGCCGAACTGAACCGAACCGAAACTGAACTGCTCTCTGAACCGAACTCAACTCTGAACGGCTTTGTTCGGGTCTTTAACTTAAAGTTAGTCCAACCTCTTTTGGAGAATTCTGACCAATGAGACAATGGCATCATTCTAGGAGGTGGACTAGTTCCTACTTATCATAAATCATCTGGGATCTGCTAGCACTAAGCAGAGAGAACAAGAGATCACAGTTTAAACATTATAGATTATTATACTCATACAAAGCATTTTACACAGATTTCACTCAAGCCATCTTAAGAATTAAGAATATATGATCTCACTGATATCAAACAAGACACACTTTCATTCATCCATCTAAAGTAACAACATTTGCATGACTTGTATGCTATCTAGTATAATAGACACATACATAGCTACAATATAGGATTAGGTAGTGGAACAATGTTTGATTATAAGTTCGTCAAGAATTGTTCTGGGATGAGTTTATGCATTTTTATATGAGAAGTCTCTTGTCTCTGTGGGTTTTAAGAGGTCTCAACAATGAGGTCATTCAAAAGTCTTCACGCAGAGGGAAGTCTGTTTTACTTTTCGGTGTCATGTTCAGCAGTGGTCATGCTGAGGGAGGTCAAAGGTGGTCAGACCTTTCACCATTCTGGCAACGTTCTTCCTGTTTTAGGCTTATCTCTGAGGAGTCTTGGCCATAAAAATCTTCTCCGGAGGGGGTGCCTAGACTATCTGGCGTCAGTGTTGTGACTTAGGAATGTGGTGTTAAAATCCGTAATGTTGAATCACATTTTAATGAAGCCCATGAGAGATTAGAAAGATTAATTTGTGTTTGGTTCATGGTTCATTCTCTACATATTTCCCCCCTTCGATCGATGATGGGTTGATGAGAGAAGACATCATTGAACGCTGGAGAAACAGAAGAAGCAAACACACACAGCAAACAACAAGGCAAACACCCCCATGACTGGTCCCTTTACTGGTGCAGGGCATTAGATTACCTAGGCCTAAAACAGGTTCACTCTCTCAATATAGTCAAATCATGTTGAAAAAAAAAAGTTTAGTTTAATTTTAGGACCGTAATTCTAGTTTGTTTTAAAACGGTGATTGATCAACTTTGTGACTAAATTTGATTTGTTCGTTTTATTCTCTTCTAAATTGTTCTAGGTTTAGACCAATTTACCTTTCAAAATTTTATGCGAATGATGCAGAGAGTTCTCTAGGCTAGCATTCGTTTTAAGGTGACTTGCAAACATCAGGCGTGGTGCGTCAATCCTTATATGGTAACCTTGACCCTTATGGGGTAACAGGGATTTTACCTAATAAAAGAAGAAGAAAGGAAGAGGTAAAACAAAACAAAGCAGTTGAGTGACTCCTGTATGGCTACTGTTGTGCAGTGTCAGGTGTCACAATGTAATGAGAGGGTTACACTTGTTGGGTGTATTGCTACATGTTTCCTATGGAAAGCTAAGTCAGTGTTGCGATTTCAGTGTCTACCTGTGGGAAGAACATGTTTGTTGAATGTTTTTCATGGTAGCTGTGTTTAACTTGTGTATGTTAGTGGTACAGTGTAGTGTAGTGCATATACTGCATGTATACTGTATGTATGTCAGATCTGTCTCAGTCTGTTTTGCTCCCCCTTTTGCTTGATGGTTAAGCTTTGATGGGCTTGTTGCATCTTTGCCTTGGAAAGGGATCTTCTGTGATCTGCTGGGGGTCAGTCCAGTAAGGCAGGAAGTTCTCTGGCAGACATTGGGAGATGGTTTGGCATGGATGCGTGAAGCTGTAGTGCAAAACGTGGTCTCCTTTGTTGCCTTCCTCTTGTGATGCCTTCTGGTTGTGACAGACTTTCTGACCTTCTGGGCTTACTGTCGTTGCTGTAGCACACACATGGTTCTTGAGTTTGGAGCTTGGGGTGTGATGGGTAACCAGGATGGTGTTTTCTGGTACCTCGGGGTGTTTGTCAGTGGTTGACTGTGAGAGACCACTTTGTTCTGAGTTGTTGTTGAACAGGTTGTTGTCTCAGGAAGGTGTACAAGGTGATCACTGGTCTTCTGTGTTCAGCTTGTCTTTGATAAGCACGTGCAGTTGCCTCCGTAGTTGCTCCATGTCTTCTGCGGGGAGACTGTCGTGTTCTTGGGCACACTCAGTGGGGTGTTTGGCTGAGTGGTGCGGAGGTGGGTTTTCGTTGTCGCTTACCCACATAGAATGCTTTTGGATGCACTCGTTGATTCCAGTTGTTTCCTTCTGGTGGGTCCCATGACTTTTCCATGTGGTTGGAGTGGTAGAAGTCATCGGCATGGGAGTCACGTTCTCTGTGCTCCTCACGAAGGACTGTGGTGTTGTCATGCCACTGGGTGTCTTCCAGTGCAAGGCTTGTGTCTTGGCTGATGGAGTTTGACACTGTGGATGTTTTCAAACCTTTCTTGGAGGACATCTTTTGTTTGATGTAGGCCTTGTGTGTCAGGTCACGTAGCTGCTGAATCGTCATTGTGCCTGGGCAGGCCATGATGCCAAGATGATGACTCAAACCAGGGTGCAGGTTTCTCAGGAAGAGGGTTTTGAAGTTCACATCCTCTTCAAGTTCAGGTTTGTTATGTCCACCTAAATAGGCTTGTCGAAAGCGGCGGTAATAGGCTTGGGGAGTCTCTTGTCGACCTTGTTTGGTTTCCAAGGCGATTAACACACCGTGTTCTGACTCTGGACCTGTAAATTCTTTAATCAGTGTCTCACGTAGTAGCTGGTAGTTTGACATGACATTAGCAGGTTGTCGGTCTAGGAAGCTTCGTACCTCTGGACTGGATGTGGATCTGAGGAGGTAAAACCTGTCTCTGTCAGTCATATGGGGTCTCACCGCTAGGTGGAAGTCAATATCACGGAGGTAGGCCTGGATGTCGGGACCCTCTGTGGAGTTCGGGTTGAACTGAGTGATATTCTTAACCAGCTGGTTGAGGTCTTTAATGGTCATCCCGTGTGCAGCTTTGGAGTCTGCCTGGATGAGCTCTCTTCGTTTGTTGGCAGTGAACAGTTCTGTGGTGAAGGCCGGTGACGTTTTGGGTTGTGGCCATTCACTTCTTTCACTGTATGCCAGTTCTTGGATGGAGGACTCTGTTCTGCTCAGCAGGGGTGATGCTGAGGGAGGTCTCTCCCTTTTTGGCTCTGGTTTCTGTTGGAAAATGTGCTGGAGTTCATCTCTGACCGCGTAGAGCTCGTCGTTGGCGGCATCTCGCTGTTGGATCAGATGGTCCATTTCAACGCTGCACCTTTGCAGGTGGTCTTCCAGAGCAGTGATTTTAGAGTTCTTACTTTCAATGTCAGCTTTGGCTTTCTCTAACTGAAGTTCAGCAGACTGGAGTTGGTTTACCAGGTGTTTCTGGACAGTCTTTGACTCTTGTTTGTCACGTTCAGTGACTGCAAGGGCTTCTTGGAGCTTGTCAACTTGTGTCTTTGTTTCTTGCTCCGCTTCGTCAGACACTTTGAGTTTGTCTTGAGCTTTACCTTTGAGCTGGTCTTTGCAGTGTTGAGTGTGCATCAGCTCTCTCAGGAACTCGGTGGTCTTGGAGTCATCCTGGACTTTCACTTCCAGCTTGTCTATGCGGTTCTGGGCACGTGTCAGCTCCTCCTGTAGGTGGGTGACGTGCTGGTGGCTTAGGTTTAGCTGGGCTGTGAAGGCATTACTTAAGGAACAGGTTATCTTGGTTAGTTCCACGTGGTTTTGGTTCTGGCTTGAATCATGTGTCAGGAATCTTCTCAGAATTATGATTATTATTAAAAATAATAACAGTTCAATTGTCTTTGGTGTGAGGCAGTCTGTAATGCCTCTGAGCCAGGCGTCCACGTCTTCCCGTTGGGCAGTGGGGTTTGTCGTCCACGACATGTTGGCACGCTTGGTGAAGAGACTGACACAGATCTGTGTGTATAAGCCTATATGTGGTTGAACGGCTAAGTGTCGTTCAGTAATTGTACATCAATAGTGAAGTGTCGCGATGTCTAAGTGTTGGTCTAAGGGTACACCGTGAGGCTAGTGATGCGAAGATCTCGTCACTCAACTGGGTAAATGAAAGAGAGAGAAAAAGGTTAAAACAAATCTCAATGGAAAGAAACTTTTTTTTTTTTCAATGGGAGAAATATTTTTATAAATATTTTCTATCAATGAAAAGCTGGTTTCAACTCGTGGTGTGAGGACTTAGTCGCTCAACTGAGTAAGGGAAAAAGAGAGAAAAGTTAACAACCAATTTCAATGAGGGGAAAAAACAAAAAGAAAATTATTAACTAGGGGAAGTATTAATTTCTCATAAATGTTTTTTTTTTATCAATGAAAATCTCTTTCCAGAAAGGTAAACAATATTATTGCTTATGTTTGCGAGGAAAAATAATACAATAATGATGTTGATACCTCTTCTCTGAGTTTGACAGGATTGACACACACACCTTCAGTTCGACCGCTTACAGCAGGGTTTACAGCAGGGATGCGGTGAAGGCGGAGTTTGCTCAGCACTTGTCTCTGTTACTTGATCTTGGATAAGATGTCAAAGTTTAAATTGCGTTTACAAATGCAGGGAGAGTATGAAGAACACAAGAGGGTTTGATTAAAAATCAAATACCTAATAATCTGTTTGTGGGGACAGATTATATTTGTCTCTTTTAGAGTCGATTGGTGGTTCTTCCAGGTTTGTTCCTACAAATGTGAAGAATAAGATGGAATAAAGCAGGACAGAACAGGAAAGACGTGATGAGGAGGAAATGAAGCAAGGAGGTTGGATCCCGCTACCTTTACGTCTACCACGAGTATAGAATTGATAGTTGAGGAACAACTAAACACACAAATAAACTTTTGTAAAAGACGATTGTCTCTGGTTTATTTGAAACTCGTATGGAGATGGTAATGTCCCCTATTGAGGCGTCCCGAAAATGAATTAATCAAATATAGTGGTTAAGTTTATAACTAACCGGACGAAAGGATAAAACGCAATGACAATAATGAGCAAGTCTGAGTCTAACACTATTTTTGTAATAGTAATAACAACTTTCAAATTTTAACTTTCAGAGTTCAAGACTTATTCACCTAAAGTGATTAGATCTCAACGAGAAATTTAGAAATTATGAAAATTATGAAATTAGAATTATTAAAAATAACTCTAGAAATCATTAGAAATGACCTGTCTAGAAAAATAGAATTTCAATTTTATTTTAATATTTCCTTTTCCTTAAAATCAAATTCAAAATTGACAATTACTAATAGTAAACCAGTATTTTCTTTTTCAAGTAAAATGCAGGTAAAGTAATTAATAATTGTAAACCAATATTTCCTTTTTCAGTAAAATATAGGTAGGTTAAAATGTGAGAGAGGTAAAAAGGAAAAGAAGAAAGGATCAACAGGTGTAAAAGTTGAGGTGTCTAAATGGTTAAATCACTTTAACTTTGTTCAAACAGACACTGTATTTAACTGCTGGGGTTAGTATTGATAACAGTAACTGATGCTAAAGGCTTTAGCACAGGCCTCCATGTAAACAACTGCTCAGGTTAGCTTAGCTTAGCTAGCGTTTGTTTACACCGAGGGTTGGGTCAAAGTTCACCCGGAAACGTTGGCTAAGACTTCCGTGTCACGATCGTAACTATAGCGACCAAGCGAACGCTAGTGGGCGAACCGGGAATTGCAGACAGTTGGAAAACAGTTTGTTCCATGCAATATGGGCGCATTTCAACAATGTCCACAGAACATGCATGTACAGTATAACAATCGATCATGTTACGGGAAATGTCGGCGCATTTCACACTGTTCAAATAAAATACACCACTCGTAGCTGGGTTTACGACGTGGGGCTTCACTCAGTTTGTACAGAGTGATATTAACTTTAAGCAAGCGACAGCTTTGCGTTATAATAGATGCAATTAGGACGACCTCGGCGGATCGTCTCTGTGCAAGTTTATCTAGGCACATAAAACAATAAGGTTATAACGGTTGGTTCAGTTTCAATGGCAAGCTTTACCTGATAACGAATTTAAATAACCACTATTCAAATTACACTCGGACATGCGCAATGTTACACGAGAATTATTTGAACGGACACAAACAGATAAGATTAGTTAAGCCTCGCTGTTTATCACGGGGATCAGTGGAACACGCACTGAATCAGATAAATAAATATAAGGCTTATGACTAACTTAGATGAGGAACACGCTCATCGCTCTGTGAGGAGAATATTAGTCCTTATAGGGTTATTTTAATTACTGCAGTTTGATTTCGTTCAGCTCTCTAACTGATATAAACACACACACAACGTTACAGCTTTCCTGAAAGACTCTGGAACACGCAGAAATCGAACAGCTATAACGAGGTATTTCTGGAAATGAGGAACACGCTCAATTCTTACCTTATCGTAGTGTGAGGTTTCATATCTTATATTAATTTACTGCAGTTAACAAGAAAAACACATAGGGCGGCAGACTGTAACAGCTTTCTCTAGGAGCGTTCACTCAAGCAGCAGCTCTCATTCAAACGGGGCGCGCGCTGCGCGCTCTCCATACGTCACACACAGACTCTCAGAGAATCGGATCTCTCATCCGCACCATATGAAAAGATAAATCTTGATAATATTCTTACAATTTAGGTTGAACTGCCCACATTCTCCACCAAATAATGTAGCGAACCTACATAATAATAATATACATAAATGTATTTAAGGGGGCCGGAAGGCCAATTTAGCTCAAAGGGAATGATTCATCGATTTGCAATGAAT
Organism: Chrosomus eos; assembly: GCA_036326025.1. NCBI lineage: Eukaryota > Metazoa > Chordata > Actinopteri > Cypriniformes > Leuciscidae > Chrosomus > Chrosomus eos. The sequence continues at coordinate 52,853,342 of CM070818.1, forward strand.
CATTGACCGAATCACTATGGAACCGAGCAAATGACTCGTTTAGAGTTAATTTGAACGGGCCGTAATTTAAACCTTGGCAACAGATATAAATATCCAATCTATAGTGAAACACTATGTATTAGCAAGGTAACTAGATCGGCAGTACAAGACATTAAATGTGTAAGCACACAACACAAGACATATCTTTTCAAATATATGGACGACTTTATTGATTATTCTAAACACATAAAACTAAGGTCTAAACACAATCACACACACACATTCATACGAGGCGCAGAGGAAGAGAGAGAAAGAGAGAGAAAGAGTGAGTTTTCAGAGTGAGAGGCACTTGTAAGACATAAACCTGAACGAACCACCAAGCATTAATTTAAACCTTCGTTTCTTAGACAGGTTATTACATGTACATTAAAAAGCACCAGGTCAGTTACAGTCTGGAGTACTTGCTTGTCTTTGCGTTGCTTAGGCCAGGGAATTCCCTATTTGAGGTGCTTCGTCAAAGGGGTTTCCCGGCTGCGTGGCTGGTTGTCTTTGGAGTGCCTGGCTGGAGTTTCTGAACCGCCGGTCACGTGGTGTGTTGGCGCGGATGAATGAAAGTCTTTGAGTTGGAAGCGGGTTTTGCAGTTGAAACGTTAAAACGAGACTTTACAGCAAAACTTAACTTAGAACGAGACTTTCAACGAGAAAATAAAATACAACTAAGAAAAAGAAAGAAAAGTGAGACGAAAAGTTTGATGGCTTGAATGAAGCTGTTTAAACTCCGATCTTGATGGGTTTGTCTGCTGGTCTAATTTGGGTCTGGTCGATGTAGAAGCGTACGAACATGAACACTCTCTTGCTGTTTGTCGAGAGAGGCACAAACTTAATTCAACACCGAACCGAACTGCCGAACTGAACCGAACCGAAACTGAACTGCTCTCTGAACCGAACTCAACTCTGAACGGCTTTGTTCGGGTCTTTAACTTAAAGTTAGTCCAACCTCTTTTGGAGAATTCTGACCAATGAGACAATGGCATCATTCTAGGAGGTGGACTAGTTCCTACTTATCATAAATCATCTGGGATCTGCTAGCACTAAGCAGAGAGAACAAGAGATCACAGTTTAAACATTATAGATTATTATACTCATACAAAGCATTTTACACAGATTTCACTCAAGCCATCTTAAGAATTAAGAATATATGATCTCACTGATATCAAACAAGACACACTTTCATTCATCCATCTAAAGTAACAACATTTGCATGACTTGTATGCTATCTAGTATAATAGACACATACATAGCTACAATATAGGATTAGGTAGTGGAACAATGTTTGATTATAAGTTCGTCAAGAATTGTTCTGGGATGAGTTTATGCATTTTTATATGAGAAGTCTCTTGTCTCTGTGGGTTTTAAGAGGTCTCAACAATGAGGTCATTCAAAAGTCTTCACGCAGAGGGAAGTCTGTTTTACTTTTCGGTGTCATGTTCAGCAGTGGTCATGCTGAGGGAGGTCAAAGGTGGTCAGACCTTTCACCATTCTGGCAACGTTCTTCCTGTTTTAGGCTTATCTCTGAGGAGTCTTGGCCATAAAAATCTTCTCCGGAGGGGGTGCCTAGACTATCTGGCGTCAGTGTTGTGACTTAGGAATGTGGTGTTAAAATCCGTAATGTTGAATCACATTTTAATGAAGCCCATGAGAGATTAGAAAGATTAATTTGTGTTTGGTTCATGGTTCATTCTCTACACTGCTGCAGTAGCCGCCTGGGCGGGGACTAACAGAGGGCGAATCTTTGACGGCGGTCCGGCCGCAGCGGGAGAGCGCCGTCTTTTTCTTCTCAGCTGTGCTAGGCAGACTTTGGTTGCTCAGGTTTCAGCGCGATTCTAGACCGAGGCTCCCGAGGAGGCAGCGGCCTGTGACGGCTGTCAGAGCGGGAACGCGGGCGCCCGCCCTGGCGTCGCTGAGCAGTCTGGTTGTGCTGAGCTGTGCGCTGGGGTGGGGCTCGTGCAGGAGGCTGATCACGTAGGCGGCCTGCAGAGGAGCTAGCGCGACGAGGCAGAAAGAGGTTCATGGCCTGAGAAGCTTTCTGAACTTCGGAGAAGCGGTCGACGATACCCGTGACGGCAGATCCGAAGAGGCCGGCTGGAGAGAGCGGGGCGTTGAGAAAGGCGGCGCGCTCGGAATCTCCCATGTCGGCGAGAGTGAGCCATAGGTGTCTCTCAGACACACAGATGGCGGCCATGCATTTCCCCAGGGCTGAAGCAGCAGACTTTGTGGCGCGAAGGGCAAGGTCCGTGGCGCTTCTCAAATCCGCAACAGAAGGGGGGTTCTTTCCGCCCTCATCCCACTCACGCAGCAACTCACCTTGCAGAATTTGCAGCACGGACATCGAGTGGAGTGCAGACGCTGCCTGGCCGGCGGCTGAATATGCGCGGCCGTGAAAACTTGAAGTCGCTCTGCAGGCTTTCGAGGGAAGAACAGGTGATGAGCGCCATCTAGCAGAGGGCGGGCATAAGTGTGCGGCGACCAAGTGTTCCACAGGAGGGATGGCGAGGTAGCCCTTCTCTGCGGCTCCGTCCACAACGCGGAGCGGGGTGGAAGAGTCAGAGCCAGATCTGGCAGAGAGCGGGGCATTCCAGGACTTTGAGAGCTCAGCGTGTAGCTCGGGCAGGAAGGGCGCAGCCCGTTTGGCAGCGGGAGTCGAGCGCTGGCGGAGGTAGCTGCCGTCCATGCGGTTGATGGTCTGCTCGGGGGGAGGAGACCAATCGAGACCGAGGCGCTCAACGGCCTGTGTGAGGAGGCGCATTAGCTCTCCTTCAATGCCAGCGCGAGTCCTGGAAGATTCGCGGTTCGAGGAGACCTGAGAACCGGACCAATCCTCACTGTCGGAAGCGAGAACAAGTGTCCTTGATGTCCGCGGCGTCATCGGAGGCAACAGAGCGGCCACTCGGCGGCAACTGTTCGTCCGGAAGCGGCGGAGAAGGAGAGCGGGAGGCTACAGGCTCCGGCGGAATGAACGCTTCTTGCTGGGGCTCCGGCGGCCTCTGAGCGCGGCGTTTCTTCTTCCGCGGCGCAGACAGAGGCGGCTTGGGAGCATTTTTTGCAGCCAACAGTCGAGCCCGCAGGGTCAACATAGGCATTGTATCGCAGAAGTCGCAGCCGCCATCGGCGAGGGCGACTTCGGCATGCTCCGGTCCGAGGCAGAGGGCGCAGATGACGTGGCGGTCTCCAGCCTCGAGGGGAGCGCAGCAGGAGCCGCAGGAATTCCGAGACATCTTTAAAAAGACGCTCGCTCTTTTAGATACAATAAGGAAAACTCTGAGTAAAGGATACACTCCGTCGGATGGCGCTAGCTCACAGGACGGCTGAAGGTGGCGAAGTCGGCCGGCTTCCTCAGTCTCCCAAACGCTCGCTAGAAGGTGCCTTTTCGACGATGACGGCTTCTCTCTCAGGATCAGCAGATGCAGGTGCGTCGCTGAAGGATGAAAAATCAGATTATTCAGCCTATTTCGGGATATTTATAGTCTCGTCCACACCCGTTTCGGCGGGCGGTGACGTATTGAGAGCGAGTCAGACTCTCATTGGTCGCGGGTTCACTCGCGCTCCCTCATAGGCTTAAGCAGTTCTCCGTGAGCGAACCAATGAGCGGCTAGCTAGCCGTCTCATGGTCTGCTGCAGCTGAACTGCGTTGACAATGGATACAAAATTATAGGATAATTTTTTGGCTTCAATTTCTCAGAAAGATGGAATCTTTCCCGTAGCGTAAGCTAGCTTACGCAATACGAGAGAACCTCTCGTAAGAGAACTCTGAGTATATTAACCCTGAAATAAGGGAAACTCTGGGTTTTCTGTTGTAGAATGTGAGGTATGTTAAACTCGAGAAAGCAGGGTAAATCAAGTCCATTTTGGAAAGAGAGGCAGTGTTGGGTAGATAACTTACAAATTGTAGTCATTTACTGATTACAAATTACATGACAAAAATTCTAGTAACGTTATCCATTACGTTTATGGTAATCGGACGACTTCTTTTAGATTACCTTTGACCTATCAAATCTAATTATAAGTACTTAATTTTTGGAATTTGATTTCGTTATCCAGATTGGATTTACAGTACCAAGTTACCATGGTAACTTACTCTGTGAACCTAACCAGGGGTGCGTTACCTATCTATACTTTCTCCCGTCCAGCGAGCATTGGTCTCCCAAAGGACACAGCATGTATCTATCTTTCCATTACCTCTGTCCAACGAGCATTAGTCTCTCAGCGGACAGCATTTTCAAATTCATTCCACCTCACAGGCGGCCGGTAGAGCCCAATATCCTGACGCCGTTGAGCCGCTCACATCAGAAGCTACATTGGACCTCCCAGTCAGCTGTTTTTTTGAGTACCGCTGCTCCCCGTCCATCGGTCGGCGGGACTCACCCGTTAACGCCATGGAGATATCCCGGTCAAGCGAACAAGCTTAACGAAACGCCAGCGCGCCAAATTCACAGCGTCTTTGGGGGTTCTATAGTCTGGCGTCTTTGCTCTTTTGATTTTTGGGGGGAGTACTCTGGGTTCGGGCAGAAATTCCAAGCTCGGAGCCCTCCACCATAATAATTATATGTAGATCTGAACTCTTTGTTTTCTTTTATTATGTTTTATTAACAAGGTTCGGGAAGAGCAGGTGCAGATAATTAACCTAATTAGCACAAGTGGAGATCAATCAGTAATCAACTCAGGACAAGGTAAATAACAGCAGAACCCACCTTTGTTCCTTGACAGTTTATCAGCATCCCACCTCCAACCCATCTTCTCACTTTTAGTTCCATTTTGTCATGAATTATGTGGTTGTTGTTTCTTTTTTGGCCATGTGAGGCCCTTAGTGTTCCTTTTGTTGTTGTTGTTATTTTATGCTTGCCACATGTTCTCATTATTGATTTATTAGTTTCACCTGAACCTTGTTAAACTGCCTATTTAAAACCCCTGTTGTTTTGAGTTCTTTGCTCAGTCTTGTGTTGACACCGGTGCAGTCTTGTTTGACTATACCTGTCCGTGAGTTATTATTCAGAGTATTTTTCTTTGTTACTTACCTGTACATGCCTGTTTTTTGGATTACGAGTTTGCACTGATTCTGACTGAGATAGTGGACTCTGACCTTTGCCTGGATTGTACTTTTTGTTTTTGCCATTTCTTGTTGGATACTTTTTGCCCTGCTTTTCAAGTAAAGCCCTTTGAACTGAGTTATTGTCTCTGCCTCTGCATTTTGAGTCGAATACACCACATTGTGGGACTGAGGTAGTGCTATCCCCTGCTACGCAGGAGACCCGGGTTCGATTCCTAGTCGGACGTAACAGCAAGACTGAGCCATGGAAGAAGACTCAGCAGAGACGCAGCAGACACCTTCTCCCCGTCCTGCATCATTGGATCAGATGTATTCAGCGGTGGTCAGTCATGATGCTACAGTACTTTGCCATGAGCAGCGACTGCAGACTCATGAGAGCGCCTTTAAGGCCTCATTATGCTTCTGCGTCAACTCCACGGCGTAGCTTCGTCGTCACTCCTACGGCATCGTTGCCGTTTTATGGTTCTGCGTCAGGTTGCGTTGCATCGCGGTGCATCTGACCAATCACAGCCCTTGCGGTCTGCGTCGCCTCGACGCGTAGTTACAATTTTTTGGAGGTGCACGTCAAGCTACGCCGTAGGGGTTGGAGAGGGGTTCGCGGTGACGCAGAGGGGTCTGCGAGGGTACGCCGTCGTTTCGACGCAGAAGCATAAAACAGGCTTTAGCCGCCATGAACAACTTCTCCATGACATCCACCAGACTCTGACCACCTTAGTTAATCGTCCTTCTCCACCTCCAGCGGCTCCAGCTCAGCCTGCTTGTGAGCCTCGTCTACCTACTCCAGAGAGATTTGATGGAGATCCAAGAGACTGCAGAGGATTCTTGACCCAGTGCTCGCTTACCTTTGAGCTCCAGTCCACTACTTTTCCTACTGATCGTGCTAGGATTGCTTACATCATCATCCTCCTGACAGGAAAGGCCCAAGCTTGGGCTACCGCCATTTGGGAACAGCAAGGTCCTTCCTGTAACCGCTACCAGAACTTTACTGATGAGATGCGACGAGTGTTCGACCATCCAGTTGGAGGAAGGAAGGCAGCCAACAGGTTATTCCAGCTGCGTCAGGGCAACTCCAGTGTGGCTGAGTACGCTGTGCACTTTCACACCTTACTGTGATGGGAGCGACTCTTACTCCCACAACTTCTACCTCCTGCTTGCAGATTCCTGTCACAATTTCCCGGGGACATTAACATCACCACACCATGCAAGACCTTGTGGACTCTGGTGCTGCTGGTAACTTCATGGATTCCTCCCTAGCTAGTGACCTTCATCCCCCTGTAACCAACCTGTGGTTGATCTGTGGAAAACCCTTGGAAAAAGGGTATTGCTGACCATATTACTACTCCTCTTCATTTTTCTGTGGGTGAAAGGCATCATGAAGAGGTCCAGTTCAACCTCATTCAGTCTCCAAGGTTCCCAGTCGTGCTTGGTTTTCCCTGGTTGTCTCACCCTAGTCCCCACATTAATTGGTCTTCAGCGACGGTGGTTGAGTGGGGGCCTACTTGCCATGCTACCTGTCTTCTCTCTAGAGTCTTACCCCTGCTCCTAAGTCTCTTAGTCCTCTCGAGCTGTCCCGAGTCCCTGCCGAGTACCATGATCTGAGTGAGGTTTTCAGTAAGAAGAGAGCCACATCACTGCCTCCTCACAGATCCTACGATTGTGCAATTGAACTCATTCTGGGTGTTTTTCCCCCACGTGGTAGAATCTTCTCCCTCGCATCCGCTGAGACCAAAGCCATGGAAGAGTATATCATAGCCTCCCTAGAAGCTGGAATCATTCGTCAATCGTCTTCTCCTGCGGGAGCTTGATTTTTTTTTTGTTCTCCAATGGGGACATTCCTCTCCGTTTACTAACCATCCTGGCACAGGCAGGACATTAGAGATTTTGAAGAGGAGGTTCTGGTGGCCCAGGATGAATACTGATGTCAAGTCCCTTGTTGCTGCTTGTCCTGTATGTGCCCGAAACAAGAGCCCCACACCCGCCCCAGGGCCTGCTTCACCCCCTGCCCATACCCAAATGGCCCTGGCCCCACTTCTCTATGGACTTCATTGTGCCCCCACACCCGCACCCAGGGCCTGCTTCACCCCCTGCCCATACCCAAATGGCCCTGGTCTGACTTCTCTATGGACTTCATTGTGGGACTTCCCCCCTCCCAGGGACACACAGGGTCGTTATGGTTATTGTGGACCGTTTTTTCCAAAGCCTGCCATTTTATTCCCTTACCCAAACTCCCCTCCGCTCAAGAGACTGCCGAGCTGGTTTTCAGAACATTCTGTCTCCCTAGACATAGTCTCGGATCGTGGCCCCCAATTCACTTCTCACTTTTGGAGGGCCTTTTGTAAAGTGATTGGGGCCACTGTCAGTCTCTCCTCTGGCTTTCATCTAGAGTCTAATGGTCAAACGGAGAGGCTCAACCAAGATCTCGGGACCACTCTCTGATGCCTGGCCTCCATCAACCCTTCATCCTGGAGCAGGTATGTCATCTGGGCAGAAAGAATACGCTCATAACACCCTGTGTTGCTCTTCTACAGGTGTCTTTCGCCCTTTGAGTGCCAGTTTGGGTTTCAGTCCCCACTGTTTCCAGACCAAGAGGCAGATGTTGGCGTCCCTTCAGCCCAGAACCTTGTCCGACGGTGCAGACGTGTCTGGCGTAGGGTCCGGTCAGCTCTTCAAAGGTCTGCCCGACGATACCAGCTTCAGTCCAACCGCCACCGCAGACCTGCTCCACCACTACGCCCTGGGCAAAGAGTCTGGCTGTCGACATGAGACCTTCCTCTGCGGAGGGTCCTGCAAGCTGGCGCCTCGGTTCGTGGGGCCCTTCAAGGTCTTGAGAAAAATGTATCCGATCTCCTACTTCCCCGGGCCATGCGGATTAAACCCACTAACAAGACCTACAAGACATAGAGTCATTGACGGTGAGCCAGTTTCACAGTTAACCGCCTCTTGGACTCCCGTCTAGTTTAACGAAGTCTACAATATCTGGTGGACTGGGAGGGGTATGGCCCAGAAGAACGATCCTGGGTCCCAGCTCGAGACATTCTGGACCCAGACCTCATCACGGACTTCCATCAGAGACATCCTGATCGCCCCAGAAGTAACGTCAGGGGTTCTTGCTCATGGACACCTCGACACTTGATCAGGTGGAACCGGGGTTTGAACCACCAACCTTTCTGTTTGTAGACAACCTACATGAACCACTGAGCCACTGCCGACAACCACTGGTAACAACCACAGCGACTCTGAAGACCCAGATCTGGTGGAACTGAAGACCAAAGCTGATGAGGCAAAACTGAAACACAGAGCACAGAGAGATTAGGATTGGCCTCAGAGGTCATGTCAAAACAGGCAGGGAGCTCAAGAGTGTCATTGCTGATTATAAATGAACCGGCAGGGTGTTTCAGGTTGGTCTCTGAGGTAATTTCTGGGCAGACAGGAAGTTCAAAAATTACCTCTGTGGTCGTACCGGGCAGACAAGAAGTTAAGGAATGACCTTTGTGGTCACATAAGGGCAGAATGAAATTTCAGGGATGACCTCTGTGGGCATATCAGGGCAGACAGGAAACTCAGGGACGACCTTCGTGGTTGCATCAAGGCAGACGTTCACTTGCTGGAACCGACACAGGACTGGGCTCTGGGGCAGAAACAGACTCTGGAGTGGTCTGGACTCATGGTCTGAAGCGAGCTCTGGAGCAGACTTTTGGGCTGGAGCGGGTTCACGGCCAGTATGCGGCACAAACACACACAATGGCTGCCACCATTACAGAGAGTACCCGTGACAGGGGAACAACCTCTGGGACAGACAGTGCAGATACCGGTGTGCTAGAGAGTGCTGTGTCTGGTGGGTTAGATGGTGCTGGTCTAGGGATGCATCAGGAATGCATAGGAATCACCTTGGCAGCCTCAAATACAATGTTTTTGAGGGCCTGAAACACTGACGTGGCGTCCATGATGGCTCCAGACTCTGGCGTGGCGGCAATGATGCCCGGGGACTATGGCGCGGCACCCATGGCCGTGTCATGTCTGCTAAATTCATCCTCAGTGACTCCCACAGTGAATGCAAAGCTGCTCAGCTGTAGTGCCAAGTCAATATAAAATTCTAAAGTCCAATGAGGGTCATGCAGTGGTATGACTGAACTGAGTAGCTCAGATAGCCTCCCTCTAAAAAATATCATTAGACATAACGTGTCCAACATGGTGAGATGTGCAAGTTCAATAAAGTCTCATACAGTATATAGACTGTAGATGGAGTCTTTAAACGCATCAGATGTAAAGTTATTCGCTGTCAACGTGACGCCAAAATGAATGGGAGTCAAGTCACTTTGACAGCGAATAACTTTACATCTGAGGCGTTTAAAGACTCCATTTGTCCATTATTTATTTCTAAAGAAACACGACAATGTATAAAGGGCTCCATTACCTTCTATGTTACATTATAGCCCCGTAGAAACAGTTTTTGTAAAAATAGGCTAACGATTGCGTCATAACCACTCGACTCTCTGTTGCGCTGTACAGAAATTACCGTCGCAGGCAATCGGGGGGACGTCCCGTCAAGGGAGAAGCCCATAGATAATGAGTTCATAAAAGCAACGGGACAAAATATTTCAACAACATTTTTGTGGAATTGGAAATAATTCGGTATGAGAACTCTTTGCCCAAGTTCCCCGTCTCTGCAAGATTAACGTTGGCAATTTTCACGCACAGCTACTAGAAGATTTACGTCAGACAGGTTGCTCACGTCATCAAGCTTAGTTTGAGTCGGTTTGAGTCTGCGTGTCAGGAACGGAAGTGCTCAAAAATCGCTAAAAATGGGCTTCAACTGTCTGAACTGAGTTCCAATGAGATGGCTCTGTCCACTTCTTATACTGTCTATGGTCCCAATGCTTTTCTGGGTGTTATCCTGATTCCTTGTTTCTTGGTCTTGATCTTCTGCTCGTCTCCCTGAATTTCCCTGTTTTCCCTGTGTCTTGGACTTTGTTTTATGTTTGGACTGTTGGCCCATGGTTTTGACCTTATGCCTGATTACCCTTAATAAAGCTGCATTTGGATCTTCAACCCTCTGTTTCAGAGCAGTTTCGTGACAGAAGACCTCACCACAATGGATCCAGCATTCTGTTTAATCCAGCGCTGTCAGGGGAACGGTTCCCTTGAGGACCACACCAGAGACTTTTTGGACATTGAGTATCTCACAGACTTCGTACTCATTGACTTTTACTGCCATGGACTTAACCATTACCACGGAGGCCATGAAGCATAGCCCCAGAATGCTCCCAACATCAGAGCCTGTTCACAACATGGCCGCCACATCAGTGTTTCCGCCCGTCATGAACGTTGCATTTAAAGCTACCAAGGCCAGGTGTTTTGACTGACTTCTAGTATGACTGACACACCGCTGATGTCGGTGTAAGCAGCTGGCATCTCTGTGGTGGTTGCAAGTCAGGGGGTCACAGAGGTTCTCTTTGCTTTAGGAGAAATACTGTAAATACTGAAACTATCCTTTAAATTGCATTATGCATATCTGAATATTAAGGGTTACATTTATCTTCAATTCTGTAAGGGGTATACAGTCAAAGACCCAGAACCAGATATGAAGAATGAAGACCCGGAGTCAGAATTATAAAAAAATTAAAGAACAATTTTACTGAAGATAGTTTGCAGTTTCATCAGCAGAAGTCAGCTTCAAGACTCACACAGGAGTTCGTAGGCCGCCCCGCTTACAGTTACAAAGATCACAGCAGTTATACCATTTTCAAGGTCTAAGCTACGTCATTGCTTACAGGTTGAATGGTTCTCATTGGCTTAGAAATAGATAAACTCAGTAATTTTCCACACATATACAGATAGACGGAAGCATATCTCCATCGATTATGCAGATGACATTCGGACACTGAAGTTAGGCACGTCATGACCTTCCAGGTCGCAGATTTGGTTTGATGAGCGCCAGCATGTCTCGAACAACAATTCACTCAATCTCCAATAATGCCAGTGGTTCTGTAACCAAGAAGACTAACACACACACCAACACACAGCTTTTCCAAGGTTGGATTTGGCCAGGCTCAAACTATAAACATGAGAGTCATCTCAAAACATCAAGATAATGCGTTCTTTCTCTTAACTTTAGTCTAACTGGAAAGTAAGGCTTTAACAAAGAAATGGTCCCTTAAACTATAGGTTTTAACACGTTGAAGATCTTTCTCAAACACAAAACAAGTCCCTATTTCATTTCTGGAAGCTGGGATAAATAAGCAAGCACTTTTACTGCATTCAGATATCAAATACATACATTAAAGAATACATGAAAAGAATATTTCAGTGATTATACTGGTAACTTCTATAACAAAGTGAAATCTCAGAAGCCTAGAGAAATCATTCAACTCATTTAATATTTAGAAAGAAAAATATTGATTAGTAATTTGATTATAATTACTCATCATTACATATACATTGAAGCAGCAGTGGATTTCAATCCACCCCCATCAGTCCCCCGTTTTAGACCAATGTGGGGTCCAATACCACCACATCTGGTCTATCAATAAAGGCTGCTTCAAAATGTTAAGTTTCTGACCCATGCTGCTCTGTCAGGTTAAATTTTTTTTTTTTTTTTATAAATTTTATAAATTTTATAAAATTTATCTTTTTCCTTCAAGGACTTAACATGAACAAAATATCCCTCAAATTATCCCTCATATCCAAGATAGTATATTATTCTCCAGAACCTTTGGACATAGCTGTCTTTACATTTTACTAATTTGGTATTATCATCAACAACACTGATTACAGAACAAGTGCATATCTAACATCCAAAAAGCCGGGCTGAATAAGAAGACACTGCTCCTGTACTCTCGACCTTGATCGAACCCTCAGTCACTCCTCAGATATTAAAGACAGACATTGTCTACAATCATAAATACACGAATATATGAACCAGTTTTTATAAAATATAATTTTCAAATCCTTTTATTATAAACAAAGTTGGGTGGTTAATCCATTATTTTCACTAACCCTTTTATAGACCCGTTAGGTTCAAAACACAATGGTTGTCAAATAAAATAAAATAAATAAACAACAAAGAATAAAATATTAATAATTAAGAGCACTTTAAGTCTTTACTGAAATTATTCTTAAGTTGACGGTCACATAGCATGTACCATGTTAATTGTATAACATCTTATACCCTTTTTTGTTTCAAAAATAGAAATAAAATAAAACAAATTCACATCATCATTTCAATCATTATTTTACCACTAAAATATAGTATTGTTCCCCCATTCTGCTTAATAAAGCTTTTGTTAATTCCTTATCTTTATATCACGTTAATCCCTGTTAATCATATAATGGCTCATTTTTATTCTGAAACTCACTTTTCATACCATTTAAACTTAATTTGACTTCCATAAATTCTATCAGAAATTTTATTTTCATAACATACATTTTTCTATATTTCTAAAAGTTAAACAACACTTAAAGTTCCCTCATTAGGGAAGTCCTGGTATTTTAATAATTCTTCAATACCCTTGTTTTCTTATCATTAATTTTAACTTTATTTTTCATTATAACTACTTCTCACAGTATTTCTCTATCAAATGGTTAGTCTAAAGATGCAAAATAAATATTATCAGTATTGTCTCAGTCCCGCTTATCTTTACAGTTGTGCAGAAACCAAAATATTACGTTACTCAGCTCTCAACCCCTAAGACAGCCATATAGCTGCTTTCTCATTTAACCTTTATTAACTAAATTGAAGTTTTCTTGGACATCTAATGTCATACATCCATTTAATGGAGTTAGAAATTATTTTTTTTTTTTAGAAGTATTATTCACTCCTCCTTTGTTCGCCCACCGGCCTTTCATAAAAACGAGGGAGCTCACTCTGGATAATTTGGATAGTGACTTAGCCAATGTGTCACTTTGTCTCTCTGCCGTCAAATCTATTATTTTTACATTTACCATTATGATCCCACCTAGTTGTCTATTTAAATTTAGACCCTCAGTTGAATTTAGACAAGAGTTTTTTACCCCATAATGGACGGCAATCTTCAACTTCACAATTCCAATTTAAATACTAATCCAGAGAGTAATTCAAATCAACATCATACATGACAAAAAGTCATAATTACCAATAGCAGACAGAGCTGGAAAACCAATTCAATTAAAGCTCGTCCCATGTTCTGCATTGTCTTTTCATCAGATTGACTCAGAATTATCAGCTTCTTTAAAGTTTGTCGTTTCACTTAACCCATCTGTAATGATAAAACACTCATTCCAGAGGTTAATGACACAATATCACAAAATAATAGTATTAACACATACACGACATAAAGTGCAGTCACCATCACACACACTCATACTGGAGACGCATGTTAACTGCTCATTTTCAATGTTCGCTTTTTAATATTAACTCTTTCTTTTATATATTATTGCTAAAAAGATTTAAATTTTAAATAAGATTTTAAACTTCACATTTTTCTGTAGCTTTTACCTAATTTTAAGTGGTCTCTTAACCAGTTGCAAAGCATGTTTGTTCATTATTCATTAAATTTTTAGACAAGTCAGCTGGGTTGTTTTGTTTAATTTTCCTTATCATTATTTTGCTTCAGCTTGCTTTAGCAGGCCAATAACAGAAAGACAGACACAGCCATCCCTTCCTCCACTCAAACAGTCTCTCTCTCTTATTAACCCTTTGATGCACAACATGGGTCTAAAAAGACCCGACTGAGTTTTCATTTTCTATATCTTTGCAAGAAATTAATTTCATCATTCAGTATTCCAGGTATTCTTCAATTAACTTGTTTTAGATCATTAAAAATCCTAATTGAAATTTTTCATTTCTTACTTTTCGAATAAAAATCGCTTTTGTATCGCAACCCTTCTAATGCGCAACATGGGTCTAAAAAGACCCGTATTCATTTCCTATGTTATTTCATGCATGGCTGAGTGTTTCTTTTCTGAATCTTTAAAATATATCTATTTTATCATTTGTTATTCCAGATATTCATTAAATATCTTTTTTTTGATTTCCACAAATCATTATGTTTATGTTTCCTTTCTTACTTTATAAACAAACACAGTTTTTGTATTTCTACATTTTTTTTACATACATGGGTCTAAAAAGACCCGTATTCATTTCCTATGTTATTTCATGCATGGCTGAGTGTTTCTTTGCTGAATCTTTAAAATATATCTATTTTATCATTTTTTATTCCAGGTATTCATTAAATATCTTGTTTTTGATTTCCACAAATCATTGTTTCCTTTCTTACTTTATAAACAAACACAGTTTCTGTATTTCTTCATTTTTTTTTTTTTTTACATACATGGGTCTGAAAAGACCCGTATTCATTTCCTATGTTATTTCAGTGATGGCTGAGTGTTTCTTTGCTGAATCTTTAAAAGACATGTTTTTTTGGTAACACTTTATTTTGATGGTCCCTTTTGAATATTCTGTTGATTGTAACTTTGCAACTACATGTCAACTAACTCTCATTACATATAAGTAACTTTGCAACTACATGTCAACTAACTCTCATTACATATAAGTAACTTTGCAACTACATGTTAACTAACTCTCATTACATATAAGTAACTTTGCAACTACATGTCAACTAACTCTCATTACATGACTATAAGTATCTATGCAACTAAATGTCAACTTATTCTAACCCTAACCCTACCAGTCTATTAATACTCTACTGAGAGTTAGGAGACATGTAGGTGCACCGTTACTTATAGTCAACAGAATGTGTTAAAGGGACCATCAAAATAAAGTGAAACCGTTTTTTATTTTTTAATTAATTTTTTTCATTCCAGGTCTTCATTAAATATTTTGTTTTTGATTTCCACAAATCATTATGTTAATGTTTCCTTTCTTTCTTTATAAAAAAACACCGTTGTTGTTTTTTTTTATTTCTACATCAATTTTACATATATTCAAAAATGACCCATATAGAAACCTTTGATATTTGCACAGTGTTGCAAGTAGGAACATTTACTGCAGAATACTTTTCACCTGCCACACATTTCACAACTCAACACGGCTGCTTTTGTATATTTGATGCAAGTCTTATTTTATTTTAACCACAGAAAATATTTTATATTTTGTAAAAGATGGACATAATATTTGAATATTAGGCTATGGTTACCTTGACCTTGTAATCCTAGAGAGAAATTACTTGTGAGAAGGAGAAACATGTCCAACACTATTAGCTAAAGTTAGCTGGTAACATATTCTAGCTAATGTTAGCTAAAAAAGATTGTATTTTAAAGCTTATTTACATGTAGAAGGCCTAACAGTACAGATGCCGCTGTACCAGTGTGATTTTATTTAGATTTTTGTATTTTCTTTTATTTGATCACATTCACCACAATTCAATTCAATACAGTTACAATTTCAGTGTTATCAGTTATCTGTGATATGTGAATGCTATGTGAGACAAAGTGGCAAATAAACATTTCAAGTGTTTGTCTAAATGACTGCTAAAATGATTAATTTGACAAATGTTGTCTTTATTATTTTGTTTTATCATGCTTGATAAGTAAATTCGATATAGTAACACACAACCTAGAAATAAATAAAATAATATTTTTTTTGAAATTGAAAACAAGAAATTTTTAATATTTATAAATCATGGAATTTATAGATCATGGAATATTAAATGCTTAAATAAATTGATCTCAAAAGAAAAAAAACAAGATATTTAATGAATACCTGGAATAACAGATTATAAAATGGATATATTTTAAAGATTCAGCAAAGAAACACCCAGCCATGCATAAAATAACATAGAAAATGAATATGGGTCTTTTTAGACCCATGTTGTGCATTAGAAGGGGTTTCCATAGCTTGCGCATCAAAGGGTTAACAAATAATAATTACATTAAATTAATCACTATCCTTTTACCATTAAATTTTGTTATCCAGACTTTTCTCAAATCAAAAACTGTCTTCATCTTTAGCCACCCACCATGTCAAACGACCTTCAGGAGTTAAAACATATTAGTTCAAAATCAACACTTCTATAAATTTTCTTATTCTTGCCCATGAGGCAGCCAATACATAAAAAGTTTTGTTCCTGTCTCCACAACAAATAATGGCAATCCCCTCATTTCTCAGCTGTCTCTTGAAAGCCCATTCCCGTTAGCTCTTTATCTTTAATTTTCCTCTCCTCAGGGTGTTGTCCCCCTGGCATAATTGCAGATACTTGTCACAATGAAAAACAAGCCATACAATTAATGCGGTTTCTTCTGGTGAGTGGTATAGGGGAGCTTTGCATTTATGGGGTAGACTGCCATAACTCGTCACAGCGTCATCTCCCCTTAACGGTATAAGGACGCTGCTGGCCTCACAGCTCCTTCTCAACTCTCATACCTGTCTCAATAACACACCTCCATTCAGGAAGTCCGCAGTGACTTTACGATAATCCCCTGGCTTAGGTTGCCCTCTGTCTGGCCAAAGAGAGTCTTACCCGTCGTGGGGTGATTATCTCGTGCCCACTGGTACCGCTCTTTCCCAATACCAAATCGGTCGTTCTTCAACAGAACTCAGCTGTTTTCTGGAGCTTTAGGAAAGGCACGTTCAAGAGTCACCAGAGCCATTCTGATTGCCTAGTAGTGTTTACACAGGGAGACAGGTTAATAACAGCAGTATTTAATCACTAAAATTCATTAACCATCTTAAAATCATCAACCTAGCTACTTAGATTATACTCAGTGAGTTTAGATCACAACCATACATTCAGTGTACTGTTACTGTACATCTGTAGCAGTAGGCTTCGGCCCTGTTTCAATGGTGGACACTTAAGATAAGACAGAAGTTACTGGTCACAAAATAAAATAAAATGTCTTCTATCGTTTAAGATTTTAAAGACTTCTTTAAAGTCATTCAGTTTTACATTTAAAACATTCACAAATACAAATTGCCCTCTTAATGGCAATGATTTCTTTTACATCTCTGTGTCTGATTTTTCAACTGAAACACTGTGCTTTACTATAAATAGCTTATTATTACTTATGACACAGACTCAGATAACAGCCTGTTAGCTGACAGTATCTGAGAGAGACTCGGAGGCATTCAGGGCTGGTAGACTGTACACTCATATACTTCTAACATCAAACTTGTATCTACCATCTTTTTAACTCTATCCAAGGCATCTTTGCCAGAAATTGCATGTGTTTCCAAATAAACATAATTTTATAGTTGTCTTTTACCCATATCTCGGGGAATTTAGACATTATAAATTTCCACTCAGATTGAGTCTCTGTCGTACTGGCCGTTTACAGCCTCAGCACACATCAGATTCAGATATCCGAGCTGTTTCATTACAGCCAATAACAAACTTATCTTTTGAAAGCAAAAAAAATCAGCTTCTAGTTCTCTCATGGTCAACACTTTTCAAGCTGTTTGTTTAATCAGATGCTTTTCTACACATTTTACATTTAGCAACTGTTAATTCAGTAGCCTATTTCTGCTTCTACTTATTTGATCTTAAATAAAAATAATTATTCTAGTTTTCAATAACGTTTCACATTTCATCTCATTTTAGTTGTCAAGTTCTCAATTACCATAGCTTAATATCTGACTTCAAAGTTTTTCTAGGAGTTTATCAATCTCTAATTAGGATTCACACTAACTTTGACGAGGCTAGTACTCTCTGCTTGTGATACTTTTGCAGTTATTTGTAAATCATCCATGAGATTAGTCTCTCTATATAATCTAAACCCTTTTTAAAATGTTTAATTAAAACACAATCATCTTTTTAGTTACGTTTATACATTTTGCAACTCACATTTGTTGGAGTCATTAATTTTCATGGGTCATTGATTTTACATCAAACTGTATTCATCAATTCACTTATAATAATTACTATTATAGATCTTTTCTTCAAAAGGACTCACTTTAAGACTTCAATCTTTTGACCTTGCTTTTATCTCTTATTCTTTCTCAGACAAAATGTTAATATCGTCTTCACTTAAACACTGATCTACTTTCAAACCTGCATTATTACCAGAAATGTGTCACTGTCACATTTTCAAACACCTTCTCAGTGGGCATTTACATGTTAAATGGTCCTGCTGACCACATTTAAACACTCTCCGTCTGCTCTAACTTACTGCACACCCTGCATACCCAGTGTGTTCCATTTAGGAATGCAAACAGAGCCACTGATAAGCAGTGCTCGATATTCTTTTACAGTCCACCAGTGGCAGATACAACAATAGACGAATCATAATCTTCATCATTATTATTGGCACAACATTAATTTTCATAAGCTGCATCAAAATGCTCAAAATATTCGAAGTTGTTTTCTCAAAGTTTCTGTTTAACTTTAGTCACTTGTCCAGGGAAATTATCCCTGACCCAGAATTTCTTTAACTTGCTTTTATAATCATCGTAAGCAATACGAGGCTAAACATTTAAAATTTTCAGTTTCTTTGTTTGTTTGTAGCCAGTCAAGTTGTTGTTTAAATTTCCAATCAGAATCAAAACCCTGACTACCATTTAACTTCATAATTTCTGCAAATTTCTTTGAAGTGAGGGCTTCAGAGCACAGCTGCTTACAGCGTTTGCTTTTGTCTCACTATTTGTTTCAGGACTTTTCAGGTTACTGATCATGTTAGGCTATTACATTTTTCTGCCATATCTTAATCATGGTTCATACTCACCTGAAGTTATTGCAGAAATGGAGGCAGCGATCTTTGAACAACACAGCTTGGCTTCTGCGTGATGAAACTGCAAAGTATACTCCAAAATCACAGTTACATATACTGGTCCACGCCAATTTGGGTCACAACTTTTTTAATTTTTCTCTCGGAATCATTCCTGATGCATCCCTGGCAAACAACCCTATTATTGTTAGTATCAATAACTGCCTGATTCACTTCACTAAGTTCGGGGATCCCCTATCTGAGATGGAAGAGATTGAGCAGGTTTACGGTGCCACTGGACCTCCAGCCCAGGGACGTACTCTGCTGGGGTGGTGCTACACCAGTAATGCCCAGTGGGGCCCCCACAGAGCACGCTTCGCTTGCACTGTCTGCTGCCGTTACCTTAACGACGCTCTCAGCGACTTATACTTATACTGCCAGCAGTATAATTAACTTACTCCTTCACTCGCCTCATCGGAGTGAAGGCTCTCCCGCTCTCCTTCAAATCTCTTCCAGTCAGACAGCCCTAACAATTAATAAAAAACTTACTACCTTGTTTGTTGATTTGCCAGGGGTGTCACCGAGAACAATTGCCTGCGCATCCTCCACCATAACTGTAAGGGGTATACAGTCAAAGACCCAGAACCAGATATGAAGAATGAAGACCCGGAGTCAGAATTATAAAAAAATTAAAGAACAATTTTACTGAAGATAGTTTGCAGTTTCATCAGCAGAAGTCAGCTTCAAGACTCACACAGGAGTTCGTAGGCCGCCCCGCTTACAGTTACAAAGATCACAGCAGTTATACCATTTTCAAGGTCTAAGCTACGTCATTGCTTACAGGTTGAATGGTTCTCATTGGCTTAGAAATAGATAAACTCAGTAATTTTCCACACATATACAGATAGATGGAAGCATATCTCCATCGATTATGCAGATGACACATTCGGACACTGAAGTTAGGCACGTCATGACCTTCCAGGTCGCAGATTTGGGTTTGATGAGCGCCAGATGTCTCGAACAACAATTCACTCAATCTCCAATAATGCCAGTGTTTCTGTAACCAAGAAGACTAACACACACACCAACACACAGCTTTTCCAAGGTTGGATTTGGCCAGGCTCAAACTATAAACATGAGAGTCATCTCAAAACATCAAGATAATGCGTTCTTTCTCTTAACTTTAGTCTAACTGGAAAGTAAGGCTTTAACAAAGAAATGGTCCCTTAAACTATAGGTTTTAACACGTTGAAGATCTTTCTCAAACACAAAACAAGTCCCTATTTCATTTCTGGAAGCTGGGATAAATAAGCAAGCACTTTTACTGCATTCAGATATCAAATACATACATTAAAGAATACATGAAAAGAATATTTCAGTGATTATACTGGTAACTTCTATAACAAAGTGAAATCTCAGAAGCCTAGAGAAATCATTCAACTCATTTAATATTTAGAAAGAAAAATATTGATTAATAATTTGATTATAATTACTCATCATTACATATACATTGAAGCAGCAGTGGATTTCAATCCACCCCCATCAATTCCATGTCAAGTCACCTTTATTTATATAGTGCTTTTATACAATACAGATTGTTTCAAAATAGCTTTACTTTGATCATAAATTATTCAATGATGATACAGGACATTTTCTACTGTATTGGACTAAAAAAGTTAAGATACTCACTCACTGGTCATGTAAGGGATTAATAATGGACAATATCATGCTGTTTAATGTTTATGATGTTTTATTCTGTACTGTCACTGAAAACCAATAAATAGATTTGGAGTAAATAATTTAGATCCAGTTCATTTCGGCTGTGCAGCAGCTCTAAAAAGTGTCATTGTTCAGCTGAAGTCAGAACAGTTTTGATTCAGTTCCATAAGGATCATCAATTATTACAGTTTTTCTCAATTGTTTACACACATTTTATGAAAGAATGCCTCATATTCTCAGAACTCTACTATATATATATATATATATATATATATATATATATATATATATATATATATATATATATATATATATATATTGTTTTTTCTATATATTTACATATAAAAAAATGAAAAGTTGAAACAACAACAAAATCCTGAAGCAATAATAGTTCATCAAAAACATCATCAAAAAACATGTATAGTATAGGCTATAATCACATATGTGCAATATTGGAGTTCCAGCTATGGAGGCCTTACTGTGTAGATTTGTATGTTCTTTCTGTGTTGACGTTGGTTTCCTCTGGGTTTCCTGACAGTCCAAAGACATACAGAACAGGTGAATTGGAGTCTGTAAGTTTGCCTATATAGTTGTGAGTGTGAATATGAATGTGTGCGAGTGTGTCAGCCATCTGTTCAGGGTGTTTTCCTGTATACGACCCGAGACACTGGGAAAGACTCCAGCCTCCCATAGTCCCTAAATAGGACAAATGCTTTGGAAAATGGATGGATGGAATAGATGGGATGGATAAATGGCTATATACTGTGAGGGTTCTAGTCCTCCCTCTCTCTGCCTCTCTTCTTTCCCCACTAATGTGTCTTCCTTGATCCAGGTTTTCAAACAAAATCATTCTGAAGCCATCCCGATTTACCAAAAGATAACTAAAAAAGAAATACTACTGTAAATGGAGACTAAAAATAGGAACCTGGAAGGATTTCAGCTGAAATTTTAATTAGTTGTGTTTGTAATAAATATTATTGAATTTTATTGTAATATTCTGATACGATTTTATATTTCAATATAATTACTGCAGAAATTAAAATAAGAGTTTATCATCATTCTGATTTGAATGCTTTTGAAAGCAGTGTGTTAGCGTTTGAAAAATGTGCTGCAAATAGTGTCGTTGTGCAGTGAAGTAATGACAAAAGTGTTCATGGATTTTGGGAAATGTGGTCATTGAATGCATTTTGTGTGAAAGCAATGAAAAATGATTCACAGTTTGGTCCAATAGACTTCTGTTTAGCTGAATGTATGATGAGTTTTGACCGATGTTTGTTAGCAATAGAAAAAACTAAATATCTGTCATGTTTTCCTCTGTAAAGGAATATAGAGATAAAGAGATCTCATTTCTGATCTTTCTTTCCTCTGTGTTGGATCATGCATACACACTCTTTCACTGGTGTAAGCATGTCGGCCAAAGCATGAATTGAACAGAATGCTTAAAAACTGTTTATTTCATAGCACACTTAAACTAAAAATGCCACTATCCAACGCAGTCTCATGAAAGTGCGTATCAATACCACGAATGTTATTTCTCGTGGCATTTATATGCCAAAAATGGTTTTGGCGTGCATATGCTACGCACTGAAAATCCCTTGGGTAGGATTAGGGGGAGGGGGGGATGGGGATGCGTGCGTATTACACGCCATAAAGTGCTTATCATATGCACGCGAAAACTGCGTATCATATACACGCCAAAACTGATTTTGGCGTATAAATGCCACGAGAAATAACATTCGTGGTATTCATACGCACTTTCATGAGATCGGGCTGCACTATCCTGTATGATGTTAATCTTCTCAGAAAATGGTTCCATGTCATCAATGTGCTGATGTTTCCCCATCACAATGAAAAAAAAAAGCATTGTGAAGGACAACATCCATTCCTTGTTTTGCACAGAGCTCCCAGAAGCATCCGTGCAAGGATAAAATACTCAAGAACAGCTTTTCCCACAGGCCTTCAAGCTATACTCAACAGATCTGGCTGAAGATTCTCCCCATCACTGTGCAAGATGCTGCAAGAAGTGACTAATTCTGCTCCTTTTAGCTGTCAAGTCAGTAGACTTTCAGATTTTTTGTGCATTATTTTATTGTAGACGTTAGCTGAGTGAAACTGTTCAGCTACCAGGAACGTTCTGCCAGAAGCTCCATAACGTTCTGGCAATGTTGTCTTAATTATGAACAAATGTTCTTCCAGTAACATTAAAAGAACATTTGTTCAAAGTTATCTGGTCTTTAATAATGTCCATCAAAATGTTAGCACATTGTTCATGGAATGCAAATAATTTTTTTCTAAAACATTTTAATTGGATGTTGATCTAACATTTTTTATGTTACTACTTTTTTTGGAATGTTCAGAGAACATTCAAAATAAACACTCCATAATGTTTGCAAAATTTGAATATTCCCTTAAAGGGTTAGTTCACCCAAAAACATCAAATTCTGTTATACTCACCCTCAAGTTGTTCCAAACCTGTGTGAGTTTCTTTCCTCTGAACATGAAAGAAAATATTTTGAAGAATGTCGGTAACCAAACAGTTTGTGGGGCACCATTGATGACACCATTGATGACCATCTCCATACAATGGAAGTCAATGGTGCCCCACAACAGTAGTTACAAACATTCTTCACAATAGGCTATATTTGTTTATGTTCAGCAGAAGAAATTCATTGGGTTGGAACAACTTGAGGGCGAGGAAATTGGTGACCTATCCTTTAACGTTCGCATAACCATGAAAAAAAACTTTGTAAAACGTTTTTTTTTTTTAAACTTTCCAGAGAACATTCAGAAATAATGTTTTATAATGGGAACGTTAGCCAAACGTTCTGCATAGGCTATCCTTTAGCTCTTTAAAACATACTGCGGCGTTAAAATAGGCTAAGTAAAGAGAGCTACATGCAAAGATTAGAAGTGTCTGCTGAAAGGAAAATCAGGAAAAGAGTATGTGGATTTTGATGTGCACAAGCGTTTTAGTGCCTCTGGTTTAGACCCGCTCTCTTCTCTATGCGCAGCCGCTGATTCCTCTCACTACTGACCGCACTATAGTCCGCATTGTTTGCAGTCGCCTTCCCTCAAGAGTGGGCGGTTATTATCAGGTAAGGATATCAAGACATTTTCAAAATTATATTTTTCTCACTTAGCTTTATTTCAGACATGTCTTCATTCAACGCATGAAACAATGACAGCATTTTCTAATCGACAAACATGCACATTCTGTGCATTTGGGTCTCACCAAAATCCTGAAGACTTTTTCGCGATTTATTTTAATAGCCTACAGAAAAATCCTGCATGATAAAAAATGCAATGGTATCTTTTGATTTTACATGGATGAGGTGGCAATTGAGCTATATTACCGCCAGTAAAGCCTGTAGCCTATACGAATGTATTCTACCCACAGTCATCCGTAACCATGGGCTTTATAAAATCATATCGACATGATGTCTGAACAATGGTTTGCTGTAAAATGTGAATTTATGTACGAAATGAGCTTTCTATCGATGGATGTGTGTCCTGTATGACTGTAAGAACCTACATGCTTTTGTCTTCTATAAGATAAGCGTAAGGTGTGTCATCTCGATGCGGGTTTGCTTCAGTTTTACGTTGTGAGATGCAGGTGCTTTCACTCGAAGCAGCTCTAATGGTAATAAAGACATGACCAGCGAGCGCTTCGACTCTTATTGCGCAGCAAGGCAGCAGTCAATCTTCCTTCGTGCATTTTACAGAATTAAATTAATACTGCTATACCATCATCCCCCCTCCTCTCCCTCGATGGGAGTATATGAGCAGGCACTTGCTTTCAGGCGTCTCCAAATAAGTGTTTTCTGTATGATTTTTGCTGATATGACCTAGTTAGACTTATCGCATATATTTGGTCATTCTGCTTGGTTGTTTTAAAATGACTTTGTCTGAATCAATCTGCTTCTATTTTATGTTCGAGAAGGATAATTTAAGTATTTTCCTTACAGTAAAACTCAATGTACAGAAGGCGTGGATTCTTGCAGTCAATTGACTATACAAAAATATCCTGCTGTAGTTTGATGAGATCATTTGACTGCTATACATAAATGTGAGTTGTCTTTAGTAATGCACTTACCTATTCTCAAAATAAACTTTATGTTGTACGTTTCCAGGAAAATGATCAGGAAATAGCATGGTAAATGATTTATAAGATGCATTAATGTGGCATAGAGCAGTGATGTGGAAAGACATGAGGAAAGGGTATTAAAAATGTAGGCTATATGTGTAGACATGGATTGATTCATTGCGTTCTAGACCGAGTAAAGTTGTAACATTGTTGGCGATTGAGTACAGGGTAGTCCAAGTAAAGTTGTAACAATTTTTGCTTATTGCTGGAATGCATAATGGTTCTGTCCATATAAGCCCACAAAAAAGAATAATAAAATAAAATTAGCTAAATTAGATATTAAACTAACATGTACAATATACAGTGTACAATATATTTGCAGGAAAGATATGCTCTTGAAATTTTCCAAATAAGGAGATCATGCTAATGTGAATAGGTTAAATTTTTTTTTTGTGAGTGGTGAAATATAGTATTACTGTTATTACTGTTCCCAGTTTGACTTAAGAACAAAAACAGTGTTTGTAGAGTTTTAATGAGATCTAAGTCTAAACTTACTTATAAGTGCGGATTACCTTCTTAAGCCACACGTTTTCCATGTTTTCTTATTCATATCTGAAGCTCTCTGATAAACTGGGTAATAAATCAAAGATACATTTCTCCTTATAACACTTTCTGTTTTGTCCAAATAAATTATTATTATTATTTTACATTGAAAATATGAAAAGTCTGGACTGGGCTTATGTAGGCTACATGTAAACACTATATGGCATTTTTAGCATCCATTACAAAAAAAAAAAGGTTTTAATCTTAAAAAGGTTAAAGTAAGTTAGAGGTTAGGTTAAAATGTTGATTTTAAATGACACGTTGATAGTTAAAAGCATAGTGATTAATATAATATAAAATTAGAGAAATGGTGTTTGGAATTTCATGTCACCTATACCAACAAAACTATAAACCTCTATGTATTGCCATTTAAATAAAAGTTGCCACACCCACAACAAACAATTTGGCTGACCATGTCCAAAAGCTGAATTAGTTCAGTTCAACATGATTTTTTTTTGATAATGAGAATGTTTCTGCACTAGTTTAGTTTCTTATCTATCTATCTATCTTCTATCTATCTATCTATCTATCTGTCTATCTGTCTATCTGTCTAGTCTGTCTGTCTGTCTGTCTGTCTGTCTGTCTGTCTGTCTGTCTGTCTGTCTGTCTGTCTGTCTGTCTGTCTGTCTATCTATCTATCTATCTATCTATCTATCTATCTATCTATCTATCTATCTATCTATCTATCTATCTATCTATCTATCTCATCTTCTATCTATCTATCTCATGAATTAGTGAATTATTTTGGTACACATTTGATTTACAGCCCCAAAAGCATTTGCCTTTGTTGTAGTGCCCTCTATTGGTCGTGTGGGATGAGTCTTTGCAACTGAGTATCCAGTAGCATCATCATCCCACCAAGTTTCAAGCCTCTAGTGCTTTTGAAAATTGTCAATGAGGCTCTGCACCTCTGCACATTTCGTAATTCTCCCACATCTAGCATATCTGATTCAAGTCATCAGCAAAGACTTCAAGACCTGAGCTGCATTCTGATTCAGTGTTCACTGCTCCCTACTCACTGCGCAGGCGATATCTGCTGAAATTCTCTTCACTTGACAAAATGTGTTCATTCAAAAACCCTGCAATGTCATCACACAGATGAAATTTGACTCTGCACATTAGAGGAGTTTGAGTTAAGATTAAATAAATATGACGTAAATATAATTGTTCTGTAAATAACATTTTTAAAAATATTTTAAAATCTGTTTTTAAAGAACAATTTCAATGTTTTAATTAGCTGCGTGTGTTTTGCATTGGTAATTAGATTTAGGTGTGTTTGTTTATTCGGTGGTTTTATGTACTTCATTGTAATTTATTGTTTTTTGCTTGCCATTTTGTCCAGGACTCCCTGGTTGAAAAGATACAGTATCTCAACCGGACCTTCCTGGTTAAATAAATAAATAAATAAATAATGCAAATAAATGACCATGCTTTCACTCACTCACAACACACACACACACACACACACACACACACACACCACACACACACACACACACACACACACACACACACACACACACACACCACACACACACACACACACACACACACACACACACACACACACACACACACACACACACACACACACACACACACACATGCATGGTGAATGACGTATATACTGTATGCAATTTTCCACAAAAAAATATATAAATCATTCCACAGCTTTAAAATATATATCATTATTATAGGTTTATCAAGGTGTGTTAAAGTGAAGACAAGATGGATTTTTGGCACTTATTTAAATTGCAAACAATTCCCAATTAAAACTGCTGAGTTGCCAATTTATTTTTTACAGTACATTTTGATTATTTCATTATCTTAATCACTGTTATTCATTTTTGTGTCACAGTTTCCAGTGATTTCACAATGACAGATGCTGTGATGGGCACAAAAGGTGTCCACGTGAAGTCTGGGCCTCTTGGCGCTGAGCTGATGATGAAGAGAAGGAGATCATCAACAGTGTAATTGTCCGGGCAGAAAAGATGGAGGCAATGGAGCAAGAGAGGATTGGGTAAGAAAGAGTTAATTGATGAACAGCAAAACATTTTTGTCACTGCCACCCTTTAGTGAATTATTCATTAAGGTTCAACAAGGCCTTCGGTTGAATATTTTCAATTTGAACAGTTTAGTGTTTATCATGTGTGGACAGCCTGAGAGAAATCTAAAGTGGGATAGATTGAATAAGAATATACGATGTGAGATTACATGCTGCACCCTCCACTAATATTGGCACCTTTGATATGATCAAAACAGGCTGTGAAAATGCCTTGGCAGTTTATTCTGTTGGTCTTTCATTCACAAAACATCTAAACGTTAATTTGTATACACTTGAAGAGATTAAATATGGAGGACTTCCATGTTTTCTATAGGAAGTACTACATGAAGTAGTACTTATTAAATATGGGAGAAACCAGGCTCAGTCGTGGGGGCAGTTCTCCTCTGGCCAATGAACGAACAGTGTATGATTATGATTCAGGCTGCATCACAGGTCAAAGGTCAGATTGGATCAGAACATTATATTATGCAGTTCATCTATTTGAAGACCGGAGTCATCATGCGCGTATGGAGACGAGTTTGTTGAGGATCAGTGTCAATGGGTGTCGTGTCGATGAAGCCTTCACAGGGGAGAGTCTAGTTGACACAAGCTATGCTGAAACTTCAGAAATGCGTTGTGGTCATGTCCAGGCTCAGGTCCATCATCTGATCTGGATTCCCCCCGTGTCCGGCTGATTACAGTTAACCTCGGAATAAATAGAAAGACTAAAATTACCGTAGATGCCATTCTTTTTATGAAGTAGCGAGTACATCAGGTGTTATGGGAAGCAATATATATTGCTTTAAATAAAGGTTTGATTATTGTACATACTCAAAATGATAGATACAGCAAAGCATGCAGCCTATTTTTCTTGTATTTACAGCATAAATGGAGGGCACTGTTTATGTTAATACATATGTATGCAGTTGACATGTGAATTCTGCTATTTATGATAGACGTCTGGTGAATCGTCTGGACACCATGAAAAAAGCAGTTTGTGGGGATGGAGTGTCACGCTGTCTTTTGTGTGGCGAGCAGCTTGGTACAGGAGGTGATAGATCAGTGGTCTGTGAAGACTGTAAAAAGGTGAGAATCTAATCAAAATAATAATTATTTAAATGAAACCTCATATTTAAATAATTTGAATTATAATGGGATTGTATATATACTGTTTTTGTACATGCAACATCTCAAATAACTAACAGCAAAGTACAGCAACACATTTTTGTTAAAGTCCATCCATTAATTGATTTTTTTAAATAGAATATTGCAGTATTTATTTTAAATTATATTTAATTAAAACAACTTCCCCCTCCAGTTTGCAATTTCTCTTCTCTTCTTTTGTGTTTACTAATGCAAGGGCGGGACAACCTGTCACTCACATGAGATTGACCAATAGCAAACCAACAATCCAGTCAATTCCCATTTTTGATGTACAAAATCAAGTCCTACCGTTCATTCTTTATTAGAGAAGCCGTTTCATTCGGACTTTGTCACAATAGAAAATAATTGGTCTTTCGAAATATCTTTTTTTTTTCATGCCAACTTCAATGCAATTTGTCTACATACAGGAGGATTTTAAAACATTAAATCACATTTTGAACAGTTAGTACCACAGAAGTTTTATTCTTCTAGTTCTATTCTGTTTGTTATACAGTTTTGAACTGTTTTAATGAACTGCATGTTACTTCTAGTCTGTTTTTCTAAAACTATGTCATGTTATTCCCATCAGAACATGTGCACCAAGTGTGGAGTGCAGACTAACACTCGACCACGGTCTGTATGGCTCTGCAAGATCTGTGGTGAACAAAGAGAGGTGAGGGAAATAACAATATCATAAGGAAGTAATCTAAAGTACGACTGCCTTAAATGTTGCTTGGATATTTTTCCATAAAAGGTATGGAAACGATCTGGAGCCTGGTTCTTCAAAGGTCTCCCTAAGCAGTTCTTACCCTCACCTATGCCCGTTTCCAGACCTAAAGATCCCAGTTCTCGGCAGACTCCTGCAACTCCTCCAGTTACTAAGAAATCTCAAGCACCGGTCACAGGTGAGGTGGACAAACTGAGATTTCTGTATCGACAAAATCCCTCTTTGCAGTGGCCTTTAGATTTATCTACACAGACTTTTAATGCAGCTGAGAGGTGATATGAATACATTTGCACTGCTGTTACAATTGCATAACTAATGTTATAAGGTTAATTTTTTAATTCAATGTTTTGGATATAGAAATATGAAATGATGTGAAAAATCGAAATTTTAAATGTGAAATATGAAAAAGTAAAATCGCCAGGCGGCAAGTCAATGTCTCAATGAGTGAGTCATTGATTCAGTCGATTCATTAAAACAACTGAAACATTCAGGAGCTCAGGAGATGCACAACAGAGACTTCTGTATGGACAAAAGTATTGGGACACCTGACCGCTACACCAAAACCTTTTGGTAATACAGACACTCAACACGTTACAAGATATTTTTGAGATGTCTATGATACAGCAGGCCAATAAGATTTTATTGGACCCTTCACATGTGTTGTATCCAGAGTATGTGTTGATGAACTTTGAAATGTTACTGTGTGAAATAAGCCTTATCTGCATCAATGCTCCTCAAATGTATAATGCTGAATGTGTATATTTTTTGTATATGCTCCAGAACCAACAACGGATCCACCAATCACCCAAAAACCACCCGTGGCTCCAAAACCTGCTTATCTTAAAGGTCAGAGTTTCTCAGAAGCAGATGGAGAGGCTGCAAGTCCCCAGAATACTCCAGTGATGATGAAGAAGACTGTGAATGTCCATGCTGCCAGACCAAACTCATCCAGCACATTCCAGCCAGGTAAGAACAAACTTTGACTTTAACCCCCTTAGCTGTTCTAAATTCACTGTAAATCATGGCTTTACTGTGCTTATTGCTGTTATAAAATGGTTATTCCACATACCTGGCAAGGTTTCATAAACACACAGACATAAAAATGTAATGCTATTGATAAAAAATATTATTCTTCCTATCCGCTTAGCAATGTAGTTCTTCTGATGCGAAATGGTTGCCAAGCAACACACAGACGCTGCAACAGACAGATGCAGTGGCGCAGTAATACTGATGTAATGCGGCCGGTCACAGGTGTATGTTTGTAGAGAAAGGACATACTTAAAGGAGTAGTTCACTTTTTAAAAAATGTTTGCTGATATTTTACTCATCCCCATGTCATCCAAGATGTCCACGTCTTTCTTTCTTCAGTCGAAAAGAAATTAAGGTTTTTGATGAAAACATTCCAGGATTTTCTCCATATAATGGACTTCATTGGGAGCCAAACGGTTCAAGGTCCAAAAGACAGTTTCAGTGCAGCTTCAAAGGCTTTAAACGATATCAGACAATGAATAAGGGTCTTATCTAGTGAAACCATGCTCATTTAAAAAATAAATTAACAAAGTTTAATTTTTTTTAAGCACAAATGCTCGCCTTGCTCTGTTCTGTGATGAGCGTTTGTGACTGTCCTGTTCGAACTAGTTCATCAAAATTAACAAATCTTTTTTCGAGTCATGACTCGAAGGGTCCTAGATAAGACCCTTATTCATCGTCTGGAGTCGTTTAAAGCCATTTGAAGCTGCACTGAAATTGTCTTTTGGACCTTGAACCGTTTGGCTCCCAATGAAGTCCATTATATGGAGAAAATCCTGGAATGTTTTCATCAAAAACCTTAATTTCTTTTCGACTGAAGAAAGAAAGACATGGACATCTTGGATGACATGGGGGTGAGTAAATTATCAGCAAAAGTTTTTTAAAAGTGAACTAGTCCTTTAAGTGTGTTAAGAAACAGTCATGAAAGTGTTCTCGTTAATTAAATGGCCTTTTATTTCATTACAATTTCATTACAAAAAAATATACTTTTGGGATTTGAAGAACAATACAATGCACATCCAATACAGTTAAACACACTTCTTTTTCACAAGGGTAGCAACATGTAAACAACAAACAGTCTTTAAACACCTACTCAAGGAGAATCAATATGCTTGAAAGAATCTAAAGAGAATTGTATCCCTACCAGTTGCTCAGGAGGCAGAGAGAGGAGCCTACCAAACCATTAGCAATGCATCTAATGTTCAGGAAAGAGCTCATCCTGCAGAGAGGGAGGAGCAAAAGTCTGCTGTCGTCCCTCGGCCTGGCCAGCATCAGGCGGCTCCATCAATGGACGACGAGGAAGAGGCCAACAGCTATGACTCAGATGAAGCAAGTAAGCAGATTTTCACAGATGTCTTGTTCTTCCTTGTCTCTGTCTGGAAGAAACATATTTTAAAAATGATGATACATAAATCATTGTGAGGCTGTTGCTGTCCATTTTCTCATTTTTGGTGGAAAGAGACTTTTGTGGGATTTTGTTATAGGTAGTTAATAATAATCACCTGTTAGATTTATTATATCCTCAGTTACTGTAATCACTAAGTGTGTGTAGCACCAAAAATAATTAAGCAGAGTTTATAACTAATGCAGAATGTGTCAGTCTATGTCTAACTTTAATTTTAAGTTGTGTTGTTGGCATACAATTCAGTGGAAGTCAATTGAGAAAATGTTGCAGCACTTTTATGTGCTTGAAATTATTTTTACCAAGACTTCTGTTGGATCTGTTGGATTTGCCAAAGCAGCTTGTCTTTACACCATTAGATGTCGCTGTTGCATTAAAATTTAAATATTTAATTATGTGCGTGTTCATGTTTTTCTATCCTGGTGGGGACTTCAACCTGAATACAAACAGACTTACAGGGACATGTGTCACCATGGGGACCTTATTTGAGGTCTCCATAAGGAAAAAAGCTTATAAATCATACAGAATGACATTTTTTGAAAATGTAAAAGTGCATAAAGTTGTCTGTGATGGGTAGGTTTAGGGGTAGAATTAGAGTAAGGGGATAGAATATACAGTTTGTACATTATAGAACCATTATGTCTATGGAGGGTCCCCACAAAGACACAAACCAGACGTGTGTGTGTGTGTGTGTGTGTGTGTGTGTGTGTGTGTGTGTGTGTGTGTGTGTGTGTGTGTGTGTGTGTGTGTGTGTGTGTGTGTGTGTGTGTGTGTGTGTGTTTACAGGTTTGGCTATACTAGTGACAGCCAGATGCCCTCACATGTATAATATTATGACAACCGACAAGTGAGGACATGCTACTGATCCTCATTAGTTAAAAATGCTCATAAATCAGCCAAAACATGTTTTATTTGAATCTAGTGTTTTGCACATGTTTCTATGATTGGTGTAGGTTTAGTTTAGGGGTAGGGGTTGGGTTTGGAAATAACCTCATATCATTAACCTGATATAAAATCAGTGGAGGTCTATGCAATGTCCTTACTAATATGGAGAAACATTTTTGTGTGTGTGTGTGTGTGTGGTGTGTGTGTGTGTGTGTGTGTGTGTGGTGTGTGTGTTGTGTGTGTGTGTGTGCGTGCGTGTGTGCGTGTGTGTGCGTGTTTTCAGTCAAATCAAATGCAACAGGAAAAAGGCAACACAATTATTTATGGCATAGACTAAAATGTTGACCTGTGAGATTTTCCTCGTGCATTCAAACCTAATGTAATGCTTGTGCCTAATGCAATATATTTGGTTTGTTTTAGCAACTCTGGGAGCACTGGAGTTCACTTTACTATATGACCAAGGGAACAGCAGCCTCCATTGCAACATTATTAAAGCAAAGGTATCTTCAGTAATTTCACATATTTATATTAAATGTCTTTTTATATTCAAATTATTGCACAAAAACAAAAAGAACTATAAAAATCTTGTGGGTTAATTATGTTGTAATATTATTGTGATTATCATCATGCACCAGTAATTCCGGACCTTGAATCTGATTGCCTGAGCAGTATTGTGCTGATATATAGTCTTGTACTGGGGCTTTTCACTGTTTGCTTCTTATGTATTTACGAGTCTAAACTTCATAGACCAGAATGACAATCTCGATCAGAATTTGAAATGTTATATCAGTTATATTGCACTCTGCTTGATTTTTTTTTAAGCAGTTTTAATCTTTTTTGTAGGGTTTAAAGCCAATGGATTCAAATGGACTGGCAGATCCATATATTAAGCTTCATCTTCTGCCAGGTGCAAGTAAGGTGAGCTAGTGTGCTTGTAGCACTTTACCTTTGCAATTGGTATTCTTAAATATTAATAATTTTGAACCATGTCTGTATTGTTTATTAAAGTAATAGAAGAGTACTTATACTAATAAAGTTACAGAATTTGTCTGGTATTCACTGTTCAAATTATATTTAAAACATTCTAATACTATGGAGGCCAGTTTCACCAAGCAGGTTTAAGAAGCTACCTGGTTCTTATCTGGTAATTTGATTGTAGTTTGACCAGTTGTTTTTTGGTAGTTTTTTGTTATTATTGCTGGTCTATTATTGTGTTCATTTTCAAATTAACTGTTGAAAACAACATGCTAGTCTACAAACCTATAATGCATTAACCATAGTTTAACAATAATATTAAACTTAATATTTAAATTAAAATAAATATAAAGAATAATAAAAATAAGGGTAACACATTATTCCAAGTCCACTTTCGACATTCTATTAACTATAAGTATCTTTGCAACCACGTCAACTATCAGTCATCAGAGGATTAGTAGACTGTCTGCGTAGTATATCTGCTAATAAAGATGTATTAAGATGTATTTTGATGCTCAACAGACACTCAACTGACTACAAGTAACTTTAAAAGTAACATGTTAACTTCCACTAACCCTAACCCTAATCTAACAGTCTACTAATACTTTAATGAGAGGTATTTGACATGTAGTTGCAAAGTTCCTATAGTTAGTTTAATTGTCACAATCTCAGTAACCAGACCAGTCACTTCACACTACATTTCCCATAACCCCTTCTGGCTTGCACATGCACACACTTCACATCATCCACACCTGCCATCATTCACCCTCATCAGCTCCACTCCATATAAGACTGCCTCACACTCTCTTCAGCGTTTGGTCTTGGAGTTCAACACTGAACTTCTATCTGAATACGTACCTGTGCATCAAACTGTCCCATCATTTGTTTTCTGTGTGTCATCGTCTGCCAGTCTTCAGTCCTCTAGCCAATTCTCTTCACTACCTGCAAAAGATAAGACTCATCATTCATATACCAGTACCACAATCCAGAGATTAACCTGCTAAATTCCTTTGTGTCATTCAATAAACTCTGTTCACATTTTACCTGTGTTTGTAATCTTCTGTTCTGTGACAATAATGTCATAAATAGACTATTGAAATATTGTAACCTTAATAGGCTTTATACTGTAGATGTTATTGGCTATGAAATGATTGGCAGTGAGATAAAATTTGTTTTGCAAAGTTTGCGGCTTCAGTTGTTGAGGTGTTGATTCACATTGTTTCTAGATTATTGTGCAGACTGATGAGATTCATTTGAAATAATTGCAAAAAGCTTCATTGGCCAACACAAGCCAAATTTGACTTGTTTTGACCTTGGCACAAAATGACCAGCTAACATAATTTTACTGATCATATCATAAGCATATAGGAAAGTGTGAACAAGTGCTAGTCAGGTGAAATACTTGATAATTCTGATTGAATTATAAGAGTAGACTGATTTCCATAAAAGGAAGAAAGAAGTGCTTCCAGTTATGTTCTTCTGTTAGCAATGGTTACCTCCTAAGAAAGACAGTCAGCCATCATCGCTGTGCTGGCCTCACATGCAAGGAAATTGCTGCAAAGAATATTGCACCTGTAAAATAACCATTTACCGGATCATTACAGTTTTTCTCAATTGTTTACACACATTTTCTGAAAGAATGCCTCATATTCTCAGAACTCTACACACAAATCAAAAAACACACACACAATTGTCAAAACCCCTCAATTCTCCTGCAAAATGAAACTTTACATTCAAAACAATGTTATTTCTTCTCAAAATGATATTTTGTTTTCAAATGACACACACAAACCATCATATGAATAGACATTTATAAGAAGCAGTTGAACACTGATGTGCTCAATGTAAAACACTGTGATGAATGGAAAACACTTCTTCTCCATTCATCATTATGACTCAGGCCTTTTTTGTTCAGTGTTACACTTACTACAGACAGTACATACATAAGTGTGTTGTAAAACATTTGAGAATATTGTTTTTATACCCAGAACACACAAATACACGGCAACAAATATATTTTATTTTTCCCACAAAAACAATGGGAGATAGATCGCCCATTTCGTACATCCCAACCAACACAAAGTTGCACATACACTGGTCTACATACAAAACAACAGAAAAATGTACTGTATGCAGTTACAGTAAAAAAAATTAAAAAATAACTATGCTGCATCTTCTCTTCTGCTTCGGTCTTTTATGCTAAAGCTCTGATTGCTAATTGTAAAACTGTGTGACATGTGTTTGCCCATGTGACGAGGCAGTGTGCAGATCTGAATGGCAGTGTGTTCCTTGTGAAAACAAGAGATTTTGTGCATGAAAATTGTGCCAAATGCAGAGAATTGTGTGTAGTGTTTTGAAAAACGTGTGTTTTAGAACTGCAATTTGAGTGTAAAGCAGGAATTGTGCTTGTAGTTTAGCAGAATTGGTTCAGGGGGTTGGTGAATGAGTTACATGTTGTGGTCATTGTGTCTCAAGTACCAGAAATTGTGTGTAAACAATCGAGAAAAACTGTAAGAACTTCAATGAGAGAATTTCAACCGCAGTGAAGAAGGCTTCAGGATGTCCCAGAGTGTCCAGCAAGGACCAGGACTGCCCACTCTTTAGGATTCAGCTTCAGAGTTTTCACTACCAGTGCAGAGCTTGCTTTGTATTGGCAGCAGATGGTTTCGAGTGCTTCTGCATGCACGGTGAGGCTAAGACTTTTGGACAATGGCCAGGTTTCAAGAGGGGCAGCAAAGAAGCCACTTTTCTCCAGGAAAAACATCAAAAATGGACTGAAATCCTGCAGGGAGTACAAGGATTGGACAACTAAAGACTGGTGCAAAGTTCTTTTCTCTGGTGAAGCTACCTTCTAACTGTTTGGAACTACTTTATAATCAATTGTACAGAGAAGAAAAGGTGAACGCTACGTGTCATACATACAGTGAACCATCCTGAGACCATCCATGTGTGAGGTTGCTTTTTATCCAAGGGAGTGGGCTCTCACAGTTCTTCCCAAGAACTCTGAAAGGAATAAAGAATGGTATCAAAACGTCCTACAAGTACAACTTCTCCCATTGATCCAGGAGCAATTTGGTAATGATCCCTGCATTTTCCATCATGATGGAGCAAGGAAAGTGTGATAATGACGGGGCTTATAGAGATCATAACATTGAAATCTTGGATCTGAGGCCAGGCAATTCCCCCAATCTTAATCTCATAGAGAACCTGGGGTCAATCCTCAAAAGGCATGTGGACAGCAGAAGTCCACAAATTGTGATGAACTCTGAGCCAAGAATGGATCGGCATCAGTCAGGATTTGACCCAGAAGCTGATATCCAGCATGCCAGAGCGAATTGAAGAGGTAATGTAGAAGAAGGGTCAACAATCTGTTGACTCTTTGCAAAAAATAAATGTTTTTAACATAAAAGCCATTAAAACTTATGAAATGCTCATTATTGTTTTCAAGTATACCAAATAATACTCTACAAGTACTGAAGCTGCAAACATTGTGAAACGTTTTTATCACTGCCATTACTTTTGGCCATGGCTATAGAACTAATCTACAAAGTGTTTAAGCATTTCAAATGACTGAACTTATGTTTCTCTTAAGCTCGTTGTGATGTACTGTATAGTGATGTAGTACTCGAGTCCGGTCTCGAGACCGATTTCTGCTTTCTCGGACTCGTCTCGGACTCGTTCCTTCAAAGACTCGGTCTTGACTCGGACTCGACCCTTCAAAGACTCGGTCTTGACTCGGACTCGGACCACAGTGGGAGAAGGACTCAAAACTGACATGTCGAGACAAAATCTCGATTTGGACTTGCTTCCTCAAAGACTCGGTCTTGACTAACGCCGTTTCACACAGTGCGTATGCGGTGCGTGTTGGGGTGCGTATACGGTACAGCAGCAGCACGCGCTATAGAGCTTTCATGCTGCGTTTGCAGTGCGCAACTGATCCGCGGCTGTAGGCTACCACAAACACAAACAAGCATATTTACTCACTATTTAATTAAATAAAATGTATAGTAATTTTACCATAAATGCATTTAATTAAATACTACTATTTTTCATAGTCATCTTTTTACTTTAAGACTGGGGTAAACAAGGAAAACAATGGACTCGGTCTCGACTCGGACTCGACCCTTCAAAGACTCGGTCTTGACTCGGACTCGGCCCTTCAAAGACTCGGTCTTGACTCGGACTCGACTGTATTTGAAAACCAACGGACTTGGTCTCGACTCGGACTCGACCCTTCAAAGACTCGGTCTTGACTCGGACTCGGCATAGGCGGTCTCGTCCCCATCACTAGTACTGTATACTAATTATAAACTAAATAAACTCCATTGATACTAGCATAAATCTATATCTTCAGCAGAGAAAGGACTGTTCATGTTTCACATGATTAGCTGTTTGCTGTTAACACTACATTCATGTGCACACGCTACAGAGATCACTGATCCCGTTCGGTTTTATCAACTCAGAACCACTAGCTTCATGAGAAAGGTCTCAATTATGCAAGTTATACTTAATACTGGTCAGGCAATGATGGTTAAACAGAGCATCTTTGTTCTCAATGCAGTCAACTAAATTACGCACCAAGACCCTACGCAACACTCGCAACCCAAACTGGAATGAGACGCTGGTGTACCACGGGCTGACAGATGACGATATGCAGCGCAAGACACTCAGGTTTAAGTCTACTTTGGTACAGTCACACACAGTGCTCTTGTACAGTTGCCATAGTTCTTTCCTGTCTCATGTTAGATGGTGCTCGATGCAGAGCCAAATGGGAGGAGCTAGAGCTCGAGCTCCCCCTTTTCTGGAGCTCCAGCTCCACCCT
Organism: Chrosomus eos; assembly: GCA_036326025.1. Classification (NCBI taxonomy): domain Eukaryota; kingdom Metazoa; phylum Chordata; class Actinopteri; order Cypriniformes; family Leuciscidae; genus Chrosomus; species Chrosomus eos. Next base: position 52,891,493 of record CM070818.1, read on the forward strand.
GTATATATAAATATATGACCTACCCCAACCCCGTCCCTAAACCTACCCGTCACTGGGGTTAATACCATTTATGAGTCTTCTCCTACCATCCTAGGAAAACAAATATCACTCCCCAGATGTAGATCTACATTTTTGCATGGAGCTCCAGCGAGGGGAGGAGCTGTAGATCTACATTTTTGCATGGAGCTCCAGCGAGGGGAGGAGCTGGAGCTCTAGCTCCTCCCATTTGGCTCTGCATCGAGTACCACTTGCTCATGTTGGCCACATTTAGCTCAAATAGTAGAGCATAGCGCTAGCAACACCAAGGTCATGGGTTTGATTCCCAGGGAAAGTAAGAACTGATAAAATGTGTAACTTAAATGCAATGCACATCCCATGGTCATTTGGTAAATTAATTTAATAATGTAACAGTTTTTTTTACTCTAAGACAACATTATATTGTTTATATCATTACTAAATATGTATACCGGTTATAGATATTTTGATTTCGCTTTTATTTATTATTTGTTTTTTGCTTTTGTAATTTTTTTTATATTTCGATCTAGCTTTCATTCAGTTTTAGTTTTAGTAATTTTAGTTCTTCACCAGTTGCCACTGCAACATTACACATTTTTTGTTTTAAGTTTTTCATCTTATATTTATGTTAACTTTATTTAAATAGCTAAACTTCTTTTGTTTTGTTTTAGTTAACAAAAAAACACTGCCAGTTAATTAGTTAATCATAGACTAAAGTATTTTGTTCTTGTGTTTTGAAAGTGATGTTTTTTTAATGTATTGGACATTCAGTAATGATGGATACATGTTTAACTATTTAAAGGATTTTACTTATGTCTATGCAGAATATCTGTCTGTGATGAAGACAAGTTTGGCCACAATGAGTTTATCGGAGAAACCAGAGTTGCACTGAAAAAACTCAAGTTCAATCAGAAGAAAAACTTTAATGTGTGTCTAGAAAGGGTTGTCCAAGTGAGTGCTTGTACTCATATACCCGTAACAGACATGCTTATTATTGACAACCATTAATGAATTAGCTGAATATTACTTTTAAATACGTAATGAATTTTTGTCTGCCTCTCTTTGCATAGGCAAAAAGAACATCAACTGCAGGTGGTGCACGAGGAATCACTCTCTATGAGGATGAGGTAAATATTTATACACATTTATAGAGGCATATTCAATCATTGAAAACACCTGACAATGTATTTACATTAAAATTAAGGTCACATTCAGCTTGCAGTTATACTTTTATTATACAGGCTACACTTTAGCATACTTTTAAAAGAGGAACTTATCACAAAAATATATACTTGAGTGCAAACTGAATGTAATGTTTTTGGACACTCAATTGCAACTTAGTTGCAATTAAATGAAAATATAGTTTAAATTCACTGAAATTTAGAGTGCTTTTTTGACCCAATTAAGTAGGACTTAAGTGCATCTTTACATGTAATTACATATAATTAGTATTATTTTCTTATGGTTAAAGTTACTGCTGATTATACTGACAAGCATTTATGGTAAACTAAAATACACATTCATGTCATTTCTATTGAAACGTGTATGTCATATATTTGTCATTATTAATTTGTTATTTAGTATATTTAAAATATATTAACTTAAAATGTAATATCGAATAGCCTTCTAGATTTAAAATGATAATCAAGTACTTAACATGTGCGTTGTAAAAATTATTTAAAATGAACTTTGACATTGAAAAATTTACTCTTAGAAGTGGCCTTTTAATTCATTAATAATATCTACAAGTAAAGCTTTTTTAAAAACATGCTTTTGAAATTTGCACTACAAATACACATTCACTACAATTAAGTGCAGTTCTTTTTCTCAAGGGTATCATTAACAGAGGTTTGGAGATTTGACCAGATGACACAGAATCCCAACCCTAGTCTGTTTACACTGATTTTCATTTACTGATTCCATTATTTTGTGCATTTGTATGTCGACTACAAATACCAGCAGTAGCAGAATGAATTAACATCCATGTGCTATTTGTAGGATGAGGTGTTTATACAATAACTACATTTGCAATTAACACTCCCGTACTATCATTATCATCCACACTACTATTTTTGTACCTGTGTAGACTGGGAAGGATGGCACTGAGCTGGAAGAGAGAGGACGTATCCTGATTTCCCTAATGTACAACACCCAGCTGAGTCGTCTCATTGTAGGTGTTGTACGTTGTGTTCACTTAGCAGCAATGGATGCAAATGGCTACTCTGATCCCTTTGTCAAAATGTAAGTCTCTCTCTGCTCAATGTTTATACACATGATACAGTATTTATTATATGCTTCGGAAACACTTATATAAGTTAAGGCATTAAACACCATTAAAATATATCATTCATATTAAATCTGTTCTAAAAATTAAACCAATACCCTTTGAATTCTGTGCATATTTCTATGAATAGATGTCTGAAACCTGATATGGGGAAGAAAGCGAAGAACAAGACGCAGACCAAGAAGAAGACACTCAACCCAGAGTTTAATGAGGTATGTTGTCCACTTGTAATGCATTTATACACATATTTCTTTACAGCCCATTCTCACCCCAAGGCGTCATCTAACTGACGCCTTGGGAATCAGTTTGACCATGCTTCAATATTCGACGTTAAAGGTACCCTTTAGCGTCAGTTAGTTGACGCGATCCCAGGGCGTCATCTAACTGACGCGTTACCCTTAGCGTCAGTTAGATGACGCCCTTCTACCCAGACCTAAACCTACCCGCGTCATCTAACTGACGCGTTACCCTTAGCGTCAGTTAGATGACGCCCTGGGATCGCGTCAACTAACTGACGCTAAAGGGTACCTTTAGCGTCGAATATTGAAGCATGGTCAAAATTGTCAGTTAGATGACGCCTTGGGGTGAGAATGCGTTGTTCTTTATTAATTAATCAAATAGTTGTTTATTTCTAGGTGTCTACTGTGGATCAGAGTACAGTGATACAGAGAAATGCAGACACAAATACAAAAGTTTGACCAGGTTATTCATACCCAACTGCTAATTATTTAAGTTCAGGAGCAGGAGCCTGTTCACTGTACCTCGCTTAATACATCTGAGATTGACATATGCCAAGATTTTATAACTGTGATAATTCATCTGTGGCTTATTTGGGTATTCAAATGCATTTGTGGATTTGATTAAATCTCTGGATTGCGTTGTCTGAGATATTGTGCGTTCTTATGTTCAAATTCCATTATGTTCAATAAATTCAACAATTTCAAAATAAGAACATCAAAATAAAACACTTACAAAGAAAATGTTTATAAATGTCCTAGCCTATGAGACATTTGGGCGTTAGGGCTCATTCTACCAGGCGGGTTGCATCCTTTAGGGCTTTAGCAAGAGGTGCCCCCTTGCAGCAATTATGTGATCCGCCGGGCTGGTCCTCTCCGCACACATTTATTAGATTCTATAACTATGTTCATGTTACTCCGGGCTCACACGTCCTTGAGTCGACATCCCAAACTCATGTCTGAGGCCTTTTCTCTTGTTTGTGTGCACACACTACACCATCTTGAGGCAGACACTTGCAGTGTGGTGGCGTTGGTATTCTCGTTCCCATAACGCTTAAATCAGTGCAGCATTTAGAGTGGATTTTGAAAGGGAATGTTTCGGGTTACTCGACCGTAACCCTGCTTCCTGAAAAAGTGGAAACGAGATGTTGCGCTGCACTGCCACACTGAGGTTGTGTTCAGGACGTTCTTCAGACAAAGTGACCGGAAAGCACACCTATTTCACATCTATTTATTGCCTCTGACGTGTGCATTCTGATATATATCATCATCAAAGGTTATTTAAGGCAAATTCTTGGCGTGTTTGCCACACGTGTTCACAGCCAGTCAAAACAAAGATGTTTTCCCATAGCACTTATATCAGCGCAGCATCTCGTTCCCGGTTTGTCAGGGAACAGTGTTACAGTCAAGTAACCCTAGATGTTTATTTTAAGTATATATAGACACATTTCTGCACTTTATAACAAAATCTGTGATTAACTTTTACAAATCTTGTAAATACTTGATTAAATATTTTAATCTACTGACTGAACTTGTAATTATACATGTTCAAGTTAAACAGGTAACCCTGTTTAAAATTGCTCTTTCATTTAAAAAAGAGAGGATTAATATTAACTGACAAATATTCTGACAAAACTTTTTTGGGAATCCCTGACTTATGAAAATTTTGTTACTTGATTTTATTTTAAACTTGGGCTATTTTAATGCTTGTCTATAATTATGTGCAAAATGTTAATTACATATTGCATTTTGACAGGAAATTAAATATGTATAGTCGAATTTCTGCACGTGCGAAATCTGTGATTTAAGTCTAAAACATTGTGTAATTAATCATGATTAAATATTTTAATCTACTGACAGGACTGGTAATTTTAGATAAACTTTAGTTTTTGTTTATGACCCTAATTGATTAAATGAGCCTGCAACACAACTGCAATGCTGACAATAATTTGTAATTTCCTTCCTGTAGTTGTATTTAAATAATCTGGTCAAACATTGTAACAAGGTGAAGTCTTGTTAGTGTTCTGTTGCAATTCCGAGAGATGATCTTTGTGCTTCCTATTTTCCTGCTGCTTTGATATTTTTTTACCATGTTTCTAAGATTCCCCTTGTTTGCCATGTGAACTGTTCTTTTGCAGGAATTCAGCTATGAAATTAAGCATGCAGAGCTGGCTAAAAAGACTCTTGATATCTCAGTATGGGACTACGACATTGGCAAATCCAATGATTATATAGGTATTTACTTTTATTTTGTAATATACATTATTATGTCATTGTATTCACTTTTTATTAATTTATGTTTACACCTGGTATTAACATCTGTTTTGGCTGATCTGGTCAGGTTTGGAGCTATGAAAATAATATTAGGAAGTGTTATTTGTTTTGAATTACCCTAAAAGTTACCCTAAAGTATCTAAGTATCTAAAAAGTATCTAAAACTACAGGTTTTATTTTACTAAGCAAAAAATTGCATAGAAATGCAAAAAAGCTCATGGAAAAAGCATAAATGGACTACAACATATTCATTTATTTGCATACATTTATTTGCATGTGTTCATAATTTCTTGGTATGACAGCCTTATTTTTACAAACTTAATTTATGACAAAAATGATTTCTTTCTGCACAATTTGCATTATCACAAATAAAACAATTAACTCCAAGCAGAACTATGCCTGAAAACCTCTTGGTTACTGACGTTACCGTTGATCCCTGATGGAAACAACAGAGACATTATGTTGACTGACAAATGGGGTCTCACTTGTTACGAGTGTTGGAAGCACAGATTTTGGCAAGTCGATGTGTCTTTAGATGGCGGGCGAGTTGTGACATGCAACTTAAGCATACAATGCCTTGGCCGAAACTGGAACAGGGTGAGCAGCACTGCGAACAACTCTAGGCACAGTTATTGTGCCACTGCAAGTCAATTTGCAGTGGCAAATTGACCCGAAGCCTCAGATGGCTGAGGTGCCTGAGCACCAGGTCCCTGTGTTTGCACAACAGATCCTGAGAGTGAACTAGAATAAATTATTAGACGAGATAGTTTAGAATGTGAATGCCCACTTCCCTTAGTGGGGCAAGGGCAGCCTCTGCGACATTGGTAAAGATATGGGGAGACAGGGACAGCCCAGAGGGAGGGACCTTGTACTGGTACGACCGACCCTCGAAGGCAAACCGAAAAAACGGTCTGTGTCGAAGCAGAATCGAGATGTGGAAATACACATCCTTCCTGTTGATTGCTGCGAAGCAATCTTGGGGACAATATGTGACAATGCACTTCTGCGTTAGCATCTTGAACGGGAGCTTGTGAAGGGGTCGGGAGGCTCATTGGGGCAGCTGGAATGTAGTTTTTGGTCGCGCCAGAGCAGATGTAGACGCCCCAGGAGGGACGCCCTCAGCGACGAGCAGACTGGGTGGCAGCCCATGGTTGCTGGGCGTAGTCCTCGACAGTGTCTCTGAAGAGGCCACCTTGTGAGATGGGGGCGTCAAGAAAGCACACTTTGCCGGCATCCCGCATCTCAGCAAGTCAGAGATGTAGATATTCCTGGGCCACCAGAGTGGACACCGTCTGACCAAGGGCCAGCGCTGTGACTTTTTTCAGCACTCCGATGCTGCTATCGACATCTAATTCTCACCTGGAGTGCTGAATGACACGCTGGGTCCCCCGTGAGAAGGACCCGCGCCATCACTTGGCAGCTCAATGGCACACAACACTGCAGAGGAGCAGGAGGTCCATGGCCACTGGCATGGGTGAAACGCTTCCACTGTAACCCTCAGGTCTCCCAGAATGTTAACCATACTTGACTCGTGGCTCTGCTTTGAGCAGAGGCAGCAAGCTGGGTAACATCAGAGGGGACTCTAGCCTAGACTTCTAGGGGACTTCTAGAAGGAAGTGTCGACCGCAGTGTCGACATGGTCATGCCCTTGTAGTGCTTGTCTCAGCATGCTCTAGCCCCAGGCATGTGAGACAGCGATCGCGGCCATCAGATGAAGGGAAACGACCGCATCCAGAAACACATGGACGGAAAGGCATCTTTAAAAAGGCGCTCGCCTGCCGTGCTTGCTCTTTTATAAATCTGCTCTTTTGTGCTAAAGTGCACAGGGGGATTTTGCTGCACTTTACTGTGCACTGCTCTCTTTGTGAATGGCAAAACCCACTGAATGTGCCATCTCCACCAGCAAGAGAGATCTCCTCCATTGCACACTCTTATCATTGCTTTGTGACTGCAACCACTCAGCTCCAAAGCAAAATCTGAATGAATGGATGTGGGCCGGCATCTCATTCCACTTGCCAACTTCATTGGATGTTTTTCTAAAACTCAGAGGTGATTGGGCCTCCCAAGTGAGACCCCATTTGTCGGTTTAAAATGGTTAAAAAAAAACATTGTAGTGACTGACAGATGGGGAACTCATTACAAATTTGTAATAATATTTGAAAGTGTGTCAATTTTGAAAAGTTTTTTTTTTTTAAACCAACAGGATTTGTCAAATGGCTTTTGGATTATTAGAGAAAATAAGCTTTGTGACAAACAAAAGATTCTTACACAATTTGTTCATCATGGTTATATTCAGAAACTAACACAAGTTATGAATTTTGTAATTCAGAAGAATACAATCGGAAGAAGTAAAAAGCGTAACATAGGCAATAAACAAACTACACCATGGTTGTACAATTTCAATGTCTTTACCATTAATCTTCTAAGAACTTTTCCAATCTTTATTTAAAAAAAAAAACTTTTCCCTGAAAGTTTCCCTGAACCTCTGTAGTCCAATGTAGACACTTGTTATCAACCGCCTTTTTCAAGACCAGTAAATCTTTAAAAAACAACACAAGATGGTAATATTGATGTATTTTATATCATAGAACATGAAAATAGCTAGAGCTTAACCACAGACCTTATTTCAAGCAATTAACCCAAAAAAATTACCCCGCCCCCCCAAAAAAAATAGCTTGAGCTTAACCACAGACCTTATTTCAAGCATTTAACCAAAAAAAAACGTTAAAAAACCCCCGAAAAAAACATTGAATTCAGGGTGATGGAACCGAACCATTTTTGGGTTTTGGTCTACGTCATCTTGATCCCATTTGCACATATATTTAGTAATACCTACTTGTGAACGGATCAACCAGAAAATATGTTGATTCTAGGTGTAAACAGTTGTCATTATGTTTCAAATTGACCATTCACCACTGACTTTCATTTCATTCCTCTATTGAAAATAAATACTACATTGGTATGTTTTAATACTACTAATATTCATGATCAGGGGGCTGCCAGCTTGGAATCACTGCCAAAGGTGAGCGTTTGAAGCACTGGTATGAATGCCTAAAGAACAAAGACAAGAAGATTGAGCGTTGGCATACTCTTCATAACGAGAATCACATCTCAAGTGATTAGGCTCTTTAAGCTTTGTGCATGCCTTTGACAGTTTCACTTCCTTAAGTTGTACTTGGCCCATTTGCCAACTCCATTCCCCTCCACTAATGCATATTTTGGGCTGTACCGATCTCGTTCTTGTCCGGCTGACACACAACATGTTTTTCAAAGAACAAAATGTGATGTCTGAAGCTCTATTCACTGTGACTTATATACAAATGACCATCAGTTAGCATTGAAAAGTAAAAGAACTGCACTGTTATGTCATGTCATGTTCTCTTATCTGGCCAAAGTAGCATTTTGTTTTTTTTTTAGTTAAAGTTTAAGAACAACTGTAAAAACTCCAAATATTTACCTTGTTGTGGGAATGCGTTAATATCATGTCTTTTAGCAACCTCTTATTAAAATAATTATTAAAGTCTTTCTCCTTAAAAAAAGACAGATACAGAATATATAAGCCCTATTTTAACCAGTTTTACCCAGTCTATGAATGTTTACAGGCCATTTAGAATGTCAGGTCAAATTTAAAACGTACACTTTAACAAAACTAACACTTTATTGACTTATTTAAACACCTTCAACATCAAATTTAAATAACTATTTCAAACAAATAGGCAAACAGCATGTAGGGATGTTTACACAGCACAGATAAGACTAAACCCAAAGAATGTTTAAGAATATTAGACCATTACAAATCATTTTATGTGATCTGTTTGATTAGGATACATTTAATATGACTTAGGTTAGATAATCTTCTAATGAATACTACACATTGCTTGGTATGCCTTTCTTTATAACGACACTTCTATGTAAGCACACTATTCCACAAAACCATTTCAAACATGTATCTTATTTGTGGTAGCATATATAATGCGCTGAAAATACAAATGCCCTTGTGTGAAGACAACAACTCCCATGGACAAATTCAATTATTTCATAAAAGAATAGTCTAATGGCTGTGAAGCAAGCCAATATTACTTTAATTAGTCACCTGCAGCCTGTTTGTCTTGTGACTGCAGTCCAATCACAGGATTGCATCAGGAAAGCACATTTATAATGGAATGACCTCAACATTTCCATTCTTTACTATTATAAGCAGCTCTAATGCACGAGAGTGTCTGTGATCATATTGAATGCAATTCGTTTTCTGTGTATAATTTACTCCCTGTAGATAATTACTGTTTACCAACAAACGCTTCACAGCGACACTTCCGGGCTGTTCAGGATCCCAGAAACAGAGCTGTTGTGCTTCAATTTGAGCTTAAAAATCTAAATTTAAGAGCTAAAAAAAGTTTTTCATCAAGATTTCTGGTTCAAGGCAAACTCTGGATTTACACAAATTATGTGAATTCACTGATGCTGGACAAAACCTCTGCTCTATGACCAATTGCCCCACTGCTGCTGTTGGTAAATTTGCATTTCCCCAAGGCATCACACAAACAGATGATTTTACATTTGAAACCATAATTGTGGTGAAAGAGTATGTTTTGTATAATACGTTTGGTCCTAAATCACCAAAGGACCATCAGTGATCTAAAAGGAGGTCTCGGCACTACTGTGGCACATATTGGCTTTTTATGAAAAGATGAGAATGAAAACTTTTCAAAGCTGAAAAATGCGCAAATGTTGTAGTTGGTTTTTGTTATGGTCGAAGTAACTGTACAATCAAAAACAGTGTTTACTAATCCTAATCAATATCAAATATTATTATTTATGTGATCAAATATGTGTATTTAAACAAAAAAAGGGGTGGGTGATATGACCAAAATCTTATATCACGAGTAATTTTTTTTCACGATTACGATATATATCACAATGTAATTATTTTTGCTTTAAATTAGGTTTTTATATCATCCAAAATTTTAAAAACCATAGAAATTTCATAATTCGTATCACCAATTTCAATCATAAAAAAAAACACTAGCCTACGTACAAAATATACATTTATTCTTGTTAAAGAGAGAAAAAAGTGATTTAGTCAAGATCATTGACAGATTTTCTCTTTTTTTTACATTGATGACACAGATGACAGCAGGTTTATTATGTTGCTGTCACTTTAAGACCGAATGCACTGATCCAGTATACTGTTACACATGAGTTTTTTTCTCAACTGTTTACATTCACTTAAGACATAAATTACTGTGTTTATGAGGATACTGGCAAAGACTGGGATTTTGACATGAGTGTGTGTGTTTAATCGTTGAAGGCCAATTAGGCGGCAAAAAGAACTCAGTACCTGCGCGCTCTCTATGAGCAGCGGCTTCATGTTTACACAACAACGATGTATTAAAAACAGAAAAAAAATTATTTGTACAGATGACAATGTTGTCAAAACCATCTCCACTCACACTAATCAGCGTAAATGACTAAAACGCTGTATTATGCATGCTAGGCCAGTAGTTGGCGATGTAAATCTATAGACTGAACACGTAATACGCATGTGCATGACGTCACCATTTTCACAGATTCGTATTTTTGTAGTTTAAACAGAGACAATAAAAGTATGATTTTCAAAAAGTTGCACTTTGAAACCCATTTTCAAAAGTTTGCTTTTTCAGCCCCCCCCAGTTGTCGGGTAAATGAAAGGCCATTTTTAGTTGAAAATGGTGTCATGTAAACAGCACTCAAAAATCTGTCAGACAGCGTGCGCATAGAGCGAAATGAGTTATCTTTCGCTGCTTTTTGTTTGAACTGTTTAAAATCAATTAAACTTTCAAGCCTTTATCATGGAGCAGCACAGCAACATCATATGAGTGCGTGACTGCGATAGTCCAAAAATTGTGTCAACCAATATGTCACCCACCCATAATGTCCACAACTTAAGCTCCAGAATGTTTTCAAATTTTAAAATGTGTATTTAAGCAATAAAGACGCATTGCTTATCTGATTTAACTTTTATGTCATGCCTTGGGCTTTAGAACATCCTGCCCAACAAATAAAACAATGAACAAAGTTAAAGCTATTTTTTGGGGAGAGAATACAGGGCTGGACATGATTTGAGCCAGACTCAAACCTGGGTCCCCATGAGCACGCCAGTTGTTTAAATATGGGCCGCACCACCATCTGTGCCACAGCTCCAACTATATAATGCCAAAACAGATCATTAGAACCGCAGCACTGCTCATGTCAATCACTATAAGCTGCTTATGTGAAGAACCCAGAAGTGTGGTTGCCTGTTGTTTGACATCACAGAAAATTTGAAAGGGTCATGTCATGTGGAATCAAATTTTCCTTGATATTTTGATATATAAGAGGTCACTATACTATAAAAACACTTAAAGTTTCAAAATTTAAAACATCATCCAAAAACAAACATTTATTGTTACTACTCAGCAAAATCAGCACTTTGTGAAATTAGGATATTTAAGTATAACAGTGATCGTTGATATTGAAGTCTCAAAGCGTCTTTGTGGAGTGATTTGGTTGTAGGGCCAGCGACTGGTGAAAAATGCTCACTTATTTACTCATTTAGAGCAAGTTTTATAAGTGAACCTCAATGAATATCACTAAAAAAATAAAAAAACGCGACATGACCAACACAATCTCATGGCCATTTGTAACTATTTTACATTTTGTCGAATTGGTCGCAAATTTGTACAATCTCATTCGTATGTTTACACATGATCTCATTCGTATGACACAAATCATACGAATTCATATGAAATTGCCTCCTTGTAAAATAGTTGTGTTTTCCTGTGAGATCGGGTTGAACAAACTCTAACCTTTTGTAGTCCAGATGAGTCAATTAGGTTTTCAAAATGAATGTGATCTTGCTGTATTTTTCATGACATCTTATTCTCATACAGAGCTATCTATGATTGTATCGATGACATTTTCAAAAAACAAACAAAATAGAGCACACCAGTCTAATGCTTACAACCATATTTGCCCGTTTAGTTTGTGAATGATTATTGTATAAATTTCATCTTTCATTCATGATGCAATTGTGTATATATATATAGTGCATGTACTTGCACAGCAGGGAAGTGTTTTGCATGTAAAGATTTTACTTGGAGTTCAAAACACAGAGGCCAATAAAAGTCAGAATAATCCGCAGTCATTTGTTTACTTCATTTATGTGCACTTCTTTCATGTCTATACCTGAATGAATGAATGAATGAATTAATTAATTAATACAGAAAATTATTGGAATTTTTATTTTATTTTATATCAGTCCCGTTTGGAGTCACTGCATTGTTTGTGAACCCTTTGAAAATATCTGTTTTGAGTGCAGAAAATGTGTTTAAATCTTAGTTTAACACACAAATATAGACACAATCTGACTAATTAAAAAAATTATTGTACTTTTCACATTTTTTTATAAAAAAAAAGAAAAGAAAATCAGTGCAGGTTGGAGAAAGTGAGAAAACATGTATTTAATAACAACCAAGCCTCCACCAAACGTTTTCTGTAGCTGCTTTTAAGACTTTTAACCAAGTTTGGACCATTAAACCTAACCACAAATCTGTTTCAGTTTATCAGTAATTTTTGGTATGTCACAAGCATCTGAATTGGCTTAAAGCCAAAACTCAGGAAAACATATTGAGAAAAACATATTGTTTCTATGCAATTCATTTATAGGAGTGTCAAATATTTGCTAAAGAAAAGGCTGCATGCATATTGACATACTGACGTCTAATTGCGTTGGTAAATATTTTAGGGCTGACAATTCATTGTCAGTTTTACAATACTATGAGTCCACCCATATCTGGAACATTCACATAAAACATGCCTCGCTTTTCAATGCATTTTCCAAAGATGTAGAAAGTTCATTTTAATTCCAAATTTATGTTTATATATTTAAATGTCACTAATCAAAGTCAAATATACAATAAAAAAATAATTTATTGTATTATAATATATATATATTTTTTTCTTCTGTATTTTAGTAAATAAAATCACGTTATCGGCCACAAAAAATATTTCAGAAGCAATTTTCTGTAGAGACTTTTTCTTATTTATTTATTATTTGGTGGTAATTTTCAATACACATTTTATTAAATTAAACACCATCCTCAAATCAACAAGATAGTGGCACTATAGTATTATTTACATTTTATTAATTGTATATTGAAGTTATTGCTTATAAAAATTGCTTGCAAATGTGATGCATTTAATGTTGCTTTTATTTATTTTCTAAACAATCGAACTGTCAACCCAAGATATTTCTGCATTTATCTAGGCACTTCCTCAATGTGTGAGAAAGATGCTAATAAAATTATTCTGGAGGGTTTTTAATTTGGCTTTTTTTATGTGGCAAAAAAAAAAAAATTCAAATATAAAAGGGAGGGAGGGACCGAAATTCAGCCTTCTGAGTGCATTTATCTCACCTCTCGACCTTTTGTAGAGTGTGCTGGGCTTTGTGTGTGTATATTTTGTGCACAAGTCGCACACATATTAATTTCTCTGGTAGATCTCTGCATCTTTGACAATGCATCCATTTTCCTGTTTATGCGTTAACTCTATAAAGCCTACTGTATTATATTTGATAGACAAATTTAAGGCCTTTAAATTATCAACATGATCAAAACTTTGCTTGAAAACCTGTTGCGCACAATCTGTCGACTGATTGATAGTTTATACTTTTTAGTGAGTAAAATACCTTTTATTATAACTGTAAAAACGTCCACATTCAGCTTGTGATTCACGTGTCTTTTTGCTGTGAAATCTTTACTGGTTAATACATAAGAAAAACTTTTATATTGTTAGTATTCCAAGATGAACACTTTACAACTTTACATTACTTGAGGTTTACTTGATTATGCACATCATTTTTTTAGATAAACCATGTTAAAATATGAGTATCAAATATGATCCATCAGGATTTTGAGGAAGTTGAATCATTGTATTGCATTGCATTATATGTTTTAAATCTACAGAGCTTTGATCATAAAACTAGGCATTTAAATATACTGTTATAAAGATCTTGCTGATTTACATTACAAGCTATCAAAACTTCATCTTACTTTTGGTCATATAAATATCAGCATCTGCACTAAATTGCATATTTTTTGCTCAGTTTGGGCCTCTAAATAAAACTGAAGCAAGTTTGACAGCAATAACAGCCTCAAGTTTTTTTGAGTTTGATGGAACAAACTTTATGCACCCGGGGTCTGTACCATGATGGTAGTTGAACAAACTCAGGGTTACAGGATTTGTTTCGAGTTGAAAAAACCAAACCAATCCAACCAGGCTTTGTTGATGCTGATCATCAACTTTCTCTATCAACTCAGGCTTTAATCCTGAGTTTAGGAGTGACATCAATAGCAAACAGCCAATCACAAGCTGAGAAAGAGTGAAACTGCGATTAATTTCTCGTGAGAGAAGCAGCGCGATTCACTTATCTCTTCTGCAGAATATTACAAGATCGAAAAATATTAAGAATTTAAATTTACACAGCGAGAAGAAAACTGTCTATGAAAGAGGACAAGTAAAAGAAAAATTCTTTCTATATCAGTGCAAGTAAAAGTTGTGAAGTTAGTTTATACAGTTGATAAAGGTATAGAGAGAATTGAACATTTAGGCTCACATGTAGTCATTTTATAGCGAATTTATATTACCTTTATATAATTATGCATTTAAACTGTGTATAATAATAATTGATAAACAAAAATTGTACATGTGTGATCGATTAAGGGTATAATCATAAATAATATCTAAATCATACACAATTATTATTCTAAATAAGCATTACTAAAAAGCCAGATGATTTTGTCTATAAAAAGCATTTGCTATGTAGCAACCTTTAATTTGGAGTAGAAACAGGTGGAGTGACTTTATCCGTTGCTCACAGCTGATTGGCCTGAAAACAGCCGTCCAATCAACGAACAGAGGGCGGGCTGAGAGCCGTGACGTAGACGCTAAGCGCCGAGTTTTACATTGTAGGTTAGAGAAATCAAAAACCGAAACGACCACGGAAATGGGAAACGAGACACGAGATGCAATTCGCTCTGTTATGGAGAACATTCCGGGGTTTTTCAAACTGAAGCCAGAACAAGAAGAGTGTATTTCACTCGCATCATCAAGTGTTTACACCAGGTTTACAGTGGAAGTTCAATCATAGATTTGAGTTCGATGCATGATGTCTGTGGTTCGATGCGGCTGTGTCGGCGCATAGCATACGTCATAAATAAACTTATCTGATTGGCTTACGGGTAACCAATGATTTTAAACTTCAGACAAGCGCCCCCTAGCGAGAGAGAAAACACTTCTCTATTATGCCATTCCAGACTCTGTGTACGAAGCAAAGTGAAGTAGTAGAGTCTGGTATTACCAGGCTAGAAATCTGAAATAGTATTTTCTTCTAAAACATAACCAAAAAACATAAAAAAATTATTTTATTGCAGTTGAAGTACAATGTGATATAACCAATAATTTTGGTTATATCACATTGTACTTCAACTGCAATAAAATAATTTTTTTATTGGACTTTTATGTTAATGGAGGGTAAACATTGTAGAATTTGAAACTTGAAAGTTTTGACTCTTGAAAGATTTCATCTAAAATGTTTAGGTGTTTTAACTTGACACGTTTACCTCATTTTCAACGCATTCTCACCCCAAGGCGTCATCTAACTGACAATTTTGACCATGCTTCAATATTCGACGCTAAAGGTACCCTTTAGCGTCAGTTAGTTGACGCGATCCCAGGGCGTCATCTAACTGACGCTAAGGGTAACGCGTCAGTTAGATGACGCCCTGGGATCGCGTCAACTAACTGACGCTAAAGGGTACCTTTAACGTCGAATATTGAAGCATGGTCAAACTGATTCCCAAGGCGTCAGTTAGATGACGCCTTGGGGTGAGAATGGGCTGTCATTTTGAGGTGGCATTCTTGCAAATCTCTGCATTATATTAATAAAAAAGGATGGATTGCCAATAATACTCCTGACTAAACACTTTTGCTCCTATTTTCTATTGTGTTTCTTATCAACAGCAACCCATTTAGATCGATGAGAATAGCATTAGAAGTTTGTAAATTACTCAAATGTACATTTACCCATAGTTTGGCCAAAAATTTTATTCACACTCATGTAGTTTCAAACCTGTATGGCTTTCTTTCTTCTGCCACATAAGAAGATATGTTGGAGAATGTTTCAGCTGTGTTTTGTTTTGTTTTTTAATGAAATACAAGCTTTATGAGAGTCCACAATGCATGAAGGAAGTGTGAAATGAATCCATGCGACTTGACTGATATATTTTAAGCCTTTAGAAGAAACAAAATAGATTTGTATTATGACCAGATTGAAATTTAAGCACATTAATTTGAGAGTGACTATGATCCACCAAATCAAAGCTGCCTGCCATAATATGGCTAAAGTGGAAGTTTGGAAATAAAACAAACCTGAAAAATAATCATAGCTCACAAGCATTTTATAGTTTGAATAAACTGATTTGTCTATAAACGGATCTGCTAATCTAAATAGAGTCACGCCGGCTATTCTGTTGTTGCCATGTGTTGCACTGTCCAATGATCAGCACAGATAATTGCTCCACATTGTGTGGTTCTGTCTCAATTTTAGACATTCTGTCACATTAACAATGACATGCAAGATAAAAGATATGTATAGTACCATGGGAAGGTGGTGGTTTTGTCAGCTGTGTATTCTGTTTTTAATTAGTCCTTCTCCTTCAAGCTGTGGGTAAATTGTTTTTTACAAAACAAAATTATGACCAGGAGATTATACAAAGTGAGAGACTCTCAAAATTAATTCGATTCAAATTATAAAATGTCACCTGTCATTATAAAATGCTATGTTTAGACAAAGCTGATCAATCAGGCAGACACAATTTTGCAGCAGGCGTGTATGGTTTTTCTTCTACAAAATTTCACATTTAATTAAATGCCTTACTGGCCGTTTCTTTCTCTCTTTTTTCTTCTTTTTTTCAGTGTACACTTTTGACATCTGCTAATTCCCCTCAAAAGATTAATACAACACTTTTCTATCATTGCATAGTAATGGTGACAACAAAACCAGTCACATGGGTCAATTTTTTGAAACTGAGATTTATACACCAATGGAAAGCTTATCTATTCAGTTTTCAGATGATGTATTGTCTATATGGCTATAGGTTGCCAAAAAATCGAAACATTGAGAATATATGTTTTTGATTGTGCTGGATTCAATCACAAAAATAATCTTCATGGAACATGATCTTTATTAATATCCTAATGATTTTTTGGAATAAAAGAAAAATCGATAATTTTGACCCATACTGTATTGACCCATAAAGTATTCTTTGACCCATAATGTATTGTTGGCTATTGCCACAAATATACCTGTGCGACTTGTGCCTGGTTTTGTGATCCAGGGTCACAATTATTTTCTTTTTTTTATATATAAACCATAACAAATCTACTTTGTTTGAAACTGTTTGATGTCACTTTTTTTTTAAATGCAATAAAGCACAAGAAATTGTAATGTTTTCTTTAAAATGTTATATTATAAATTTCATACATTCCTTTATTCTGAGGATTATTGACATTTTGACACATAACCATTCAGCCCCTCCTAGACCTTCACACAAAGGCGGGTGGTATAAAATGGAAAACACAAGCAGTTTCTCAAACATTCTCAAACACCCGTGGAGGGATCCACAAATCCACAGGGTAAGCATGGAGAGATGTACCAGAAAAGTGATATGGATGCTTCAATGGATAATACTGTACATTGGACTAAGTGCCTCACAGACAGGTAAAAATATATATATATATATATATATTTTTTTTTTTACAAATATTACATGTTAAGTGAAGTAAATTAAAGTACATATTCTCTTATGTGACCTTGATTGAGACCTTTTTGAATTCCCTGCCCTGCTTTTCCAGTTTTTTCTATTGTCTTCTTCTATTGTGACACCATAAGCCAGAGATACAATTCGTATTTAAGCAATCCTTAAGAAAGGCATTAGTATTTCTATGAAAAAGTTAGATGGCATTGTGGTACATAATCTTAGTTTGACATTGATCAATGATGTCAGCGTGACATAATTCATCAAATGACCACAATATATCTCAAATTATAAAAGGTTATTAATTATATTATTATTCATTAATTATTTAGTCTCATATTTTTTTTTATTTCTTTCTAGATTAAGGTGTTTAAAAATAAAATACAAATGCATTTCATATTTACTGGTAGGAATTTCTACACTGTATTTTTTTCACATTTTGGAGTATGCTTTAGGAAATGCTTTTTCAGTTTTTCTACTTCTAAATGTCACATTTAATTCAATGTGTTATTACATTCTTGGTAATTATTTGTGAAATTTAGTAGCAATTTCTGAGTTAAAAATATATGTATATTAGGGGTGGGGAAAAAAAATCGATTCACATATGAATCGAATTAAATTTAAAAAATTCAAAACGTCTGTTAAAGGGATAGTTCACCCAAAAATTTCAATTCTGTCATTAATTACTCACCATCATGTTATTTAAAACATTTTTTCATCTTCGGAACATAAATGGAAGATCTTTTTGATGAAATCTGAGAGCTTTGTCCCTCCATTGACAGCTACACAATTAGCCTTTCGCCGAGCCCCGCCCCCCTTAGTTACTGTTGCTACGTCCGTCAAACAAATGGTCGAACACGACCAGCGCGACAGATTGCCATGACGGGAATAGGTATACCCGTGCGTGTCAGTGACCTTTTTTTGAGCAATACCTCCGCGATATCCTCCAGATCGAGGCAAAAATGGTTACATTATGCAGTTGGAGGGATATATTCAATTCAAGTTTATAAAAGTTAAGTTACCTCAAATGCAACCAGCACAGCCTTCAAGAAGATTTTATGAGCTGGTTCAGTTGCTAATTGTTTGGAGTTATAAATATATAACTCGCGCTGCATATTTAGTAATTTTGCCTCAGATACAGGATTATACATTAGTTTAACAAGCTTGTTCATTACCACGGCAACCGCTTGCGTTGCGTGTCATGCTGAATGCGATTTTCGTGTTTAAAAAGTAACTATACATAAGAGACGGAAAGATGCAGATAACCATACATTATTTAAAGTTCTTTCTATTCGTTACGATATTGATATATGAACTGATGTTGTCAAGTAACGGTAAGCTTCATGCGTTCCCCATTGCGACCGTGCACTCCTCTAAACTGTAGTCTACGGGTGTCTGCTAGTGCTGCTAGTGTAGTCTGCACTGCTAACGTTAGTGACTGCTGCTAATTTCCCCCCGAAAATATAATGTTAACCTGTTAAGCTTCACCCCCAATTTTGAAAAATCCCCAGAAATGGCATACCCAAACTGAAACAGATACAGTTCATGAACCATTTGTTCTAAAAGCACAAGTATGATCTCATTTGAAAGCTGACACCTGGCAGTTTATTGCAAATGTAGAATTAATTATTGTCATAATGAAAAATAAATGTTATAAATAGCTTCAAAGTTTTGTCAAGTTATTAGAAATTTATTTTTATGAAATATTTTCATGAAAATAAAATTGAAGTTGGCCCTGTAGCAATCTAGAAATGCACTGCAGCTAAAGCCACATGTCTGACCATGTTATATTTAAAATCTGAAGATGATATGTCTAAAACTCTTTATTTAGTTAAATGTTTTTCGAGATCATGTCAAACGATTTTATTTTGATTAGACTCTAAAATGCAAACTGATGTTTATTGTCATTTTCTAAGCATCTATTCAGTCTATTTTCTCTATTGTGTTGTGGTCTAAACGATCTCCATTCAGTGTCAGTCTCCCCTGCACACATTCACACCTCTCCAGCCTCTGGTTATTGCTCTAAATATGCTTTCTTTTGTCTGCATTATAATTACTAACGACTGGCTATTCACACTGTTTCAACCCCTAATCTCTTTTAGGGAAAGTTCTCAAAGTTCTCACCTTACATTTGAAACTATATAAAATGACCTTCTTGAAAAAAGAAACATTTCAGCAAGCAGTCCTATTTAGAAATATTCATAAATATAACAGCTAGTTAGCAGGTGCACCAAGGGCTAGCTAGCATGTTAGCTTAGCACACCATCAATACACGACAATTTATGAGATTAAAACCATGTTTGTGCTCTAAAACTTACTTTATAGCACAAGTCGAGTGTTTTAAATAACCTTCTGTGCTCTGATTTGGCTTCAGATAAAAAAATCGGACAGAAAATATAGTATTTTATAGTATTCTTCACCATGATAAAGTCTATATCGATTAGCATTACATTATAAATATAATCTATTATTATGAAAATACCTGACATGGCTCGAAGAACACAGGTAAACCAAATATCATTGCAATCATGTTTATTGTCTTCAAAACATCTTTATCTGCATGTTACAGCGATCTCTGTTAGTGTTTACGTCGTGATGGACTTCCTGAAATGTCACATGATATGATTCTTCTTCGTGTTCCAAATTTGGAGTCCATATGTGCACAGGGCGCCCTCAGGCTGCCAGTATGTATTGAAAACACAGTACATAAGAGTCTCCAGCGCTCATAATGATTAAATCGACGCATTTGGGTAGATATTCAATAAATATGATTCCTGTCTATATAAATCTGATGTAAACCTATGAGAATCTATCAATATTTCTCCAAATCTGTACACTTTTGAGCTAAAAGCCCTGATGGACGTTGTTTTGTCAAGCTCTGTCATGACGATCTCACTGGAGTTTTTTTCTGAATGGAAGCGGCTGACGCTCATAATTCATATCAAAGGTATCGACTCATTTTTTGATTACATAACTCCAGACACAAATTAAGACATAACTGTCACTATAAGATTCTCAGAATACAATAGTGGTCAAATACTAAACCTTCAGTCTTATATCTTTTTAATGATGTATAGTTTGTCAAGGTATTAACATTGAATCTGATAGTAACTTTGAACGATTTAAAAAAAAAACGCTCAGAGCGCCCTCGCTCTGGCGAAGGTTAAGAGGTTAACAACAACCCTTTAGAAAACACACTTCCTTTGTGGATCCTCTTGATCTGCTTTCTCCATGTTGCTTTGAATAACGTTAATCTCAGTGGCTCAGTCTCACGCCCGCTGCACGTGAGTTAACCATGTTCGACACATGTAAGTTAACTGGGAGTAGGGCCGTCCACACTGTTTTATCCACTGTAGGCACCGCTCACGTTGTGTTTTCGGCTTTGGGAATGGAAAGAACACAACTCCTCCAGACAATCTCTCGGGGTAACTTATCTAGTGTCCGATTTACAAACGCCGTGGGCGCACCGCTTCACCACTGGAATCACCAGCTTGCTTGGAATGCTTGACGGACCTGCTCACATAGTAACGGTTGCTATGATGTGTGATTGGACAATGGCCGTTTTGGGGGAGGGGCCGGCGAAAGGTCAATTACCACTTTGACGCTTTAAAAAGATGGTTTAGTCCAAATTTTCTGAAGAAACCTGATTGAATTTAGGCTTTTATGCACATATAAACATTCATCAACTCACACATCAGTTGTGGTAAACAGAAGTTAAAGGATGTTTGCTTGACGTGTGAGAACCAATGATTGTCATGGCCGTTAATGCAAGACAGGAAACAATCGCAGGTAAACTCAGGTCTTTATTTAGGCAAGTGAGAACAGAGGCTAGACACAGGCGTGGTCAGGTGGCACGGGACTTTTAGACAGGACTGGAACGCCACACACAAAACATCAACCAACGATCTGACAAAGGAGATGAGAAAACGGTGAGTATATGTAGTGTGATGAGATCGGCTGCTGTTGGTGATGAATGATGATCAGCTGGAGCGGATCAAGGAATGACACTCAGTCACGCCCACTTCACACGTGCTTTCATACAACAAAAACACGAGACGAGAAGGAAGCAATGAATTTGTATACTGTGACAATGATTTTCATTCTTGTGTTACGCAGCATGTTTGAGCTTCGGCAAGAACCAATGAGGCTCATTCTTGTGTGTTCATTCTCATGTTTGAGCTTTCCGCAAGTACCAATGAGGTTTATTCTCATGTTACACAGCATGTTTGAGGTTTGTTATCGCGTGTCAAGCAGGTTCGGTTGAGCTGCTGTTTATGTTGGCTGATCAATGTTTATATGTTAATAAAAGCCTAAATTAAATTTGTTCAACATATAAAGCGATTGAATCTCAAAATGGAGATTCAATCTCCATTTTTGATGTGTAAAAATGGAGTGACAGTATGGTCTCAGATTTAATCAAATATTTTGATTTGTGTTCCAAAGATGAGCGGAAGTCTTATGGGTTTGGAATAGTGTTGTCAAAAGTATCGACTTCAGTACCAAGTCGGTACTGAAATTAAAAAAATGTGACGATACTAGCATTTCCCTCTGATTGGCCATGGGGTTCTCATGCTCAACATATATGTCTCTGATTGGCCGTTGTGTTCACGTGCTCAATATTTGTCTGTAATTGGCTACAATCAATTATCAACGCTTAAAAACCGTTGTCTTCACCGAGTGCTTACACAGATGCAGATGCATCCGTCGATCAGTGGATATATGCATAGACATCATATAGGTAGACGCCCTATTGAGTGCTACTGCCTATTGGCACGGACGAGAATTGGAGCCGCCATCTTAAACCGGTCATCCGCTCCGCTCAGTGTAATCTGAATGGCAGGTGAATGAGCTGTCAGCGCATTAAATTAATCATATCTCACTGAATACTGAACTGATTTTCACGCGGTTTTTTTTCCTGCAAAGGTAATTCATGTAGCTATGATACAGGACTATGGTTCGGCGTATTTTATTATCCATAGTAGGCTTAACAGTAATATAATATTCTGATATAAGTTATAAAGTGACCAGACACAATATGTGTGATGAAGGATATAATGTATTTGATAAATCACGCTATAAATATAATAAAGAAGCAGAAACAGATAGTTGCAGTAAAGTAAGATATTTTAATAAGTTGAAGAAACAATTTATGATATGTGACACGCACATACACACGAACAGACACACAAACAAACAAACAAACACGAACAGACAGTCTCTCTCTCTCTCTCTCTCTCTCTCTCTCTCTCTCTCTCTCTCTCTCTCTCTCACTCTCTTTCTTTCTCTCTCTCTCTCTCTCTCTCTCTCTCTCTCTCTCTCTCTCTCTCTCTCTCTCTCTCTCTCTCTCTCTCTCTCTCTCTCTCACACACACACACACACAAAAAAAAAACACACAAAGCAGCCGCGAATCCACCGAATGCAGCCACCTGTAATAAAAATTGAGAAGATCGCTTTTCAACGTGTTTGCATCAGTAATTTCTAAAAATTAAATTCGGACAACATTAAGCCTATACTTTTTTTTTGTATGTGGATGTGGGAGGGGAAAATGTCGAGACCAAAGCCCTATTCGGACTAACTTTACAAGGGTAGATGGAGTAAGTTAATGATGTAATTTTACCACAGGATTTCTGTAATATCAATAGCCAAATCGCATGTGATAAGATATAGGTTATCAATAAAACTAGAAGTTGGAGGGGTAACTCAATTTGTGCATCGCTGTCATGCGTGTATTAACGTTACATTGCTTCCTGATATCATGTGCGCAAACACAAATAACCTATACAACAGGGCACTTGAATGCTTATCTGATAACCTAGAAGCTCTTGTAATTATTACTTTAACAGTTACCCCACCTCTCCATGCCGGGTGAACACAGGCTGATGCAGTAAACAGGATTTCACAACCAGTACAGTAATAGCAAATATCCTTGCTCCTTCTCGATTATCTGGTAATATTCTATTCACAAAATACAACCAATAGTACGGTAATATTAAGACTTACTTGTGAAAAGCCCTATTTTCGATGGTCCGGCGATTAGAACAGGAAAATGCTCCACAATCTTATCTGCTGCCACGCAACGAAACTAGGAATACGACCGGTTCAAGATGGCGGCCGGATTTCTCGGTTTCCAGCGGCCAATAGGGCTTCTAGTCTCTATATGATTTCTATGGATATATGGATCCGTTGATAGACACATGCTTTCAAACGCTCCCGTGTGTCTGTGTAAGCGCTCGGTGAAGACATGTTTTTGAAGCATTGATTATTGATTGTAGCCAATCACATTGTAGTGAACACAATGGACAATCAGAGACATATATGTTGAGAGCGTGACTAATCAGGACAGAATTATCATTTTTGGATGAACTATCCCTTTAATAACGTGATGTTGACGGAACAAAGAACTGTGCAGGACCTGGGGCCGTTTGCACCAGCACCACCTAGTTTTGACGTAAATGGGGACTAAGTGACAGCACTACAAAATATTTTGGCATTGCACCATTAAACTTAGTTGAAGCGTATCTCTACGTATAAACCACATGTTGGAATAAAATAGCAGACAGACTCAACTGCATCAATAAGCTCTTGTCTCTTACCAGACAGACTTCCATTCTTTAGACACATGATAATGCTGATATTCAGACTCGCTTACATTTTAAGAGAGAAAACATTATGTGAATAGATTCCTTTGTTAGCGGCTCTTCAACACAAACCCGATCCTAAACAATGCGCCGATGAACCTTTCCGGGTTTTGCATATCAAATAAAATAAGTCATAATAAATATCATTTCTTGTGTGGGGGGTTTTGTATTAGTATTTATTTATTGATCCTTATTTCATTTCAAATAGTTTCTGAATGTTATTTACATATAAAAACACTTATGTTATTCTATTCATGATTAAGTATCGTATTTAAGGGAAACTTTTTACCGTTAGTTACGTGAGGCAAACAAAGTTAGAAGTTACTTGCATTACTTTATGAAAAGCTTATGACCTGCTACCCAGCAAACACAGAACGTTGGCACAATGTACCCAACCTTCTAACAAGGTTTTAACAACATGGCCAAAAGCTTGCTATAACTACGTTGTGTGGTGAAGGTTGTTACAGTGTTGTCACAATTTTGAATTGAACCACATTGAACCACGGTTCAGGGCCATGCGTAAGGGTGTCGGGACAACCACAGGACGACATATGTACTCGTCACTGCCCTGAAGCGCGAAAATTAGCCTTTTAAATTTCAACCGACCGTTGGACTGTCTTATTCTTCACCGAGCAAGGTTGAGTATTGCATTTGACCTCAGATAAATAAGATACGTAATTATTCAAACACAACCTACAACTTTCCTTGTCTAATGTGACATGTAGCTATTTCTTCAGTCTAACTGAAGGGACAGAATAACTTTAACTGATTCATGGAGTTTGAGATGTAAATTACAGTAGCCTACCAGTGTATTCTAACGCTAGCTATATTTCTTTTAGTATTCAGATGTCCTTTAATTCTTACCGTTAGGAAAAGTGTTGAACATGTTCTGGTCAGGTATGACAAATATTTTTACGTTATGTCAAAAGTTGAAGCCAAATAAAGCCAAAATTACTTTAATGATGAGTAATTGATATTTCAGCTCTTCTTGAACAGAAATACTGTTAGGCCCATAAATAATAATAAGGATAAACGTAGGCCTATATAATTTTCTAACATCTGACTAATTAAAAATTAACCTAAAAACATAACATGCTAAATGGGGGATATCTATACGTACTACCGGCACATCCAGGAACTTAAATGCCTATTTCGTCACCGCCCCTTTTTACTCGACCAAGAACGGTGACACAAAATAAAACGTTGCGCTTTTCTAAGCGTGTAAAACTATATTGTACGGCAGAATACCATAGCAAGTGCTTGGGAGCACTTCGACTCGGCGCAGTAATATCATCTCTCGTGAAAAAAGCGCAACGTTTTATTTTGTGTCACCGTTCTTGGTCGAGTTACACTACTCTAGTAACTGTATTTAAATAGGGAAAACGTGGAGGTGTTTGGTCGCTTCTCTTCTTGGCACATATTGAATGAACAGGGCTGAGATAAGATCTAACAAAGGTTCGCAGCAAGACAGCGATTTAGTGCACGCACTGAGACGAGAGAGGTATGTATCAACTCGTCTTAGTTAAGGGAATAACATAGTTTAATATGAAAAACCAGTAGAGTATCCCTTTAAAAATGCATTATAAAAAACAGACATAGCCAAACTGTTCACAGGGGAACAAATGTAAACAATATAAAGTTACCAATAGGCAGGACATGTAATTCATTATAAATAAAATAGCTCAATATAAAATATTTAGATATTAGCCTATAAATTGATTGAATGAAGTAAAACAATAACATGAGGTTGAAAAATTATAGTTCAACAAAACGTAAATTAAAGTTTAATTATACCTATGAGTTAAAGTCAGTTGGGGCAGGTTTTCTTGGAGGGGGACTTCAAGGACAATAATAAAAAAATAAAACTAAAAAACAAGTTAAAAATGAAAAATTGAATTGTGAGATTCCAGAAAGATTCCCAACCCTAATATACATAAAAATATTAACACAGGAATGGTTATTCAATGTAACTGCTAAACACATCTAAAACAAATGTGTCATCCCAACTCTTAGACAAACAAGTCTGTAGCACATGGGGTAACTACCACTTCAAGAAATTTGATGGAGACATTTTCCACCTACCATCCACTTGTAATTATATCATGTGTGCAATGTGTGGGAGCACCTATGAGGATTTCAATATTCAGATGAGACGAAAAGTCGTAAATGACCAACCAACTATCACTAACATCACAATGAAGTTGAACAGCACCGTAGTGGAGCTCACCAAAAAGTTTGTCAGGATAGATGGATCACTGTAAGTAAAAGTTATTTATTAGGGTGAAGGTTACAGCAACTTTTTTGAAAGGTTGTGATTCAATGTATGTTTTGTGTTAGGGTGACTCTACCCTTTAGCCACTCTGGTGTTCTTATTGATAAGAGTTCCTCTTACATCAAAGTCACTGCTAAGCTTGGACTAGTGGCCAAATGGAATGAGGATGACTCTTTCACAGTGAGTAGAATATCAATATGCAAAATTCCAGATGTTTACCAAGAAAGAAGCTGTAATTGCTTATTTTCAGGTTGAACTGGACATGATGTACCAAAATAAGACCTGCGGTTTGTGTGGAGACTTCAATGGCATCCAGATACACAATGAGTTAATAAAATATGGTAACTAATAAATACATACATACATACTTATTTAGTTATGTATATGCAGTATACTGTATATATAGTTATACTCAAAACTTTCAGCTGTTTGCAAAGAACAAATCAAACAAAAGTAATTGGAATAGCTCAACAAAAACTGTTTTAAGTGGTTTCCTCAAATACAATTGAAAATGCAACTTTAATGACATCTGCAGTCTCAAAATTATTCATCCTTTTCATGGCAAGCATCTTTAGTAGCCTACTTAGAAGAACACTCTTTTGCTGTTATGACAAGCTGTAAACAATAAGTATAACCAGACACCAGCTTCTGCCAGCGCTTCTGAGGAATCTTAGCCCATTTCTGATGAGCAATGGCCTCCAGTTCAGTAATTTTCTTGGGTTTGCGTGCTGCAACCGCCTTCTTCAAATCCCACCAGAGATTTTCTATGGGGTTCCAGTCAGGTGACTGTGATGGCCACTGTAGAATCTTCCAGGACTTCTTCTGCAACCAAGCCTTGGTGGAATTTGAGGTATGCTTGGGATCA